>JAQPPZ010003275.1:0-600000 GCA_028583015.1 Wollemia nobilis
AAAAATGAAATGAATCGATCTGGAAGATGAAACAGAGCATCACAAGGCAAAGCAGAGATCCGTAGCAGAAAGTTTAAAGGTACAAGTGAAGACAGGCATAGGGGTCAAAAACTGCTGGGAGCAGGGTTGCAGAGCTGAGGGTGATGAGCCATTTTGGGCCTGCTTTGGAGTGCTTTTCTTCCACTTTTTTTGGTTTTGGAAAACCAAATATCTGTTATTGTAAAAAGACAAATATTTAATGCAGATAAAATTTCAAAAAATTTCATCTTATGGGCAAGAAAGAAGGAGTCATTTTCTGCATGCAAGATTAAATGTCTATTTTCCTTTTTTAGATTTTAGGCTTGTAAATGTAGTTGATACAAGTTTTTTCTTGGTTGCTGCATGCGAATGCTTAAATATAAAAACTTCTTCAAATCCCTAGAAGCTAGAACTTAGATTATCAATATTATGCATGTTTTGCAAGTCCAATACGTTAGGTTGCATGCATGGAAACCTCATATCTTCGGTTTTGTCAGAATAGGATAGCATCAGACTGAATGTGTTCTATTTTTAATTTTCTGCATTTCTTTCTCATTTTTTATTTTTTTAGAAGGTTTAATTTATTTAAAATAAACATTTTTAAATTACAAAATATAAAAAAAAACAATGAACAATCACTAAAGCTGCATGATGGAATAAACCAACATTGCCCCTTATTTACGGTTACTTGCAATCACTAAGGGGTTCCAAGTATTTAAATTGATTATCTTCATTTGAGATTACTAATACACAGTTGCAAATGCTAATATAGCGGAGACCTTGGAGAAGTTGTTTGTTTGACTTATTTTCAAAAGGGGATTTGGGACCCAAATCCTAAAGGAGAGTTGTACTTTCACAGCTGGGTGCAAATACCACTCAACACTACCAACTAGAGAAAGAAGTTATATTGTGGCTAGGCAAATTTGTTCCACATATTTTTCCACCAAGTGATAAGAAGAATCCCATACTTTTGCTTATCAAGAACCTGATAACCATAGGCTATCGAGTAGGTTCTCTTAAGATCAGGGTTCCAAGCCAGAATATCTTTACCCCTCAATGAATAACAAGGCCTCTCCATAAGAATAAGAGCAAGCACCTCTTTGTCCTTGGTCAGTCTCCCCTAGGGCCATTCTTGTGGATCTTTCCACCTGTACATATTCATATTTTTAAAAGACTAGATTTTTTTAAAGTCCACATGATACCAGCTTGCTTCCAAGAAAAAAATGCTTAGGGAACGTAACCTAGGATATTGATTCAAGATAGGAGGGTGGTCATCCCAAGAATCCTCCCAAGAAAGAGCATTCGATCCCTGATTGCAAATCCAGAACAAACCCTGCTTGATTAAATTAGCTCCTCTTTTCAAAGTGTCCCAGATAACAGAACCTTTCCCAACCAAGCCGACTCTAGGGATCTTAGCCTCAGAAATACCTCTCAAGTATTTACAAGATAATATTTTAGCCCAAATATGATCTTGAGAGGTACACCATCTCTAATAAAGTTTTGCTGCCAAAGCCTGCCCAAAAAGAGTTATCTATCGTAACATAAGGTCTCCCTCTTGCACCGGCCTACATCTAGAATCCCACCTAACCAAACTCCATTTAGATTGATCAAGTTTTCCAGACCATACAAATTGTCTTGACAAAGCATCCATATTCTTGATGAAGTGAGAGGGAGCTATTTGTACAAAACATATATAAATGGGTAAACCTTGAACAACAGATTTTAAAAGCCACATTCTACCTATAGTGGATAGCCATATGAAAGTCCAATGATTCATCTTCCTTATAAACTTATCAAGCATAGATTGCCAAGAAGATCTAGGTAGAGGATGAGATGAAATTGGAATACCAATATAAATGAAGGGGGTATTCCCAACCTAAAATATTATAATACGAGCAATCCTGGATTGAATAAGAGGAGGGGTATTGAAGAAGAAAATAGAAGACTTGTCCTCATTAATCAACTGTCCAAAAGCACCAAGATATATGTCAAGAGACTGTCTAATATTTCCAGCTTCCCTGATAGTGGTAACTCCCAAAAAAGTAGTATCATCAACAAATTGAAGGTGGGAAAGAGATGGCAAACTACTATCCCATTTCCACCCCTGAATGAGACCCTGCATGACTTGAGAATTGAGCAATCTTCCCAAACCTTTCGCCATAATGATAAAAAAATAAGGAGATAAAGGATATCCTTGCCTCAATCCCCTTGAGTCCTCAAAAAGCTTTGATGGCTCATTATTAACAAGAACATAGAATGAGGAAGAAGAAACACAGCTCATCACCCATATAAGCCATTCCTCCTCAAATCCAAAAGTAGAAAGAACTTTATGACTCGATCATAAAGTTCCTCCTCAAATCCATCTGACTCGATCATAGGCTTTGGCCATGTCCAACTTAATAAACATAGTTTTCTCCTTAGAATTTTCCATCGAGTGAATAGATTCTATAGCAATAAAAACCCCATCCAAGATTTGTAAGCCAGCAACAAACCCTCCTTGCTCCTTAGATGTGATTTTGCTCAACCATATCTTTAGCCTCTCTGTAATAATTTTTTTGATGATCTTATACACAACATTGCAGAGAGCAATAGGCCTGAACATATCCAAGGAATTTGCTCCTTCTTTTTTGGGTATAAGCACCGCAAAGATAGAATTTAGGGCCCTTAGCATCTGTTTGTTCTTTTGGGACTCATGTACCACCTCAAAAAGATCAAATTTGATTAAATACAAAAAATCATTATAAAAATAATCAGGAATCCATCTGGGCCTGAGGCTTTTCCTTTTTTCATATTGAATACAACATTTTCCAACTCTTCAAGGGAAATTGGACCCATAAAGTGCTCATTCATCTCCCTAGAAACAATCGTTGGAATACAGTTTAGAATAAGATTTTAATTCTCATCATCTGATAGGGAGTCCTCCTCAAAGAGAGAGGAAAAATACCTCTTAGTATCTTCTAAAATATCCCTAAAAAAAGAGAGCAGGGAACCCTAAGAATTCACAAGAGAGGTAATCAGGTTACCATTACGGTGAGCCTTAACTAAGTTATAAAAGAAGGTTGTGTTCCTATCCCCTTCCTGAAGCCAATCTACTCAAGATTTTTATTTCCAAAAAAATTCTTCCCTCAGTTCCCATTCAGCAAGGTCTTTCGTGGCCTCAGATTCATCAACAAGAAGCTCCTTCATGAATCCATGATCTCTAATATTTCTTGCAGCTTCTTCCATTCTCCTAAGAGCTTCCAGCTTAGCCAAAGAAAGCTTCCAAAAATTTAGTCTATTCCATCTCTTCAATTTATGTTTTACAAATTATAGTCACTTCATAAAGGAATACATAGCGGTGCCATGAGGAGGTTTGCCAGTGGTCCACCAGCCTCGCATGAAATCATGAAGCTTAGTATCACAAAGCCACATAAGTTGAAACTTAAAGGAGGGATTCTTTTTTAGCCCTAACTCCAAAGCAAAGATTTTTATAATCCAATGATCAGATACCCTACCCTCCAGAATCACGAAACTAGCACTTCTGTTATTACCCATCCAATAACTGGATATTAAAAACCTATCCAGTCTCTCTGAGATGGAAGATTGCCCACACCTTCTATTGTGCCAAGTGAAGATCCCATTATCTGTATTGATGTCAACCAATTTTAGGGCCTAGATATGCGCACTAAAGATAGAAGAAAAAGGCTCAAGATGGTCCACCCCACCACGTTTCTCCTCCAAAAAAGTGATAAAGTTGAAGTCTCCAACCAGAATTCATGGATACAGGGGAACCAAACTTCTCACAAAGCAAATGTGCTTCCACAAATTCACTTTACCAGTGTAATCAATAGGAGCATAAACATTTTTAAGTAGGATGGTTTCACCAGATTCATTATCATGCCCGACCATCGAAATAGACCATCTACTGGAAATCCAAGTAAGAGGGGATATCTTAACCAGATACCATAAACAAGCAACACCACCAGCATATCCACATGCACCAATACACTGGCATTGCCCCCTTATACACAACTTGGGAGCAATATTGGACATACTATCAATAGCCAATTTAGTCTCTTGAATAAACACCACATCTAGAGAATGTACACAAACCAAATCACGAACAACTTTTTGTTTGGGAATGTTGTTCAACCCCCTTACATTCCATGAGAAGATAATCATTTTTTGGGGTTATAAAAATGGGATTCCAATGTTCTCACCAATCCTGAATCCACCAAAGTCTCCCCCATTAACTTAATTGTATCCTTGTCCTTCTTCCAACCCACCTTCATATTCTTATCCGAAAAATATTTTTTAATTATTTTTTGCTGCAATCCCAACATCGTATGAGTTTTGCAGTCCAAGGATGACTGCATCAGTGCCTGAGTAGGAGAGGGCATAACTAAATCTGTACCACTTTTCAAAATAGTTTCCCTTATAGGGCTAGACCCATCCATATCCCCTATACTTAGATCCAAAGCCATTTGTTCTTCATTTAAACCCCTTAGATTTGATTCCTTAAGTTCCCCCTCAAGAAGAGATATTTGATTCGACCTTGTTATATTTACATCAGGTAGCGACGTTTTAGGTATCTCCATGCACTAATCAAGATCATTTAATATTTCAAAATGGTTGAGTAGAGCATCTTGCTGGCTATACTTAAGGTCTTTGTTTGCCCTTTGTCCTCTATTTAGGGCTTTTACCAGAACAAAACCTTCCTTATCCCATTCCCATTCCTTTATCGGGGCTTTTCCTTTATCCAAATTTTGTCTAGATCGAGAGGGCCTAGGATTTGAAGCCACGGGTGGGACAAACTTAGGGCATTTTCTTTGCAGGTGGCCATATTCATAGTAAATCCGACAACAAAATGAAAGATCTTCATAGTCAAGTTTTTGAACCCATGTAGTTGATCCAAATTGTATTTCAATAGAATCTGGAATAAGATTATATAAGTCAATTTCAACACAAATACGAGCAAAAAAGACTACCTTTTATCCATTTTATGTGTGACAGTCCAACCGGTTTCCCAAGTATAAGGGCATTCTTATGCAAGATATCAGTTCTCCATAATTCCAATGGGAGCCATGGAAGCCACACCCATACTGGAACCCATGATGACCGCTCCTCTGATGGGTTGAAACCCACATGCCAGGGTTTAAGAAAGAGTCCCACTTGGTTATAGAAATAAATACCCCCTTCAAATGCTTTGTTACGATCTACAATACAAGATAAAACCACCATAAAATATTTGTTCACACTCAGAATCACCTCCACATCACCTTCAGGATTCCAAGTTTTCTTGACCCAAGCCTCCACAAAGAGGAGAGAAATTTGGATGCCCAAAAATTTACCAATAAGGGCATGTTTGGTTAGATACTCCACATATTCCACCACCGAGTCTAGTTGAACCACTAGAACTATCCTGGCTTCACATCGTTCCAAACATCCATTGTTATTTAACAAGCAATTCCCGACATGCACTGGAAAATCCTGTTCCTTCTAGTAGTTTTCATATGAAAAAACACCATGAGCATGCACTCTCTATGCTGGACCCGATGCCATCACGATATTCCTCCAATTTTTCAGACCTCCTTCAAAAGCTGTTGCCATCCCCATAGAGCAGCTTTTTTCTTCATCAAACCCTACCAGAGTAGTTTTTCCTCATAAAACCCTAGAAGAGTTCCAAAATGAGAATTTCATATTACTCTCTATCCCAATGGTTATTTCTTAGTACTCTTTGTGTGTGAAGAGTATGTTGGCAATTTTGGGTACTTTGGGTACATTGCCTTTGCTCAAATGTATAAGTTGTCATTGATGTCAAGAAGCTCTTGAAGGAATTTGATTTAATGTCAAATAATTTGTTTTGATGAAGGTTACGGCATGACAAGTTCAAAGGTTATTCAGAGCATGGACAGTGAGTTTCCAAGAAGACCATAGTAGCCCTTTTGCAAAAGATCAAAGAAAATGACAAGTAAGAAAAGTGTCACGATATCGTGACATATACAGCAGGCAAGAAAAATAGTCACGATTTCGTGACATGTTAGAGGAGAGAGAAAGAGCTAGAAAAAGTCTCATTTCAATTAAAAAAAAGCAGGAAAACTGTCACGATTTCGTGACATGTTGGAAGAGAGAGAAGAAGCAGGAAAAACTGTCATGATTTCATGACATGTTGGCAGAGAAAAAGGCAAGTGGAAAAACTGTCATGATTTCGTGACATGTTGGCAGAGAAAGAGAGCAAGGTGGAAAGTGTCACGATTTCGTGACATGTCGCATTTTCGCGACTTGAAAAGAGCAGGAAGGCAGAGAAGGAAAAGTGTCACGATTTCATGACATATTGCAAGGAAGGTTGTACGAACGAAAAAGTGTCACGATTTCATGACATATTGCAGGAGAGAGAGTCCAAAAGAAAAAGTGTCATGATTTCACGACATGCTGCAGAGTTTGAAGTGAGAACCGTCACGATTTCATGACATGCTACAGATGAAAATGTTCCAAGTAAGAACTGTCATGATTTCGCGACATGCAGCAAAGGAAAGGTTTTGAAGTAAGAAATGTCACGATTTCGTGACATGTTGAAGAGAAAGCGTACGGATGCAGAAAGTGTCACGATTTCATGACAGGTTGAAGAGAAAGCAAACAGATGCAGAAAGTGTCACGATTTCATGATAGATTGAGATGGCAGCATTCGGTTGGAGAAAGTGTCATGATTTCATGACAGAAATAGAATGCAGGTCTTCTATAGGAGAAGTGTCACGATTTCATGACAAAAGCAGAGAGGAAGGCTATGAAGACAGAAGTGTCACGATATCACGATAGAAGTGAAGACGAAGTCTGTAGAGGCAGAAGTGTCACGATTTCACGACAAAAGCAGAAAGGAGGTCGACGAAGGGAGAAGTGTCACGATATCGCGACAAGAGCAAAGTTGAAGTCGACAAAGGCAGAAGTGTCGTGATATCGTGACAAAAGCCAAAAGAAAGTGTATGGATGCAAAGGTGTCGTGATATCGTGACATGTTGTATTTTTGCGGTAGAAGCTACAGAAGAGTTATAGAGGCAGTGAAGTCGACAAAGTCAAATTTTAGCCGACGAAGATTAGGGCTTGTAGCCAATGAAGATTAGGGTTTGCATTTGTTATAACAGCTGACTAAGATTAAAGTTTTCATCATGAAAATTCTATTATAAAAGGAGGGCTGTTTGGAGAGTTGAAGGGTCGATGAATGTGTTGTTGAAGTGCGACGTTCGTAGATAGTGCGCAGAGCAAGAAGTTCGATCGTCGAGAGCAGAGTGCAAAATTCGATCGTAGTGTGCAGAGTGCATTTCATCGAATCATTCTAAGTGTGAAAGATCACAAAGGAAGCAGAGTGTGCGAAGACAGTGTCACTGTGATTGCGTAGAGGTGCAAAGGTTGAAGTTCGATCAAGTGCGGCTGTGATTGCGCAAAGAGAGCAGAGGGCGTAGAGAGCACAAAGGGAAAAGACGAATGCGGAGTGCTGCTGCTTGAGGACAGAGGTGCATTGGTTCTTTGAGAAGAACCTGAGAATAGATTTGGTTGTTGAGCTGTTGTGGACGTGATCATAGAAGGCAGAGGTCTCTTAGGCTAAGCATTGAGGATAGGAGGTCTTCGGTGGAAAGGAGTTCCACATGCTGGCAAGAGGTAGAGGCAGTTGATCTTCTGAGGGATCATTTCCAGAGCAGAGGGGAAGGTATCTCCTTTGAGCAGAGGCTCATAAATTCTAATTGGGGGAAGGTATCTCCTTTGAGCAGAGGCTCATAAATTTTGATTGGGGGAAGGTATCTCCTTTGAGCCGAGGCTCATAAACATTGTAATTGGGAAGGATTCCCAAAGAACTTTGAGATAACTTTTAGAGAAAAGTTTTGTGGACGTAGCCCAGCCATTCTGGGTGAACCACATTAAAATTGATGTCACTTTGTGGATGATTTTGTGCATTGCTTTGATATTGCTTTGGGTATATTGCTTTACTATTTTGAAATATAAAGGAAAAAGTAAAAAGAGGTCTTATACTGTTCACCCCCCTCTCAAGTATAAGCTTGTGTTCTTCAATTGGTATCAGAGCGGGTGCCTTTGAAAAGTTTAACAACTTGAAGGAAAAGCTAGTAAAGAACACAATGGATTATTCAAGTGGCAATGCAACACCTATTCTTGATGGGTCAGATTTTGGTCTTTGGAGTGCAAGGATGAAGGTTCATCTAATGGCACTTGGTAATGAGGTATGGGAAGTAATTGAGGATGAGTACACTATTCCTGTACATGGTCCAAATACTAAAGAAGAAAGGCTCCTACATCACAACAATTCAAAAGCAATGAATGCAATCCTGAAAGGCTTATAGAAAGCAGATCTCACCAAAGTGATTCACTGCAAGACAACTAGTGAAATGTGGAAACAATTGCAGGTGGTTCATACAGGTGATACAAATGTCAGAAAGGCCAAGTTGAGACACTTCAAAGGTATGTTTGAACAACTCAAGATGAATGATGATGAAAATATTAGTGACTACATGCTTCGTATGGATGAGGTTGTTAACTCCATGAAAGACTTAGGTCTTGAGCTTGCTGAAAATGATGTTTGTGATAAGATTTTAAGATCTCTTCCGAATAGATTTAGTGAAAATATTTCTGCTATTGAGGAAGCTAAATATTTGGATAAGTTGAAAAAGGATGAGCTCCATAGTATACTTGCAGCATTTGAGTTGAGAACTCAAGTGAAGGTTGATGTCAAGAAAGAGGCAGATTTCAAGGCTACCAAGAAATCCAAGGGTAAATAGCTTCAAGAGAGTGATGAGTCTTCTAGTGATGAAGAGGCATATTACAACAAGAAAGGCAAGTTCTCTAGAAAGCACAAAAGCATGAAAAATATAAGATGTTTCAATTGTGGAAAGTTTGGTCATTATGCTACCGATTGTATCGTTCCCAAGAATGAAAGTGATGAAGATAAACAGGATTCTAAGAGCAAGGATTCTGAAAAGCACAAGCATCACAAGAAAAACAAAGATGAGCACAACAATCAAGGAAAGAGGTATTCTCACAAGCACAAGAAGAGTTTCTACCTAGACAAAGCAAGTAAGTGTTCTAGTAGTGATAGTGAAAGTTCTTCAAGTGATAATGAAAATGAGATGTTGTTCATATCAGAAAAAGAGGAAGAACCGAAACATAGATTCATTATCATGAAATGTCTTAGATGTGGAAATTTTGGTCACCTTGAGGATGATTGCACAAATAATGATTTGGTTTCTAGTATGTATGAGGATGCTTCAGAAAACTATAAGGAAGATGCTTGTATGGTTTTTGAAAAAGGTAGCACCTCTAGTGATAAGAAATCTGAAAAAGGCTTTGATGATTCTGAAAGCAAACAAATAAAGGATCTTGAAAGTGAACTTACTAACGCTCTTAGTGCTTTGAAAAAGGAAAGAAAGAAGAATGCTAGACTCAAGGATAAGTTAGATGAATGTTGTATGGAGAGAGATGATCTTATAGAAAGTCTTGACTTCTCTATGGCTAAGACACAAGAACTCAAGGACGAGTTAGAGTCTAAGGTTCTTGAGTATAGTGAGTTAGAACAGAAAATGGCTTCTTTGAAAGAGGAAACTAAAGAGTACAAGGATAAGCTTTACAAGTTTCAAGATAGCTCCAAAAGGGTTAAGTCACTCATCAAAGGTCAAAGAAAGACAACAGATAAAACAGGCCTTGGTTTTGTTAAGCCACACAAGGAACAAGCTGGAGAGTCTAGTAAGAGACTCCAAAAGGAAGAGAGTTCTGATGAGGAAAGTATTTCAGATCATGAGTTCTTGAATGATAGATGCACAGAAATAGAAAACAGAATTCAGGATGAGAAGAAGAAGTTTTCAGGACCCAAGAGGTCAAATAAAGGAAAATTTCAAGGCAGATGTTTTGCGTGTCACAGGTTTGGTCACATGGCTTCGCATTGCATGACTCAAGTAAGGAAGGTAAATGACAGTTTTAGAGGTGGTAATTTCTTTCAAGGGTATTGCTACTCTTGTAAACAGTTTGGGCATAAGGCAATTTTTTGCAAGGCTAATAACAGGAACAGGGTTAGTCAGAACAGTGCGGATTCAAAGAACAGGTATGCCTAAAAGAAATAACATTGTTACTTGTTATAAGTGCAACAATGAAGGTCACACAACTAGACAGTGTAGAGCTAAACTTCCAAGGTACAGGAACAGGAACAATGGTATGAACAGGTCCAAGGATCAAGGCATGGATAAGAATAGGAATGATAACAGAATAGGAACAGTGACAGGAACAAGAACAGGAATATGGACAAAGAGTTCAAGAGAAGGCCCGACAAGGAAGTGATAGACGCTGATGATGATCAGTGCCTAATGGGAGTTTTACTCCCACCCAAGAATTAATCACCTCATCAAGAGGTGGGGGAGGGACTAAGCTAAGAGGCTCATTCTTAGTCCCGAGCCCCAAAGGTGACCCTTTGCCATTGATGACAAAGGGGGAGAGATATGAGTAAGGGGGAGAGCTTCAAAGTGAAGAGGAGAGCTTCAAGTCAGGGGGAGCAAAACTTCAAAGGAAGATTCTCAGTTGTTAGCACAGTTGGTTTTAGTTTTGGCTCTTGAGAAGTGTTTTCAGTAAAGGTTTGCCATCAATGACAAAGGGGGAGATTGTTGGCAATTTTGGGTACTTTGGGTACATTGCCTTTGCTCAAATGTATAAGTTGTCATTGATGTCAAGAAGCTCTTGAAGGAATTTGATTTAATGTCAAATAATTTGTTTTGATGAAGGTTACGGCATGACAAGTTCAAAGGTTATTCAGAGCATGGACAATGAGTTTCCAAGAAGACCATAGTAGCCCTTTTGCAAAAGATCAAAGAAAACGACAAGTAAGAAAAGTGTCGCGATATCGCGACATATACAGCAGGCAAGAAAAATAGTCACGATTTCGTGACATGTTAGAGGAGAGAGAAAGAGCTAGAAAAACTGTCATGATTTCGTGACATGTTAGAAGAGAGAGAAGAAGCAGGGAAAACTATCGCGATTTCGTGACATGTTGGAAGAGAGAGAAGAAGCAGGAAAAACTGTCACGATTTCGTGACATGTTGGCAGAGAAAAAGGCAAGTGGAAAAACTGTCACGATTTTGTGACATGTTGGCAGAGAAAGAGAGCAAGGTGGAAAGTGTCACGATTTCGCGACATGTCGCATTTTCACGACTTGAAAAGAGCAGGAAGGCAGAGAAGGAAAAGTGTCACGATTTCGCGACATATTGCAAGGAAGGTTGTACGGACGAAAAAGTGTCATGATTTCGTGACATATTGTAGGAGAGAGAGTCCAAAAGAAAAAGTGTCACGATTTCGTGACATGCTACAGAGTTCGAAGTGAGAACCGTCACGATTTCGCGACATGCTGCAGATGAAAATGTTCCAAGTAAGAACTGTCATGATTTCATGACATGCAACAAAGGAAAGGTTTCGAAGTAAGAAATGTCATAATTTCATGACATGTTGAAGAGAAAGCGTACGGATGTAGAAAGTGTCACAATTTCACGACAGGTTGAAGAGAAAGCAAATAGATGTAGAAAGTGTCACGATTTCATGACAGATTGAGATGGCAGCGTTCGGTTGGAGAAAGTGTCATGATTTCATGACAGAAATAGAATGCAGGTCTTCTATAGGAGAAGTGTCATGATTTCATGACAAAAGTAGAGAGGAAGGCTATGAAGACAGAAGTGTCACGATATCACGAAAGTGAAGACGAAGTTCGAGGGATGTCACGATTTCATGACAAAAGAAAGGAGGTCGACGAAGGGAGAAGTGTCACGATATCACGACAAGAGCAAAGTTGAAGTCGACAAGGTGAAGTGTCACGATATCACGACAAAATCCAAAAGAAAGTGTACGGATGCAAAGGTGTCATGATATCGCGATAGAAGCTACAGAAGAGTTACAGAGGCAGTGAAGCCGACAAAGTCAAATTTTAGCCAACGAAGATTAGGGTTTGCATTTGTTATAACAACCAACTAAGATTAAAGTTTTCATCATGAAAATTTTGTTATAAAAGGAGGGCTGTTTGGAGAGTTGATGTGTAGATGAATGTGTTGTTGAAGTGCGACGTTCATAGATAGTGCGCAGAGCAAGAAGTTCGATCGCCGAGAGCAGAGTGCAAAATTCGATCGTAGTGTGCAGAGTGCATTTCATCGAATCATTCTAAGTGTGAAAGATCACAAAGGAAGTAGAGTGTGCGAAGACGTGTCGCTGTGATTGCGTAGAGGTGCAAAGGTTGAAGTTCGATCAAGTGCGGCTGTGATTGCGCAAAGAGAGCAGAGGGCATAGAGAGCACAAAGGGCAAAGATGAATGCGGAGTGCTGCTACTCGAGGACAGAGGTGCATTGGTTCTTTGAGAAGAACCTGAGAATAGATTTGGTTGCTGAGCTGCTGTGGACGTGATCATAGAAGGCAGAGGTCTCTTAGGCTAAGCATTGAGGACAGGAGGTCTTCGATGGAAAGGAGTTCCACGTGCTGGCAAGAGGTAGAGGCAGTTGATCTTCTGAGGGATCATTTCTAGAGCAGAGGGGAAGGTATCTCCTTTGAGCAGAGGCTCATAAATTTTGATTGGGGGAAGGTATCTCCTTTGAGCAGAGGCTCATAAATTCTGATTGGGGGAAGGTATCTCCTTTGAGCCGAGGCTCATAAACATTGTAATTGGGAAGGATTCCCAAAGAACTTTGAGATAACTTTTAGAGAAAAGTTTTGTGGACGTAGCCCAACCATTCTGGGTGAACCACGTTAAAATTGATGTCACTTTGTGGATGATTTTGTGCATTGCTTTGATATTGCTTTGGGTATATTGCTTTACTATTTTGAAATATAAAGGAAAAAGTAAAAAGAGGTCTTATACTGTTCACCCCCCCTCTCAGTATAAGCTTGTGTTCTTTAGAGTATCGAGATTATGTTTTCCAGGGAGGGTCATGGTTTCTTAGGAGAGTTGGTTTTTTCATGAAACCTTAGTATACCAAGTTTTTAGCAAAGGAGGAAATGAATTTTGTGTCCTTGTATGGGTTAGGTTATTTGGGTTACCAATTGAATACTGGAACCCCATCTCTTTTGTAGCTATTGGCAACACTCTTGGAACCTTTATGATGGTGGTTGATAGTACTTATAATTTTAACCAAATGATATATGCTAGAATATGTGTCCTAATGGACCTCAAAAAATATCTTCTAGAAAATATCACATTAAAATAGAGGGTGAAGTTTGGGAGCAAAAATTTGATTACGAAAACATCCCATTCAAATGTTGGATTTATAATAATTACAAGTTTATAAGTGTTAACTTTTGATGGGAGGTAGTACAACCACAAGATGAAGGATAACTAATATGATATAACTATAAAATTAATGGCACATTAATATATAGGAAAAAAAGAAATGAACATCTACAAATAACTCAGAAATATGCCATTAAAGAGAATGATGAAAATAGTACAATTCTATATAATGGAGGACATGAACACTTCATGAAAGTATATGAAAGAACTACACTGTACCACACTACATCTACTAGACACTGTATACTTACTATATCATTCTATCTCTATATCTCAATATGTATAGATATTTACTACTACACCTATGAGACCTTTATATAGAAATATAGATTGCTTGGCCTTTAATCTACCTAGGACTCATGTACATGTGGACTATATACAAATTTACAACTTGCACATTGACACTTGTGCATTTATTATAATCTTGAAGTAACTAACTAAATTTACTCTAAAGTAAACTCCTACTCTATATATGTACCAAAGGTGGCACATTTACATGACCCAAATGATGTAATATACTCTAAAACCCTTGTATTACATTATTTTGGTATTAAATACTTTAGTCTTCAATATGAATCTGTTATCTGGTACTAGAGATTAAGTTCTCCTTATATGTTGTCTATGTCCTATTCAAGCAAGTAATTAGTATCTTCATAAAAATTTATCTTTGCTGAGAGAGCTTTGACTTCATTATCTATAGGATCTTCTAGTTCTTCAATTTCTTGAATCCTTTGAGCTAAGTGTCCCTTCTAATTTTCTCCTTGATATTCCAATTGAGGTAGCTGAAATTGTTGTTGTTGAGGATTATTCTGAGCTTGATATTACCTTGGTTGGAATGCCCTGTTTGGTTGGTTTCCATAGTTTGTTTGATTCTCTCAATTTTGGTTCCTTGGATTGAATCTACAGTAATTAGTACTATGATATTTTCTCCTACATACATGACAATATCTGTTATTCCAAGGCTTTCATACTTTTGAATATGAGGCTATGTTTCCTTGTGGAGTATCTTTGAAACTAATGTAGTGCCAGTCATTTCTTTTTTCACTATACTTTCTACCTCATATTATTGAATAATGTTGATTAGCTCATCAAATGATGTATCTTTACTTAGTACTTGTGAATATGTAACTAGATGCTTATAGCTGTCTGGAAGTGCTCTCATGGTTACTTGAACAAGGAATTTATCTTCAACCTTTTCTCCCAAGGTTAATAATTTTCCCTTAATGTTTGCTACCTTTATTAGGAATAGTTCTATATTTTCTCCATTTTTCATTTTTAGAGAATGTAATTGAGTTTGAATATTTAGGATAGTAGCTTTATTTTTCCCTTCAAATATTTTTTCTAGGGTTTTTCAAGATTTTGTAGATGTTCCTACTAAATTGATGTAAGGTTGTATTTCATCTGTAATGGCAAAAGTTATCATTAATGCTTTTACATCATTCTCTTCAAAATTTTGAATCTGTGTATCACCTAAATTAGTTTTAGTAGTTATTCCTTTGATAATTTCCCAAAGCTTCTCAACTATTAAAATTTATCTCACTTTGTTTTTCCATGAGAAGTAATTTGGACCTTTAAGTAGTTGAGATTTTGTAAGGATGAATTTATTTGTTGTCATGATGATCCTTATATCTCCCTAGTGTATGACTTTATTTTGATAGAGACCTTTTCAGACTTAGGTTTTGTAGAATTCTTTGTCTCCCTAGTGATTAGAGTAAGCTATAAGCTTAATAAAGTGCTTAGTAAATAATAGTTCACTTTTGAATTGATTTTGTAATGTTTTGTAAGTAACAATAATCAACTTATATTTCACCTTATCTCTCCTAATGAACTATGCATTTAATTTAAATTTCTTTTAGGTTGGATTCCTTTTGTCCCTTTAATATGGGTATGAGATAAATTTAATTAATTCCAAATCTATATTATACTTTAATGAACTTACTTATTATACCTTCAATAATTTGATATTTAATTTTCTAAATTCTAAAATATTAAGATTTGATGTAGTATGCCTTATAAATCCCTACTTTTGGAATATTAGAAAATAATAATAGTATTTGCAAATTAATATTTCTAGTTTACTAAGGTTGACAACCTTATATCTCCTACTTGGTGATTTGCAAATATTTATAATTCCTTCTAATTTTTTTAGGATGGATTCCTTACTTTCTAAGGTTGTTATTTTAATAAAAGTAACCAACCTTATGCTTAACATCTTATAACTCCAAATTTTAGAAAGCAAATAATTAAATAATATTCTTATCTTCCTTCAATGTAGATGACTCGACTGACAGTGAGTATTCTGAGATAAGATGCTCTCACTGCATGACGGTAATATAACCAATTTTTCTCTCCTTTGATAACGGTGATATAGGCATTTTTGCTCTTCCTTGACTGTGGTGATTTAAGCGGTTTAGCTCTCTTTTGATGATAGTGATGTAAGATTTTACTGGAAAGCATTGGTATTATATTTTCCACATGAATATTTAACACCTAATGAGTCCTGGAATCATTGATCGATGACAAGATTTTAGTGGACAGTCTTTGAGTCCTTGGATTTGGGATTTCAATACATCTTCGTTGTAATATGACTGGATTCAATGTCCTCTCCTTGGACTTCATTTACAATTTTTTACACTTGATTTATACTTGCTTGGACTTCATTGTATTTGCTTAGACTTGGGTACTTATGTAGCTTATTTTCTCCTTAGACTTACACCCATGTGTTATTGTGAACTTGTGAGGCATTATAATAATGCTTTGGTCTTTGAGTAATGCTCCTTCCTTATTTAACTGACTAGTGATGATTATTATACTTGCAATGATGACTTTCAACATCCAATCACTCTCTCTTTCACAAAGGTTATGACCTTTGATCACACCTTCACACTCGTAGAAATAGGCATTTCATTTGGTGTATTTGAGGCATCGAAGAATATAATTATTAATTAATTGTTGGGTTCCCCATACAATACAACAACAATTCCTTAATAAAAGTGATTCCTTTTTATTATTCTAGCATTATAATCAATCTTTCTCTATTGCGTTCACTACAACTGGTATCAGAGCCAGCTTCAAAACATAATTTTTTTTTTCACCCCGTTCATCATCACCAGTCGTCTGCCATTCAGATACTATGCCTATGTTTATCTTATCATACACCACATCATTCCTAAGATGTCCATATATCATCAAACACCGCATATTCATTCTCAAGATTCATTGGGAGACCGAGCGATAGATCGTATAACTTCACAGACCGAGCATCAAAGAATATAATTAGCTCATAGAATGAAATACACTCACCAACCACCGGTGAACTCAGAGAATTGGGAAGGTATAATCTGAAGGGAACAAATCCAAAAATACCCTCAAACTATCCTAGAAATCCTCCAATCTCTTGTAGTCAACGCCCAGATCAAAAATAGAAACAATCCACACAAAAAAAAAAATTACGTTCTGCAGCGACGTCTGCAACTTTCGACGACGTCTTGGAGAAAACCGGCCATATTTTATAAAATAAAACTTATAACATAAAGTTTTAAATCATTTTTCGTCATCAAAAAACTAAAATTCTGATACGTCTTCGTATTCCGACGTCGGCAAGAGAAACTTTAAAAAAGTGGATATAACACATATCCCACATTCAATAGGAAGAGGGACAAAGCAGGGTTTAAAAAATATTCAGGGCGAGTAGTTAGTTGTGACTTTGGTCACGCTCTAGCCTTCCCTCGTGTGACCGAAGCCAATCATTTGATTGGGTCCCATAAAATTCTCACTAATTCTGCCACTTACGAAGGTTATAAAATATCCAAAACCTAACCGCAATGGTCGAAGGATGACTTTTATGCAATTTTTAACGATAATTTTCAAGAATTTTTTGTGACAACTTTCAACACTTTTTGCGACACATTTTTTCCAAATGACTATGCAAATGACCGATGGAAGAATATATCATGACCCCAACCTACTTTTGCTACTTAATTTTGCCCACCTACATCAAATCACATCAATGAGTGTATATAAAATTCAGTTCCAGGATATCGCCAATCGCATCACAGGGTTGGACAAATCAGTCCTCATAAGTGGGTTCATCAATGGATTGAAAGAAGAAATTAGAGTAAATACCATGATGTACACTCCTCACACCCTACAGGAAGCCATTGGATTAGCCTTATTAGCCGACGATACATTCAATGTTCAATGTCAACATGGGGAGCAACCTATTGATAAATCAACATTCATGCACACTATTCCAAAACACAAACCCTTACTAGTTAAGTACCTTAGCCTACAAGAAATGGAGCGATGAGCGAACGACCTCTACTATACTTGTGATGAGCAATTTGGGCCCCTTCATTGTTGTGCTACACAAACATTGTATTTATTGAATATAGTTGATCCCTGTCACTCCATAGAGGAAGAAGGTGAGGAAGATGTGCACGACATGAACAAAGCACCTGATCATAACAATGAAGGAAATGAGGTCGATGTGTAAGAAGTGCTCGATGCACCATGAAAAGATGAGGTAGACATCCATGCAGTAAACAATGAAGGCAAGACATACACTCTCAAAGAACTAAACACAAGTTCATCGTCAATAGTGAGTTCTCATCGTATTGGCAGTCTGATTCAGAAAGGAGGCAAAAGAGTGAGTGCACCTTTATTTTCCCTTCATTCTACACAGGAATAATCGGCTAAAGTGGAAGCCTATCGTCATCACAATTCTCCTAAGGAAGATTCTACTATTCTTTCTAGCAACCCCCCACTAATGCTTTGACCTTCAATATATCCTTGCCTTTGAAAAAGTGACATTAAAATAGTACAAGAACTTGCACAAATTCAACTGGAAAAGCAAGCAACGAAGCTCCTTACTTTGAGCTTTGAGGACAAAGCTCTTTTTAAGGAAGGTGGCATGTTAGGATTCTACTCCTAACCTCCATACTAATCACATTATTAGTTAATTATTTAATCACTCTCTCTTTCACAAAGGTTGTGACCTTTGATCACACCTTCACACTCGTA
Organism: Wollemia nobilis; assembly: GCA_028583015.1. Taxonomy (NCBI): domain Eukaryota; kingdom Viridiplantae; phylum Streptophyta; class Pinopsida; order Araucariales; family Araucariaceae; genus Wollemia; species Wollemia nobilis. The sequence goes on from JAQPPZ010003275.1 coordinate 18,329, forward strand.
GAAATAGGTATTTAATTTGGTGTAGTTGAGGCATCGAAGAATATAATTATTAATTAATTTTTAGGTTCCCCATACAATACAATAGCGATTCCTTAATAAAAGCGATTCCTTTTTATTTTGCATCACTTGATCCCATCTTTGGTGGGAGTTTTTGGGGAGATTAAAGAGTTGATGGACTGATTCAACTAAGTTTGCTATGGTATTTTGCCAAATATAGTGAATATCCTTCCTATTTTGATTAAAAATTTGGTTGTTCCTTTCATTCCATATATTCCAAAGAAGAATGGTAGAACCCATCCAAAATAACTACCTAATAAAATGATCAACACCCTCTTTATTAGGCCAATCCCTCCAAATTTGTTCAAAAGTAAAAAAATTGGACCACTGTAAGCCAAGTAAAGTGGCCATTCTCCTCCATAACTCAGAGGCTAAAGTACACTCAATAAAAAGATGGTTGATATTTTTTACATTCTCTTCACACATTTCACATCTAAAAGGACCATGAAAACCATTCTTCATAAGTTGCTCACCAGTAAGCACCCTACGATGCAATAAAAGCCAATTAAAGAACCTCACCTTAGGCCAGAGCTTTTTAGCCCACAATCGAGAAAAGATGTCAGAAGAATGGTTGGGATTATTATGGCATAAGGTCAAATAACCTTGAGCAACTGAATACTCACCCTTAGTAGTGTTGTTCCATCCAAAACAATATTTTTCATGGGACCAAGAGAGGGATCTCATATGAAGGATGCCTTGAATATTTTTTCTTTGCCTTTCTAGGATTTGAATAGGCCAGTCCTCAATAGGGATCCAATATCTATCAAAATTTAAATTACCAGTATGGTACCGACAGTAATTAGCCACCTTTATCCAATTAGCTCGGTGAAGCTCCTCCATCCAAGGCTTCCAATCGAGAAACTGAGTTATCAAAGGCTTGTGACCATCCCAAGAATTTGTCCAAAATTTGGATTTTGACCATTATGAATGATCCAAAATAATTTTTTCTTTATCAAATCCTCACTAGTCTTAAGAACTGCTAAAATTGGAGAACCTTTGGTAGGAAGTTGATAGCGAACAAGGTCTTCAAGACTTTTGTTCTCAGCATATTTAGCACGAAGATTATTGGCCCAAAGAGCATTGAGGTTATTCAACATCCTACAATATAATTTAGTAGCTAATGCTTTGTTGTTATTAATTGAAGACCAGAATCCTAACCCTCCTTCACTCTTAAGAAGACATAAAGTATCCCATTTCACCAAGGCCCATTTTCTTTTCTCCTTAGTACCACTCCAAAGGAAACGATGACTGATTTGATCCAATTATTGAAGAATAGCATTTGGGATATTCAAAATGGAAGAAACATAAATAGGAATAGCTTGAAGGACTGATTTTACCAAGGTGATTCTACCCCCAGAAGAAAGCCACTTGTTGGTCCACTTTCAAATTTTCTTCTTGACTTTGTCCAACAACCAATTCCAATATTTATTTTTATGCCTTTGAATATTTATGGGAATAACTAAATAAGTGATTGGAAGAGATGTCTTCTTATATCTTAATTTATCCAAGACCATGGATTCCTGTCTAGCAGAAGCGATGAAAGAAAATAACTTTAGATTTGTCTTCATTGATCAACTACCCAGTAGCCTTAGAAAAACAACTAATGATTTGCTTAATATTAGAAGCTTCCTTTACTGTAGCTTTACATAAAAGAGTAGAGTCATCCAAAAATTGAAGATGAGAGATAGGTCTAGCTCCATGAGCAATGGTAACTCCATCAAGGGTTTTATTTTCCCTCTGTTTGGTTATAGTCCTACCCAAGCATTCAACAAGAATGATGAATAAATAAGGGGATAGCGGGTCACCTTGCATAATACCTTTGGAAGCTGGGGAAGACTGAGAAGGCCTGCCATTGATAAGAACTAAGTAGGAAACTGAAGAGATAAAACTTTGATAATCCAATCCATCCAATCCTTAGAAAAACCAAATTGCGTCAAAACTTTGATAAGGAAGTGCCAATCCACTCTGTCATAAGCTTTGGATAAGTCTAACCGAATGAACATGGAAGGAGAATTTTGCATATCCATGGAATGGATGGCTTCCTAAGCAATAATTATCTCATCTACTATTTGACGTCCTTCCACATAACCCCCTTGCTTTGGGTAAATAATCTTATGCAAAAGAGGCTTCAACCTTTATGCCATGATTTTAGTAATGATTTTGAGAAGAACATTACATAAAGCAATAGGTCTAAAAGCTGAGATATGATCAACCTCTTGAGCTTTTGGAACAAGAGTAATATAAGTTTTATTGATAACCTTCAAAATTTCTTTGGATTTCCTGGCTTCTTCCACCACCTCTAATAAATCAACATGAAGGATATCCCAGAACTCTTGGTAGAACTTAATGGGAAAACCATCAGGACCTGGGGTTTTCCATTTTTGCATTTTAAAAACTACTTGTTGAAGCTCATTGATAGTAATAGGAGCAGCCAAAATAGAGTTCTCAGAAGTGATAAGAGAAGGGATTGCTTGAAGAACATTTTGCTGTGAACCTGAGTCAAGAGGAGTAGCAACAAAAATATTGGAAAAGTAATCAACAACAATAGAGTTCATGCCATCCAAAGTATAAACAACATCCCCAGAATCTAATTTTAAGGAAAAAATAAAGTTGTGAGATCTTCGAGCTAGAAGATATTTGTGGAAGAAATTTGCATTTCGATATCCTTCTTTGAGACATTGAATTCTAGATTTTTGCTTCCATAAGATTTCTTCTCTTTTTTCCCATTCCTCTAACTGAGTTGTGAGTTTGATTTCATATTCACTTATCTTCTCTGTGAGGCCATCTAAACGGATTTTCTTATTCAAATTTTCAAGATGAGAAATAACGTCATGTTTTTTTTATGAACATCCCCAAACTCTTTCCAGTTCCAAGTCTTGATTTTGGATTTAATGTATTGCAGTATTTTGGAAAAATAGAAAATCTTAGTCCCATGCCTAGGTTTACCTTCCTTCCACCATTGTTGCACACGAGATCTGAAGGAAATGTCTCTAAGCCACATTAATTGAAAACAAAAAGGAGAGAAACTCACATTGGTTTTCCACATTTCCACCATGACTGGCCAATGATCCGAACCAGAATTATTAAGAGTATTCACTTTAGGAATGTTACCATGGATTAAGAAATTTTTAGAGAGCAAAACCCTATCCAATCTCTCCATTATACAAGCTAAGCCTTGCCTTCTGTTAGACCAAGACATAAGACCAATATCTAGTTGGATATCCACAATATGGAGGTTTGTAATATATTCGCTCATGAGGTCAGTGCTTTTGTTTAAATTTCTATTTCCCCCCCTTTTCTCATCCAAATAGAGGATGGTATTGAAATCTCCTCCGATCAAGATCCAAGCTTTAGTAAAATGAGAGTTATGAGTAATATCCTTCCACTGTATTCTTTTTTCCTCCAAAGAAGTTGGATCATAAATAGTAATGCAGAGCATAATCTAGTTGGAATGTCTACTTTGAATATCTATAGCCAACAAACCCCAACTACCAACCATATGGTGAATAACTACCTATTTTGGGTCCCAAAGACAAGCAATGCCACCCAAAGTCCCTTGGGAACTAAGGGAAACCACTTTTCTAGCTGGCCAAATTTTACTGGCAATTAAGTCCATATCCTCCATTGACATCTTTCAATTTTGTTTTGAAAGACTCCCTTTGAGTCCTCTAATATTCCAAGTGATGATATTCATTAATACCAGGGCTAAAATTTTTGGGAAGGGCATTAATTTTACCTTCCTCTACAAGCTTTTCACCTTCTTTTACCATATGATATTGATTGGTCTTGCGACCTACTTTTTTATTAGAATCCATCTTCAATTTTTTTTTCCCTGTTTCTTGACTTATTCCATTTGAATCTGATATGGCTTCTATCCTAGAAGAATTATCATACACAGCCAAAATTTTACTAGATGGTTCAACGAAGTCTATATTGGGACCTACATTATTTGAAATTTTGACATCTGAAATATTGTTTTTCTTGTGTAAATTTTCTCCTTTTTTTCTGTTGAAAACCTTTGATTTGTTGGTTTGTCTCTGAGTTCTTCCATTCATATTTAAATTGTATTTCTAAGATTTCATTTTCCATTATTTCCTCTTCCTCACTTGGGACATCATTTGTGGAAAGTATTTCAAACATATTAGCAAATGACTTTGATTGATCCTTCATAACTAGTTTTTTCTGAGTGTTATTCTTCTTAGGTATTTGGAAACCTGCTGATTTTATATCTTCTTTCTTTTGATCAAGAATTTTATTTGGGCAAGCACTGGCCAAATGACCATATTCATGGCAAATTCTACAACGAAAAGGAATGTTCTCATAGTCCACTACTTTCTCCCAAGTGTCTTTCCCCAAATTGTAATGTGATCTTTTTAGGTAGGGGTTTGTCAAAATCTATTAAAACATAATTTCGAGCAAAAATAATATGTTCAAAATTTTGAGTACAATCAACAGTCATCATAAAAGTTCCTAAAGAGTTTCCAATTGAAGAAAAAATAGTAGGATTCCAAAATTCAATAGGGAGACCAAAGAGTCTAACCCACACGGGAGCTATAGAAGGCATCTCTTATTCGGATTTAAATTTAGTATGCCAGGGCTTCATGAAAAGCCCCGCCCTTCCAAAAAACCAAGGACCCCCTTGAAAATTTTTCTCTCTATCTTCATTATTAGCAAATAAAACAAGAAAATAACCATTTGGATAAATAGAGATTTGTAACTCACCTTTAGTTTTCCAGCTTTTTGTAGCCCAGACTTTGAAAGCAGATAGACTCGAACGAAAACCCACGAACCGACAAGATAATCCTCTTTTTTCCAAATCTTCAATGCCAGTCTGAATGTTACCCATATCAAGCTTAACAATAGGAGTTCCATCAGCTGCTTTAAGAAATCCTGACTCCATTTTCCTAGGATCAATCTTAGGCATTCTTAGAGGTTTATGGGAAGCCCTAATATTGATATTAGCATTGGGTTGAGGCTTTCCACCATGAAGGGCATCCCTAAAATTCATTTTTGGGACTGAGTCTTTGAAATTCTTACCCTTAACAGGGGTTTTCATAGTAGAATTATTTTGCGGGTGCACCTTAGCACCAGATTCACTTGAGATATGAGCCATTTTTTGATCAACTGCTTGAAACTTGTTTTGTGATCTCTTTAATCCTTGCCCTAGATGTCGTGGAAAGGTATGGTTTTCAATTTTCTTTTGTGCAACAAATTGGAAGCCGTTGTCACTCAAGTTCATAGTATGATTTATTGAAAGACAAATTTCTAACTCATATTGTATCCCATACAACATTTCATACTAAAATATTGAGCATAAACCACAAAAATATTGGCCGCTAGGGCCCGAGGGCCCTAAAAACCAACCTCTAGAGGTAATTGCACTCAACCCAGATGAAACCCTCGCATAGTCGCTTGCCAAATATCTCGAAAAGGCCACAAAATCATTGATCCTAAAGAATAAAAGACCAAAGAAGCCTTGATCCAGAAAAGAAGGGCATAGAAGCCTTAATTCTGAAGAAGAATTTAGAGAAGAATTTTTTATTCAGAAGAAGATTTCTTGATTCAGAAGAAGACTCCAAAGAAGAGTTCCTGAAGAAGACTCCAGAGAAGCATATTTTAAAGATCCAAGAAGAAGATCTCATCACCAACACTTCTAGAAGTAGAAGGTTTAATAAAAGGTATCAGTTGGAAGACCAAAAAAGCTACAAGATAGAAGACCTTAGAGAGGTCTCAAGGATAAACAAGAATAAGTCTTGGAGATCATTGCTATAGAGCTTGTAGAAGCATCATAAAAAGAGTTCCTAGGAGAACTAATTGGAGAAATCCACTACCAAGGAGAAGCTCCTTATAGTGAACAACTTGGTACAATTATCACCATCCAACAACAAGCCCAAGAGAAGAAGAATTCAGTGGTAAGGAGTGCCAAATCCAGTAGAAGAATCCAGTGAAGATCTCAAGACATTCAGAAACTTGAGAAGAATAAGATCCTATTTGAAATCAAAATTTTATAAGAAGATTGAAGGAATATTCAAATAGAAGAAGCCTACCAAATATAGGAGATTTGGATATTACCTCTCATAGCAAGAAGGCACAATTCAGAGATAAGAGTTCTCTAAATCTATAGCAAAAAATATATCTTTAGAAGGATCAAGCCACCAAACCCGAGGCTCAAGACAAAAATTTCAAGACCATAGTTTGGTGAAGCAAGAAGCTATTTTGGATAGTCAACAAGAAGTTGCAAATTCATCCATTACAAGGCAACAACTTGGTGAATCAAAACACCAAGATCTACATCTACTACATAATCCATTAAAGGTAATCAACTAGGGTAAAATTAGTTGAACTTAAAATTAGGTTTCATTATCAAATTCCATTAAGCACCATATTTGGATTAAAGTTGCAAGGAGAAGGACTCATATTATAGTCTTTAATAAAGTGCAAAAATTAAAGTTCATTTTAAGATATATTTGCACATTAAATAGGAGTTGTATATTTTTGAAAGAATTAAAATTATCACCTACCTATTATCTATCTAGAAAGCGATGAGAATACATCCTACAATATTGATTGTAGTGAAAATTACAGAATATTCATTAAGGGTTCTTTATATATTACTCTTAAAAGTTGTAGAGATTATTAAGTGCATTAGAATTCATTTTGAGAGTTTATTTACAAGAGCAATAAGGTGAGATTATTGTTACCATTAAAAGTGAATTATTAATCCATTAAAGAAATATACTAGTTGATATTTGAATAGTTAATCTCAATTAGTTTGTGTTGTTAAATGCATAAAACTAGCACAAAATCTGCAACATTTCATGGCCAAAATAAGCTACCATTAAATTCCTTGAATAAAGAATCAAATTGAGACTTGGTGAGTCTCAAGATTCAAGGCAAATATAAGGATTTCATTTAAGTGCAAAGTGCAGAAATCCTTACTTTAAAATCAACATTAGCTTGGATTAGCTCTCATTTAATTGTCCAAGGAGTAAAGGAGCTGCCTCATCAAAATTAAAGAAACAAAAGGATTTCAAAAAGATCATGTTGAGTGATAATTTTACCCTATTGCAAAATCACACTCAGTTAGGATTTTGGTTAGAAAACCCTCTCTTGCAAAGAAATTCAAATTTATCCAAGGTTCATTTTACTTAATATGTGTTTGTATGCATGTGAATATGTGTCAAAATAAGTTCTTAGAATACCTTAGTGATTTGCGTGTAACTATTAACAAGGGACCTGTGTTGGTATTACTTTTCTATGCTTTTTATTATTGTTCATGAAACTTAAGAAAATAAAATGTGATGTGATTGACCTTCATATGACCATCCTTAAATGGTGATAGGTCATTTTATCTTGGAGTGTTTTAGGTAGATTTTATCTTCTTTTATTAAGCAAATTTTAACAAGTTTTATTTGTTAAAATTTGCTTTGAGCATAAAAGAAAATATTAAAATATATCTCTGAAATGTGAATCTTGAATTATGAGTGGATTCATTTTATCTTGCTTTGTTAAACCTTGAGCATGAAAGAAAATAACTAGATGACTAACTTTAAAATGTAGTAGCCTTTGAAATGCCATATAAATTACCCTCCTTTAGTGAAAATTTGAAATTGATTGGAATTTTAATTTTTATAAAGTGAAGCTAATTTACTTGCTTGAAGCAAAGTGCAAAGCTTGAAAATTTAACTCTCCTATAAAATGTGAAATTATGTAAGGCTTTGAAATTACAAATTTTATTTTTTTAAATGTGTACTTTATGTGAAATTTTGGAATTTTGAATTTCCTTTAAAATAAAAGTGAAATTGCTTAAAATAAGCATTTAAAGCTTAATCTTGGAACCCATGTATCTTTTTTTTTGAATTTAAGTTTTTTTTTTGTATTTTTTATTTTATTTGATGAAGTTTAAAAAAATTAAAAAGGATAGGGTTAGAAAAATAAAGAAAAATAAAACAATTTGTTGTAACTCTTAAATTTCACACAGACCCTGCAAACATTAATATCCTGCATAAAATCAACATTAATGTGATCCGTATTCACATAATACAACATTCAATGAGGTGCTATATTCTAAGGAAAAATGGTGCAATATATTAAAATAATAGATGAGTCTACCATTAACATGCATAAAAACTCGCTAAATTTCCAATATATTGGCAAGAAAGATTTAAAAAAATCCAATACAAATGCAGAATACCAACTTCCAATGTCATCCAATGGTGAAAGGGTGCAGACCCAACAACTTGGGAGGAGAGACTCTAAGACAAATCTAGTTCTAAACGTTCTATTTTCCAACCTGCAATTCTACCCAAAAGTCTCTTATCCTCTCTTCATTGGTCTCAATGAATATTTAAAACTTCCCATTTGACCCTTTTGTTTTTTACAACTCTTTGCATACCTTTTCCCCTTTGTTTGGCCTCCAAGCACCCTCTTCAATGGTGAATCTAAGGTTATGAGTAAGGGGTTGGAATCAAAATGTACTTAAAAAAAATGGTGAATCCTAAACGAAATCAATGTGAATCAAGGTGAATCCTAAGCAAATCAAATCAATCATCTTCACACCAAAATTTGGGGCATTTGAAACCCTAAAAAGTAAGGTCATATTTGGGGATAATTATGACCTATTAAATCACCTTATAACTTCATAGAAACACCACCATTATATTAGTCCCGAAAAGAGCTTTCCAACAAGGACAAATATGCCTATGTTTGGATATATATTGTGGCAAATTGACCCTAAGAAAGAATTGATCCTAAAAATTTTAGGCGAATGGGCCAACGTCGAGGGTCCTCATATTCACCAATTTCTAATTTTGGAAATCCTAATATTTACCTAATTTGTGAATATTCACCACTGTGTATAACCCTGGGCCATGAATAAATTACCTTTCTTTCTCTACATTCCACTCATCTGCTCTCCTGATAGGTTTAGTAACATCTTGTTCTCTTTTACTTTCCTTGGTAACTGTTGCGTTCTCCACTCATTTGAAATGACTCTCCCTTTATTATTTTTTCATTAACATTTTTTTCATTGCCTTGACTGTATTACCCACACCAAAAATAGGATAAAACAAAACTGCTATTATAGCATGTGGTTGGACAGTGGTATAGGTAGACTTTTAACGCAACCCATCTCTTATTTCTTTATACAATACTTTGATTTCCCTGATAGTGTAGAATGAATCCCACTAATAATAAGAGTTGTTCCTAGTGCACTTCCAACATGAAAGGGTACATGTGTAACAGTAAATTTTGGCAAAGAAATTGATACAACGCTTACTAGACTAAACCCACCTACAAAAGTAGGTCTATTTTATGAATACACAAAGCTTGTATAAAGAACCCCATTGCTGAACATATTATTCTTGCTTATACTATACTAAAAATCTAAATTCGACATAGCATAGCCCATGACTTCCACTTTTCATGCTCACATATCCTACAAAGCATGGCAGACTACAGTGCTATGAACAAGTGTGTGAGTGTTGTTAAGGATAAGGGTGCTAGATATATCTTGGTAAAAATTCCCTAAAATTTAAGTCATGTTGAGCAAGCCATGAGGCCTCTATAAACCAAACTGGAACCCCACACCATGTTGTTATATTCATATTTTCCATTGTATGCTGTACTTGAATTCGATGTTTATTAGGAAGAGGAGAAAATCCTCATCGAAGGCCCATTTTAGAATGTCACAACCATTGCACCGCACACACAACCAATTGTAACCATAATATTTGATTTTCCTCTCAAACTTCTAAAGTGGATTTCTTCTAGCCTCACCAAAGGGTCCATGAAAAATGTGATAATTATCAGGTTCAGGGCTACTTAACCAAAAGCAGATGTGTAGTACACTCCTTGAAGATAATAGTTCTGGCTAATGTTGATGCCCCTAGAAAACCATAAGATATGAAAATAAATTAACCCCATCAAATGTGGATGCCATTTTCATTCTAAAACATAAACAAAATAAACCATGGCTAATGTGGCAATGGCCTACCTATATGTCCCAAATACAAAATGGTTCATGTTTTCCTTTTGTCCTATCACTATTTTTCCATTGGCTAATGCCATGGTGTTTCCTGCTCCTGTATCTGCGATTACCTTTTGAACCTATACCATTGAGAACACACCACAATCCAAGTAAATAGATGTCACTTTGCCTGTACTCCCTACATTTCCTTTTATGTTGTATAAAGAAGCTACGATGAATCACGCACAAGATTCTATGAGAGTCAAATATCGAAGGTTGGAATAGTGATTTGGGTTGTAGGTGTGAAATAAATAATCACCATATAACATTGTCATTACTACTACTTTTCGACATCCATGTCATGGCTTGCTGATATTTACTATATATTTGACATCAATGGACCATGACCGCTTCACGATTAAATATTATGAGAATCAATATTTTCAATACCACCATAGAGGAGTCCATAATGAGTGTGTTTTCCATGTTATTGAGCCTTATGATATCCATTACATGGATCGAGCCAACTGAGGTATCTTCCATGTATCAACTACCTGACTCCTTACACAATGTCTAGATACATTCATTATTCTCATTGAATTTTACAGTAAAGCACGTCTCTTTCGAGTTCTACATGGTATTTCCCAGTATGTCTCGTATTAATTGTTCTCCCCCAACTATTATCGTATTGGGAACTCTTTATCCACTCTCATGGTAGAAACACAACCTATGCATCACCCACTACTGATATATTTCTATGAAAACATAATGCTCGACCTCCATGATGAGTATGATTTTGGTCACTCAACCCGTATCTCCATCCTCAACCTTTTAGGCCATTGAAGTGCCCTCATAATAGGAGAGTCTAAGAAGCATTCACTATTACGTTACCCACAAATGACAACCAACGCGGTTGCCAACATTGCATGAACTGTTCTGATGTTTTGGTGCTTCGATATTCAATTCAATGGAAAGCCACTCGATTGAGTGAGTAAACACCATGATGGAGTAGGTGCTCTTACAATGAACCATGCCTAGATGAACTTCTTCCCATTATCAGTCTATTTTTCACCAAACAATTTTACCACATGAGGGAGGTGCGCCACCTATCATACGCTGATACAGGCTTCTAGGAGAACTGTTGTGGTCTACTTCTATTGAAACACCTTCATCCTACTACTTGCATCGCTAATCACCTACAAAAAACTTGGTTTGTTGTTAGTAACATAAAGAAAAAATATATATAGAAGGAACATAATAATAAATAGATAAAACATAAAAATAAAAATATAAGAATGTCATAGCATATGCTTTGGATTTATAATATGTAAACCTTTAACCTGATTCACCTCAACCTCACATGAACTAATTCATCCAATATTAAATTCATTATAACAACAAGAAACCCTTTCGTTTACACATTAATAAATTCCTCACCATATGATTGTGCCATTTTTAATAACCTCAAAACTTCACATTTGAATTTGCGTTTCCCCCATCCCAATATCGCATTAGACGACTTCTCTACATAAAGCTTTATTATAATAATAAAATATGTCCTTTATCATTGTGCATAGAGCTCATAAATTTAAAACAAACTATGACCAATGGATAGGGTGGGTTTACGATCCAAACTCACATTACATACAACATGATCATTATGCAATATTTTTTAAATTTAATTTTATATTATATAATATAATTTTATTTAACAAATAATAAAGCATTCGAAAATGGATGATCTTCCTAATGCAATGGAAAATAAGAACATGCTATGATATCAAAAGGAATCACCACATACCACATTAAAGATATGAATTTACCCATATTACCAACATGTCCAGGTACAACTAATCAAAAAGTCACTCTGTACAAAACCCAACATTCTCACTAAACATAAAAACTTAAGGTGGGTCCCCAAATTTGGGGTATGTTGTGCGATAGTCACAACAAATGGTGACTCTATTGGGAAATGCTCCTAAGCATTTTGGATGAAGAACCCAATCTAAAACCAAGAAAAACAAAAAATTAAAGAAATATTCGTCCTATAGCAATATCTAGATAAAATGGGAGTAAATAGCGTCAAATGAAAACAAATAAACCATTTGTCATTGTTCACTATGTGAATGGTGATTCATTTTGCATTCTTAAAACAATATAGATGCCATCACTTGATTTGCATTTAGGCTATAGAGAATCACTATTTAAAATGTGCCTCTACATTTCTCCATTACCAGCCATGCATCCATAGCCCCAGTGGATATGACCTTGATCTCTTATAGACCTTACTCTACTATCGGCTAGGCATAAATAGCCTTGGTAGAGATTGTCTGAATCACCCGGGCTCTAGATTGATTTTCATTTGTTTCTTTTCTTCTTTTTTATTATATAAAATCATTTGATTGCTTATCAAATATCGTAATGCCCCTTGGGTTAGAGATCAATTAAGTCTAAATATGGAGTGTATTATATTTTTACCTTAATTTAAAAACCAAAATGACTTCATACTTCAATATTTCAAAGAACACCCTTTAATGTATGAGTTACATGTGGAGCTTCAGAAAAATGTCTCATTGTTCCAAAATCCACCACCTTAGTCCCAAAATCTAAGAATGGTTACTAAACAACCTGATTCTCTTTTCCTCAATTCCACCTGATTCCAAACTAGGTCATCCAACCTACATGAAATAGAAACACTATCAACAAGGAAACCAATAATTAGTAGCTATCACCAAACCATACCTCAATCAAAGGGACCGACCTAAAGTGCACTTGAAAATATGAAAATAATACTTGAAGATAAACCAACACCTAACCTAACTCAAACTGATAAGAAAGCAAAACTTGCAAAACAAGAAATTAGGGATAAATTACAAAAATAGAAAATTTAAATACAAAAGAATGAAAACCAAAGCTATATACAATAATATACAATATATGTACAAAATGATGCAAAATTTAGGCCATCATTTCCATGGATCCCAAACATGATTACCACAAATTAAAATACTTATATCATGATATGCATGCCAGGATTTATAAGAATCCAGCCAAAATAAGATTAGGTTAAAAAAGCCAAAAACCCTTATCTTGTATCTCACCCCAAAAATTTGATTTAATCCCATTACTACCATATTTGAAATTTGATCCATTAAATTCATGACTCCATAAATAGTTTTGAATTGTTTTGTGTTTGATATGAGGTATGTTTATTACTGAATTTGTATCTTCCCTCACTATTTCAACTAGCATGTTGTGCATTCCCATTTTCAATTCTTTGTTCAAAATACTATCCTCCTTTTCTTGATTAATCATGAGTTCTTCCAAGCTTGACCCTATTTCTGAAAAATTTCATGCCACAATAACCGCTATTCATAATTTTATACCAATCATACTCATGCAACAATTTGCAAGAATCTATGATATCTACTAAATGAGGATCATTATAATTATGTATCCCAGATTCAATAATTAATTATTGATGGACTTGATTCAGAAATTCAATCATATTTTATTTCATTTTATTTATGGCAACAAATTTAGGAGTTAGCTCCAATTTCTTGTTAACAACACTTGATATTTCATCATCAATAGCATTGGCATCCGAAGGGACACCATGCAAATTATTACCTAAATTTTTCATAGCCAATAACAAAGGTGAACATTCTACCTTGTCATCCATAATCAACACATCATGAGAGCATTTACCAAAAATTGGTGATCCTTTGTAATTATCTCTTTTTCCTCATGTTCTTCATCATCATCATCATCATGTATCCCTTTATCTTCATCAATTATCTATTTTTCAAAAACACAAAAATTAGTCGCCCAATTAAAAATATGTCCATCCTTTTCAAACCATAAATCTTGTTGGTCAAGGGATGTGTTAAATAACACATCTCCTTGATTAACTACTTGAGTCATCTCTAATGATGCAAAATTTTCCTTTGGATTAATAACAACTAATTCCTTGTTAACCACTAATGTTATTTCTTGATTTGAATCTTAAAGACAATCACGTGAGTTTGTACCCAACTTATCAATAGTCAAGAATAAAAGAGAATATTTTACCTTTTCCTCATACATAATGAATGAATCACAAGAAATATTTTACCATTTCTCTTTCTTCATCTTTAATCAACATGTGATTTTCCAATTTTGTGGGAACTGAAGGCTCCTCTCGTAGGGTAGCATCTTTAATGTCTTGCATACCAAACGAAGAAAATTTTTCATTAGAGAGCATAGGAGCAACAAATGATTCTACATATTTCTTCCAACAATTATAATAATTGTCATATAAACCCATGGGATGAAACGCTATTGCATCTTCCTCATAATCTTCAGATTCTTCAAGAAATTCTTTTTCAAATTCACCTTCAACCATTTTTGGTGGCTCAAGGGTTTCTACAGTGGGATCAATTCTTGTATTCAAATTTCTATGATTATCCCAATCCTCCCTTGTAAATAATGACTCTAAACATTTCATTTCTATATGGTCATTATTTGGAACATGTTGGCTTTCTTGATCATCATATTTAACCATTTTATTTAATTCCATGGAAGGTCTTGATTTATCATATATTTCAAGACTAGTCAACTCTAGAACCCCTCAACTATCTAAAAGAATACCACTTTTAGTATCTTAGACCTTTGTATCATGAGTATGATTTGTAGAATTATCAAGATGTGTATCTTGAGGTATTTATTCATGTAATTGAGCTATGTATCTTTTAAGCCATAGAACTAGCCTTTGCAACTTGTCCTACATATCAAGTGAAGCAAGCATTTCATTAGAAAGAGTAGCAAAGTCCTCCCATTTATTCCAACAACCATAATCATATTCTAAAACTAGGGTGTGACATTCAACCACTTCTTCACAATATTTAGATTCAACAATAGATTCCTTTTCAAACTCACCTTCATCCATATTTGAGGACTCAATTATTTCTAAAAATGGATCAATCCTTGCATTTAGTTTTCTATGATTATCCCAATCCTCCCTTGTAAATAATTACTCTAAGCCTTTCATTTCTAAAGGTTCATGTATTTTCAAAACTGATCCAATCTCTACATTTTAATTAAATTGATTATCACAATCCTCATTGATGGGTAGCGACTTTGAAACTTGATCCTCCTCTTGGAGGATATCTAAGGTGGTTGTAACATCTAGATAGTCAATTTTATCATGTTTATTGCTCACATTAGATATCATTAGATTCAAGGGAACTAGATTGGATGGTTCGTATTTTTTGGAATCCATAACTCTTGAAAAATAATCCATCATGGGAGAAGGTTGTGCCTTAGTCTGACTCATGAGTGGTATCTGATTGTGATATTTAGGTCTAAGCAATGCCAATTGGCCCAGGATGGAGTTTTAAGACTTCTACCCAGAAACATAGAAGTAAAGGGGTCTAAGGCTCCCATGTATATTTGAGTGGCTCTTTCTTCTAAAATGATATAATGTGTCACCACCTCAGTATACAACCTATGGAACCTATCATTGAATAATATCATGGATTCATTAGGTTATTTATGGATAGAAACAAACTGATTTAATATCATAACTAGGTCAACCAATTTTCCAAAATGGCTGAGAAATGTTGCTTCTAGTTGAGCCCAAGAGGTGATAGAACCTAGAGGTAAGTTGATGTACCAATCATACACAACCTTATCCAATGTGCATAGAAATATTTCACATGCAACGTCTTCATGCATTATTTGCAAATGACTCATTTGAATGCATGAATGTGTTCTTCAACCGATCTCATTCCATCATGCCTAAACTGAGGTAGATAACACACAAGATCTATAGGCACACCATGTGAAGGCCCAGATATGTTTAAAGGACTACCTATCATCATTGGAGTAAACATTGCCATTAGTGAACCTTAAAGAATATAAATTTAGTACCAATTTTGTTAGTCAAAGAAATATATCTTGCAAAGATGTGTGAAATGACTAACAATTTTCAAATGTTTAAATGAATAAATCATCATGTTCATCCATTATAATGCATCAATTGAACCTTAACAATCAAGAAAATTCTCAAATTTGTAAAATGGTTAGCATTAATGCATCATCAATTAAAGAATTTTTCAATCAAATAAATGTGATCACCTATCAACAAAACATTGTTAGTCAAGACCAATACATTCAAATAATATTTCAAATAATAATGCACAAATTAGCATTTAAGTAGCAATAAAATGACCAATTCGGGCCCTCCTTCTAGTGCCAATTCTATTGAGTGATAATATTACCCTATTACAAAATCACACTCACAGTTAGGATTTTGGTTAGAAAACCCTCTCTTGCAAAGAAATTCGAATTTCTCCAAGGTTCATTTACTTAATGTGTGCTTGTATACTTGTGAATATGTGTCAAAATAAGTGCTTAGAATACCTTAGTTATTTGCAAGTAATTATCTTTTGAAAAATAATTTGAAATAACTTATATTAAAACAAAGATCATTTACAAGTTGGGATGAGACTTCTCCCAGCCTTAGCTAAAGAGAACACATGTTTACAATAGTAAAATAAGATTTGCATTCGATCTAAATCTCTTAAACCATATTTCTACAATGGCTATTCACATGTTTACAACTATAAACGAAGATCTATATTGGATCACAAATCTCCTAAACCATATTTTTGTAATGTTGTTCAAATTATATAAACACTGGATTTGCTCACCAACCCGCCTAATCATCTCATCCTCAATAGCCATGTCACTGTCCCACTTAACCCCTACCTCCTTCTTAGTGCCCATCTTAGCCAAAAAATATACCACTTTATTTATATCTCTATTCATATAAACTGGAATCACATCATCTAATTCCCTCCACAATTCCTTAATTTGAGTGACAAGAATCCTCAACCTTCATGTCTTCAAAGCAAAGTTCCTCATGCAATCTAGAGCTCCAACCATTATTTGAGAATCTTATTCTAGGATTATCCTCCTATAACCTTTTTTTACTACCCAAATAGAATCATATTTGATAGCTAGGATATTCATTGTTTGTGGCCCTTTCTAAGCCTTGCAGTTCCCAATAGAGCACTATTCCAACATAATTTCAAAAAACCACTCCAACTCCAGCTCTACCTGCATTACCTTTGTTAGCTCCTTCAGTATTAATTTTAATCCAACCTTTTGGGGGTGGTTTCCAACTAGATATGTCCTGCCCCTCTTGCACTTCAAATTTTATCTCCATTGTCTCTATAACAACCTGAGTTTCCTCTTTAGCTTACATTGCCACAGTTTCTGTGACTTTGCTCCAAATGACCTTCCAAACTCCATCTAAATATGAAAAGGTTTCTCTAAATATTATGCCATTTCTCTCCAATCACACTTGCCACCAAATGAATTTTAATCCAATATCCCAACCAATACAAAGAGCTTTAGATTTAAATCTACCCCTCTTCTATCTTTCCCAAATATTAATCTAATTCAAATCACCATTAAATCAAATTTTATAATATAAAAACCATCTCTCCCATATCTGGCATGTGAATGGGCACTCAAACATCAAGTGATCAAATGTTTCCTCACTCTTGTAGCATAAAACACATTGAGATGAACCAATGATTCCCCCACATCTGAGATTATCAAAATTAATAATTCCATTATGCATGAACAACAAGGCAAAAGAGTTTACTTTCGGTCAACCCTTGGACTGCCAAATATTTCTCCAATCATCAACTTGATATGCATGAGGAGGAGGCTCTGAAAGAATCTTCTCATATCCATCCTTCACTGTGTAGACACCAAGGCTCCCATAGCCCTAAGCTAATTCATCCTCCTCATATCTACCTGTGAGAAATATTTTTGTCAAGATTTTAGTCATGATGGGTGTCAAATTCGGAGGGATTGAAATTGGCCACTCATCCAACTTCTTAAAATACTTAAAATTATAATCCCCCAGCTGACTAGTGTTGAAATAACTTTCAATTTGGACCCAAACCTTGGTTTCCATGGCTATTTTTATTGGTTGCAGTTCAAGAAATTCAAAAATGATAGGTGGGTATTGATCCCATGAATCTATCCAAAATCGTGTCTTCTCCCCTCTCCCCACTTTCCAAAATAATCCATATTTCACTACATGAGATCCTAACTTAAGACCCTGCCACACTAGGGATCCATTACCATCCAAAGGGAAACGACCCACCTCATTTGGGTTTACCTGTCCCAAATATTTACTAGTTAAAATTCTAATGAATAAATAAGTTGGTTGGGAAATCCACCTCTAGTAAAGCTTTCCATCCAAAGCTTTATTATTTAAATTTGATCTTCTCGGTCACAAACCTCATTTTACCATGGGTTGGCTTACTTTCTCCCAGCGTACTAAGGCCCATTTCCTCTCTCCTTTTACTTCTTCCCATAAACATTTTATGGCCATCTTCTCTAACTCTTTCCATATGGTATGTGGGGTAGCAAGGATAGAAAATTTATAAATTGGCATGGCCTAAATGATTGACTATAAAAAAGTTAATCTACCTCCATAGCTTAAGCATTTGTGAGACCAATTATTAATTCTTTCCTTCATACAGTAGAAAATATTCCTCCAGGTATCTATTTTTAGTTTTTTAAAATGCAAAGGGACCCCCAAGTATACCACTAGGAGAAAAGTCCTTGTGAATCCCAAGATCTCTAAAATTTTGTCCTAAAGCCTTTGATCAAGATTGAAAAAGACCACTTTGGATTTTTTATCATTGATGACTTGTTTTGTAGTCCTAAGGTAGATATTAAGTGTATCTCTAATCATTCTTGCTTCCCTAAAGTTGGTCACTCCCACCAATCCTATGTCATCCACAAACTATAGGTGAGTCAAAACTTTCTCACCCACCTTGATACCTATTAGCAAACCTTGTTGTCTTCTCCTCAAGATGAGTCTACCCAAGCCTTCATACAATATGAGAAAAATATAGGGGAAACAAGGATATCCTTGAAAAATGCCTCGAGTAGCTCCAAACAATTACGAGGGAAGACCCTTTATTAACACTAAGTATGTCGGAGTAGAAACATAGCTCATGACCCATTCTATCAAATCCTAAGAGAAACCAAATATTGCCATCATATTTGACAAGAAGCTCCACTCCATCCTATCATAAGCCTTTGAAATATCCAATTTATAAACATTACTCTATTACCAGACATTTGCATTGAATGGATTGCCTCCTGAGCTAGAACCACACCATCCAAGATCTGCCTACCCTCTACAAACCCCCCTTGCTCCAAGGAGATAAAGCCATGTATAAGAGATTTTAGCCGCTCAGTCATTACCTTTGTGATTATTGTATATATGACATTGCATAAGATAATAGGTCTATAATCTTAAATATACACTCGCTCCTCCTCTTTTGGAATTAAGGCAATGAAAGTATGATTTAATGCTTTAAGCATTATTTTACTACCTTTGGACTCCTCTATAACAACCATTACATCCTCCTCCAAGTTTTCCCAGAAGTCCTAAAAAAACTCAATTCGAAAGCCATTTGGACCTGGTGTTTGTCTGGTGCTCATTCCAAAGACTACATTCTTCAGTTCCTCTCTATCAATGGGTTTAAGTAGGGCCTAATTTTCTTATTCGGAGATAACAGAGGGTATGAGAACAAGAAATTATATTCGAGCCTCTTCATATTGCACCATACTTTCCTTAAATAGTTTAGAAAAATAATCCATTGAATGGAAATGCATACCTAGAATTGTATCAAAGGAGTGTCCATTCTCATCTTGAAGAGCTTCCATGTTGTTTGTCTGTCTCCTAGCACAGGCAGCCCGATGGAAAATTTTGGTATTTTTATCACCTTCTAATAACCAAGTGGTTATTACTCTCTATTTATAGTAGGTCTCCTCTTGGTTGTCAATTTCCTCAACCGATTTACGCAATGCATCATCCTTTAATTTGAGTTGCTCAATAATTGTTCCTTCCCTAAACTATTTTTGAACCTCATCCCATATGGCCAGCAATGGAGCTCTTTGGACTTGGAAGTTTATCTTGTTAGCTCACCTCCATTGTTTCAGTTGATCTTTGACATAATGAAGTTGTTTGTGGAATCTAAACATTATTTTCCCATATGCTAGGTGGCGTTCTTCCCACCACTGTGGAATTTTATTTTGAAGTTCCTCTTTTTGTAACCAATTTTTTTCAAATTTAAATGGTTTGTGATTCTGCATTGTCTTGATCCCCCCTTTCAAAAAAATGGGAAAGTGATTTGAAACTGGACCCTCTAAAATATAAAATTTTATATTCCATTTTAAAATGACTCCTTTAAAATAAAAAATGATGTAACTTCACCTTCATGCTATGTGGCTCCCTCCTCTTATTATTCCAAGTATAGTTGGTTCCAGGGCATTTAACATCCACCAAGTGTAATGCTTGGACTTGGGAAATCATAAGTCGATACCTTGGGTCAAAATTTGGGGTTCCCCCTTCTTGATATCTAGAGGATAATTTAGCATTAAAATCCCTTGAGATTATCATGTTATGCACAACTTTCCATTGATGTATCTGACCATCTAGGTGTTGAGCCCCATAAAAATTTGTGATTAAAACATGTTCAACTATGACATTGTTCCTAAAATGTGATGTGAGGACACCCCTCCAAGCTATATATTCTATTGCAGTCCATTTAAGAGAGTTCAAAAAAGTAACTATCCCCCCTGAGACCCCTTGGGCAGCCACTTCATATGACCAGCACCTCTCCAAATTCTATTTACTATTTTACACATAATATCCAATGATATTTTTGTCTCCTAGATAAGCAAAAAATATGTTTTACATTTTTCTAAGAGTCTTCAAATAGAATATTGATGGGTTCTACTATTTAAACCCCTAACATTCCATGATTGTATAATCATTGGTTACCTTGATAGCAATAAAAATCTATTGGCCTCACCAATCCTCCAGTGATCAGTTTGTCTCCTTGAACTGCTATCAATTCCTTATTTGATTTTCTACCCACTCCTTGAGAGCTACTATTTTTTTTTATCTCTTTTCCACCTGAGTTTGTTGAGCAAGGTGTTGCAAGAAGTTTGTCATTGTTGTCAACACAAGCGGTTAGATCTAATGATGCAATGGACAGGCGGTTCGGAAGTCATTCGGATGCAGAGAGGTAGAAGCTCAAAAGTTAGTCGGATCATGTACAAGTGTAAGTTTCCAGGAAGAAAGAAGTGGCCCAGCTTCAAAAATTCGAAGAAAAAGACAAGTAAGAAAACTATCGCGATATCGCGACATGTTTTCTGTCGCGATTTCGTGACAAGTCGGAGGAGAGAGAAAGCGCAGCCGAAAATGTCACGATTTTGTGACAAAAATGAGGAGAGAGAAGGCGCAGCCGAAAATGTCATGATTTCGCGACAAAAATGAGGAGAGAGAAGGCATAGCCAAAAATGTCACGATTTCGCGACAAAAATGAGGAGAGAGAAGGCGCAAGGCAAACTGTCACGATTTCGCGACATGTTGGAGGCCAAGAAGCTAAGTCGAGAAACTGTAGCGATTTCGCTACATGTTGGATTTTCGTTGGCCGAAGCAAGGAGAAAGCGTTAAGTGGAAAAGTTGTAGCGATTTCGCTACATGTTGAAATTTCGCTGGCCGAAGCAAGGAGAAAGCGTTAAGTGGAAAAGTTGTAGCGATTTCGCTACATGTTGAATTTTCACTGGCCGAAGCAAGGAGAAAGTGTTAAGTGAAAAGTTGTAGCGATTTCGCTACAAGTCAAAAGTGCAGAACACAAAGGTGTAGCGATTTCGCTACAAGTCAAAAGTGCACAAAACAAAGGTGTAGCGATTTCGCTACAAGTCAAAAATGCACAACACAAAGGTGTAGCGATTTCGCTACAAGTCAAAAATGCACAACACAAAGGTGTAGCGATTTCGCTACAAGTCAAAAGTGCAGAACTCAAAAGTGTAGCGATTTCGCTACAAGTCAAAATTTTGCGGGTCGAAGCAAAGTTGGTAGCACAAGGCACAAAGTTGTAACGATTTCGCTAGTGCATGAAGCGAGAAATGTACGGAAGTCGAAAGCGTCACGATTTCATGACAAAGATGAGGATGACGTCAGCGAAAGCTGAAAGTGTCACGATTTCACGACAAGGTGCAAGAAAAGCCTTGGAAGCCGAAAGCGTCGCGATTTCGTGACAAGAATGAGAATGACGTCAGCAAAAGTTTGAAGTGTCACGATTTCATGACAAGAACGGTGGCAAAGCTATCAAAGGCCAAAAGGGTCACGATTTCGCGACAACAAGGACAAGAAGGCGTACGGCCACAAAAAGTGTCGCGATATCGCGACATGTTATTATTTCACGGCAATAAGCTACAGGAAGGTGACAAAGGTGGCAGAGGCATTTTGAGGCCGACAAAGTTAAATCTGGGCTGACAGATTTTAGGGTTTTGTAGCCGACATTTTCTAGGGTTTTGCAGCTGACTTTCTTAGGGTTACAATCGACGGATTTTAGGGTTTTGCAGTCCAAAAATTCTAGGGTTTCTCAGTCGACGTTCTTTAGGGTTTGTTCCTAAAATTTCTTCTATAAAAAGGAGGGCTTCTTCAAGTTTGATATGATGAAGTGTGAAGATTGTGTGCGAATGCGAGCAGAGTGCGAAGTCTCAATTCGAGTCTGCATATTTTGATTGTGTGAATGAAGAGCGTGATGTGTAGAGATGGAGTTCTAAGTTCAAAGTGAGAACACGCAGACAGCAAAAGTGAACGATCATCCGATTGCAATAGAGAGTGCGAAGCATTTTGTGTAGTAGCAGCAGAATGCAGAAGAACAACAGACTGTAAGGAACAATGTGAAAGTTTTATTCTGTCATTTTTAAATTATCTTTATTGACTTTCGAGTTGTAGCTTGGCATAAGGGGTTGGTGCCTCTTTCCAATAGGTGCTGGTAAATTAGGAGTTGGTGCTCCATTCTGATTGAAACAGATAAAGCTAAGGGGTTGGTGCTCCTTCCAGTTGGTGCTAGTAAAAGATTTTGTAAAGTTGTAGCTTTGCATTGGCTGGATTTGGATGGTAGTCCAAGCAGTCATTTTTGAGGAGTAGCCACATTGGTGAACCTCGTTAAATAACTATGTTGTGTGTGTCTTGCTTTCTTGCTGCATTTGATATTTCTTTTATCAGTTTTAAATAGCTACTGGATTTAAATCTATATGTATTAGAAATTTTAAAGATCACACTGATTCACCCCCCTCTCAGTGTCACTGTGATTACAACAATTGGTATCAGAGCCAAGTTCCTGAACAGGCTTAAACAGCTAAGGTGATCTTGGAAGTTACGCAATGGCAAGTGGTGAAGGGTTCTCCTCGAACAAAGCACCATTGTTTGATGGGACTAATTATGCGTTTTGGAAAATTAGAATGCAGACATATCTCAGTGCTTTGGGTTTTGACATCTGGGGTGCGGTAGTTAATGGTTACAAAGCTCCCGCCACCGCTCCAACAGACACTGCTGGTAAAAAGGCATTTGAATATGATTCAAAAGCAAAAAATGCCATCATGTGTGGACTAGTGGACAATGAGCTAGTCAAGATCATAAATTGTGAATCAGCAAAAGATATATGGGATAAACTAGAGAACATTCATGAAGGAGATGATAGGATCAAGGAGGCCAAGCTTCAAGCACATCGAGCTCAATACGAATCTTTAAAGATGGACAATGATGAGAACATAGAGACTTTCATGCAAAGAGTCAATGGGATCACCAATTCAATCAGAGGTCTCGACGAAGAATTAACCGATGCTGCTATCGTGAAAAAGGTATTAAGATCGCTCCCTCCTAGATTTGATTCTAAAGTCTCTGCCATAGAAGAAGCCAAAGATCTAAATCATTTTAGTATGGATGAGATGCATGGCTCTTTGACTGCTTTTGAAATGAGAATAGGAAGGTCTAATCCCACAGATAGAGAAGCTGCTTTCAAAGCCCTAAAAGGTAAAATCACAAAACCAGAGTCAGAAGAAGAGGATGTATCAGATGAAATGGAAGCAAATTTTGTCAAAAAACTGAGAAAGGGAAAAGGAAAGTACAGAGGAAAGCTACCATTTAAATGCTTCAACCACGGAGGCATTGGGCACTTTGCGACAAAATGCCCACTCAATGAAAAGAACCAGGGTGAGGAAGCTTCGCACCAAGAAAGAGGTGACTGGAAGAAGAAATCAAACTTCAGGAAAGGCAATTTCAAAAAGAAAAGTTTTATCTCTCGAAATGCAGATTCCTCAGAGGACAGCTCTAGTGAAGACTCCGAAGAAGGAACAGGTGAGGCTCTCTTTATGGCATTTGAAGTAGAAAAATTAGAAGAGGCAGAAAACACAGAAAAGAGAGAAGGAATGAACTCTAAAGTGTCTATTGAAAAAGATGAGGCTGAAGTTGATTTAGAAGGTGAGCTGGTCTCTGCTCTTATGGAATGGAAATCTGAGAAAAGAAAGAATAAAAAACTATCAAGAAAGCTTGAGGATGCAAATGACATTATAACCAGTCTAAAAACGTAGACAGAAGAGTACAAGAAAATGTTCGAAGATCTTGAAGTACAGGTAACCATGAAGATAGATTACTGCTGCAAATTGGAAGAAGAAAATGTTGGTCTTCGAATTCAGATACAAGAGCTGGATCAAAAAATTAGCTGCCACTTCAAGCGTGAAGAAAGTTCTATGAAGCTGGACAAAATCCTAAGCGATCAAAGACCCGCAGGTATCAAATTCGGTCTGGGCTTTACTGAAGGAGAATCATCAAACAAGCAAAAGGCAAGCAATGTTGAATATGAAAAAGGTAAAGACAAGAAACAGGCTGTTGAAAGAAAAACAAATCAGGCAAAAGAAAGCAGTAATGCCAGTCCTGAAATAGGAACTGACAATGATGGCTTTACCAAGGTCACACATCAGAAGAAAAGAAGATCTAAGGCTCCTGCAACAACTTGGCAAAGACCATCTTTCAGGTTCAATCATTATTTCTATGGTTTCTGTTTCAAATGTAATGGTTATGGGCATAAAATTGTTGACTGCAAGTATAATATAGGTCCAAGAAGTTTCACTAGTAGAAATGCTTTTGCTCCTCTAATGAGTTATGCAGTAGAGTGCTTTAATTGTCACAACTTTGGGCATATTGCTAGAAACTGTCATAGTACTTCTGTTTCAAATCAATCTTGAAAAGAAGAATTCAACCATATAGGGCAAAACAAAATAGAATTTCTTCTGAAGGATATGTGCAAGATTCTAAAAAGGGGAAATCCAAGCTAGAACCCAATACCACAGTTAAAACAGAATGGAAACAGAAAGAACAGCTCAGGGAAGAAAAGGAATCTTTAATAGTGCAGATAGCTTTCAGAGCTCAGAATAAATGTGTACCGTGGATCCTTGACAGTGGTTGCTCAAGTCATATGACAGGTGATAAACAAAAATTTGAAAAACTACAGAAATATGAGGGTGGTTCTGTGAAGTTTGGTAATAATGATGGAGCCAAAATAATAGGTAAAGGATCTGTCAAAATTAGTGAAGGGAAAATCAAGTCAGAAGAAGTTTTATTTGTTGATGGTTTGAAACACAACCTATTAAGTGTCAGTCAAATCTGTGATAAAGGACATGAAGTAGTCTTCAAAAAATAGGGTTGTGAAGTCAAAAAAATAAACAAGTGGGAAATTGATAGCAACTGGTTCAAGGACGTCTGGAAATTTGTACACACTCTCAGAAACATCAGAAGGTACGTGTTTCATTGGACAAGAAGAAGAGAACTGGCTATGGCACAAAAGGCTTGGACACATAAGTTTTGATAATTTGGTGAAAATCAGCTCGAAACAAGCAGTGAGAGATATTCCAACCATTAAAAAACCTTCAAACAATGTCTGTGCTTCATGTCAGAAGGGAAAGCAAACCAGAGTCTCATTTAAAACAAAATAATACCACACTAGCAGGCCCTTGGAACTTATTCATACAGACTTATGTGGACCCATGAGAACTCAAAGCATAAACGACGACAAATACTTTATGCTGTGTATCGATGATTATTCCAGAATGACATGGATATTCTTCCTAAAAGATAAAATAGAAGCTTTCGAAATGTTTAGAACTTTCAAACAGCTAGTTGAAAATGAAACAGGAAAAAGGATCAAATGCTTGCGATCAGACAGAGGAGGAGAATTCATTTCGAATGAATTTACAGAATACTATGAAAAACATGGTATCAGGAGACAATATTCAGCAGCTAGAACTCCCCAACAGAATGGTGTAGTAGAGAGAAAGAACAGAACTATACAGGAAATGGCACGCACCATGCCAGTGAAAAAACAAAATAGCAGATAGATTCTGGAAAGAAGCAGTTCACACTCGTAGTATACATTCAAAACGAGATATATGTTAAGAACTCATGAATGCAAAACACCTTATGAGTTGTGGTTTGGTAGAAAAGCAACAACAAAACATCTCAAAGTATTTGGTTGTAAGTGCTACATCAAAAAAACTGATGACAACCTTGGGAAGTTTGAAGATAGAGCAGATGAAGGTGTTTTTGTTGGGTATTCATCAAAAAGCAAAGCTTACAAATGCTACAACAAGAGACTCAAGAAAATAGTGGACAGTGCAGATGTTAAATTCGATGAAGGTGGGAAACGATTAGATGGCTTTGAAGAAAACTACCCAATCTATGAAGAAGTCATTGAAGGAGATGAGGTGCATGAAACAGAAAATACGTCTACGGTTGATGCAGATAACTTATCCGATGACTCAGAGGTGCAAGAAAACAGAAAATTCAAAATAGGTAGCTGGCAAAAAAATCATCCTAGAGACCAAATAATTGGAGATCCCACAGCTGGCATTCAGACAAGAAGGAAAGTAATAAGTAATTACTCTCTTTTATCCAGCATTGAGCCCAAAAACATAGATGAAGCAAGCAAAGATGATAGCTGGATGAAGGCAATAAATGAAGAGTTAGATCAGATTGAAAAGAACAGAACTTGGGAATTAGTACCTAGACCTGCAAATAAGAATGTAATCGGCACCAAATGGATATTTCGGAACAAATTAAATGAAGACGGACAGGTCATTAGGAACAAAGCAAGACTGGTTTGTAAAGGGTATGCACGAGTTGAAGGCATTGATTTTGAAGAGACTTTTGCACCAGTGGCCAGATTAGAAGCAATTAGAATGTTTCTGGCCTTAGCAGTCCACAAGAACTTCAGGGTTTATCAGATGGATGTAAAATCTGCCTTTTTAAATGGGAAACTCGAAGAAGAGGTCTATATTGAACAAACCGAGATGGCTTTCAAATTAGTGAGGATCCTAACCTTGTCTGCAAATTAAAGAAAGCATTATATGGATTAAAACAAGCACCACGGGCATGGTATGCAAGGCTAGATAACTATCTCTCTCAACAGGGATTCAAGAAAGGTTTAGTGGACAATAATCTGTATGTGAAAACAGAAGGTGGACATCTCATTGTTCTTGTTGTCTATGTAGATGATATCATATTTGGCAGCAACAAAGATGAATCTTGTAAAGACTTAGCAAATAAGATGCAGAATGAATTTGAAATGTCTATGATTGGTGAATTGTCTTACTTTCTTGGGCTACAAGTTAATCAAAATGAGAAAGGCATATTCATTTCCCAAATCAAGTATGTGAAAGAAATGTTAAAGAGGTTCACTATGGAGGACTGTAAGCCAGTAAGCACTCCCATGACAACAAGCTGCAAATTGAGTAAAGAAGACAAATCTCCACCTGTAGACCAAACCATGTACAGATCTATGATTGGAAGTTTACTATATTTAATAGCTACTAGACCTGATATTCTACAGGCAGTTTGCATGGTAGCTAGATTTCAGGCCAGTCCCAAAGAGACTCATGTGACAACAGTTAAAAGGATTTTTCGGTATCTCAAGGGCACCATTGAGTATGGGTTGTGGTATCCAAAAGGCAAAGACTTCACTCTTATATCATATTCAGATGCAGATTGGGCTGGATGTGTTGATGACAGAAAGAGTACCAGTGGAGGTGCATTCTATTTGGGGGACAGATTGGTTGCATGGCACAGTAAGAAGCAAGAGTCAGTTTCTTTATCTACAACTGAGGCAGAATATATTGCAGCAGCAACATGTTGCACACAAGTCTTATGGATGAAACAAACTTTGAAAGATCTAGGTATTAATTTCAGTGAACCAATATCAGTTAAGTGTGATAACACCAATGCAATTAACATCTCTAAGAATCCAATGAATGCACTCACGGACAAAACACATTGCTATAAGGTATCATTTCTTGAAGGAGAAAGTTGCAGAAGGAGAAGTTAAATTGGATTATGTCCCAACTACAGAACAAGTAGCAGATATTTTTACAAAACCTTTGCCCAAGGAAGTATTTGAGTACCTTCGAAGCAAATTAGGAGTAGTCACACTTCCTAAGAAGTGACTAGCTACAGGGATCACTTTCTCAGGGGGGAGCATTTGAGTATTTGACTATTCTTTTGCTCATGATCATAATTTATGCCAGATGCAACAAATTGTGCCTGAGAAGTGTGAGGATGGACTTAGGGGGAGTCTGCAGCAGCCCTTTGGTATTATTGACAAAGGGGGAGAAGAGTTACAGGAATGTACACAAGTGTTGCCAACAATTCCAAAGGGGGAGATTGTTGAGCAAGGTGCTGCAAGAAGTTTGTCATTGTTGTCAACACAGTCAGTTAGATCTAATGATGCAATTGACAGGCAGTTCAGATGCAGAGGATAGAAGCTCAAAAGTTAGTCAGATCATGTACAACAAGTTTTTAGGAAGAAAGAAGTGGCCCAGTTTCAAAAATTCGAAGAAAAAGACAAGTAAGAAAACTGTCGCGATATCGCGACATGTTTTCTGGTCACATTCATGACAAGTCGGAGGAGAGAGAAAGCACAAAAAATGTCATGATTTCATGACAAAAATGAGGAGAGAGAAAGGAGCAGCTAAAAATGTCATGATTTCACGACAAAAATGAGGAGAGAGAAGGCACAAAAAATGTCACGATTTCACGACAAAAATGAGGAGAGAGAAGGCACAAGGCAAACTGTCACGATTTCGCGACATGTTGGAGGCCAAGAAGCTAAGTCGAAAAGTTGTAGCGATTTCGCTACATGTTGGATTTTCGCTGGTCGAAGCAAGGAGAAAGCATTAAGTGGAAAAGTTGTAGCGATTTCGCTACATGTTGAAATTTGGCCGAAGCAAGGAGAAAGCGTTAAGTGGAAAAGTTGTAGCGATTTCGCTACATGTTGAATTTTCACGGCGAAGCAGGGAGAAAGTGTTAAGTGAAAAATTGTAGCGATTTCGCTACAAGTCAAAAATGCAGAACTCAAAAGTGTAGCGATTTCGCTACGAGTCAAAAGTGCACAAAACAAAGGTGTAGCGATTTCGCTACAAGTCAAAAAGCACAACACAAAGGTGTAGCGATTTCGCTACGAGTCAAAAATGCACAACACAAAGGTGTAGCGATTTCGCTACAAGTCAAAAGTGCAGAACTCAAAAGTGTAGCGATTTCGCTACAAGTCAAAATTTCATGGGTAGAAGCAAAGTTGGAAGCACAAGGCACAAAGTTGTAGCGATTTCGCTAGTGCATGAAGCGAGAAATGTACGGAAGTCGAAAGCATCATGATTTCGCGACAAAGATGAGGATGACGTCGAAAGCTGAAAGTGTCACGATTTCTGATAAAAAGTAAGAAAGATATTTAATGATAGAAAGCTGAAAGTGTCACGATTTCGTGACAAGGTGCAAGAAAAGCCGCTGGAAGCCGAAAGCGTCACGATTTCGCGACAAGAATGAGAATGACGTCAGCAAAAGTTCGAAGTGTCACGATTTCGCGACAAGAACGGTGGCAAAGCTATCAAAGGCCAAAAGGGTCGCGATTTCGCGACAACAAGGACAAGAAGGCGTACGGCCACAAAAAGTGTCGCGATATCGCGACATGTTATTATTTCATGGCAATAAGCTATAGGAAGGTGACAAAGGTGGCAGAGGCGTTTTGAGGCCGACAAAGTTAAATCTGGGCCGACAGATTTTAGGGTTTTGCAGCCAACATTTTCTAGGGTTTTGTAGCCGACTTTCTTAGGGTTACAGCTCACGACAAATTCTAGGGTTTCTCAGCTGACGTTCTTTAGGGTTTGTTCCTAAAATTTCTTCTATAAAAAGGAGGGCTTCTTCGAGTTTGAGATGACGAAGTGTGAAGATAGAGTGCGAATGCGAGCAGAGTGATTGTGCAAGTGAAGTTCGTGTCGAGCAGAGTGCGAAGTCACAATTCGAGTCTGCATATCGTGATTGTGTGAATGAAGAGCGCGATGTGTAGAGGTGGAGTTCTAAGTTCAAAGTGATAACGCGCAGACAGCAGAAGTGAACGATCATCCGATTGCAGCAGAGTGCGAAGAAGTACACAGAAGCGGTCGGACAGTGCGAAGCATTTTGTGCAGTAGCAGCAAAATGCAGAAGAACAGCAGACTGTAAGGAACAACGTGAAAGTTTTATTCTGTCATTTTTAAATTATCTTTATTGACGTCTGAGTTGTAGCTTGGCATAAGGGGTTGGTGCCTCTTTCCAGTAGGTGCTGGTAAATTAGGAGTTGGTGCTCCATTCTGATTGAAACAGATAAAGCTAAGGGGTTGGTGCTCCTTCCAGTTGGTGCTAGTAAAAGATTTTGTAAAGTTGTAGCTTTGCATTGGCTGGATTTGGATGGTAGTCCAAGCAGTCCTTTTGAGGAGTAGCCACATTGGTGAACCTCGTTAAATAATTGTGTTGTGTGTGTCATGCTTTCTTGCTGCATTTGATATTTCTTTTATCAGTTTTAAATAGCTCCTGGATTTAAATCTATATGTATTGGAAATTTTAAAGATCACACTGATTCACCCCCTTCTGAGTGTCACTGTGATTACAACAGAGTTATCCCTAGAGTTGGAATTTCTCTATTATTTTTTGCTTTTCCCATTATGACATCCTTAGTTATCAGTTGCTCTTGGTTATGCACTATCAATGCCCCTACACTCTCTGATTGCAGTAACTCACTGCACTCAATTACGTGCTCTATGATGAGAGGAGATGAAAGAGGGGATTGAACATGGATATTATTGTTTTCATTATTTCCATCCACTCCTTCCATGAATTGTTCTTCTTCTTGGTCCATTAGTGTCTTAAAGATCTCATACTATTGGAGGGCTTGAGTTGGGTTTGCTCTTTACCATATTTTTTCTTTTTCCTTCTCCTTATTTTGGGTTGTTCAAAACCACCTCCATGTGCTTCTTTGTCCTAAGAAATATTGGTTATTTATTTATTGATTGTTGACTTACCCTCCTTAGGAATATTTAACAATAGAAACCTAAAACGTGTCATGTTTAGAAGACTACTCATATGGGCACATCTATAGACCATATGACCAATATTGGACCTTTACAAGAGTAAGCAGTGGTCTTAACCACTCAAATAGCGTAGTTCTAGCCCATCCAAGCCTAGCCGCTCTCAAGAGGAGAGGCCATAATCCCTGGACACTGAATACTATAACGACCACACCTGGCAGTTGAAGACTACAATGGCCACACCTGACCGTTGAACCTGATAGCGACCAGTAGCACACATAGTCTGGCTATGAATAAGGGCCCAGATCATGTATTTTGATTGCACATATGCATGGTTATTGGGTGTATTTTGGAGATTAAATCCTTGAGTTCCTCCTAACTGTCCCTTCCATGCCAGTTTGTGACTAACACTTCTCATCCAAGATGGTCAGTCACATGTAATTTGGATTGAGGCTTCTCCAAGAAGCCAAGTTCCAGATCTAAGAGGGAAGTCTACATATAGACTCTCCCACAAAAATCAAAAGATGCAAAAATTTCAAATTGTGTGTAGCAGAGCCCTATTAAAATGAAGAGCCAATCCACACCCCTTGAGGAACATTGAAGCACCATCCAGTTGAGCTACGTCCACACACGTGCATTCAGATCCATCATTGCCAATCACCAATTAGTGTAGGAGACACACCTGGTGACCCTTGAACATCAATTTGAGCAAGGGATCGACTGTCACATCCCATAAGACCTAAGGAAATCTTTAATTCAGAGGCTGATGTCTTTGACAGCGACCCATAGTCATAGCCAAGTTTTAAAATGGTCGATTCCTTTGTTCTAAGTAATAGATATTTATTTATCATTATTTAATTTACATGGCTTTAGCATAGATATGAATATTTCATTGCATTTAGATTAATATTTCTAATTTTCATATGCATATTGCTTATATTTGGTATATTTCAAGGCACATTATGCTTATTTATTTAGATGATCATATTTACTAATAAGAGCCTCTTTCAAAGAGGCTACCGATTCTACTTATTATGCTTTGTTATTCCCATGAATGCAGGTACAGGTCTATAGGATTAGATCAAAGTATCATGAGCACAAGGATCCCTCTAGGAGCAGATCTAGAGAAGGAGGCATCTGTAAGCCCTCGTACAA
This sequence comes from Wollemia nobilis, assembly GCA_028583015.1. Lineage (NCBI taxonomy): Eukaryota > Viridiplantae > Streptophyta > Pinopsida > Araucariales > Araucariaceae > Wollemia > Wollemia nobilis. The sequence goes on from JAQPPZ010003275.1 coordinate 50,775, forward strand.
TTTTATGTGCAAAATTGGAAAGCCTACGAAAGTGCACCTCCCCTTTGTGAGGGGACATTTTATTCACTTGTAATAAATTGTATCAAAATGGGTATCCCTCAGAGGGATAGACATGTAACTGGGGTTCAATATAAATAAAAGGATCTTTCTATGATTTTTTTATGTTATATGTATTTCATGGTCTTTCATTTCATTTCAAAATAATATCGCAAGTAGAATAAGGGTGTGCACTTTTCAGGGTCGCACATTAACATTCTCGGAGGAGCCTCCACTTTTATGTTCATATTATTTGGGCAAGATCGGGCCAAATACTCATATTTGTGGCAAAATTTGCATATGAAGGGTAATGCCTCATAATCTAGTTGTTGAATCCAATATAGTCCTGCAAGTTCGAGTTCCACATCTATCGGCAAAGGCTAGCCAAGATCCATTTCCACACATAATCTTGCATAAACAACCATGTTTCCTTTAATTGTATCTTTGGAAACACCTAAATGTATTCCAAGGTAATTGCTGATAATTTCCAATACCTTCTCACACCAAAACTCCATTGGAAGTGCATACAAACAGATCCACACCGGGACAATAGTGGGTTCAATTTGAGGATCAAATACCATTCTCTAGAGTTGAACAAATAATCCTGCCAGACCATGATTTCTCTTTTCTAATTCAAAAGCCATATTTTCTATCTACAAGTGAAGAAAAACTAACATTAAAATATCCATTGCTAATAAACCACAAAGAATACTCACCAAGAGGCTCCCAATTTTTCGGACCCAGGAATGCAAAAAATTTAGGGTAGGGCGAATACCCATGAATTTACAGATCAAATCATGATTGGCTCTATATAAAAATATTTCTTTGACCATCCTTTGATCAATGACAATATTTGGCCTTGATTCTGACTGTGGTAAACATCCATTAACTCGTTGAGATGTTGATCTATTTCCTACAGTAACCAAAAATCTTTTTGGCTACCCAACTGATGCCCTAGTTTTCTCTTCTAGAGTTCGACTTGTAAGTAACTGTTAACAAGGGGCATGTGTTGGTATTACTTTGTGATGCTCTTTATTATTGTTCATAAAATTTAAAAGAAAAGAAAATATGATGTGATTGGTATTCATATGACCATCCTAAAATGGTGATTTAATTCATTTTATCTTGGAGTGTTTTAAGTAGATTTTATCTTCTTTTGTTAAGCAAATTTTAACAAGTTTTATTTGTTAAACTTTGCTTTGAGCATAAAAGAAAATATTAAAATCTATCTCTGAAATGTGAATCTTGAATGATGAGTGGATTCATTTTATCTTGCTTTGTTAAACCTTGAGCATGAAATAAAATAACTAGATGACTAACTTTAAAATGTAGTAGCCTTTGAAATGCCATATAAATTACACCCCTTTAGTGAAAATTTGAAATTGATTGGAATTTTAATTTTTATAAAGTGAAGCTAATTTATTTGCTTGAAACAAAGTGCAAAGCTTGAAAATTTGACTCTCCTTTAAAATGTGAAATCATGTAAAGCTTTGAAATTACAAAATTCCTTTTTTTTTTAAATGTGTAATTTATGTGAAATTTTAGAATTTCGAATTTCCTTTAAAATAAAAGCGAAATTGCCTAAAATAAGCATTTAAAGCTTAATCTTGGAACCCATGTATCTCTTTATTTGAATTTTTTTTTTTTAATTTGATGAAGTTTAAAAAATTGAAAAATGATAGGGTTAGAAAAATAAAAGAAAATAAAACAAGTCATTACTTTGAAATTCCACATAGATCCTGCAAACATTAATATCCTGAATAAAACTAGCATTAATGTGATCCGTATTCATGCAATCCAAAATTTAATGAGGTGCAATATTCTAAGGAAAAATGGTGCAATATATTAAAAATAATAGACGAGTCTACCATTAACATGCATAAAAACTCACTAAATTTCTAATATATTAGCAAGAAAGATTTTAAAAAATCCAATACAAATGCAAAATACCAACTTCAATGGCATCCAATGGTGAAATGGTGTAAAACAAGCAACTTGGGAGGAGAGGCTCCAAGACAAATCCAGTTCCAAACGTTCTATTTTCCAACCTGCAATTTTGTTTAAAAGTCTCTGACCCTCTCTTCGTTGGTCTCAATGAATATTTCAAACTTTCCATTTGACCCTTTGTTTTTTTCCCAACTCTTCGCATAAATTTTCCACTTCGTTTGGCCTCCAAGCAGTCTCTTCAACGATGAATCAATTACCTCTCTTTCCCTACCTTCCACTCATTCGCTCTCCTGATATGTTTAGTAACATCTTGTTATCTTTTACTTTCCTTGGTAACTGCTGCATTCTCCACTCATTTGAAACAACTCTCCCTTTATGATTTTTTTCAATAACGTTTTTGTAACTGCCTTGACTGTATTTTTTTTTTCAATAATGTTTTTATCATTGTCTTGATTGTATTACCCAGACCAACAATAGGATAAAACACTGCTTCTATTATAGCACATGGCTGGACTGTGGTATTTTGAACTTTTAACCCATCCCATCTCTTGCTTCTTTACACAATACTTTTATTTCCCCCACAGTGCAGAATAAATCCCACTAATAATAAGAGCTATTCCCAATGCACTTTCAACATGAAAGGGTACATGTATAATAGTGAATTCCAACAAAGCAGTTGATGCGACGCTTACTGGATTGAACCCACCTGCAAAATCAGGTCCATTTTATGAATACGCCAAGCTTGTGTAAAGAACCCCATTGCTAAACATATTATTCTCATTTATACTATACTAGCAATCTGAATCTAGCACAACATAGCCCACAAATTCCACTTTTCATGCTCACATATCCTACAAAGCACGACAGACTGTAGTGCTGCGAACAAGCGGGTGAGTGTTGTTAAGGATAAGGGTGCCAAATATCTCTTGGTAATAGTTCCCTAAATTCCACTTTTCATGCTCACATATCCTACAAAGCACGACAGACTGCAGTGCGAACAAGCGGGTGAGTGTTGTTAAGGATAAGGGTGCCAAATATCTCTTGGTAATAGTTCCCTAAAATGTAAGCCATGCTGAGCAAGCCGCAAGGCCTCCGTAAACCAAACTGGAACCCTGCACCATGTTGTTATATTCATATTTTACACTGTATGTTGTATTTGAATTCAACATTTGTTGTAAAGAGGAGAAAATCCTCATTGAAGGCCCCTTTAGAACGTCACAACCATTGTACCGCACAAACAACCAATTTGTTGTAAAGATGAGAAAATCCTCATTGAAGGCCCCTTTAGAACGTCACAACCATTGTACCGCACAAACAACCAATTGTACCCATAATATTTGCTTGTCCTCTCAAGCTTCTAACGTGGATTTCTTCTAACCTCACCAAAGTGGCCATGATAAATGTGATAATTTATATCAGGTTTAGGGCTGCTTAATCGAAAGTAGAAGATGCGCAGGACACTCCTTGAAGATAACAATTGTAGCTAATGTTGATGCCCCTAACAAACCAGAAGATATGAAAAAAAATTGACCCTGTCAAAGGTGGATGCCATTTTTGTTCTAACACATAAGCGAAAGAAATCATGGCTAGTGTGGCAATGGCTTGCCTATACGTCCCAAATAAAAAATGGTTCATGTTTTCCTTTCATCATGCTACTATTTTTCTAGTGGCCAATGCCATGGTGTTTCTTGCTCCTGTATCTACGATTACCTTTCGAACCTATTCTATCCAGAACACACCACAGTTCGTGTAAACAAACGTCTATATGCCTATACTCCCTATATTTCCTTTTTTGCTGTATAACGAAGCTACGACAAATCATGCGCACGATTCTATGAGATTCAAATACCAAATGTTGGAATAGCAATTTGGGCTGTCGGTAAGAAATAAATAATCACCATATAACATTGTCATTGATGCTACTTTTCCACATCCATGTCATGGCCTACTAATATTTATCGTATATTTGACATCAATGGATCACGATCGCTTCACGATCAAATAATATGAGAACTAAGATTTTTAATACCGCCATGGAGGAGTCCATAATGAGTATGTTTTCCATGGTGTTGAGCCTTCCGATATCTAGGACATGGATCAAGCCAACCGAGGTGTATTCCATGTATCAACTACCTGACTCCTTACACAACGTCCAGACACATTCATTATTATCATCGATATTTATAGTAAAGCACGTCTCCTTCAGGTTCTGCGTGGTATTTCCTGGTATAGCTCGTATTGATCGTTCTCCTCCAACTATTATCTGATTGGCACTCTCTATCTGCCCTCACGGTAGAGACACGACCTATGCATCACCCACCATCGATAAATTTCTATGACAACATAATACTCACCCTCCGTGATGAGTATGATTGTGGTCACTCAGCCTGTTTCTCCATCCTTGATCTTTCAAAACATCTACAAGTGAATACTACCGGAGTAGTGTCACATTAAAATTTATCCTATTATATTATTCTTACTTTCACACCACCATTGAAGTGCTCTCACAATGGGAGAGTTCGAGAAGCATTCACCACCATGTTGCCCACAAGTGACAGCTAATATGGGTTCCAATGCTGCATGAACCAATCTGTTGTTTAGGTGCTTCGAAATTCAGTTCAACGGAAAGCCACTCGAGTGAGTGAACACCACAATGGAATAGGTACTCTTACAATTAACCCTACTTGAATAAACTTCTCATAATTCTCAATCCATTCTTCACCAAACAATGTTGCCATGTGAGGGAGGTGCACCACCTATCATCCACCAGTACAGGCTTTCGGGAGAACCACCACGATCTACTTCTACCGAAGCACCTTCACCTTACTTATCACACTGCTAATCATCTACAAAAAAAAACCTGGTGTGTAGTCAATAACATAAATATATATATAAGGAACATAATAATAAATAGATAAAACACGAAAATAAAAATATAAGAATGGCATAGCACTTTGGATTTAGAATATATAAATCTGATTAGCCTCAACCTCACATGAAGTAATTTGGCCAGTCTTAAATCCGTTATAACAACAAGAAACCCCTTCCTTTACACATTAATAAATTCCTCACCATATGATTGTATCATTTGTAAGAACCTCAAAACTTCACATTTGAATTTGTGTTCCCCCCATCCCAATATCACATTAGGCAACTTCTCTACATAAAGCTCTATTACAATAATAAAACATGTCCTTTATCATTGTGCACAAAGCCCATAAATTTAACACAAACTATGACCAATGGACAGGGTGGGTTTAAGATCCAAACTCACATTCCATCCAACATGATCATTATGCAATCTTTTATTATTATTATTATTTTATTTTATTATTTTATATTATATAATATATATGTTTATTTAACAAATAATAAAGCATTCAAAAATGGATGATCTTCCTAATGCAATGGAAAATAAGAGCATGTTATGAGATCAAAAAAATTGACCACCAAGGACATCCCATGTTAAAGATATGAATTTACCCACGTTACCAACATGTCCAAGTATAACTAATCAAAAAGTCACTCTACACAAAACCCAACATTCTCACTAAACATCAAAATTTAAGGTGGGCCCCCAAATTTGGGGCATGTTGTGTGACAATCACAATAGGTCCTTCATATTGGTACAAATCTAACTATTACAAAGCACCTCTTTTGTTCCTTAAAAAGAACAAAAGTATTTCTCTTTACAGGTTGCAACACGACCATCATATTCAGTAGGTTGTAGGGTAGAGTTCAAGCAAGAGGAAAGAGCCACCAAAGAGCTCATACTTTACAAAAATCAAGGTGTTCAATAACACCATTTCTTCACATCCAATCCATCCCTAGAATCAAGCATGTCACCTATAATATTGGAGCTATTACAAGAGGATATTGTCATCCAAAATTACATGGAGAAAGTATGGCATATAAAAGGAGATCATCTACGTTGGATAACATTATAGAGCTAAGAAAAGGGGGTTGTTACAAAAGCTACAAAATGAAACCATCAATCGTTTGTTACAAATAATATACAAAAAATATACTACAAGCATCAAGGTATAAAGGTAAAAGTGCTATACCCAAGGCCATTACTTGGAGAGAATGACCACCAAAAAGAAGCACAAGAAGTTGCCATAGGACCTCCATTAGGAGTGCCATAGAACCATGGAGTATTATAGCTGGAGCCACCCATTATCCTCATCAAGACAACATGCAAAAGGATAAGAGAAATGCTTGCATTCCAAGAAACATAGCAAGCTCACAAAAAATACAAAGATATAGGCAAAGATATGGTTACAACACTCATCCTTTAAGTGTTAGAATAAAGACTTTCATGCACAAGCCTTGAGTGCCACTTGGCACAAGAGTTCTAAGTGCCCCAACATTTGTGAATAATCCAGTGCTCACCTAAAAAGGAGTTACAAACCTTTGGGAGGTTACCACCAAACTTATCATTGCATAAAGGTATGTTGGAATATCAACATCTATTTAGTAATGCTCAAGAGACACTTGTCTACAATCTACAAGGAAATAGTCCTATTTAAGGCACCCATTTTGGAGAAGGAGATAAAATGACATCAAAGGTAATTCAAGCATTGAATGGTGTGAAGCATGATCATAGGGAGAAGGCTAATTCAAGCCTGTGCACCATTCAAAGGTGTAAGCCTACATTAAAGCAACTATCATAGACCAGCCATACCAACATTCTATTTTGGAGGATATTCAATGCAAGCCAAGAATTCATTAAGGATAAAATCAACACCATTCATGGAGGAGAGAAGTGCTACTCAAGGGAGAAACCGACATCGATCAAAGAAGGCATTGACTGCCCATGAGCACCACATACCAGAAGGTTTCAATCAGCCACCTCACAACATCAAAGGAAGATAATCCAGAGGGATTATTAAGGTAAAATATGATATTACTTATTGATTTCTATAAACTAAAGTTACATTGGAGTTATAAGGGTACATTATATTTACTATTGCAATCATCCGTTTAAGCATTAGTAATATATTAAGCAAACACATTTCAAGAATATTTATATTTGCAAATAATAAAGTAGGAGGAATAAGGATTTCAACTTGAAAATTAAATATCTATTATTGCAAATATTATTGTTTTCTAATATTCCAAATTAGGGAGTTATAAGGAATACTACACCAAATAAATTATTGGAATTTAGAAACATTAAATATCAAAGGCTATAAAATGAGGTTCATTAAGGAATATCAAGAGTTGAAAATTAATTGGTATACTTGTCTCAAAACCACATTAAAGGGACAAAAGAAATCCAACCATTAGGACCTCATCAAAATAGAAAATTCTTAAGTTCAATAGGAGTAATATTGTGTAATAAAGTTGATTTTATCTATTTACAAAACATTACAAAATCAACCCAAAATTGAACTACTATTCTCAAGAAGCACTTTATTAATCATATAACATATCTAAAAGCACTAGGGAGTCATAAGGTATTCTATAAAACTTGATAAATACAATCATCAAAGTTTATCAAGTACTTAATCCATTTGTGAGTCAAAAGGTTTCTACAAAATATAATTTCTAAAAATATTTTATTAAATAAAATTCACATCTCTTAACTAGGGAGATACAAGGAAGCCTACAAAACCTATAGAGTTTTATCAAATCAAATTCACATGCTAGGGAGTCATAAGTTAGACTACTTTAAAGATTCAATTTAGAGCATTTAATTTATTTTTATCAAATCCATATCTACAATTCTAAGGAATAGCTAGAAACACTATCTCAAAAATTATCAAGAAGGAATATGGACGAAATAATAAGAAATGCCTTTATCAATGAAGAATTATTTCATGAAATGGAATTGTATTCTCAAAACTTAATAGATACCCTTGAATTATATGAGAATATATCAACTAGCGATAAGGAGAGATTCTATTTCTTAAAGAAGAAAAGTGATGAGTGTCGTTATTGTCATAATTTAATCTTATGATTTATCAAATCCAGGGTTGTGTCCAAGGTTGTCTATGATACAAGGTTTGGGCAGATTACACTTCAAACATTTAGGTTACAAACATTTATTCAATGAATTGATGTTGGTTTAGCCTTTTTGGTGTCACACTAAACCTAATCTGCAAATTGCAAACTAAATTAACTTACAAGAATTGAAAACTATTTCTAAGTTGCATAAATTGACAATTAACTACAAGTGCAGGAAATTGAAATTGCTAAATTGAAATGTTGCTAAATTAAAACCTAGTTTACTCTTGCAAAATTAAAATGATGCTTGAAAAGGAAACACGCATGCTGAAAAACACCAGTAAGTGTCCTATTGTAGAAGGTTGTCAGGCTTCTACTACAATGGATGATAGCAAAATAAAAATATTGTAAACTTGGAATTGTTGCTAAAATATGGGAAAAATAGAACAACTGCAATTATGCTATTTGTCAAATCACAAAAATAGGAAAACAAGGAAACATTGGTCTATGCTACTTAGTCATTTGAAACACATATATGATGTATGAAAACACAACTGAAAACATAAAAATATCACATGAACTCAAAACAATGGTTAGTAATCAACAAGAAATGGAAATGGACAAGCATCCTGCTAAATCTGTTGTAGTAAAGTTATCAGAAAAACCTATCATAACTATCCTCCTTCCAGGCCTAAAATTGGGCTCTTACTTCTTGATCTAGAAGAAGGTAAAGAAGTGTTGCTAACTAATCAAAATCCACACTCACTGATGAACAAAAAATGACTGAAAAACTACACTTTATTTCTGTTAAAACATGTTGAACTATTACAGAAAAATACTACACTATGTCAAATCCTATTTGCTGCTACTACCTACTCTCTACTATCTATTAACTCAACCAATGAGGGATCTATGTTATTTATAATGTCCTATTACATATACCTCATGCTCAAATTAGTTGTGTTGCTATTTTACAGTGATTTGCCAATCAGTTCTAAAACTAACCTAGTCTAAATTAAGACAATATATGTTGTAGCAACATTCATTGGTCCTTGGGATGCATATCCAATGGTGGGAGTGAGTTTTAGGAGGTTAAAAATGGTCTTGTACACCTATATCCATTTTAAAATATCCTTTCCCTACCGTTCTGGATGTTAAATATTCTATTTGGTTAAAATTGACTACTTTACCCCTCATTCCAAAGCTTCTTCGAAATATCTGGTTATATAACATACTTTATGCTTAGAAGCTATCAAAATGGCTTAAAATTAGGTTTAACCAGATATGATATCTCTCCTATCACTTATAAGTTAGATCCAATAATTTTTGCATGCCAATTCTAACAAATTCCAAGCCATGCCATTCATTGATAGCTAGCTAGAATTTGTATGATTATGTCCTGCATTTTCCATATTTCCTGCACAGTTCTAAGAGTTTGGTGCCAGTTTGCAATTTAAATCAATTGGAATGCAGGAAAAACATTAAAATACCATTATGAAGGGATACACTTTAGCACACATCATTTTGCTACTTAAATTACATCTTTTATTCACTAAATAACCAAACTAAAATAGTGCAACATTGTTGCACAACTGTACCTGATTTGTTATGCCCTAATGCTATTTTTTAGACCATGTGGGAATGCATCCAAGTGGGTCAAAGGTATTCTTTGTTCCTTGTGAATATATTCCATGCATTTTCCCATGCTTTTCTTGACAACTTCAAGGTGCTCCTTTAATGTAACAACTTGTTGTTTTTGTGCTGCACAAAACTTGCCACTGCCCTATTTTGCAGCAAAGGTTATTTTGATGCCATATCACTTGACAAATTTGGTTTTAAAATGGGATGACACTTAAAATATTCTAGAGTTAGACAAATATTGGAACATGCTTATTTGATTTATCTTTCTATGCAATTTTCACCAATAAAATCATGTAAAAAATAGTCACAAAATGTGGAAAACGGTCAAAACAGGGGTATAGTGTTCCTAACATAAAATCATGCAAACACTTAAAAAATAACATATTCTAATCACTATTTGGAAATTAAATTTGTTATGATTTGTAACAAGGAAGTTTTATATATGTCAAACATAGTGCAAAAATGAGGTATTTCTGGGCCTCATCAAAAAGAGGGTAGCTTTGAAGCATTAACTTTAGGGGAATCTAGACCGAACGGATAGACTCCAACCCTATTGGTTATCTTCATGAAAACCTCTTCAAGGCATGGTTGAAATCACAAAAAATATTTATATTCACATCCAAGGAATTTTTTATGATTTACCTATCATTAATTGTGTTTGTACTTACTCAACACATGAAGCAAACCAACAATACAAATCGATATTATTGCAATGATAGAATAACTTCTCATGAAGTAGAAATTCCACTAGTATCAATGTAGAATCATAGTAGGAGGAAAAGGAAGAAAAGACATGCTAAAAGAGATCATAGAAAAGAAGATATGAATAGCAAAAAAAACATAAACATTGAACAAGATAGGCATCATCAAAAGACTTCCCCTGAAGTTTCAATGCTTGGGACCATTAAATTTTTTTCTAGAGTGAATCTTTTTTTAATCGTGTAGTATTTTTCCAAAATGATGGGGCTTTGATTGTTGGTGGAGATCTATTTTATACGAATGATAAAATAACATTTTCATCTTCTACTATGAAGGGTATCTATACCTGAAGTGATTGTGCTACTAATTGTATATGTTGGAGTGCTACAAACAACAAAAGTGGTAATGTCCATGCCTTTGTTTTTACCCCGTGATGGCCAATTTTTTTACATCAAAGCTATCATAAATACCTGTAGGCAGAAGGTAGAATACATTATGTTCCATGGAGATCCACCAATTTTTTTATCATTCGTAGAAATCATCCGTAGCATCATCCAGTGATGATTTGATCCATGTGCAGTCCAATTTTTTAAATGCTCCTAACCCAATATATTGCCCAACACCTGCAACATGTTCAGGCTAAATAATCTATTTATAGCAATTTTTATCTTGATATGAGCTTGTCTACCCATGCGTGGGATATGTTGAGAGAATGCACGCATAAAATCAGAGCACCATACTTTTGGAAGTGTCACTGGAGCTTCGCGATGAAGTTTGAGATGTGGATCTTGGATGTGGTCATTTGTATTGATTGAGATTGGTCCATTGATGAATATGGTGATGAGAATGTTGAATGTGCTTGTGTATGTGCTTCACTGGGTTCATGATCGGAGTGCTATTTTTTTACCATTCTAGCTGAGCGTCCCCTAGAAATGGAGTAACTGTCCTTCCTAAATATGTCATTGCAGACGTCATCATGGGCATAAATTTGGTGTTGTAATTATAGATGGCAATAGTTGGTATGCTTGCTAAGACTTTTCAAATTCCTATTGGAAGCATTATTTTTGGTCAATGATTTTTCAGGGGTAGCTTGATTGGTGGAATCAAGATATTGAGGAGATGTTGGACTTCTGCAAGAAACATAACATCAGTTTTTTTGCACTGTTGATGGTGTTTTTCATTAGTCAAATGCACACGAAAAGAAAAATGAATGATATGGCTATTTATTTTGGTAGCCTGATTGTGTGTGTCGGTGATTACTGTAGAGAGAATAGCAATGAGCATGCCACCCAGATTGATAGTGGTAGATTTGCCAAAATAGTAGAAAACCTCAATCTTCTTAGATCCAGCCATAAATAGCCTGATGAGCTGCGCATAGAATAGGCTATTGTACTGGTGATCTGAGCATGATTTAGAATATGAACTGAAACAAAGCTATGATTTGCACATAGTGCCTATGTTCGAAGTGTGGTGAGATTTCCAAGGATAACAGCGTGCCTCCAAGGTATGTGTGGGCAGAGTATCGACATACGCAGAAGTAGCAATGCAAATGTGATGTATTTGCCAATATCCAACCTAAAATACCTAGATTCAGAGATACTTCCAAAAAGAGTGTCATTCTGAGTTCACAGAAGCTTGAAAAATCTGCCAATGCTTTGCAGTACTTCATAATGTTACTCGGGTTTCCTGAGGAGGTGTGTGAGATGCCAATTTTATTTGTACAAGCAAAATGGAGGAAATGTCATTTTCTATAATGGACATATTCAAAGATGTGTGTTATACTTGTAGCTACTGGGTCAACCATCTAAGTGCCTTAGGGTCATCCTGGGTGCCTCAGGGTCAGCCACTTATAATTCTATTGCCTCTATAGGTCATCATCTAGGTATGTTGCCTCTCATAGGTCACTGACTAGATTCACCATGAATATCAATTCCCTCATGGTGAACTCAATCTAGAAGGTGTCGATCTCTCGCCAAAATGCACCTTAATACAAAGGAAATACGAGCCATGAAATACAATAAAATTGAGCCATAGAATCCAAATGTGGAGGAGAAGAAGAAAGAAGAGAATAGAATATTTTGAAGTGTCTTCATCTGTAGTCTTCAAAAGTTGATCCAAAAAAATCGTCGAACAGAGTCTAGGATGTCTATATTTGTAGAAAAATACAAGCCATATAAGAGTGTTGGTATTTGCCGAAAATGCACTCAAAAATACAATAAATTGAGCCATAGAATCCAAATATGGAGGAGAAGAATAAAGGAGATAATAAAATCTTCTGAAGTGTCTTTGTTTGTAGTATTCAAAATTTGATCCAAAAAATTCCATGAATAGATTCTAGGGTGTCTATGTCTATAGTACCTAGAGTATATTTCCTTATGGTGACCTCCTCATCCCATCGGAATGCATGGGTAACTAGTCGTTGCATCCGCCAGGTGCTATAGGGAAGGTGACTAGGTACTAGGATCACATACAAGTGCTTGGGAGTGTCGGGTTCCACCGAGAGTGCACTCCATGATACAATAATATTTGAGGCTAAAAATTGCAAATAGGACTACCTCAAAAAATAAATTAGACACCTCTAATATGTTCGTCTCGTAAAAACCTTTTTGACGACTATAAATACCCCTATATTTGGGTCTCAATGGGGCCTTAATTATGTGGAAAAATAACATGCCTCTCTATGTAGTAAAACATCAAGAATATTCCTGGCATCGCACTCATGTGGAAAAAAAACTTCAATTTTTCCTTGCAGGGAAAAATTACAAGACCATGTGGGCCATTCATCTTGAAATTTTTGAAAAATACAATAAAATAATCACCATACAATTAACAAAGGTAAATGGTTTATAGTAGGCATTATTTGGTATGTGGAGCCCACCAATGTGCTCCACAAAAAACTATCATGAAATGGTAGAAATCGAGGCACAGATATTTTTGTTTTGTCTTCGAATCCTAGCATGGGTCCCACCAAATGGCACTTACATTCACATAAACACATAGGAAAATTGTGTGTCGTTGGTTTTTGTAGGTCCACCAAGAGTGATGTATGGGACGTTGATGGACTGTTCCACATCAATTGAGATCAGTGTGATCTTTGAAATCCCGTAAATACACTATCATCGTCATCATCAGGGGCCTGGTCATCTGCTACAAACACCAAGATCAAAGACCTTCATTTTTATTCGATGCTCTAAAAATAATGATGCAGGAGCATCCGGTGGTCAAGGAGCAATCTTGCATCCTCCAAATCATTTTATTGTTTGCTTTTATTTTCTAAGTACTTGTGTTGGGTTTGTTTCAAATCTTGGCCCAAGAGGGAGGTTTTGTAAAAAGAAGAGGAAGTTTTAGAGTAAAGGCACAAGTTGCGTTGGGGTCGCGAAATCGCGACCCCAAAGCTTCGGAAGGGCAATGGCCAGTTTGAGTCGCGATATCGCGACGTCGCGATATCGCGACTCTTGTTTCGACTTCAGCAGCGTTGAATTTCCGTCGCGTTATCGCGACTACAGTTGGCAATTAAAATCAAAGGCTCGGTGCAGACGAAGAAGGGGAGAAGGTTTTGGTCGCGATATCGCGACGTCGCGATATCGCGGCATCATTTGCAAATTGAAGAGAGGTGACCGTTGGGTCGCGATATCGCGACCCATGACTTTTTCCGCCAAGGTGAAAGCAAAGGGACAGTGGGTCGCGATATCGCGACATGTCGCGGTATCGCGACAAGTATGAAGACAAGCTTGTGGACACGTGTTCAAATGAGAAGGAGAGCCATAGTGACACGCGACCTCCACGTGTGTTAAAGTGGCACGGTCAGTCGAAGACAAAGCAAAAAAAAATTAATTAATTAAACGCGCGGCTGCCACGTAGATTGAAACTGAAATTGGCGATCGCGTGTATTAATATGGGAATGGTCTTCACAATAGTACAGTGCATGGACATTATGGGCGAAACAGAGGTGCGAAAGGACGATCTCGACCAAGGCGGCGTTTGCAGGTGTCGTAGAAGATCTTTAATGAGGTTTTCATGGTGGGTAAGGCAATGGCCATTTATGACAAAATTTGGGAAGTTCGACCGAGGGAGGGAAAATTAGAATTTGAATTTGTTAGGCAGGGCATTGATGGCCGAGAGGATCGGGGGCCTCGTTAAAAACCCGAAATGTTGTAAGGATGGGGGATGGTGAGTTCGGGATTTGGGAGGAGGAAGTGGTATACTGGAGAGACTACTGTAAACCGTATTAAGCTATTTTTAATGAAATTACCATGAAATTACTGTGAATGTGTTTGTGTGAATCCCGGCTCGCCATCAAGTGGTATCAGAGCGGGAGCTCCTGAGCGTGTAACAGATCGCCGGAGAGAGGCAGTTGCACCAGGATCTGTGGAAGAATTCTAAAAAAAAAAAAAATAATACAGAGAAAATATCATGCCTCCACGAAGGAACCGTGGCGGAGCAGAAATGTGGTGCCGGTCGAAGACTTTCGGGCCTTGCAAAGGCAAGTTCAAGCCCTGCAAGCAGAGTTACGCAGAAGACGCGAACCCGGAGGGGATGAGGAAAGTGAAGACGAAGTTGAGGAGGAAGACCAGCTCGAGGAAGAAGAAGAAGCCGTGGATCCCGCTTCAGGCCCGGTTGTATAGGGCCATCTCTCGATTGGAAAACAGCCAAAAATGGAGGTATCTACCTACTCGAGAAATCTGAATCCGTAAGAAGTGATTGACTCGGATAAATGATTTAGAGGAATATTTCGAGTATGAGGAGATTGAAGACCCTAACCGGGTCAGATTTGCTAAGACCAAGTTAAAGGGTCATGCCAAAGCATTTGGTGGAGGGGAATGCAGCTGGAGAGAAACAGAAGAGGGAAAGAGAGAATAACAAGATGGGATAGAATGGTGGAGAAGCTTAAAAGACAGCTCATCCCGACAGATTACGAGTTGGATCTCGCTAAGAAAAATGCAGAGCTTGGAGACAGACAAACAAAACTCGTCCAAGAGTACACTCGAAGAATTTTACAAAATTTCTATTAGAACAGTGCATTTAGAGGCAAATAAAGAGAAAGTAGCCCGTTACATTAATGGGTTGAGGCTTGGTATCCAGGAAGAACCGAGCCTCGGTTCGAGTAAACACCATAGAGGATGCTTATCAATTTGCCTTGAAGGTAGAAGAAAAGCTAAACAAAGCGGTTTGAAGGCAAGCAAAGAGGAAGAGGCCGAGGTGGAAGGACCGGTGGGAGGACCAAAGGGAGAAAAGTACAAGGATCCGAAGAAGACCGGTGAAGCCGTAGGTAACCAGGACCAAAAAGAAGAAGATGTTTATCAGCCCCGAGATCGTAACAGCCTACCCAAGAGGACGGGGTGGATCTCGACGAGGGTTTGGAAGGGGAGTATTTCGTGGAACATGTTTCCACCGTGGTGAAGAAGGACACAGGGCATTTGAATGTCCACAACACCGAGAAAGAACAAACAAGAGGCCCGAGGGCCCACCGTAGCCGCTGTGGGCAGAGGAGGATGCCGAATCCGAGCATTCCGAAGAAGCGGAGAGAGGAGAAACAATGGTTGTAAGAAGAGTCCCGTTGAACGAGGAGAAGGACACGGACTGCAGGAAAAGTTTATTCCGCACTAGATGTAAATGTGCGGGCAAGGTTTGCAATATCATTATTGATAATGGTAGCACGGATAACCCGGTTTCTGAGGAAATGGTTACAAAGTTACAGTTAGAAAGGAAGAAACACCCACACCCATACCGGGTCGCATGGTTACAAAAGGACCACGGAGCTTTGGTCAATGAGCAGTGTTCTGTTAAATTTAACATTGGGAATTATTGTGATGAGGTCTTGTGTGACATCTTACCCATGGATGTTTGCCACATGTTGCTGGGGAGACCCTGGCAGTTTGACCGGAGTGCAATACATGATGGCCGTGCCAACACCTACTCATTGACAAAGAATGGTGTACGCCATAAACTAAAGCCCTTGAAGGATGCAGATGAAAAGGTATGTAATATTTCCAGAGTCTGTTTAGTTGAGGGGAGAGAGTTTCTGAACGGGTTAAAGCATGAACATTTATGTTATGCAATAATCCCTAGAGTTAGGGGGAAGGAATGCCGGGATACCCCAACAGAAGTTCTAAATCTGCTGGAGGAATTTCCAGACATTGTGTCTGACAATGTGCCTGAGGGCTTACCCCCTGTGAGAAAAATTAGCCATCATATAGATTTAGTACCAGGATCAAGCCTGCCAAATAAAGCTGCACACAGGATGACACCTGTAGAGACCGAGGAGTTAAATAGACAGGTCCAAGAATTATTAGAAAAGGGATTAATTCGGGAAAGTTTGAGTCCATGCGCAGGACTCGCAATGGTCGGCGCCAAAGAAGGATGGGGAATGGAGGATGTGTACGGATTCACGGGCCATCAACAAAATTACTATTAAGTACAGATTCCCGTTACCAAGAATGGATGATATCATGGACTCGTTTAAGTGGAGCCGAGTACTTCACAAAGATTGACCCGAAAAGTGGTTATCATCAGATCCGTATCCGAGAGGGGGATGAATGGAAGACAACCTTCAAGACAAGAGAAGGCCTGTTTGAGTGGTTGGTCATGCCCTTTGGACTCGTCCAATGCACCAAGTACCTTCATGCGGCCGATGAATGAAGTACCGAAAGAATTTCTGGGAAAGTTTGTTATTGTTTATTTAGATGATATATTGATATTTAGCCGGACCCTGGAGGAACACCCGATGCATATCGAGGAGAGTCTTTGAAAAGCCGCGAGAAGAACAGCTTATTAATAAATTTGAAAAAGTGTAATTTTGTCAAGAAGGAATTGGTATACTTGGGGTTTGTAATCTCAGCAGAAGGCCTGAAGATGGACCCCGAAAAGGTGAGAGCCATCATTGAATGGCCTACTCCAAGGAGCACAACAGAAGTGAGGTCATTCCATGGTCTCGGCAGTTTTTATAGGAAGTTCATAAAGAACTTCAACAGGATTTGTGCACCTCTCACAGAGACAATGAGGGGAGATAAAAAGGAGTTCAAATGGACATCGGGAGCTGAAAGGAGCTTTGATACATTAAAGAGAAAAGTTACCGAGCAGCCTGTTTTGGCACTTCCGGACTTCAACAAGGTATTTCAGGTGGACCGTGATGCCATGGCAAGGCAATAGGGGCGGTATCGAGTCAAGGAGGCAAGCCGCTTGCTTATTTCAGTGAGAAGTTAAATGATGCTCGGAAAAAGTATTCTGTCTATGATCAAGAATTTTATGCTATAGTTCAGGCCCTGAAAAAGTGGAGACATTATTTATTACCAAAGGAGTTTGTACTGTTTACTGACCATCAGGCTTTGCAATACATTAACAGTCAGACAAAACTGAACCAAAGGCACATGAAATGGGTGGAGTTCCTCCAAAGTTATACCTTTGTACTGAAGCACAGAAGTGGGAAGTCAAACAGGGTTGCAGATGCCTTAAGCGTAGGCGTACTCGCCGACCGGATTGACAGTGGAAGTAGTGGGGTTTGAAGAACTGAAGGGTCTATACCCTGCAGATCCGGATTTTGCAGAAGCCTGGAAGGCTTGCTCAATACCTCTTACTATGGATAGAACAAAATGGTTGGATTTCTTAATCCAAGACGGGATGCTGTTCAAGGGTAGTAAGTTGTGCATTCCCAGAAGTTCCATGCGGGAGAATTTAATCAAAGAAAAGCACAACGGAGGATTGGCTGGGCATTTTGGTAGGGATAAGACCATTGCCTTGATTGAGGAAAATTACTACTGGCCACAACTTCGGCAAGATGTACGGAAGTTTGTGCAAAGTTGCAGTAATATGCCGTATGGCAAAGGGTGTAAAAAAAAATACAGGATCTGTACTCAGCCATTACCTGTGCCTGAGAGACCATGGGAGGACATAAGCATGGATTTTATTCTTGGCTTGCCAAGAACACAGAGGGGAAATGATTCAATATTTGTGGTGGTGGACCGGTTCTCCAAAATGGCACATTTCATTCCCTGCCAAAAGACAAGTGATGCAGTTCACATTGCTGGGTTGTTCTTCAAGGAAGTGGTACGACTTCACGGTCTACCGAGAAGTATAGTTTCAGATAGAGATACAAAGTTTGTTGGGTATTTCTGGAGAACTCTGTGGAAGAAATTGAAGACAGACTTGAAATTCAGTTCAGCATACCATCCACAGATAGATGGGCAGACGGAGGTGGTCAATAGAAGCCTGGGCAATTTATCGCGGTGTTTGATAGTGGATCAACCCAAGGGATGGGATTTGGTCTTACCGCAAGCAGAATTTGCATATAACAGCTCAGCCAATAAGAGCACCAATAAGTCTCCTTTCCAGATAGTATATGGACACAGCCCGAGGAATGTGTCTGAACTAAGAAAGTTGGACGTAAGAGAAAAATGTAGTGCCGAGGCGTAAGAATTTGCAGAGCATATAAAAAGTCTGCATGAGGAAGTAAGAAGACAGATTACAAAAATGAACAGTCAATATAAGACAAGGGCAGACCAGAAGCGGCGGTTCAAGGAGTTCGAGATTGGAGATGAGGTTATGGTGTATCTCAGGAAGGAGAGATTTCCTGCCAAGACTTACAATAAATTGAAGATGAAAAAGTTTGGGCCATGCAAAATACTGGGAAAGCGGGAGTCAAGAAATGCGTATGAAGTGAAATTGCCGAGTTGGCTTGATATTTCACCTATTTTTAATATTTCAGATCTCGTGGAATATCATGAGGGAGAAAGTACAGACATGCAAAGTCCAGAACCATGGCAATTTCCAGCCTCTACTCCAAGCACAGATGAGGCCGAGGAAGTATTAGATACCCGTGAAGGCCGGAGCACCCGAAACAGGAAGATAATGAGTATTTGATCAAGTGGAGGGGCAGACCAACTGAAGATGCGACTTGGTTGTCGAAGACGGAGGTTGACCGCTTGGGTCTCCCCTTAGCCAAACAAAAGTGAGGGTCACTTTTTTTTATCTACCCCGGGTGTCTGATGCAGGAGCATCCGGTGGTCAAGGAGCAATCTTGCATCCTCCAAATCATTTTATTGTTTGCTTTTATTTTCTAAGTACTTGTGTTGGGTTTGTTTCAAATCTTGGCCCAAGAGGGAGGTTTTGTAAAAAGAAGAGGAAGTTTTAGAGTAAAGGCACAAGTTGCGTTGGGGTCGCGAAATCGTGACCCCAAAGCTTCGGAAGGGCAATGGCCAGTTTGAGTCGCGATATCGCGACGTCGCGATATCGCGACTCTTGTTTCGACTTCAACAGCGTTGAATTTCCGTCGCGTTGGCAATTAAAATCAAAGGCTCGGTGCAGACGAAGAAGGGGAGAAGGTTTTGGTCGCGATATCGCGACGTCGCGATATCGCGGCATCATTTGCAAATTGAAGAGAGGTGACCGTTGGGTCGCGATATCGCGACATGTCGCGATATCGCGACTTTTTCCGCCAAGGTGAAAGCAAAGGGACAGTGGGTCGCGATATCGCGACATGTCGCGATATCGCGACATGTCGCGGTATCGTGACAAGTATGAAGACAAGCTTGTGGACACGTGTTCAAATGAGAAGGAAAGCCATAGTGACACGCGACCTCCACGTGTGTTAAAGTGACACTGTCAACCGAAGACAAAGCAAAAAAAGAAATTAATTAAACGCGCGGGCTGCCACGAAGATTGAAATTGAAATTGGCGACCGCGTGTATTAAGATGGGAATGGTCTTCACAACAAGACAGAGCATGGACATTATGGGCGAAACAGAGGCGCGAAAGGACGATCCGACCAAGGCGGCGTTTGCAGTGTCGGAGAAGATCTTTAATGAGGGTTTCATGGTGGGTAAGGCAGTGGCCATTTATGACAAAATTTGGGAAGTTCGACCGAGGGAGGGAAAATTAGAATTTGAATTTGTTAGGCAGGGCATTGATGGCCGAGAGGATCGGGGGCCTCGTTAAAAACCCGAAATGCTGTAAGGATGGGGGATGGTGAGTTCGGGATTGGGGGAGGAAGTGGTATACTGGAGAGACTACTGTAAACCGTATTAAGCTATTTTTAATGAAATTACCATGAAATTACTGTGAATGTGTTTGTGTGAATCCCGGCTTGCCATCAAATAATAATGGAGCCCAATGCTACGTTGGAGGGCATCACATAGCTTCCCAGTTATTCTTCTCATGCATTGACATCCCACCATATAGAAGTTGTGGGCTAGGATTTGGGCTAGACCTTTTTTTGGGATTCTCATTGCCCGTTGCAGCCAGGCAGAAAGAACACTGTCGCACACTACCGAAGTTGATTTATCTATTCAAAAAATAGAGTTGTCACCCAATTTTCTCAACAAATACGCATGGAAACTTGGAATAAGCTTTGAACTTCTACAAATATACAAAAATTATTAGGAAATAACTACATCACAATCTACGACGTCTACTTTAGGCTGTTCATGTCCATAAAACTAGTCTTGTGTAGCCAATTCAATATTCGATAGACTATGATCAACTTCACAAAAAACTCTTGCATTTCACTATAAACAAATTACAAATAGGAGCACACTTTTTTCATTTGTGACAGTCCCATATCTCATTGTCATCTCTTGTCTTCATGAATTCTTAGCAGGCATCATTCACTGCTGGATTTCATAGGTGATATGGATTTGAGATCATGTCTTCGAGGTGGAGATTAAAGACTCCCACTGCCTTGTACGCTGATGAGCTCAATGTTCTTCTATCTCCATGGATCTAATAAAATATGATGTTGCAACAAATAAACCAACACAACAAGGTGAAAAACAACATGATCTCCCATAGTGGTACAAGTTCAAGTACAAACACAGACTCAAGCTCATTCAGAGATGCAAAAAAAATATCCATGACTGATCACCACTTCTGAAGGTGGCTCACCAAAAATAATTCACTTTTGCATTGCGTTCAACTTTAGCTTTCTCTATCATAGAGATATCCAGAAACCTTCACTAAAATGATAGTGTCAAGGACATATGCGTTGTCTACTACGATGTAAAATCATGGGTTTGGCCGCATCGACACATGATACACTGTGGCTATTTGCAGAATAAATGGCTGCGAATAGCTAACTTTTTGTCATAAAAAAATCCTAGTTGTTGCTCACGGGTGTCGATTGTACATCTTTTCAAAATAGGCACACAACCCAGTTTGTGGTCTGTAGAAGCCCTCCAAATGTAGCAATACATAGTAGCAACAACTATATATTGGACCCATTCTAATTCGGTGGCAATACACTCCAAGAAATCTCCATGGAAACGATGTGAACTCGTAGGCTCCTAGCACAACAACAAAATCACATCCCCCATCAAATATTCTATATCACCAATCATCTCATACGTCGATGGGAAATAGAAACTAGCACAGCCCTGATGTGATATCACTATGTAGTGCTTGGTGATTGGTGAATGTAGTGCTTGCAAGCATGTATTTTTAGAGCTGTGAAGAGGACGAGCTCCTTGTCGCATGGCGAATGAAGATGACGTGCATAGAAGTCGTTGGTGGGATCATTTATGGACTGTATTTGTTTTGTAAGCACATGGAATCGATTGTGGAATCTCCATTTCATGCACTTCATAAACAAAATTAAATCTCCAAATGGCTTGTCAATCCACTAGAACCAATCTGTTAGGAAAAACAAATAAAAAATAGTCTTGAACTAAAATATTTCCACCCTCCTTCTAGAGCCAGTGCATAGTGTAGCATAAATAAAAAATTATCAACGATATCTTCTCACACATTGAATTCAACTGCATGAGTGATGAGCGAGTCCTCCATCTATGCTAAATCCACCACAAACTACCAATGGAGTTTTTCATGAGCATCAATGGCTATCACCCCAAATTTGCGGATCGAATGCTCTAGGTGCTGCTATCGGGGATAAGATTGGGCTTCATATTGAGAAGATCTAAGCATAATCCAAAACAAATACAAGGATCACAATCAAACATCATTACATTTCAATTCATGATCCATAAAAACAATGTGCCTCCTCTATACTGTGGACTGCAGGTTTGATCTGGCTTCAAAATAGATATGGGTCATTACACATTATCTTCACAGGACTTCTCCTCCAAGCGTTGATACATCACTGCAATAGTCACCGAAGCTACAAACACCAAACGTGGATTACATCCATTGTGATTAATATTACAAGACAAAATCCAGAAGGCCTGCACAAAAACTTTTAACTACAGATATTGAGCGTGCCAAAGCACTCTCCAATACTCAGCAAAAAAAAATTATGGCTTATCTTCAGGCGATAAATCATTAGGTGTCAATTATTTAGGTGGTGACAATCTTTAGGCAGTGATATATTGCTGCTTTGTAACTACCATAATAGCAAAGGTGTGTGCTATGCAGAGTCATGGTGCAGTCTTCGACAAAAAAAAAATTGAAACTGCTCATATTATCCTCCACTAAATGTCATCAGCTATCATTATCAATGAAAAATAGGCTCTTCACCAAAACAATTACCGGCAACTCCACACAACTATTTTCTGATCCATATCCAACCAGAGTCACACCCACATATGTGCAGAAGGCACACTGGCTACAACTCCCTTAAGAAAAAATAGACCCCTTTAAAAAATAATTAAAAACAGTTTTCAGATCTAGAGCAAGACTGCTCAAACTGCAAATCTAAAAATATCTGGAGCAAACACTAAATGATCAAAACTAATGAAACCCAATAGCTTGTCTAGTAGGGGCAGCCATGAAATCCTCTCCTTCTCCAATTGGCTTTCTGGTTTCTGATCCACAAATATGGAGAGCATACTCCCTGAGCCTTTTGGAGAGGGAAGGAATTGAGGGATAAAAAATGAGGGGGGATTTCCATGATGGAAATCCCCCCTCAAGATCACAAGGGCAGGAGAGCACCTAGGCTCTGATACCAAATATTGGGATTGGAAGAAGATGAGATATATTACAAATGAAAAAAGTACAATATATAGGTATGAGGCCTATATGAAAGACAAGACAAGTGTCAAGGAATATGACAAGTGTCAAACTAAAACTGAAGGCATAGTGCACATTAATATTCTAATAGGAAATTACTTTAAGGGGAGGTTATATACTTACTTCAACAATGTAATAAATGCACAAGTGTCAATGTGCAAGGTATCACCTTGTACAGCTAGGTAGAGTGTTGGCCAAGAAATCTCTCTTCTTATATAAAGGGCCTCATAGTGATAGATTAGAGAGCAAATACATATCAATCAAATGTAGACAATGGTAGAACTCATGGATGGAGTACAATGTAGTTCTTTAGCTTATATTAATGGAGTGACCATCATCTCCACACTGCATTGTATTTTTACCACTTTCTATTTATAGTATATTTTAGTCATATTGCATAATTACTTTCTTTTATATTTTTTGCATCTTATTAGGACCTATGATAGATCTCTCCCACTATAGATATCCTCAAAAGCTAACAAAAACCAATCATCTACAACAACAAAATCAACCCCAATAGGGTGAGAGACCATAAAACCTCTCTTAGAACCAACCATAAAAAGAGGGACGGTTGTTGATGTGAACCGTATAGATCTGTATGATTCACTCTAGACAACAAAATTTAAATAGTCCAATCCTGTGCAACACTTAAAAATAGATTCCAATGATCATTTGACTTCAGGTAACTACTTTTGAACTTAATTTTAAGTCAATTTCTAAGATTTTATTTTCAAAAAACACTTTACCTTTCCTTGCTATTAGGATAGTTTCATTTACAAAACACACTTTATATTTTTCTAGCCTAGGATATACATATGCATAGATGCATGAAAAAATATCTTAATTTATTCATATTCATGAGCTAAGCTAGATCTTGATATGTATCATACATAAGTCTCTTGATAGACAACTGGTCATAACCTTAACAGGCATATCTTGACCAATGTACACAAATTTATGACTATGTAAATATTAGCATAGATTTTGCTTCAAAAAGGAAATTTACTTTCTTGCTTACCATAGATTTTGCTTCAAATAGCAAATTTACTCTTGCTTAGCATATATTTTACTTCAAACAACAAAATTACTTTCTTGCTTAGCATAGACTTTTCTTCAAACTACAAATTTACTTTCTTGCTTAGCATTTAACATAGATTTTGCTTCAAACAACAAATTTACTTTTTTGCTTAGCATATAATTTTATTCAAACAACAAATTTAATTTCTTGCTTAGCATAGATTTTGCTTCAAACAACAAATTTACTTTCTTGCTTAGCATAGATTTGGCTTCAAACAACAAATTTATTTTCTTGCTTGGCATACATTTTTCTTCAAACAACAAATTTACTTTCTTGCTTAGCATACATTTTGCTTCAAACAACAAATTTACTTTATTGCTTAGCATACATTTTTCTTCAAACAACAAATTTGTTTTCTTTCTTGGCATACATTTTGATTCAAATAGCAAATTTACTTTCTTTCTTAGCATACATTTTGCTTCAAACAATAAATTTACTTTCTTCCAACAACAAATTTAATTTATTTCTTGACATAGATTTTGCTTCAAAAAAAAAATTTACTTTCTTTCTTGGTATATATTTTTCTTCAAACAACAAATTTACTTTCTTTCTTGGCATAGATTTTGCTTCAAGCAACAAATTTGCTTCCTTGATTGGCATAGATTTTGCTTCAAACAACAAATGTACTTTCTTGCTTGTCATAGATTTTTCTTCAAACAATAAAATTACTTTCTTGCTTGGCATAGATTTTGCTTCAAACAATAAATTTGCTTTCTTGCTTGGTGTATATTTTGCTTCAAACAACAAATTTACTTTCTTGCTTGGCATAGATTTTGTTTCAAACAATAAATTTACTTTCTTGCTTGGCATAGATTTTCCTTCAAACAATAAATTTGCTTTCTTGCTTGGCATAGATTTTGCTTCATACAACAAATTTATTTTCTTGCTTGGCATAGATTTTGCTTCAAATGACAAATTTAATTTCTTTCTTAGCATACATTTTGCATCAAACAACAAATTTGATTTCTATCTTCACATATATTTTGCTTCAAATAGCAAATTTAGTTTCTTTCTTAGCATAGATTTTGCTTAAAATATCAAATTTACTTTATTTCTTAACATAGATTTTGCTTCAAATAACAAATTTACTTTCTTGCTTAGCATAGATTTTGATTCAAATAATAGATTTAATTTCTTTCTTAGCATATATTTTACTTCAAATAGCAAATTTATTTTCTTGCTTAGCATATATTTTGCTTTAAAAAGCAATTTACTTTCTTGTCCTTAGCATAAATTTCATTTCAAATGCAATTTACTTTCAAAAAATAAAAATTTTGCATTTGCATTCATAGGATAGATTATGTTTGTGCATCTTAATTATAAATCAAATCCTCACACATGTGCACATACTACTAGATGCATTTATGGCATTGGATTTCATCACCAACAATAAATTGAGATTGATGATGTTAGGTTTCATATCCAACCATTGACTAACCTCCTAGACACCATAGTAGCCTTTGCATATTTTATTGAACTTCATCACTAGGAAAATTGCTACCCTTAGGATTATATCAAGGTAGTTTAGGATAGAAGCCCCTACTCATAGGGCTATATAATCCATGAGTGTGCAACTATAATTTTTAACCAATCCTATTTGAGGGTGAAGCAAAAGTCAGTTGGACTGACACAAGTTTTAGATAGCACTGTCTCTTACATTGGAGGTCTCTTTTTCCCGTTTATGCATTTTATCTCTCTTTACATACCTTTAGGTATATTGTAGAGTGTGCATCAACATACCTTTTAGATCATATCCATCCACCTTTTATTGATTTTGACGAGTTTAAAAACTAAAAATACTACAAACTACACAAAAAATAATAAAAATAATCATCTCCTAAACAACATCAAACAACTCACAATCAATCACACTACAAACACCTTCACTCAATTTTTTTATTGTATTCTAAATCACTTGTTTGATTAGTTATTTTTTTATAAAAACCACAATAAAAATAGAAAACCTAGAGCAAAAAATGATCCAAAAACTTTATCTTTCTATTTTTCCATCACCCTAGCCTCTATAACATGTCTCTGATAAAAATTGTATAGGTATAGTTCTTGGTTGACCCCTATAGGTATAGTTCTTGCGAGAACCATGCTACAATTCCCTTTTTGCATCATCTTCCCATATAACACTACCAATTCCTATATTCGCTCCTCATTCTAACATGAAGCCAGACTTGAGAGAAAGAGCATTTTGCTATGAATACTTCTAGGTTGATGCCTCCTTCTTTGACCATCCCGTTAGGGTTTTTGGAGGAAGAAACCTCCACCCCACCTCAAAGTCAGTCTACCTATTTTCAAAACCCATGCCTAAGTGATATGTTGTAGCATGGGATTTCCTATGATCAAGGTCTAATGCATCAGGCCACTTGCAATGTTCCACCCATGATCCCTAGTAAAGGGACCACATCATCCTCCCCACACCAATCTAAACCCTATCGTCAATATCTTCATCAAGTCCCCTTTAATTTTATTTTTTATCCAACACCATATATTCCATGTCTCTTTCCACCACCCAATTCTCCATCCCATGTGACTCACATAGCTTTCATCCCATAGGCTTCCCACCCATATTTTCTACCTCCTCCACCTTATGCATATTCATATCCCTACCCCTATTAACTTACGTCTTCCCCCACTGTCATCCTTATCAATCCCATATCGATAACCCTAACTCCTCCTTCAAATAATATGCATCACATCCTAGACTAACTCAAAAATATTGAGCTACAATTGAATGACTATGAATATCAAAAGCTCACCTATAATCTAGTCATGATGAGTACTATAGTAGCTCCACCCCAAAAAAATACTCAACCATAATGGTAGGGCTACCAACACCTTGGGTAGGCATTCCCCCATCACCACCTAACCAACCTTTTGCTTGATCTTAGTTCCCTCCTTATCCACCTTGAAAATGGAATCCCATTTTATCACTATTAGCCAATGTCTTTCAAAATTTATTCGATGTAAACGTAATCATCTTACCTATTGTTCAAAAAAAATATCAAAATTGGGTGAAACCAATGGTACATCAAACACCGATTTTGCATCCATCATTAGTAGAGTAATGAAATCAATGATTATCACTCTTTCAAGAACCTGGTTCAATATTTAATCAATCATAGAGCCATATAGGTTGATAATCCCTTGGCCCCTCTTAATCAAAACCTTGGTATATTTAGAAATCCCTTGCCTCAACATGGGGTGCAACAACCACAAATATGTGCCTTGACATCTCAAACCGTATCCCAATAAATTAATCACATCAATAGCATCCCTTTAGAACAAGGTTTCAATGGAATTATCAACATTATAACGAGGAATCATAGGTATCCAGGGCAACCACCCCAACAACATGACCCTTATCTTGCACCCTTGTCATCATTTATTTGCTCACTAACTCTACTCTAGATTCTTCTCCTTCCTCACCTCATCAACCTTCTTCTCATATCTTTCTTTAGTAAGCTCTATGTCATTGTTGTATTGTCATGCACGAGCGACTACATACCTTTGGTTGGTCCTATTTCCTCCTCCATTATTTTTCTCATTCTTTTTCCTCTTTCTCAACCTTCCTTTTCTTCTTGTTTCTTCTCCTCTTCAACAACACCAAAATAACCAAAAACACTCAAAATAAACAAAAATAAATAAAAGCCAATAAAAAATCATCTTTCAATATGAATCATATGGACCCATATAGTTTTGTTTGTAACCGTACGGGCCTACACGATTTATTCTAAATAACTAGTTTATGGATCAATAAACCCTATATAACAGTACCATGTAAAATCACACCCCTTGGGTGTTACTCTTATTTTCTATCACCCATCATTTCTCTCATCTTCTTCAAATCAATTCCATGATCGGAGGAGTCCACCCTCTTTCAAACCACTTTTTTGTTTGGGGGAGTTGACACTCCTTCCAACCAAATTTGCATATGGAAAAGTTGATCCTTCCTCAAAATTTAGTTCTATATCTTCTCTTCCATTCATGGTGATATCCCCAAGCATTTACACTTCTATCTTATCTTTCTTTTACATTGCATTCATTCATCACATTCATTCATAAATACAATAAGGCTCATAATAGGATAGTTTGTCGCCTTTTGGATGCATGGATATGCATTAGCCAATCCTAATAGGTATAATTAATCAATGATGTGTGTTATGTACTTCTATCTTGATCTGTATACATGATATTTTTGTATCATTGTTGTGTGTCTAAATGTAGGGTTTTTCCCTTTGTTACATTATCTTGTCAATCATATTGCACATAATCACATTTGCATTTCACAAATTGTCAATAAGCATCCACTAGTTATCCCAATTATCATGATCTCTTGTTCAATCATGTTGTTAGGTTTCTTGGAAATATAAGTCTTTTCTATTATTCAACCATTCTTAGTTGCTTCAATCAACCTTTGTTGAATATCATTATGTTCTAATATGATTTTAGGCTTCCCCTACTTGACTTGAGTTCTTTCTTGAACCAATCACATATCACACATGAAGAAAATTTTGATTTTAGGGAAGACAAATCCATGAGTAGTATTTCCATAAAGCAATTTTTTTCTTGCTCATCCTATCATTTGCATAAGCTAAACCTGGGGATCCAAAAAGGACAAGCTACAAAAAAAAGAAATAAAAACAAAATAAAAGAGAAAAAAAAGAGATCCACCACAATCTTCTCCTTGGTATCCTTAGGTATTTTAGGCACCTCCACCAGGGCTATAGATTCTTGGCTAGCAATGGAGCTACATTGACGGATTATGGGGCTAATATCCATCGAGGCTATATATATCTATTTGGTAGTGGAGTATGTCTTTCATGTGGTGACATATATATCATATTAGAAAATTTATTTTGTACAAACATCTATGCAATTGTGGATGAGCTATATTATAATGGCTTGAGTTATAATTGGTTAGTACAACCTTACTCAAGATGGAAAATGAACATCATTACACACACTTTGGTCCATGATAGGCTTAATCTTATTCAATATGGTCTAGATTTCTATGGGATATTGACTGACCATTAGATGAGTTTGATTGTTAAAACTAGGGTGTTTGAATTTTTTGATATTCTTCTAGCATCCAAAAATCCTTGGAAATATGATTTAACCACATCATGACTAGATTCACTTTACTTAGCCATATCTTCAAGTCATTTTTCAATATGCATTTGCCTTGTTTCTTATGTTCAATGTTCCTTGGTACTAGGTTAATGATAAATCCATTATCCCTACTTGTCTATCCATGATAATTATTAGCATTGCATTTATCATGTTCATTGCATGTTATATTATATTATATTGTGTTAATGTGTCATTATGACTATTAACTTGTCATTGATTAATTATATCATTTTTTATTGTGAAATTCAAATACACACATCCAAAAATTGATTAAACAAACACATGTGAGTCTAAACCATGCAAATAAATAAGAATATCATCATCCATAACATCAGCACATTCCATCCATTTCATCTATAATATCGTATCTATTTAATCACATACATCCATCCATCATCGAAAAAATCAATCAAAAATATCAAAATCAAAAATCACAAAATCAAAAAATAAAAAAAACCTAAAAATTTGTAAAACATCCTATCAAATTTGCACCGCATCATCCTATATATCATATGTAACTCCTACACCAATGTATCATATATATATCCTCTAACATATCATGCCTATCTAATTGTATGTGTTCATGAAGCATACAAATCAAAATAACCCAAATATATGCATCACATCATCCATCCATAATATCATATCACATCAACCATAAAATAAACATCATGTGTATAACATGAATGAATAAAATATATCAAAATACATCATCATAATTGTCTATCAAACTACATCCAAATTTCCCCTAGGTCTATCACATCATCCATCTACATGTCACAATACATAACACCATCATCCTCATCTCATAAAAAAAATGATGCACAAATTGTGGTCAATCTACCACACCAAATATAGACTCATTGTTGTTGATCCCTTGGGGTATCTCCATTCCCCTCCTATCCATTGCCTCTGTAGGCATTAAAATTTGACTTGCTTTTCATTTATTTCATCAATTCACCTTCGTGCATTGACCCTCTAACTAATCAAGCTAAATTTACCTTTCAAATACCTAAAATTGAGCATTTATCAATTAAAAAAGTAAGGTCATCTTTGAGCAAACATTTCTCCTATAAAATCTTCTCCAGATTTCTCAAAACCATCACAATTAGATCAATATTGTAAAGAGATTTCTGATGAGTATAGGTTTACCTATATTTTAACATCATTTGATCCCCCAAAATGTAAAAAAATTACACATGGGTCACATTAGTATTTGACTGTATAGGTCCATATGGTCAGTGATTGTATAGGTTCGTATGGTCAGTAACCATATGGTCCCATATGGTCTCAATTTTACCAACGTTTTCTTAGCCCTCCCAACAAATTTCATCATTTTATTCATCCATTTCCACTCCTTGATAGTGTAATGACATTTTTGTCATGTGCTTCGTTATTGTGTTTCATATCTTCACTCATCAAATAATTGCTTGAGGGGGTATATATTACCCATTAATATTGCCTTTATCATGATCAATGTCAAAACACTCGATATTAGAATTGATTTTGTCCAAGAAATTTGTCTTAGACTATTACAAGCACTCCTTTTCTAGGGCTAAAAGCAAAATTTCTCTTCTCAACTCAAAATCTAATCCAATTCAATTTGGTACACCCCATGCCAATGCCTATATGGTTACTCATGCACTCACTTTATCGAGGTAGAATATTAAGACCACTTACAATCAATTTGTAGCATCATGAGGATACCTACCTATGGTTGGTCAACTTGCTAAATCAAATGATCTCAATAATTTATCAAAGGAGAATTTTCAAGGATATTCATCCCATCCACAATGGAGGCATATCACATTGTTCATGATTCAAGATAAATCTTGCATTTTCCTCAACTATCATTGTGGCATGCCAAAATCCATGGTCAACCATGATCATCCATCATCAACTCATCCTCCTCATAGTCATCCATGAATCTGGTGTCATGTTTTTTTGCACTGTATCATGTTTACACACAACATAGTACAAAAAGAAGCAAATGTAGACACCTAAAAATATCACATAATAGGTTCGAGGTGTAGGGAAATTGATACAACCAAATCTTGTAAGGGGATGAAATTCCAAGGTTCAAATCATGGGCCTCATAGGACTAAACTCTTGTCTCTTTTCTAGTGCTTTAGAGGCGTAAAAGATTTAAAATGATTGTGGCATGGTGGTTATAGGGGTGGACTATGCAAAGATTTGTGTAGCGGATTTTGGGGTGGACAATGTAGAACATTATGGTGGCCATAAAATCTGGAAAACTTGCTCGAACTCATGGTGACTACTGATTCCACCATGTAAATTAAAATATATATATAGATATCACATTATCCCTTGTGCAATGCTATTATTTAGTTAATTTATAAAATCCCTCAAAAATATGCTTAATTTGCATTTAAGTACTATTCATCCATTTAAGCCCCTTTTCCCCACTAAGCCCCCTCCTATACCTCACTCCTGTCACCATGTGGCCACCCCTCTAACCTAGCCTAAGGCCACCTCACTCTAGTCTACCCTTTGACTCTACCCTAAATCTGCCTCACAATAGCCTACTCTACCCTCTACTCTCCACATCCACATGCTCATTCAATGCCATAAATGAGATGAATACTTTCTTCACCCATGTTCATTAATGACATGAAGAATTTTCATCCACATACCATAAATGGGATGACTTTCTCCCCCCATGCATTTATGAGGTATGGTGCACCCATGCCCATTTATTGCATATGGATGGGTGAGGACTTTCTCCACCCAAATCCATTTATGAGGTATGGTGCACCCTTCCACCTCATAGGACACCTCACCCCCCTAACCTTGGCCAAATTCTATAAATAGGAGGTCATTTCTTTCATTTTCAAGAATGTGACAAGTGCTTACCAAAAATCTATCAAAATCAGTCTAGCACTCATTTTCATATAAAACCTCCTTTGTGCTAACCCTCATGGATGCCCTTGTATGCCTCTTTTTGTGTCTCCTTATTTTGGAAACTACTTGCAGGTGTGGACTTAGATGACTATTAAATTTAGACTGAAGTGTTGGACATTTTGAGTCCCTAAGCTAAAATGTTGTCATTGATGTCAAAAGGTTATTTGATGTCAAAAGGATCTATGATGGCATGCACTATGTTTTGTGAAAGTGCAAGGAAGGGTTTTTGTGAAAACCAAGGTAGGAAAAATAAAAGGTTTTATTTAAAACCATGGATGACATATTTGAAATGGGTTTTTCTTAAAACCCAAGTTGGCTTTTCGTTTCATCGAAAAAGGTGCCCCGGTGATGGAGATATTTAATTTTAAAGATTTAGTTTAAATTTTAATTTATTTAAAATTTAAATTTAATATTTTAAAATTAAATTAAAAGAATATTCGTCGACGTCATAAAGGAAGGTTCAAAAGCGCCGACGTTTCCAAGCTAAGGGAAGGCATATATATATGCCATTAAATTTTTTGAAGAAGATTATCCTTGCTCGATTGAGATTAACGATTTGTTTTTGCGAAGGAAGAGCTCGTGTTATTTTCGTTTTGTGAAGCAGCGAATATTGAAAGCTAACCGCATCCATTTTCCAAAGCGTGTTGGGCAGTGTGGCCTAGTGGCAGCTTGGTTTGTGCAAAGGTGTTGGTGGTAGGAAGGTTAAGTGTTCGATTCCCACAAGCATCATTTTGGCTTTGTTGAGGTGCTCAAGGCACATTTCTTTTTCGCTTGGTGGAAGGAGAGAAGAACAAGAAGCGAGTGGCGCTTCTTTCTTCACGACGAGCCCATAGCTCATGCGGTAGCTTGGTCATGGCTAGGGCGTTCATGTTGGACAGGATGGGGTTCGATTCCCCTCGAGGCAGGTATTGAGGTTTTTATTTATTTTGTTATTGCCTAAGGTGGAGTGATAAGGGGTAAAGGTGATTTGATAGTTGATGTATTGAATAACCTTAGGAATAAGGTTATAGTGGTTGTTTGAGTTGTGGAGTTAAATTTTTAATTGTGATTTTTGAAATTATTAGGAGTAATAAGGTGTTATTTGGAAATTATTTTATTGTTGTGTTATTACTCAAGATCTCTAACCCTTATTGAGATTGGAAAAAGAAAAGTGTTGAGTGTGGCAGATTTAGTGGACAACTCATAAGGCATCAAAAAGGTATGAGTAACATTCTCCATTGATTTTATTTGGGTGGTTGATTTCTGAAATATCATTGGAGTGAAAAGGATTGATTGTGGTTTCCTATTTAAAAATAGTTGGTTTAATGCTTCAAGGTTTTCTGGTTTGAAAGTTTTGATTAAAACCTTGTTTTATAAGCATTGTTGTTGGAGTGAGTTGTTGTGCAAAGAACTTGAACTTGAGCTGAAAAGAACATGAGTATCATTGTTATGTAAGAGTTGTTGTTGAGTATTATTGAAGACATTTTGAGTTGGTTGATTCATGCTTGAACTAGGGTTTGTGAGAAAGAGTTGTTCCTTGTGGTGATTGGTTGAGTAGAGTTGTTTGAGCCTAGTCAAGAGATTGTGTGAAGTGGTTGTTCAAGTTCCATAAAACAAACTATTCTATATTCTGATTTGAATTGAGTTGAGAAATTGGATTTGAGTATAGAACATATTGAGTCTCTAACAATTCTCTTTATGCTTCTATGAGATTGCTGAGTTGAGATTGATTTGAGTTGAGATTGGGATTTGAGTATAGAACATATTGAGTCTCTAACAATTCTCTTTATGCTTCTATGAGATTGAGTTGAGATTTTGTTGAGCTGATTTGAGGTAAGTCTTTGAGAAGGCTTGTGGACTGATTTTGAGTAAGCTTTTGTGAAAGCTTGCTATACAGATTTGAGCAAGTCCTAGAGAGGACTTATTGAGTAAATTTGGACAAGTTTTGAGTGAGCTTGTTGAGCATATTTGGACAAGTTCTAAGTGAGCTTGTTGAGAATTTGACAGGTTCTGAGTGAACCTATTGAGCATATTTGAGTAGGTTCTGAGTGAGCCTATTGAGCAGATTTGAGCAGGTTCTGAGTGAGCCTATTGAGCAAATTTGAGTAGGTTCTGAGTGAGCCTATTGAGCAGATTTGAAGAGGTTCTAAGTGAACCTATTGATAGAGCTTTGGAGGTGATAGAGTATAGAGGATAGAGTCTCAATGGATAGAGATCCAATAGCCAGGACAATTGAAGATAGATCTGAGTGAGGAGTCTTCAAGTGGAGAGAGATCCACAAGTCAGTGCAGAAGAGAGATAGAGTCTTCTAGAAGATCACTAGCCAGAGCAGAAGGGGAAAGAGTTCTCCTATGGAAGAGATCCATGAACTTGAGATTTAGGGGATCAACATCTCCTTTGGATAGAGGTCCATAAACATTGTAATTGGGAAGGATTCCCAAGATATTGATTGAGAAATTTTTAGCAAAATATTTTCTCCATGGAGTAGCCCGCATTGGGTGAACCACGTAAATTGTTGTGTCACTTTTGTGGATGGTGTTTTGTGCATTGCTTTGATTACTGCTATTGATATTGCTATCTATACACTACATAATATTGAATTGAAAAGAAAAGTAAAAAGTGGTCTTATACTGTTCACCCCCCTCTAAGTATAAGCTTGTGTTCTTCAATTGGTATCAGAGCGGGTTCCTTCAGAAGAGTTTGATAGCTTGAAGGAAAAGCGGTCTAAGAACACAATGGATCAAAAGGATCAAAGAGATGGACCCTTCAATAATGCAAGTACCAGTATTTGATGGAAGTGACTTCTTATATTGGTGTATGTTGATGAGATTTTACCCGATGGCACTTGGAAATGAAGTTTGGGATGCAGTGGAACTTGGATATGATTCAACAGTCAATCCTCCTATAGATAAAGAAGGTAAGCTTCTAATGCATGCAAATTCAAGAGCTATGAATGCAATTATAAAAGGTTTGCATAGAGAAAAATCTATGAAGGTTATGGAATGTAAAACAACAAAAGAAATGTGGGAACTTCTGCATGAAATATATGAAGGAGATAAAGGAGTCAGAATGGCTAAGATCAGAAATCTCAAAGGAGAATTTGAGAACCTAAGAATGAGGGATGATGAAAACATTCGTGACTATCTCAACAAGGTTGATGAACTTGTACATGAGATGAAAGGTCTTGGAATGAAGGTTGATGAATCTGATGCTTGTGATAAGATCTTGAGGACTCTTCCAAAAAGGTATAGTGAAAAGGTTTCTGCTATAGAAACATCAATTGATAGTGATTCTTTGACAAGGAATTCTTTGCTTGGCATGCTTACTACTTTTGAGATAAGAACAAAAGATCCTATTCCTCCGAAAGAAGTTGCTTTCAAAGTAGACAAAAATAAAAAGGGAAAGAAGATAGAATCAAGCAGTGAGTCATCTAGTGATGAAGAAGCAAACTATGGTAGAAGAGATAAAGGTTCCAAAATATCCATAGATATAAGATCTATCAAGTGCTTCAATTGTGGAAAGTATGGACATTATGCAACAGAGTGCAAAGAGCCAAAGTACAATAGTGATGAAGAAAAATAGGATCACAGGTACAGGGAATCAGAAAGACACAAGTACCGAAAGAAAGGCAAGGATGGACAAAAAAGACAAGGAAAGAAGTTCTTCCAAAGGCAAAAGAAAAGCTACTATGCAGATAATGCAAGTAAGTACTCAATTGATAGTGATGCTAGTTTTTAGACAATGATAGAGATGAAGTCCTATTTATGGTTAGAGAGAAAAGGACTCAGTTATTCTCAAATGTTTTAGATGTGGTAAATTTGGACATCTTGAAGATGATTGCACTAGGGATGGCTATAGTTTCAGTGATGATGGTTTTGAAGATGCACTTGAAAGACCAGATGAGAATATTCTAATGGCTTTAGAAGATGAAGTAAGTGATCCTATAGAAGACAAGCCAAAAGGAAGTAATGATAAGGACAAAGGCAAAAAAATAGAGGATTACTCAATAGAGAATGGTTATGATCTCAAGGGAGAACTTATCTATGCCCTTGACATAGTAAAGAAGGTTAGAAAGCAACACTCCAAGCTTGAAAGTCAGTTTCAAGAATGTGATGAAGAAAGGTTATTGCTCATAGAGGATTTAGAGAAGTCAAAGGCTAAGGCAAGCAAGTTCAAGGATAAGTTAGAAGCAAATATTTTGGAATGTGAGAAGTTAGCACAAGAAGTGGCTACTCTAAAAGAAGACTTAAAGGACTCCAAGATCAAGATGAAGAGTTTCACAAATAGCTCTAAGAACTTGGATAAGTTCATCTATGGACAACAACGAACATCATGTTCAACAGGTCTTGGCTTTGGAAAGGTTCAAAAGAAACAGGAAAAAGAATCTACTTCAAGTCTTGATGAAGAAGAAACTTCAGAAGAAGATACATCAGAAGAAGATAGTTTAAGTGAAAGTGGGACATCAGAGGATGAGTTGGACAACAAAGAGTTCAAAAGAGAGGAACAATGCACAAAGAAGATACAGATGGAACAACAATCGAACAGGAGACCAATGAGGTCAAGGCAAGGAGGCTTCAATGGGAGATGCTTCTCATGTCACAGGTTTGGGCATATGGCTTCACAATGCAGGTCATATGAAAGACAGGAATATGGGAAAGGACAACTTTTCCATGGGTATTGCTACTCATGCAATGGGTTTGGTCACAAGGCAATGAATTGCAGGATTCATGGCAGAAGAGGATATGGCTTCACTAGGAGAAGTCCTAAGATAGTTGCACCTCCAAGGAATAATAACATTAAGTGTTATAAGTGCAATAATGATGGTCACATAGCAAGATGGTGTAGAGCAAATATTCCAGAAGTAGGCATGAACAAGAACAAAAATATGAACAGGAATAGGAACTTGGATGAGAACAAGAACAGGAACAGGAACATGGATGAGAACAGGAATAGGAACAGGAATAGAAATGATAATAGAAACAAGGATGATGGCTTGGAAAGAAATAGTGAGAGGATTCAAAAAACTCAGAAAGGAAGAGAGAAAGATAAAGGTAAAGAGCAGTGCTTTCGGGGAGTAGAAATACTCCCACCCCAGAATTAACCACCTCATGAGGAGGTGGGGGAGGGGCTAAGCTAAGAGGCTCATTCTTAGCCTCGAGCCCCAAAGGTGACCCTTTGCCATTGATGACAAAGGGGGAGAGATTTGTGTATATTGGGGAGAGTTTTTGATATGGGGAGAGATTTGATATTTGAGAGAGCATTGAGCAGGGGAGCAAAGTCCGGGGAGCAGGGGGAGCAAAAAGAAGGTCAGATTTTAGTAAAAGGATATGGGTTGCCA
This sequence comes from Wollemia nobilis, assembly GCA_028583015.1. Taxonomy (NCBI): domain Eukaryota; kingdom Viridiplantae; phylum Streptophyta; class Pinopsida; order Araucariales; family Araucariaceae; genus Wollemia; species Wollemia nobilis. Next base: position 88,457 of record JAQPPZ010003275.1, read on the forward strand.
TCAATGACAAAGGGGGAGATTGTTGGACATTTTGAGTCCCTAAGCTAAAATGTTGTCATTGATGTCAAAAGGTTATTTGATGTCAAAAGGATCTATGATGGCATGCACTATGTTTTGTGAAAGTGCAAGGAAGGGTTTTTGTGAAAACCAAGGTAGGAAAAATAAAAGGTTTTATTTAAAACCATGGATGGCATATTTGAAATGGGTTTTTCTTAAAACCCAAGTTGGCTTTTCGTTTCATCGAAAAAGGTGCCCCGGTGATGGAGATATTTAATTTTAAAGATTTAGTTTAAATTTTAATTTATTTAAAATTTAAATTTAAATTTTAAAATTAAATTAAAAGAATATTCGTCGACGTCATAAAGGAAGGTTCAAAAGCATCGATGTTTCCAAGCTAAGGGAAGGCATATATATATGCCATTAAATTTTTTGAAGAAGATTATCCTTGCTCGATTAAGATTAACGATTTGTTTTTGCGAAGGAAGAGCTCGTGTTATTTTCGTTTTGTGAAGCAACGAATATTGAAAGCTAACCGCGTCCATTTTCCAAAGCGTGTTGGGCAGTGTGGCCTAGTGGCAGCTTGGTTTGTGCAAAGGTGTTGGTGGTAGGAAGGTTAAGTGTTCGATTCCCGCAAGCATCATTTTGGCTTTGTTGAGGTGCTCAAGGCGCATTTATTTTTCGCTTGGTGGAAGGAGAGAAGAACAAGAAGCGAGTGGCGCTTCTTTCTTCACGATGAGCCCGTAGCTCATGCGGTAGCTTGGCCGTGGCTAGGGCATTCACGTTGGACAGGATGGGGGTTCGATTCCCCTCGAGGCAGGTATTGAGGTTTTTATTTATTTTGTTATTGCCTAAGGTGGAGTGATAAGGGGTAAAGGTGATTTGATAGTTGATGTATTGAATAACCTTAGGAATAAGGTTATAGTGGTTGTTTGAGTTGTGGAGTTAAATTTTTAATTGTGATTTTTGAAATTATTAGGAGTAATAAGGGTTATTGATAAAGTTCTTTTAGTGAAAGTTATTTTTGAGTAAGGGTTTTCTTTAAAAATAACTTTGGTGGATGTTAAAATAAAGTAGGAGTAATAAGGTGTTATTTGGACATTATTTTATTGTTGTGTTATTACTCAAGATCTCTAACCCTTGTTGAGATTGGAAAAAGGAAAAGTGTTGAGTGTGGCAGATTTAGTGGACAACTCATAAGGCATCAAAAAGGTATGAGTAACATTCTCCATTGATTTTATTTGGGTGGTTGATTTCTGAAATATCATTGGAGTGAAAAGGATTGATTGTGGTTTCCTATTCGAAAATAGTTGGTTTAATGCTTCAAGGTTTTCTGGTTTGAAAGTTGTGATTAAAACCTTGTTTTATAAGCATTGTTGTTGGAGTGAGTTGTTGTGCAAAGAACTTGAACTTGAGCTGAAAAGAACATGAGTATCATTGTTATGTAAGAGTTGTTGTTGAGTATTATTGAAGACATTTTGAGTTGGTTGATTCATGCTTGGACTAGGGTTTGTGAGAAAGAGTTGTTCCTTGTGGTGATTGGTTGAGTAGAGTTGTTTGAGCCTAGTCAAGAGATTGTGTGAAGTGGTTGTTCAAGTTCCATAAAACAAACTATTCTATATTCTGATTTGAATTGAGTTGAGAAAGAAATTGGATTTGAGTATAGAACATATTGAGTCTCTAACAATTCTCTTTATGCTTCTATGAGATTGTTGAGTTGAGATTGATTTGAGTTGAGATTGGGATTTGAGTATAGAACATATTGAGTCTCTAACAATTATATTTATGCTTCTATGAGATTGTTTGAGTTGAGATTGGGATTTGAGTATAGAACATATTGAGTCTCTAACAATTCTCTTTATGCTTCTATGAGATTGAGTTGAGATTTTGTTGAGCTGATTTGAGGCAAGTCTTTGAGAAGGCTTGTGGACTGATTTTGAGTAAGCTTTTGTGAAAGCTTGCTATGCAGATTTGAGCAAGTCCTAGAGAGGACTTATTGAGAAGATTTGGACAAGTTCTGAGTGAGCTTATTGAGAATATTTGGACAAGTTCTGAGTGAGCTTATTGAGCATATTTGAGCAGGTTCTAAGTGAACCTATTGAGAATATTTGAGCAGGTTCTGAGTGAGCCTATTGAGCAAATTTGAGCAGGTTCTGAGTGAGCCTATTGAGCAGATTTGAGCAGGTTCTGAGTGAGCCTATTGAGCAGATTTGAAGAGGTTCTGAGTGAACCTATTGACAGAGCTTTGGAGGTGATAGAGTATAGAGGATAGAGTCTCAGTGGATAGAGATCCAATAGCCAGGACAATTGAAGACAGATTCTGAGTGAGGAGTCTTCAAGTGGAGAGAGATCCACAAGTCAGTGCAGAAGAGAGACAGAGTCTTCTAGAAGATCACTAGCCAGAGTAGAAGGGGAAAGAGTTCTCCTATGGAAGAGATCCATGAACTTGAGATTTAGGGGATCAACATCTCCTTTGGACAGAGGTCCATAAACATTGTAATTGGGAAGGATTCCCAAGAGATTGATTGAGAAAGTTTTAGCAAAATATTTTCTCCATGGAGTAGCCCGCATTGGGTGAACCACGTAAATTGTTGTGTCACTTTTGTGGATGGTGTTTTGTGCATTGCTTTGATTACTTGCTATTGATACTGCTATCTATACACTGCATAATATTGAATTGAAAAGAAAAGTAAAAAGTGGTCTTATACTGTTCACCCCCCCTCTCAGTATAAGCTTTTATTCTTCACAAAGCTCCATGGGAACTAGAAGAATATTTCCTCCAAAGGCAATTTTAGTATGTCTAAGCTAGATCCAACCATCTAGAGCGATATGGTTGACATAACCATCCCCCTAGGGATGGTTTATAGCCAAAACCATCCTGATTGTTTTGCTCACGGTTTGCCCGTTTAGACTCCAAAAACCACTAAATTTGGAGGGAAGCTTCCTAATAGTCTATATAAGGTCCCCCAAAGGAAATTCCATTCTAATAAACACAAATACAAACATATATATGGGTACAATTGACATTCATAACCATACCTAGGGGTATGATCCCCACCAAAAACTAGTTTCAAACACCAAAAAGTAGAAAAAAAAAGGTGAGTAAAGTAGTTTTTATGAGTTTTTATCTTATTTTAGCTCTATTATAATGCAATAGATTAGAATTTCAATAATTCTTGCACTCTTTCATGAATATGTATCTAACCAAGGTAGACCCATAAGTGCTACTAACATGTGTTGTGGTTGTGTAGGTTTGGAGGACTTTCTCAACCATGGATGGTAGGCATAAACACATCCCACACTAATGCGGTCAAAGAAATATTTGGTGCCATAAACTTGATTGAAAATAAGTTCTTCACTGTAATACCCTCATTTTAGCCCATGGGTAAATTTTAAATATTGAAGTTGTAACATATATTTTATATCAATGAAATGGCACGTTTTCTATGAACACAATTTGTAACCTAAAAAGTTACCATAATGAATTCTAGGCATCAATTATTTAAATTATTTGAAATATATAAAGATGTCATTTTTTTTTGTGATTCTTTCACTCCATTTTCTACCCTACTCTTTATTATCACTAGATATAAATCATAAAATTAATAAATTCCAAGTTTATAAGAAAGTTATGTTTATGTACAAGAATTTATCTTTAAATAGGTATCATTGATAGGGCAAATCCATTTCCATACTACCTTGGTATCTTGTATCAATATCTTTCATGTACCTTAAGGTCTCTCTCACATAAAATCATATATATCAAGAGGACTAGCTTTTTCCACATAATGATGGGTATATAGAAAGGGTAGGTATATAAAAAGGTTCAAAATATTGAATAGGTGGTATATTGGAAGGGGGATCATTTGGGAGTCATAAGGAACTCTCACCATTATAACATTAAAATATTTTCTTACAAAACCATAGCTACTTCAAGGCCTAAATTTTATACCATGGAATACTAATATGAGGACCATCCTAGTGGTTGTGAAACTCTAGCTGATAAATTCACTCAACTTGAAGAGGATGAAGAGGCTCAACAATAGTTTTATTATGTATATGCAAAATCACTAATGATTATTTAGCCATAAATTTTTTAAGCATAGACATCCAAAGAGGTATGGAAAACACTTTTCACCATCTTCAAATGGAATAATGAATAACAATTATTTACCTTCAGTATCAACTTGACACATTAAGAGTTCAAAATAGAGAAAGCATTAAGGAATTTCTTTGCAAAGTTTTAGAATTGAAAGCAATATTGAATGCCATGGGATAAATAATAGAAGATAGACTCTTGGTACCTATTATACTTAGAGTCTTACCAGATTTATTTTGAGTGTTGATTAATTCTTTGTAAGTATCATATAGAAAGGTGTCCTTTGATGAGTTAGTGAATATGCCTAAAATAATCAATCAGTTGAGGGATCAATTAATATACAATTCATAATTTCCATAAATAAGCCATAGAAGGGTCCTTCCTCTTCTTCATCACCATCACAAAAAAAACTCAAATACAAAGGAGGTATTATCATATCTATAAAAGAGAAGGACATGATACAAAGTGTTATCAATATAACTCCATGACTCAAAGAGGTCAAGTCTATAACCTTCCTTAGAAAAAGATGCTTCAAACCACATCTAAAGCAACAAAAAGAGCACGTTGCATATGAATAACAAGAATGTTATTTTGAATAAGACTCCAAATTGGTACACAATGAATTGATGTTTGAGGAAATGAAAAAATAAAGGATAAAATTTAGTATATTGATTTAGGTGCTAGTAAGCACTTGATTGGAGATAAAGTGTGGTTTGAATCCTTATAAGCCAAATATGGGAAACTAGTCACCATTTCTTATGATAAGTGACCTATCCAAAAAGCATGCACCTATCTATTGCATAAATCAAAATCAACATAAAAGCATAACATAATGAACAATATTGCAAAATGACGAGAAAATAGATGTTTCTTTATTTATATTGAAAAGAGTCTCGGTTACAATCATGCCCCTCTTGGGGTCACTGTTGGCAATCGAACCATCCTAGATACAGGTTTTCTAAGTCTGTAGTACCCTAGTACTGCTACCAAGGATTGAATTCTTGAAGAAAAGGGATGTCCTCCGTGGCAATATCCAGTAGGGCTAGTTCCAAAAATTAAATGGGTGATTGGAGATAAGGGATAGAAAGATGCTGAAAATCTGCTTGTTGTGGTGTAGTGGTAAATGCCCTGGGTGCTGGTAGAGGTCGAACCAGGTTCCATTCCATTTTTCTCCATCCTACAGATATATGGTATAGTTAGGAATGTCATATGTGCTGGTAGATTCCGACAAGGCTCCATTTCTCCTATGCCCAAACTGTTGAAAGTGGCACCTCGAAAGGGGTGTTTTCCACTATAAATTAGTTTTTACCCAGGTGTTGTAGGTGAGTTGGAGAGAAGAGGGCAATCCTCCAATGGAGGTCCCAGGTTCAAATCTCCACCCTACCAAAAATCTGAATTGGGTATCCAAAATCCAATTGATAATGTTGGTACGGGCAGGGTCGGGTGCGACTCCCGGTGACTTTGATGGTGTAGAACCCCCTGTTCATGGTATCTCAGACCAAGGCAGCCTCACAAGGGGTTTTTTTCTTAAAAAAATATATATGCTGAAAGAGATGGGAGATTATGGAAAGGAAGGGGAGATGGCCGAAGGACGACAATTTGGGATGATGGACTAGGAACATGATAGATAGCTTATTTAATTTTACCAACAACAATAAAAACAATGACTTATAACATAAAGCAGTATAAAATCCTCTGAACCTATGTAAACTCCAGCAAGGATTCTAGGGACCAGTATTCTATCAACAACAAAATCCAGATAACAAAATTAAATTGAATAACAAAAACACTAGTTTAATAGAAATCACAGAAAAGAAATCTTACACAAGGATTGGGGACTTAAACTATAGCCATCAGCCTTTATTTTGAGAGTAGGTTTTTAAGTATACAACTACTTCAAAAAGTAAAAATGGTGACTTTGGGTTAAGGGTAAAGAATGTACAGAAAGGGTGTTACATACCAAACCTAGCCGTCGACTAGGTATTCCAAGTGTAAACACTTCATATATGTAGATTAGATAGTTATTTAAATTAAATCATCTGTTTTTACTTTCATTCTCTGCATTTCACATTTGCCTTCATGACGGGGGCATGCCCTCCCAGAGTGGTGAGTGATTTTATTGTTCATCAGGAAACTATTTGATTTAATATAATTCATTTCAATTGCGTATGTTTTGGTTCATTAGCTATTTGCATTTATAATTGTGGTGAATCGAGTTATTATACTCAGAGAGAAGTTATTTCTCTCCAAGTGGTATCAGATTCTATAGATCCGAACGAAACCTAGCGGGAGTATCTCTCTCATGTTTTTGTACTCTCACATATCATTTCGTCGTCATGAGGGCATAAGATGCAGCAAAACGATCCTTCGTAGCCCATTCAAATCATAGTAGAACGATCCTTCGTAGCTGTTTAGACATAAACCGTCCTCAAACATAGTCCGCATGCAGGCAACAGCTAAGCATGATCAGCATAACACAGGAGAAGTCGACGTAATTATATTTTTCTAGGTGTTGAATCATCGGAGGATAGACCCAGGCAGAGCAAGCACCGGACTAATCACTATTTCCAATCGATCGCAATCCAAACGGTAATCACCACAGAACCATCTGTGAAATCATTACGACACCCAATCAATCAAAATCCAAAGAATTGCACACAAATTCATTGCAAACACTGCAATTACAATCACTGTTCCCACACATCACCATGAGCCAATTAAATTGTGAGAAAATCAAATATTACACGGATAACCTAAGGTACGACAGGTTATAATTTTTGTTTCATTTTTTCTTCAGGATTTATATCCCACATTGGGCATGCAATAGGACACAAGAGGTTTATAAGACGAAAGGAGAAAGTACTAGGGTGTGACTTCGGTCACACAGCCAACCCTCCTCTTTCGTGCGAAGCCTCCTCCATGTATCTCATGTTCCATGTGTCATCTTCTCCGTGTCGTATCTTGTGTCTTGAATTGTCATCTTCTTCGTGTCAGTGATCTTGCATTCGTGTCGTATCTTGTGTCTTGAATTGGTCGCATCCCTCGCTGTCCGTGCCACATTGAGTCCGGGTTGTGTCGTCGTTCGCGTCCAGTCCTCACTGGTTAGTGTTGCATCGGCTCAGTGTTAGTGATCATGCATTCCCTATTCGTGTCTTCCAGCTATCCATCCTATGTATGGTCATTTTTTGTTGTTCCTTGTATCCTCATATCGAGTCCAGCGTGCCCTCATCTTGAGTCTTGAGTCCAACGTAGTGTCTCGAGTCGTGTCAGTCTCGTTAGTCTCCTATTCTCAAGCGGTTGTCAGTTGTGTCTATGTCGTCCGGTGGTCTTGTCCTCCGTAGAGTCATGTCTCGCTCGTGTGCTAAAATTGTCGAGTGTCGAAAAGTTGTCAAGGAAATTGTCAAAAGTTGTCAAGAAACTGTTCAAAGTGGTTGTCAAGGAGGCGAGCCAATATTCAAATCCGCATCACAGTTGGAGTGACAGTTGAAGCGGAATACAATTTTTTGCCAAATTCAACCAAATTTTGCAGAAATCAAAAGCTCAAAAGCTCCTAAGCAGGTTATGCTGACAAGTGCATGAGCAAAAAGTGGACCAAAGGATCTGATGGTCGTTTATCAAGCTCAAAGACTCCCAACAAAGACGCAAGAAGACCTCATCGAAGCCAAGGTACAAAAAATTCTCCTTCTCCTTTCAAAATTGGTAGTTATAATCTGAATCATCCACTGGTCGATCCCATGGCTACTAACCCTCCCCCAACTCATGAAAATGTCACACAAGGAGAATCAAGCAACTCGGCCATTACCACGGATGAAACTCTTCGACACTTACTAGATGGTATGCGCCAAATTAATGTCAACCTAACTAAACTATTGAGTGCACAAAACTGACCTAATCCCAATCCTAATTCCCAAAATCACTCCCATGAACAAAGGAATGAAGAAAATGACAACTCGGATGAATATTGGGAACAGCAAAGAGGCAATCCGGATAATTATGGGAATCGCTTTCATAGATAGAGATATAACAAAGATCAGGATAGGAATATGGGTTATCACCAACCAAGAGGTCCTAATAATTTTCCACACATTGATATGCCCACTTTTGAGGGTCATGCTCCTTGTGGTTGGATAGCCAAAATGGAAGGCATTCTAGACTTATACCAAATTAGGGATTTTGATAAAGTCTCTTTCGCTACATCAAAATTAGGCACTGAGGCCTACCAATGGTTCGTATGGCTTAAGCGCGAGAAAGGAGCTACTATTAAATGGAAAAAATTCACTACCTATTTTTTAGAAAGATTTGATGAAGGAGCTACATCGTCATACATAGTAAGACTGCTATCTCTTAAACAAGAAGGATCGGTTAGTGAGTTTATCTCGAAATTCACTAGTTTACTACCGTATACATTAGACCTCAGTCCCGACACAGTGGTTGGAGCTTTTCACAATGGATTGAAAGAAAATATTAGGGTTGAGGTGGACATTCAAAATCTAACTTCGCTAAACAATTGCATACGAATACGCTATTTCGGACCCTTGCTCCCAATGGGTGAATCAATTACAAAATGAATGGTTATCCAATAGCGAAACTACTCAGATAATTCAAGAATTATCTATAGGGTCCTTTCAATACCCTTTATTCTCTTATGAAGATAAGATCCTCAAGAAGAAGAACCGCATTTACATTCCACACAATTCAGAACTCAAATCAAAGATCCTCGACGAATCGCATGCTTCTCCATCAACAGGACATTCAGGATTTTTGAAGACATATTTAAGGGTCAAACAATCATTTTTTTGGAAAGGATTAAAAGCAAAATTCAAACAATGGGTAGCAAAATGTGAAGTTTTCCAGCGCAATAAAGGAGAAATAGTCAAATCACCAGGGTTTTTACAACCATTACCCATCCCTGAGCATCAGTGGGAACATATATCCATGGATTTTATTGAAGGTCTTCCTAAATCAGAAGGCAGGACAGTAATATTCGTAGTCGTAGATCGGTTATCCAAATACGCTCATTTTCAGGATTTACAACATCCTTTTTTCGCAAGCAAGGTGGCAAAGGTATTTATGGATTCAATCTTCAAATTACATGGTATGCCAAAAAATATTGTAAGTGATAGAGATCCCATATTCACTAGTAAATTTTGGCGGGAATTATTTCGACTTAGTGGTACCAAATTGAATATGTCTTCGGCCTACCACCCACAGATAGATGGTCAAACAAAAGTAGTTAACAAATGTTTGGGTACATACTTAAGATGTTTCACTCAAGATAAACAATACCAATGGAGCCAATGGCTAGAAATGGCAGAATGGTGGTACAACACTTCTTACCATTACTCAATTAAGATGTCTCCCTTTGAAGCATTGTATGGCACCAAGCCTCCAATCGTCGCAGATTACATACAAGGGTCATCCAAAGTAGCCAAAGTGGATGATTGGTTCCAACAAAGGCATTCTACACTCACCATCCTCAAAGAGAATTTAGTCCAAGCACAAAATTGTATGAAACAACAACAAGACTTGCACCGATCAGAGAGAACTTTTAATATTGGTGACTAGGTTTTCCTAAGGTTGCAACCTTACAAACAATCATCGTTAAGGATAAATTCCAGCCAAAATTTGGCTCCATGATTCTATGGTCCTTACAAAATTGTGCACCGCATTGGAGAAGTAGCCTATCAGTTAGAGCTACCCTTATCATCAAGAATACACCCAGTATTTCATGTTTCGTGTCTCAAAAAAGTAATTGGTCAGAAGGTGCAAGGTCAATCAAAATTACCAGTGCTCGATGAGGAAGGACGCATATATCTCCAACCTAAAGAAATATTACAACAAAGAGTACGAAGACTACGGTCACACCAGATTCAATAATTTCTCATCAAATGGCAAGATTTACCAGAGGAGGATGCCACATGGGAACCTGAAAGTAGTTTCCAAACATTTCTAGCTTTGAGGACAAAGCTTTCCGAGGAGGGGAGTCATGTTACATACCAAACCTAGCCGTCGGCTAGGTATTCCAAGTGTAAACACTTCATATATATAGATTAGATAGTTATTTAAATTAAATCATCTATTTTTACTTTCATTCTCTGCGTTTCGCATTTGCCTTCACGACGGGGACGTGCCCTCCCAGAGTGGCGAGTGATTTTATTGTTCATCAGGAAACTATTTGATTTAATATAATTCATTTTGGTTGCGTATGTTTTGGTTCATTAGCTATTTGCATTTATAATTGTGGTGAATCAAGTTATTATACTCAGAGAGAAGTTATTTCTCTCCAAAGGGATGAAATGACTAAAAGAAATGGGAAATGGCTACAATCCGAAAGTGTGGGGTGATGGACTGGAAGCATAAGAGGTAGCTTATATATTTGAACTAACAACAATCAAAACAATAAAATTTTAATAGAAACTAGTATGAAAAACCTTGTAACTATGCAAACTCCAGCAAGTATTCCAGGGGCAAGCCCTCTACCGAAAGTGAAATACAAAAACTAGAATTAAACTGACCGTAAAGAAACTAACTTAATATAAATAACAGAGTAGAAGTCATACACAGATTAGAAGTCTCAACACTAGAGCTAGAAGCTTTTATTTCAAAAATGGGATCCAAAGTACAGAACTACTTTTCTAGCAAAAGTTATCCATCCATTTACAAATAAAGGAGGGGGTTTATATATGAGAAAAACTACCGCTCAAATTGGTATTCAACCACTTTCATGATGGGCTGATTCAATTTTAATGATAACTAAAAACGGTCTACCTTATCCAAGCCTCCATCTCACTGTGATATCTAAGCCAATTAGAATAATTTTTCCTGGATCTACAGATGCTTTCAGTTGTAGCTAACTGCTGTGACAACTTCAGCTCTAACTCCAAAGGCTCAGGAACCCCTAATCCAAGAATAGGCATTAATGGAAAGAATGGGGAGTCAGTATGTAGGCTTGGAGTTATATATGAAGCTAAGATGGAAGTGATTGTGCTAACCCTCAGAGGCACTTGAGTTTGCATGGTTGCAATAATGGGCTTGGGCATTATAAATGCGGATGAATCAAAAGATGTGGGGCGAGTGGGAGGATAGGAGGAAATGCCTGAGTCAGAAGCACCAAATAAGCAGGCAAAGGGAACCTCTAAAATGCAAGGGGAAGAGATGGTAGAAGCAAAGACTATAAAAGTATTAGGGAATTTTGTATAAGAAGCAAATGGGGGGACTAAGGGTGAATTTTATTTAGTGGGAGATAGGAAATATTCTTGGGAAACTCAAAGGCCCAGGCCGCTTAGCTTTGGAATAGGGGATGCACTCAATGTAGGGGTTATTAAAATAGGAATGCTAGTGACTATTGAAAATGCTATTGTGGAGGCTTCGGGTACTAGCATTATCATAGTTACATTAGGGGTTGAACAATATTGAAAGAAAGGTGTATAATTTAATGTCGAGGAGGAAATGAAAATAATATGAGATGAGGACATACCTTAGAGCCTCATAGAGGAAGAGGCCATGAGAGATTCTTCCAGCGACTGTGTTCTATCTCCTTTCTCATCTGAAACATTGGATTTTTCCTCCTTTCTCACCTTTTTAGCCTCTATAAGCTTTGAAAAGGCCATCTGCCCTCTGTATTTGCCTTTTTGTTCTTCGGCTAATTTTGTAGCTGGCGCTCCTGGGACAAACACTTTAGCTTTACCCTTTTGTTCTTCGATTTTTTTTGTGACTACTTTGGTTTCAATATGGTCATTCATGGTTGCTTTGGGTGATTTGGACATAGCTACCTCCTTAGCTACAAATATTTCTTCAACCAGGGATAGTTCAAGCACAACTTCTTCCTGAATGGATATATCAGCTACCTTGTCCCCTTAGTCGCCTTGAGTAGATGAAAGTTCAATACTTAGAGGTTTATGTTGATCTATCTCTACTATTGCAACATCATTTTCTACAACTTCCTTGTTAGGATTTGGAGTAGCTAGAGCCCCTAAATGCACTACTATCCCAAAAGTATTATGGGTCCCAGTTCGTGGCCTTTTTGTCATTTTCTATGGGAGCATTACCTTGGCCTTTCTCTTGAAAAGAGCACTCTTAGCCTTGGAATTTTGTTCGATGGAGAGGGAAGCACTCACGATAGCTTTGCCCATGCTTGGTTAGCTATACCATGGGTGAGCCAAGTATTCAACCTCATCTGGGGGGCACCCTTACTTGGGCACGATAGCATCAAAGGAAAATGGTTGAAAAATATGAAAGCTATCTTCATAAATGTCAAAAAATTGGTCATCGATTGCAAGCTTATTAGTTGAGGGTTTGCCCTAGTGTACCCTCATGATCCACCATTGTTCCACTTTGTGATCTGACCATTTTGGATACCTGACCTTTATACTTGCTATGACAGACCTAGTTAGCTTATGTTCTGGATTCACAGTGGGATTGTACTCAAACTCCATAGTATAAGAATCCAACCAAGGTGGGAGCGGCTCCATCTCATCCACATGCCACTCAAGCTCCAAGCCAAGTGAATTTTTGCATTGGTTTTCCATGTCTGACCATGGGTACCAGTGAAAAGCTTGTACCTTAAGATTTTTTTTTATTACACCCAGCGAATTCAATTTTCATCGATGGGGGAGCTCAATTAATCTAAACTAGCCTAGTACCACGATTAAAACTGCATTTTGACCACATTGTGCTATTTTTATCTCTCCAAAATTGAAATGGGTGGATATTATGACCTTTCTCCCATGACCCTTTACATACTCTTGGATAGTGTGATCCAGCTGGCGGGCTACCTCTACAACGAATAGAAACGAAATGGTGTAAAAGGGTAATAAAAAAGGTTTAAAAAAACCGTATATCTTGATGATGTAACCCTACGTCAGGAGGAAGGTATCTCCCAATTGTTGCTCCACCAACTACTCCCTCAACTCTACCAGGAAGTGCTCACACTGAACACAAATCAAAGCCAAAGATAGACCCAAAAAAAATGATTAAAAACATAATATGAATTACTTACAGTGAAACTCTCGGTCCATAGGTAAACTGGCAGCGGCTTCCCCTCGTCGTCGGTTTGTTGCTTGTGGATGAAGACAAAATTCTTGTGTAGGTGCCAAAAAAATAACCACATCATTATGAAATATAATCTGAATTGGTGAATCTGGTCATCATGAAGGAAATCCAAAGAGGCATGCAACTGTCGTGCGATAAATTCAGCCCAATCATAAAAAATTGGGCTAGAACCTAGCCTCACCTTAGACGGTAAATAAATTGGGTTATCTAAAATATCCTTGGCCATGACAACCTACCAGTCGGTGACCCACTCATCAGTGGAAAATCCTACCACCCATGATAGGATGGAGTATATTTTAGGCTGTGAGAACTTAGCCAAATGCCTTGGGAGTGCAGGTAGGTTACTAGTCATCGTCGCATCCTACAACTAGTTCGCCATGAAATATTTCATCCAGGAAGTCGGCTGATATATGGTAGCTTCCTAAATTATTTATAGCCTTTGTGGAACAACCACAACAAGGTAATTCTCTCCTCTGGTGAAATATTCCTAGACTGATTATGTGGTAATTGCGAACATCTAAGTTCCTTGAACATTTCAAACCATCCACATCATAGGGTCATAATTCTTGGCCACTGCATGAATAAAATCTAGATAGGAATGGATCAGAGCGCACATGTAGAAATACAAGTGTGAGTAGAGTACACCTACTAACTGGTATTTAACTAGATCATCCTTGGTCGCCTCTTCAACATCTCGACGTAGTTGCTCCATATCTTCGTTTGTTACCAGACAGTCCCTATAGCAGAGGAAAGGGTGCTACCAGGGCACCAATTCTTCGATGTCCTTCTTCTTCTTCTTATTCTTCTTCTGAAGCTTATTTGAATATGAAACTGCCACTGAGGTAGCTTCATTTTCTAGTTTTTTACTTTTTGGGACCTTTTCTTTTGGTTTTTTCTCTTTCGGAGCTTCTTCAATTATTGATTCTTCAGCTACTTGCTTTCCTTTCTTACTCGTGGTGATCAAATACTTCAAAGGATTTCTAGTTCGAGAGTTGAAAGAAAATATTTTGGGAGTGATTTTGAACTTGGCCAGAGATCATTTTGCTTTATAATGTCATTGCTTGGAACCACTACCTCTAACACAGACCACTCTTCATTAATGACAGGGTGAACATGCATGCAATCAAGCATTTTTAGAGTTCTTCATGCCAGGTAGGACGCTCCTACGAGGTGCACCATCATTGGTCAGGAAGGCTGTTGATAGATTTGGAGAAAAGGTCAATTTTAGCTGATGGAGGCTGAAGAATGTTTCTATTTGATAACCATATAGCCTGATTTTCTTTTAAAATAATGCCTACCTAGGGTTTTGAAAACTGATCCCTAAATATGCATAAAATCTTCCTAAACACTTGGAAAAATTAGAGCAGGTAACTAAAACTTAAAGCATTAAAAAGGGGAGGACAATGAGGAAAATATGGTTATAGCTAAAAAAAAAAATTAAAATAGTTAAAATAAATTGGAGCAACTCCTGATGGAGTGCCTCCAAAAATTTAACTACTTGTTTATTCCTTTTGGGTGGAGCACTCTCCACTTGTTGGAGTGCTCTGGCATCGGGTAAAGCGCTCCCTTGTGGAGCACTTTGCCTTTGGAGTGCTCTCCACTTTTTGGAGCACTCTAACTTTGGGGAAATATCTCCCTTGTGGAGCACTTTGACTTTGGAGCACTCTCCACATTTTGGAGTGCTCTAGATTTGGGCAAAGTGCTCCCTTGTGTAGCCCTTCACCTTTGGAGTGATTTCCACTTGTTGGAGCACTCCGGCTTTGGGGAAAGTGCTCCCTTGTGGAGCGCTTCACCTTTGGAGTGCTCTCCACTTGTTGGAGCACTCTGGCTTTGGGAAAAGCACTCCCTTATGGAGCACTTCACCTTTGGAGAACTCTCCACTTGTTGGAGCACTCTGAATTTGGGCAAAGTGCTCCCTTGTGGAGCACTTCGCCTTTGGAGCGCTCTCCACTTATTGGAGTGCTCCGAATTTGGGAAAAGTGCTCCCTTATGGAGCGCTTCACCTTTGGAGTGCTCTCCACTTGTTGGAGCACTTCAACTTTGGGCAAAGAACTCCCTTGTGGAGTGCTTCACCTTTGGAGCGCTCTCCACTCGTTGGAGCACTTCATCTTTGGGCAAAGTGCTCCCTTGTGGAGTGGTTCACCTTTGGATAAATATCTTGGCCTGTCGGGTGTAATTTCTTTACTAACGATCTCATTATGGCTGCAAAAAACTTAGCAAATTTGTTCTTAAAAAAGCTTCTTCAGACCTCATTAAAATAACATCTCGATCTACCAGGTGCAATTTCTTCACTAAATACCTCATCCTAGTTGCCAAAAGCTTTGGTGAAGGTTTTTTTTTTTTTTAAGGAACTTCTTTATTCCATTTTACCAACTAATTCTAGAGTAAGACAAGACTACCCTACTATACAAAAAAAAAGGGACTATACATTAGGAATACCTTATCAGCTAGAGAAGAGTATCAGGCTTTAATGGGTAGTAAGGTTTCAGCAAGAAACCGTTAACTGGAATAGGGAGCTCATCGCCTTCCATGTCTCCGAGCATAAATGAATTTATCTGATGAATGCCAAAGACCCAAAATGGACCCTCCCAAAAGGCATCAAACTTTTCATGGTTTTTCGGCTTCGATTTCTTGATGTTCCACTTCAAAACTAAATCCCCAATGTTGAAAACCCAATCGAAAGTTCTCTTACTAAACCAACTCTTGGTGGATTCGACATGCTTTGTGAAGACTTCGTATGCATTTTCTATTTCTTCTTCTAATTCTATCAATTGTGCCAACCTTGCATCCATTGGGCTAAGTTGGCTTCCTTCGACGTTGAGCCACTTAAGAAGCTGTAAGGTTGGTAATTCAATGTGTGTAGGTAAGACCGCATATTTGCCATACACCAATTAATAGGGTGAAGTTTGGATAGACTGCTTGATGGAAATTCGATCAGCCTATAGGGACTGATTCAAAAGTAGGTGTCAACTCCTTTTATTCTTTTGCAAATATTTCTTAATAATTTGTAATAGGTTTTTGTTCGTGGATTTAGCTAATCCATTTCCCTGTGGATATTAGTTAGATGAAACCTTCAAATAAATTCTATATCTAACCTC
Source organism: Wollemia nobilis (assembly GCA_028583015.1). NCBI lineage: Eukaryota > Viridiplantae > Streptophyta > Pinopsida > Araucariales > Araucariaceae > Wollemia > Wollemia nobilis. The sequence continues at coordinate 104,702 of JAQPPZ010003275.1, forward strand.
AAATTCACAAATTTTTGCACCAGTGAAAGGAGAAAAATTGTCTGAGATGATGGATTCTGGTATTCCAAACTGATTTATCAGACCTTCAAGGAAGGAGATGACCACCTTTTGGCTCGCCTCTTTGGTTGGAATTGCTTCTGACCATTTAGTGAAGTAGTCTATAGCAATCAAGATATATTTGTGGTCGATAGAAGAATTTGGATTTATGATCCCGATGAAGTCCAAACCCCACTGCTGGAATGGAGTCTCCACCCAAATGGGGTGGAGAGGAAGTGATGCATTCCTAACCCTTCCTGAGTAACGCTGGAAACTATCACAGCACTGGCTAGTTTTGAAGGAATCCAAAAAGAGAGTAGGCCAATAGTAACCTACTTTGATGATTTTTAATGCCATCGGTCTACCAAAAAAATGCCCTCCTAAAACACCAGAGTGAAACTCCTCCAGGATTTTAGCCTTATTGGATTCATTAATGCATCTTAAAAGGATCCCATCAATATTTTGATAAAAATGCCATTGGGCGTCGAGACATACCTGTTAGCTTGCAGATGAAATATTCTTCTTTATGAAGCATCGAGGTGTGAGGGGCATCGGCTTGTATCAAAATATCTGATCAGGTCTTCTGTCCAGCCTAATTCACTAGTGGGTGGGATAGCCAAGTTGCTTTCAAAATTTAGGCTATCTAAGTCTCGAATCATAGCTTCGGTTGTAGCTTTTTTAGCTAACTCTTGGCAGAGCGCTCTGCCTCGAACCAACTTGGTAGGTTGTATCTCAATATCAAACTCTTGGATTTTGGTAACCCAACCTGCTCTTTTATTCCCTAATTCACCTTGGATGATGAAGCTCCGGACGTCAGGGTGTATGACATATAGTATGGTTTTGCTTTGAGATGCAAAGTGCCTAAAATTTTGGAGGGACCTCATCACTGCATGAACCTGTCATTTGATGAAATTGAACTTCTCATGATGCTAAATGATCTGGCTAAGAAATGCAATTGGACGTTTGTCTCCGTCTTCACCCTTCTAGGTTAGTATCGTGACATAACTCTTAGGCTCTTCGACCGCGTATAAGATGAAATATTGTGAGTATTTAGGGTTTATAAGGATAGGAGCTTGAGCAATATACTATTTAATATCTTGAAAAGCTTACCTCCTCTCATCAGTCCATTTGAATTGGATGTCCTTTTTCAAGATTTGGGCCATTGGTTTTATCACCTAGGCAAAATCGGCTATGAACTTCCTGATGAAGTTTATCTGTCCAAAAAAGGACTGCAATGCCTTTTTATTTTTGGTAGGTGAAAGTCGAAGAAGCACTTCTACTCGAGCTGGATCGATTGTTAATCCATTTTTAGAGATAATATGCCCGAGCAACTTTCCTTATTTTACTGCAAATATTGACTTTTTGGGGTTGATGGAGACCCCGAACTCCTGACATTTTTCAAAAACTTGCTGTAAATATGAGTCATGTTCTTCCATTTTATGAGATAAGACCATCATGTCATCTAAATAAATTATGATGACATGATTGAGTAATTCACCAAAAGTGAGATCCATTGCCCTTTGAAAGGTAGCTCCAACATTGGAAAGGTCGAAAGGCATTCATTGATATGCGAAAGTGCCCCACTTGGTTGTGAATGCGGTCTTGTGCTGATCTTCATAATTAATCCATGTCTGGTTATAGCCTAAGAACCCATCCAGTAAGGAGAACCTTTGTGCCCCTGCCACTACATGGAGGATTTGATCAATCTGAGGTAGTGGGTAATGATCTTTGAGCAACACTTGATTCAGATTTTGGAAATCTATACATAATCAAATATCACCATTTTTCTTTTGCATTGGAACCAGGTTAGCTACCCAAGAAGAATGCTTAATAGAATATATGATCTTAGCTTCGATCATCTTTGTTGGAAATTTTGGGTACTTTGGATACATTGCCTTTGCTCAAGTGTATAAGTTGTCATTGATGTCAAGAAGTTCTTGAAGGAATTTGATTTGATGTCAAACAATTTGTTTTGATGAAGGTTACGGCATGACAATTTCAAAGGTCTTTTGTAAACCCCAAGTTGGCAGGTTTAAGTATTATAGGTGGATGCATTTGGGTCTAGGAGGAAGTATTTATTTAAATAATTAAAAACCTTGTTAAGGTTCCTTTTAATTATTTTTAAATAAATATTAATTTATTTGTTTGCATTGGGTTCTCCTAACCCATGGCGCAAATGTCTTAACTATGATGGCGCTATGTTCTAAGATTGTGGGCGCTAGCCAAGACCTCCACCGACATGTTAAACTCCTTCGTCGACGTGTTAAACCCCTCGCCGACATCAATAGTTTTTGGGAAATATGCATATAAATCTCCCACGATGAATATCAAAGATCATCCCATCCGCATTTTCGAAAAGTGTTGCTCGTTGAGAATTCGTGATCTGATGTTCGACTTCTTCCTCGCTGAGATTTCGTGATCCGCTGTTCGGATATCCATTGTTCATTTTTTGTATCCGTCGTAAGGTTTCGTCGTTGTCGTTCGCGTTAGAAGACAGGGAGGCCTGTTGTTTATTTTAGCCCTGGCACAGAAGGTACAAGGGAAACAGAGTGAGGTTTAAACCTCACCGGACACATTCGGCGCACCGGTAGCAGCTAGGCTATTGGCACGCTACCCGAATAGGAGGTTCCGCATTTGAATAACATGAAAGGGTTTTTCTTCATTGAAGTGGTCGCAGCGGGTGGTGTTAGAGTTCATGCGCAATTTCTCCATAGCACGATTTTTGGTGTTGGCCAAGGTATTTTCGAAATTAATTTTTGCTAGTGTATTTTGCGGATGGAGGAATTTTATTAGAGAGAAAAACATCTTAGGAATTATAAGGAGTTTGAAGCTTGTTTTATTTTGATAAAATATTCTTTTGAAGGTGTTGTTTGCATTATCTTATTGCATTCTTATGAGAGATAAAGTTTATTGTTGATAAGACTATAAGGGAGAAATAAGGCGTATAAGGGATAAATATTTCTTGTAATGTTGAGAGTGCTTTTGGTTGATTATGGAAATGAAAGCATGATGTTTTAAGGTTAGAATTGCTTCTTGTGTGAAGTTGTGAAACCTTAAGTGGGCAACTTTGAGATTGACATTAGCTTTCATTAAATTGGTTATAATCAAGCTATTCTTTACTTGGTTAAATGTTGGGCTTACTCCTTTGTTGATGAATTGAAAAGTTGTTTTGTGCTATTGTGATTTGAGTTGGTGGATGCTTTTTGTTCAAATAATGTTGGAGAGAAAAGGAGTTCTACTTGTTTCCTTTTCTAATGTTGATTGTGAAATGCTTCAAGGTTGTGTTTTGAGTTAAATGGTGTTGATTGAACCTTGGTTGATGAGCATTGTTGTTGAAGCCCTAATTGATGGTGAAAAGAACATGAGTATCATTGTTATGTGATTCTTTGCATAGTTGGCAATTGTTGGGGTTTCATGTTCTTGAAAGAAAGCATTCTATCCTATCCATTTCAGATATTGAGTTGAGTTTTCAGATTTGAGATTGATATTGAGCTGAGTTGATTTGAGTTGATTTTTGAGATTGGGAGTTGAGTATGGAACATATTGAGTCTCTAACAATTCTCTTTATGCTTCTATAAGTTTGACAAATCACATTGGGTCTCTAACAATTCACTTTGTGATTTCCTACTAAGAAAGTTTTTCTTGGTGAGCTTGCTAAGTTTTGGACAGGTTCCGGTGGGGACTTGTGAGAAATTTTGGACAGGTTTCGGTGGGGACTTGTGAGCAATTTTGGACAGGTTTCGATGGGGACTTGTGAGCAAGTTTTGGATAGGTTTCGGTGGGGACTTGCAAGAAAATTTGGACAGGTCCTGGCAGAGGACTTGTGAGCTAAGTTTGATAGTTCTATTAGAGAACTTGAGGACAGAGGTGCACTAATTCTATGAGAAGAACCTAAGGACAGATTTGGCAAGTCTTTGAGAAGGCTTGTATGCAGAGGATTGATTTTTTCAAGAATTGTACAGATCTGATAGACAGAGGAAGACTTGTACTAGACCGACTGATTGTGTTTGGTATAGGTTGCTGAGCTACTGTGGACGTGATCATAGAAGGCAGAGGTCTCTTAGGCTAAGCATTAAGGACAGGAGGTCTTTGGTGGAAAGGAGTTCCAAGTGCTAGCAAGAGGTAGAGGCGGTTGATCTTCGAGGGATCATTTCCGGAGCGAGAGGGAAGGTATCTCCTTTGAGCAGAGGCTCATAAATTTTGATTGGGGGAAGGTATCTCCTTTGAGCAGAGGCTCATAAATTCTGATTTGGGGAAGGTATCTCCTTTGTGCTGAGGCTCATAAACATTGTAATTGGGAAGGATTCCCAAAGAACTTTGAGATAACTTTTAGAGAAAATTTTTGTGGACATAGCCCAGCCATTCTGGGTGAACCACGTTGTGTCACTTTGTGGATGATATTGTGCATTGCTTTGATATTACTTTGGGTATATTGCTTTACTATTTTGAATTATAATGGAAAAAGTAAAAAGAGGTCTTATACTGTTCACCCCCACTCTCAGTATAAGCTTGTGTTCTTCAATCTTCAATAACTCGGTCCTCATAAGAGTTTTGACCTTTGTATTTACAGGTCACTGCTTCTGTCTGAAGGGTCTAACACCCTATTCTAACTTGATGGTATGTTGGATGACATTCTTATCGTACCCCTTTAAGTATTGATAACACCAGAAAATAATGTCGAGGTATTCTTTACATAGAACTCAGATCTATTGGAGCTCCTCGATGGTGCATTCGGTCCCTACCATGATGACTTTCCCTGATTCTAACTCCAAGTTGATGAACTCCTTTTGGTCGACCTTAATATTATGGCTGATAGGCCTATATTTTCTATCAAAGAGACTTTCCAGTGTGATCAGGCCTTTCAGGATATGATTTTTTTTCAACTGAAACAAATCGTCATGGTCTTCTTCATTTAGAGCCTACCCTTTGATAGTTGATGCTTCATTTACCAAGAAGTTAACAAGATATTCATCATTATCGAACACTTGCCAATGTAGAATTTTATCGAGAATGGAAGGTCGATAAATTAATCTTACTATATTTGGTTTGTGCATCATGCCATCGATTGGTGAAAGTCGAGCTCCAATGGAAGCTAGGACGCCAGCTAGCTTATTTTTTACCTTGAAATGGACTTGACGTTTAGTGTGTTGAAGGTATCAAAAAAATCCCATACTTTGTTGTAATATGCCTTAAGATAGTGTTGCTTTATAACACACTTGCTGGTAACTTGATTACAGATTAGCTCAGAGTCCCCAAAAATCTGTAGTTGCTTGATTCCTAGCTTCTCAACTTTCTTGAGTCTGAGGCACAAAGCCTCATACTCAGCCGCATTATTCATACAACTCCAAGCTAGTATGTACGAGTAAATATTTTGTTCACAAGTTGAAGATATGAGAGTAATTCCTATGCCAATTCCATTTTTACTTCTTGCACCATCAAAGTACAACTTCCAAAGCTGGTCTGAGGTTGAGGGCATTTCTGGGTGAGCTTGCTTTTATTTTTTAGGTTTAGTGAGCATGTAGCATCCTAAGTCTGTACCATTGACTACATTGAAATTAGTTAGGGAGAAGTTGTCCTCTAGTTGGATTTCATCGAGAGCTTCCCCCATCAAGTCGATTTGTATTTCTTATACCATCAAGTTGATAGAGAGTGAGCCCTTTTCTTCATCTTCAAGCTTCTCAATGTGCAAACCGGTAGGTTTCTCATTGAAGAGCTTGAATATTCTTCTTTTGAAGGGGATCTCCAGGTGGGTGTAGTCAAGGGAGAGGTAGCCTCCCATATTCATCATGAATTCTCATGAGAGGCACATACTAAAATATGGCTCCAAATAGACCACCACTTTCTCTTGTATGACAGTGACTTATGGAATTTTATGGAGTTAGATGGGCACATCTTTGATCACTCCCACTACTTTTACTAGAGTTCTATCTAACTACAGCACCCCAAGGCTGCTACAAGTGTATTCCATACCCATGATTTCACATGCTACTTTGGGCATGAAAATTGTAGCGACACCTGAATCGATCATGCAGTTATGCATGACCCATCCCTCCATTCGAAGGGACAGGTAGAATGGCGGGGGCCAGTTTTTACCTATGGCCAAAGCTGTTAATGGCTAAGAATACACAGTCTAAGTTGGCCTGCTTCCCTTGTCCTGTGTGAATTTGAGAGATTCTTGTAATAGATTAACTTGACCTAGAAGCTAAAGTGCATCATATAGGCTTACCTTAGTGGGGGTCTTTTTCATTTCTTCGACTATGATGTATGTTGAAGCGACAGGCTCCACTGCTCCCCTTGTAGATTCGTAGATCTTTCTATATTTTTGCATTGCATCTACCCATTGTTGTTTAGTGAGTGAGGGATATTGGATATTTTTTCTTTCCTGTTCTTGTGTTTCTATTGGCGATTGAGGAGTTGTAGCCTTAGGTTGCGAGATCCTTTCCTTAACACGAGGTGGAAGGTGGTCCTTCAATCATTCAGACTGGTGAGCAGTTGTCATTGGATCAGGAGCTTTTTCCTACGACTAAGCTCTAGTCCATGATTTAGTTGTGGGTTTAGGTGCCGAAGGCACTTTCAATAGATCCATATAAATTGGATCTACCTCGATAGGTTTCTTTTCTGACCTGGTAAGAATGGAAACTTGTTCAGTTGATGATGTCATGAGATTTTGACTAGCTTCCTTGATCATATTAACTTTCTCATAGGGTCCACCAGCCAATGTTTGCATATAATTTATATGTATCATACAGTATTCTTCATTATGTGTATCATTGCACATGGTAAACCAATAGAAGGAATCATAGGGACTGACTTCTTCGGTGTTCATCACTGCTGAATTTTGTTTGTGTTGCCTTTGAGCACCAGTGGTTGCTTGCACTTTGGTGATCGAGGGAGGAAGGAATCTCCTCTGGTGAAATCCTTGATCATCTTGTCTTTTCCTTATGGTACTCATTTGGTTCACCACCATCTTCATGTAATCCTTAACTTCCGATAGATCTTTAGCTTGATCTTCTATTACAACCACTTGGTTAGTAGCTACTTGACTTGGAGGTAATGGGGCCAACATTGGTGGCACTAGCAAAGCTAGGTATTGTGTTGGAGCAGGTAACTAGGGAACATTGAGTGCTTGGTATTGAGGCATAGGTATAGGATAATACTAGGAATGCGGATTCCAATATTGGCTAATGTGCGTTTGGGACACAGGAGGAGCAGATGCGCTTAGATACATATTCTAGGGGAAATCTAGATAAATCGAGGTCGTTGCCTTGGGAGGTAACTGTATCGCTCCAAATTTTTTGCATCCCTACCTTCAGGCTATTGGATCCGCGCCCGGAAGGAGGATGGGAAAAGGATGGTGCGGTACCTCGGACGAGAGGACTTCGCGAAGGTCCCGCCTCTCAAGGGAGGTGTATTTTGGTGATTTTTCGACGGATGGTGGGTTCACCAGGAAACATTTGGCGGCAGTTTCCACGCCTAGGTTTTGGGAATGAGTTTTGATGAGTTCGTTTTATTTTTAAACATTCATCCTAGGTTTGGCCGAATGATTCTAACTTAAACTACATGAAAATGCAATTTAAATGAATACAGCAAACAGAAAGAAAGCAGAAACGGAGAATTTGCAGGAGGCCAATGAAGATTACCGATCCGAAAGTCGATGAAGTTTCGATTACTTGTAGCGATCTGGATCGTCTGCAATTCAACGAGATCGCCTTCAATTTGATAAAATCGTCTAAAGCGACGGGATCGTACGCAATCGACGAATTCGTCGGACGAATTCATCGAGAGACACTGCAAAACGACAAACGGATGCGAACTACAAGAAATTCTATTTTGTAAACGGGGGCAAACTATATGAAAAAGTAATATGAGTATTGAACAATATACAAGAACAAAAGTAAATGCAAATCACTGTGTTTAGATAGCAGAATATGATCTTAATATGCAAACTAGACAAAATGGGTGAACTCCTGATGCAATATAGTATAAAAACTGAATAGACAATCTAATTTATAGCATAAAATGACAGAGAAAAGAGAAAGAAGAGCAAACTCCGAGCACTGATTGCCTCGATGTGTGCTTGCAGTCGAAATCGTCTCGCATCAGAACGAGATCGTCCCGAATTTGATGAGATCGCCTCCGATCTTGACAGGTTCGTCGGCTGCGATAGGTGTTGGCTCCGGCTGAAAACCAGTGGTGTACCTGCAATAAAATTAATATAGGACTAGTGCAAGAGCAAATTTGAAGTGTTTTAGCGCATAGGGAGTTGATTTACATAAAAATTCAGCCAGGGGTTGGGGAAGGAAAAGTTTTAGAGTTAAATAGGCATAGGATAGTTGTTGGGAGGTTGGAGATCATCCCAATTTGGGAGATCTCCAATGGGGGAAGGGTCCCAACGGCGCAGACACGCTTCTGCCTGGATTGGAGACCCGTTGGAACGGATTCCAACTATGCAAATTCAGTTTTGCGACAAAATCGTCTGGACGTTCTAGTCCAGACGAAATCGTCAAATGCAGGGCGATATCGTACGATCGGAGACGATATCGTCAAGCGGTCAAAACAAGCTGCTAAAAATGGCACGAAAAAAGAGGAAACGGGTTTCTCGGCGGTTAACGGGCGGTTTGGGAGGTTAAATTTGAATTTAAATTTATTTACTAAGGTGAATGTAATTATTCCAATTTCTTGCGCCAATTTTAGGGTGCTACATTTTGCCCCCTCTTTAGCGAATTTTCCGAAGAAAATGCGTTAAAGATGAGTTCTTCTCGATCTACGAGAAAGCAAAAAATTATTCCCATTTTTAGGCGACGATTCTTGGTCGAATCGTACGACAGCTTACTATGGTGCCCCCTCAGTGTTTTTACCCAAATCGAACGTTTGAGGTAAAAACGCGAAAAAGCAAAATTTGAATTATTTTTGAATGAAATTATGTTTGATATATGATATGTTTTTGATCATATGACTTGTGTTATGTGTATGTTTATGATGCTTTTTATGTTTGATTGATTGATTGAGTTGATTGATGTAATGATTTTATTGATGATTCATGTAATTATGTCGTTTTGGAAAATATTATAACTTGGATGTCATGCTATAAATATTTTAAATGAAATAATCTGATGTAACAAATTGATTGGTTGTAATGAAATGTGATAAAAATAAAAAGAGATTTCTAACAATAATTTCAAAGGACATTGTCGCTATTATAGACCATTTCATGGAGTCGCTTCTCACTCGGTCGTCAAGCTAGTCCCAGGATAGAAATATTGTTAAAAGAAAAGAGTGCTTAAGAGATTGTCTTAAGACTTTGTTGTGATGATGCAAATGATGATGATGATGGTTTGCTTTCAGATTTCCATGAAAATATTATGCATGAAATATTGTGAAATGATTTTTGCTAGGCATAAATTCCTAAGTGTGATAAAAATTGTTGAATAATTCCTTAAGAATTATACCATCATTGCAAAATGCAAAGGTTGACATAATGATATGAAATAATAAAAATGTGTTTGCTTTTGAAAAGCATAATTTGTGTAAAATGAAGTCATATGTTTTGTATGATTTTTGATAAATTGGGAAATAAAATTGTTACAATGGTTTGCGCTAGGCATAGAATATGTAGGTATAGACTTATACCATCATCGCGAAGATCAAATAAAGGATAGTTTTATTACATGATTAATTTTTGATGAACGAGAAAATATGATAATGAGGACTTGCGCTAAGCATAAAATTCCAATTTTGGTTTTGAAACTATACCATCGTTGCGAAAGTCGATAAGATATATATGATATGTTTTGATTGAAATTTTTGATTTTTTCTATTATATAGTTATCTTTGTGGTAAATAATTGTACTTGGTTTATTCCAAACAAGTTTGCAAAAATAATATTTCAAAGTATTTTGAAGACAAAAAGTTAGATTTATAAGGAATCCCATGTGCATAAGTGAATTCATTGCCAATCTTGATTTATCATAATGATAGACAAAATCTCTCAAATACAAATGTGTGTGCAATTGCATTGTTCATTTACAAATTTTGAGCAAGATACTATGATACAAGTGATTTGAAGAAACCAAATAAGTGTTCATTAACCATGATGTAGATGCATATAACCATACTAGGCTACTATGTAGATCGGATTATCAAGAGCTAGCTAATCCATAAGCGAGACATAGGTCTGTACAAAATAAGGTTGCTAATGTGACAGACATATCGCCACGCTAGGAGTTACCCAAGGCCAAGCAGGTTGGGCACAAACCACCTGTTATGGGGCTTACCTCACAGTTTTCGAATAATTGAGAATTCCAGGGATTCAAGCTCATTCACCCTTCTTTTCTTTTCAAAGGGTAGGGAAAGGGATTTTATTGCTTTTCTTGCTTTCTTTTGAACTTTGCTTATTTTTCTTTTTGTATTTCTTTTGCTTGATAATGCTTGGAACATTGCTTGACATAACATTTTTCTTTTCTCTTTTTCTTGAATTTTTCTTTTCTTTTTCTTTTTCTAGGGATACTTGCTCAGATTAGCTGTAGAGCAAGGGATTTTTATTATGGGTAGGGGTGAGCTTGTCCTTTTGCCAATTCTCAAAGATTCTAGACCATGTGCATGATAGGATAGCAAGGGAAACTTTTCACTCAAGAAATCAGTTCTACTATGTAGCAAAACATGGAAATTACAAATATAATCATTTTATTGTGAAAAGATGTGCTTGGTTTAAGTAAATAACAAGATCAATTCTCTATGCTCAAACTTTATTTAATTGAATTTTGTGAACTTTGATATAAGAGAGATTAGTAATCATGCCAGATAAAATCAAGATATTTATTGTTGTGAGTGTGCAAGTGAGGGATGCCAAATAAATGCTAGTTTTATCCAAAATAAGTTGAAACATATAATTGCAATAATTGTAAGAAAATAATGATTTTGAGAAAGTTTTGAGAATGTTGACTCTCTCTTTATTATGTATATTGTTTTGGTTTCGAAAGAGTCAAGCATATAGCTGTTTTTGGATTTTTATGTTGATTTTTGTTTTGGAGCAAAAGGAACTTTACAAGTGCTTTAAATAAATGCAATAGATAGTTTTTTGAGAATTTTTGAAGATTTTATGAATGTTTTTGAGGTTTTTGAATAAATTGAAAGAAATACAAGATAATGATTTTGAACAAATATATACATGGATGAAATGACCAAATTTATGCATAATAACGTTTGAGATGTAAAATATTCATGGGTTCTTTAAGTTCTTTACCATCTAAGGTAGATAATTTATATGCTCCTGATTCAAATTTTGCAGTAATGATGTATGGTCCGAGCCAGTTGGGCTCAAATTTACCTTTAAGTTCTTTGGTTGCATTTGTATTTTTTTTTTTTGATTTTGAGGATTTTGATTTTTTTTGTATTTTGATTTTAATTTATGAATTGAAATTGGTGGTATATACAAGATGATCTATATACACTATACAAGGTTTATTTGAGTATAGCATGTCTAAGGTTGCTTCAAAATCAAAGGAGGTTTTGAAGGATAATCTGGTTGAGGTGAAGGTAAGAATAGAAGGTGATGAATAAAAGGTAGTGATAACAAAAGCTTTGTTATAATGTAGAATAATGTAGAAAAAGATTTGACTTTTATATGTGTAAAATTGATCATATTACAAAATAAAATGTCAGAAGGATAAGAAAGTTCTTCATTCTTATTATTATATTCCAAGTCTTGATAAGATGGAGAAAGTATATGTGAAAGATATGCATGGATGTTATTTGGTAAACAAGGATGATCATATATGGATGAAGAAAAGTGATGGATAGAAGATAATTGTGATAATAGAGAATGTATAGAACTTGATGTTTCAATCGTTAAATATTCTTCAAATGGTGTTGGGTCACCATGTATGGTAACAATTTTATTTGCAAGTTCAAACTTCAAACATTGGTGAAGAGTGGAAGGGAAAACCCTCATCGTATGAATCCAAGGACTTCGGAGAAGTAGGTTGTAAGGTGAAGGACAATATCCTACATAGAATAAAGTATCCAGGATCTTGGATCCAATATTAAGGGGAAGAATTATAGTACCTTGAGCTTCTTGAATTTCATTGTTAAAAGATTTTATAATAACATTTGATTCATTAATATCTTCTTCCTTTGATTTGAGTTTTTGGAATAATTGATAAGTGCATAAATTAAGAGAGGAGTCATTATCTACCATGATAGTTCTAACAAGTGTTTCTTTACTAGATCCTGTAATGTAAAGATAGGAGTCTTCTTGTGGAGTAGAGGAAGGAATATCCTCATCATAGAATGAAATATGGTTAACCTCAAGAGGGTTTACACCATTAATTATGTTCTTAGAGAAAATATGATGAGGAACAAATTGTTGGCTAGGTATTTTGAACAAAATTTCCTTGTGATAAATTTGTAATACTTCTAAAAGGGATATCTTTGCTTGAGGATTAATCACTTGTTGTTGGTTATCAAAGTGGATTTCAGATTGAGATTTTGATTCTAAAGATGAGCTTTCTATGCTTACATTCCATTTTGGATCATTCTCTAGAGCCAAAGATAGTTTTGAAGGTTGGTCAAATGAGGAATCCATATCTTGAATATCAGATTGGGTTGATTGAACTTGAGGTTGCTCATTTGTAGTTTTTGTTACAATATTAATAATATCATCATGATGGGACACATTAACATGCAATATTTGATTGGTTTCCTGTTGTTGATAATTGAGTAGGGGTTCTTGGGAGATCCCCATGTCTTGATTGATTATTGGTATTTGTTGTGTAGGAGTTTGATAGTTTACTGGAGATTTATAATCGGTTGTAGATTGTAATTCCTTTATATTAAAAAGATCCTTATCAATCAAATCTTGAATTGCACATCTTAAATCTTTACAATTTTGTGTCATATGTCCATCTACTCTATGATATTCACAATGTAGCTCAGGTTTAAACCAATCCGATGTGGTATCAGGTTGTCTTATGGAAGGAAGTTCAATAATATTTGTGTCAAGTAAATACTTGAGAATTATATCCATTGGTTGATTAAGCCTAGTAAATTTACGTGATGAAGGTTTTTGAGAGGTTTTTGATAAATGCCTTAGGAATTTCGTCATAAAAGGACCTAATGGTTTCTCACCTCTACTTTCTTTATTATGGGTAGAATGATGATAGGAAGATTGCGATGTAGGAGGTGAGTGCATGGTAGAATTGGAAGAATAAGTATTTTCTTGTTGAAATGGATGTGTTGTATTGAAAGAAGAGTATTGAAAAGGTGGTGGAGGATTATATGTGGGTTGATAGACATAATATGGATATATGGGAGAATAGATAATATCATTATGAAGAGGATTGGCAAAGGGATTGTTTTGTTGGGTTATGGATGAAAAATAAGAAGAGTGTGATGGAGGTGGTGTTGAATAGGGATGAGGTTGGTCATAATCAACAAATGTATTTGGCTGAATTCTTCCAACATTACTAATGGGCTCATATTGATTTGAGTAAAAACTCATGGTTTCTTTAGTACTTCTAAAAGTAATATTTAGCATCTACTATTTAGAATTGAATCTAAAAACATACAAACTTGAAATGATGATTTTGTTTTATTTTTTCTTGTATACATATATATTTTTTGTTTTTGTTTTCAAAAGGTTATGATGCATTCACGTCGGGTTCACCAAAATGTATCGCTCCAAATTTTTCGCATCCCTACCTTCAGGCTATTGGATCCGCGCCCGGAAGGAGGATGGGAAAAGGATGGTGCGGTACCTCGGACGAGAGGACTTCACGAAGGTCCCGCCTCTCAAGGGAGGTTTTTGCGGCAGTTTCCACGCCTAGGTTTTGGGAATGAGTTTTGATGAGTTCGTTTTATTTTTAAACATTCATCCTAGGTTTGGCCGAATGATTCTAACTTAAACTACATGAAAATGCAATTTAAATGAATACGACAAACGAGAAAGAAAGCAGAAAGAGAGAATTTGTAGGAGGCCAATGAAGATTACCGATCCGGAAGTCGATGAAGTTTTTGATTACTTGTAGCAATCTGGATCGTCTGCAATTCAACAGAATCGCCTTCAATTTGATAAAATCGTCTAAACTGACAGGATCGTCTGCAATCTGACGAATTCGTCAGACGAATTCATCAGAGACCTGCAAAACAGCAAACAGATGCGAAATACAAGAAATTCTATTTTGTAAACAGGGGCAAACTATATGAAAAAGTAATATGAGTATTGAACAATATACAAGAACAAAAGTAAATGCAAATCACTGTGTTTAGATAGCAAGAATATGATCTTAATATGCAAACTAGACAAAATGGGTGAACTCCAAGATGCAATATAGTATAAAAACTGAATAGACAATCTAATTTATAGCATAAAATGACAGAGAAAAGAGAAAGAAGAGCAAACTCCAGGCACTGATTGCCTCGATGTGTGCTTGCAGTCGAAATCGTCTCGCATCAGAACGAGATCGTCCCGAATTTGATGAGATCGCCTCCGATCTTGACAGGTTCGTCGGCTGCGATAGGTGCTGGCTCCGGCTGAAAACCAGTGGTGTACCTGCAATAAAATTAATATAGGACTAGTGCAAGAGCAAATTTGAAGTGTTTTAGCGCATAGGGAGTTGATTTACATAAAAATTCAGCCAGGGGTTGGGGAAGGAAAAGTTTTAGAGTTAAATAGGCATAGGATAGTTGTTGGGAGGTTGGAGATCATCCCAATTTGGGAGATCTCCAACGGGGGAAGAGGTCCCAACGGCGCGAGACACGCTTCGCCCGGATTGGAGACCCGTTGGAACGGATTCCAACTATGCAAATTCAGTTTTGCGACAAAATCGTACGGACGTTCTAGTCCGGACGAAATCGTCAAATGCGGGGCGATATCGTATGATCGGAGACGATATCGTCAAACGGTCAAAACAACTGCTAAAAATGGCACGGAAAAAGAGGAAACGGGTTTCTCGACGGTTAACGGGCGGTTTGGGAGGTTAAATTTGAATTTAAATTTATTTACTAAGGTGAATGTAATTATTCCAATTTTACTGCGCCAATTTTAGGGTGCTACAGTAACTTCCCGATAGCTGTTAGGTCAGCTTCGACTTTCTGGGCCTGCTCATAGAGAGTGGGGAATGTTTGATATTATCATGGTGGATGTTGATGCTTATATCTAAGTGGAAAGCTCTTAGGTAATAAAACACAACCTGCTCAGGTGTGGGTTGGAGATCATCTGTGAATCTTTTCTAGGTTCTTGAGAATCTAACATTAAAGTCAGTTATTTATTCCTGAGGATGCCTTTGAATAGTAGTAAACTAGTGTAACAGAGAGAAGGGGTCTTCCTGTTCATTGAAACCCCTTATAAACTACCTAGCCAGATGGTCCCATGTAGTAATGGTGCTAGGCAAGAGTAACTGATACCAATTAAGAAGCTTATCTCTTAGTGAAAGAACCAACAACTTCACTATGATGTCTTCATTGGTGATTTGATGTATGGTTGCTAATCCTATGATGTATTGTATGTTCTCTTGCACCATATTTCCCGTATCATCATAAGTTGGTAGATATTTCAAAGCTATGGGTGGGACCGTGTGTTGGACCTACAAGGAAAGCGGTCATGTATGTTTCCAAGCTACGAGCTACTTGGGTGGAGCTGGTTGGGCCATCTGGGGAGGCAGATTGGTGAGGAGCGATGGAGTTGGTAGAACTTGCTGATTCAAAACACTCGAAGCACCTGGTTGAACATTTTGTGGAGCCAAAGTATACTGATGATCTGGAGAATTTAGTGGATTCAGAGGTAAGCTGGTAGCTGTGCTGTCAGGAGTTGGATTTTGTGAATCTTGAATAGCTTCTTGTGACAATGTACCAACACGAAGAATATTTGACCCGACCACCCTAGAATGTTCTCCTAAAGCGTCAAGCTCATAGAATTTGGGTTCTTATTTTGTATTTCTAGCCCTCCACCTTGTATGCATGAAGGCGGGATATTTTACATTGTTCTACGAGATTTGGAGCTATCTTGGGTTTAGTAGATTCGCCAAATGTTCATATTGAACAGTACTAAGATGAACATCACTTCTTAATACTAATAAAACATGGAACATTTGCATCCCACCAGGCGTACCAAAAACTATTGGCAATCGAACCGGCCTAGATACAGGTTTTCTAAGTCTACAGCACCCTAGGCCCACTACCAAGCATTGAATGCTCAAATAAAAGGGATGTCCTCCATGGCAATCTCCAGTAGGGCTGGTTCCAAAAATTAAATGGGTGATTGGAGATAATGGATAGAAATATATTGAAAGAGATGGGAGATTATGGAAAGGAAGGGGAAATGGTCGAAGGTCAGCAATTTGGGATGATGGACCAGGAACACGATAGATAACTTATTTACTTTTACCAACAACAATCAAAACAATGACTTATAATAGAAAGTAGTATAAAATCCTTTGAACCTATGTAAACTCCAGCAAGGATTCCATGGACCAGTATTCTATCAACAACAAAATCCAGAGAACAGAAACACTAGTTTAATAGAAATCATAGAGTAGAAATATTACACAGGGATTGGGGACTTAAACCGTATCCAGAAGCCTTTATTTTGAGAGTAGGTTTTTAAGTATACAACAACTTCAAAAAGTAAAAATGGGGACTTTGGGTTAAGGGTAAGGAATGTACAAAAAGGGATGAAATGACTAAAATAAATGGGAAATGGCTACAAGCCAGAAGTATGGGGTGATGGACCGAAAGCATGATAGTCATCTTATATATTTGAACCAACAACAATCAAAACAATAAAATTTTAACAGAAACTAGTATAAAAATCTCTTAACTATGCAAAATCCAGTAAGTATTCTAGGGGCAAGCCCTCTACCGACAGTGAAATCCAAAAAATAGAATTAAACTGACCGTAAAGAAACTAACTTAATAGAAATAACAGAGTAGAATTCATACACGGATTAGAAGTCTCAACACAAGAGCCAAAAGCTTTTATTTCAATAGTGGGATCCAAAGTACAAAACTGCTTTTCTAGTAGAAGTTATCCATCCATTTACAGAGAAATGGGGGGTTTATATAGGAGAAAAACTATCGCTCGATGAATTGGTATTCAACCACTTACATGATGGGTTGATTCAATTTTTGTGACAACCAAAAACGGTCTACCTTATCCCAATCTAGCATTAAAAGTGGAAGGTTCCAATGAAGACTTGGAAAAGTCAGGCCATAATTACAGGTAACTTGATATTGAAGTTAAAAGTTTCTGATGATGATCATCAATTAGATGATCTTGAAAATAGTTTTAGGGCAGTGAAATAGGAAATTTACTATGGACCTCTCCTTTTTTTTGTTGGATCCTTTTAACAATATCCCTTTTGCACTTTTGAGGAAGGTACTCCCTTGTGGAGCCCCTCTCAGCAAAGTGCTCCCAAGTGGAGCATTTTTTAGAAAAGTGCTCCCAAGTGGAGTGTCTTTTAGCAAAGCACTCCTAAGTGGAGTGCTTTTTAGCAAATCACTCCCAAGTGGAGCACCTCTCAGCAAAGCGCTCCCAAGTGGAGCGCCTCTCAACAAAGTGCTCCCAAGTGGAGCACTTTCTGCTTTAAGCAACAAACTTGGAAAATTCTTTAGAGGCTTCTCTTTTGAATAAGATTAAATTCTATCTGCACTTAGCAAATTTATCTACTTTGCTTCCTTAATCCTTCAATCATCTTGCAAATAATCCTCTAGCTAAGCAAGGAATAGAACCAAAAACGGAAGAGCTAGAGATGAAAATTTAACATTTGATTGCCCATGCTAAAATATATACAATTTTGCATGCAACATACCAAATTTAAAAACTTTAGAAGAACAGGATAAAGAAAAGAAAAATGTAGAAAATCTTAAGAAGGAGCAAACCCATATGAGGGAAAGCTTTAGAAACATAACACCTTGACCATTTTTTGTGAAAAAGGAATTTTACAATGAGCACTTTTCAAAAACAGACTTAACTATGCATCTTTTTTACAAGGTGTGTCAAAATTGACAACAGTCACCCAAATTTTGATACAATTAATATAATTCCCAATCCCCCAACGAGGTAGGTGCAATACTAATGCTCTCTAAATAGTCACAAACTAGTCTAGGGTGGAGTTGACCCTCTTCTTCGCATTGAGAAAGGAATTAGATGATTGAAGCACCTTTGAACATGTTTCCTGCAATCAAGAAACAACACAAGAATATTAAACAAATAGGCAGCCTCTCATGATGAGGCCATTTAAAGTATTCATACATGTAAAAGCCATAATACTAATGAAATCAAGAAGTTATATAAATTATGCTAAACATATGCAATTATCATAAAGATTGATGGAAACATGTAAATAAGGTCTACAACTACCAATATAATGGATAAAATGTATGAAATGAAGCATGTTAGCATGAAAAGAAACCAATTATGTCCTACTTTCTGAAATGAAGTAAACCTAATAAAATCCTTAATCTGGTCATTCAGAGTCTCTAAACTACCAAATCAAGTACTATGATTAACCTAACCTAACTAAGCATACTGTAAAAGGAATGGTAAGGATATCTTATACCTTTTTCAAACCGTAGCTCGAATGAGCGGTTTGCACTGTAAACCATAGCTAACAGCCATGGCTTGCAACCAAGTAGGTTTTCCCTCCAATTCTAGGGCAGTGGGCTTGATCCTCCTTGTCAAATTGATGATCAAGGGTCACCTCAGTGTCCTCTAATAGGTTTGGCGGTTGAATTGCTTGGATAGGGTCTCTATTTGCCCAAATTGGCATTTCTTGACATTCTAGCTCCTTAGGGCATCCATAGCATAATTCTTCATGATGCTTAATTTGGCAAAGTGATAGCAAAAAATCTCTCTTAGTGCACTCAAGTGAGTCCATAATTCAACAGGGTTTCACTGCTCTAATCTCCAATGCTCGCTTGATATTTTACCCTAATTCTGAGGGGTACTTATAGGACTACCCAAGGGCTAGGGGTGGCTTCATGGAGAACCCAAGAACAAGAAGGGGTGGTTAGGATAGTTGGAATGGAAGCTTCCATCCTTTAACCATCTTCTTCTAGATCAAATGGTCGTTCAAACTAATTTGGCTAGGATGAAGGCCAACTGAACTTTAGTTAAGACTACAGGTGACAACTGTAGTTTAGACTATAAACTATAGGTGTCAGTCATGGTTCATACTGTGGACTGTATGTCTCTATTGTGGTTCATAATTATTATGCCAAGGAGCCCAAATTGAGTGGTTAGAACCATTTCTCTCTCTAGGATTCTGTCCAAGATCTTCCATATGGTCTTGTAGCATGTCCATATGAGTAGTCACCATCGACATGACGTGTTTTAGGTGTCTACAGATGCCCCTTTGAGATGCATTGTGATATTGAACAATGCATAAGAAAAAATACACCACCTAAAATGATGAAAAAGGTTCTATGATGATCATTAGTTGGATAAACATTAGATGGCCCAGGTCCAACAAAAGGATGCGCATCCTAGAATCATTGCTCCCAACTAGGTGAAAGGCTTACATTTGAAAATATTGTGCCCATATCATCTCATTCGGTGCGATTCTACATTCCATAGGTATCTTCTGACCCATATATCTAAAAGGCAGAGAACAACAAGAAAAATTTATATTTGCTATTTACCCCAAGCAAAGGGGTAAGCTTATGATATTTCTTGACAATGATTCGCAAGGACAAACACAAGTTTGACAAGATCAACGGATCTATGATCTCAGGAATCTTCTATTGATTTTGATTATAATTATGATATTATGACTACACCCTCAAGCGACGAGTCGATGAGGGTAATGACAATGTATGAAGCGACGAGGTCACTTGACCACAATGAATGATCTGTCCAAACTCAGAATTGAGCATTTAATTACTTGGCTATATCTAGTTCAATGTATGATTACAAATGTTAATAGTCATTGCACATTCCTATCCCATGGAGCAGTCAGGCTACAATATCCATCTTAGAGAATAGAAATGATTCAAATCCAATTAGTTTTGTGTTGAATCAATTTGTCGATGATTTTTTGAAAATATGTCATAGGGGAAATGACATGAAATGCCTCCTTTCCATGGAGCGGTCCATCCTTGAAGGCCTTCTTCAGAATTGAAAAAAATCATATCAGATTAATGATGACAATTTTACCCCAAATGTCCTTATGGTTATTTACTCATCGTGTCGGATTGCATGGAGCGTCAGTCGCTGCAACCGCCAAGTGTATAGAGTAAATAACTAAATACGAGGTGCATTTAGATTTTGATTATTTTAATTTTTTTTGTTAATTGATTATGGTGCTTAAAAATCACCAAATTTGCAAAATTGATTGCTTTTATTGAGATTTTGATCCGTTAATAATCATTGATTTATTATTTAAGATATTCCCATGGTGGGATTTTGCTGCATTTAATGCTTGATGCAAATCATAGGTACGACCTACGGTTGAAACTTCCAAAATTTGGGAACTGTAGGTCAGACATGCGATCATAAAACCCTAATTCCAGGACCACGGGTGTCAACTGCGGTCCACTAAAATTAAGAGAAACTATAAATAGTTTTCCTATTTTCAAAATTTTATTATTGTCTTGAAAGCGACTACAATTTGAAGAGCTCTGAGAGGTGTGAGATAAAACTTAATCTAAAACCTTGTTAAAACTAACACCAAACACCTAACACACCTCACAATGGTGGACCGTGGACAACCTTCTTCCATCCAAGGTCTCAGTGCGGGTAAGGTAATTCGAAACCGAGTCCTCGCATTCATTACCAATTAAAATGAACCAAATTAATTAATTGGTTGAATCAATCTCATTAAACTATTGGCAATGAACCACACCCTAGATTAGGCTAGCTTAGGATTTATTATATTATTATTATTATTTTATTGGCTATGAAATGAGCCCAAAAGGGTTGTGTTCCTAGACCACAGCTTCTAGCTGTAGTTCCCCTTTGACAGATTGGGGACCGCAGGTATCAGCTACGATTAGATTTAAATTACAACGGTCAAAAAGTTAACCGCTGTGCGGACTGTAGGTTTGACCTATCATTCCATTTTTTTCAATTTTTTTCAATTTTTTTAATTTTTTGGGGATTTTCTTGGCAATTAATGCCATTTATTGCACCTATGAGATGTATTATAAAAAATTTGATCATGCTTAGCATAATTTTGCATTGTTAGTTTTTTTTAGATTGATCTATCTCTTTTTAGGTCATTTTATAATTGCTTTTAGCTAGCTTTTAGTTAGATTTTTCCTTATACCATATCTCTTTGCAAAGACTGACCTCGAGAGCTAGGGAGCCAGAGCTCCTTAACACTCTTCACCCACTGCTAACTGACAGGGAATGGTGGTGGTTTGGGGCCATATGCTTTGACTATGTCTTGGATCTACCCACTATTAGGGTAGATCACATGACTACGTTGGCCCAAAGCTGGAATGCCCAGACCAACACATTTCACCTGTCGATAGGTGAAATGACCATCACACTTGAGGATGTCTATAGGATCTTCAATATCCCTATTGATGGTGAGCCCATCATCTCCTCTACATTTTAGAGCAGGGAAGTTGTGTTTGATGAGATATTTGGTGATCGAATCTTGGAGGCCCAATGCAATATCGACCATGGAGGCATTCACATTGGATACCAGTATGGGAAGGAGGTCTTCTCCATCCAAGAGATAGTTTTTATGCACTTGATCATGTAGATTGTGCTTTCGAACTCCTCGGGTGTGAGGATACCTTGGAATCTTCTAGCTAGTGTCAAGAGGGTCATTTACATCTCCACACGATGGCAATTTTTCATAGCTTGGGGGAGAAATTTACTATGCTAGTTGTACCAGGAGTTATACTAGATTACCAGTAGGAGCCAAGTAGGCATTAGCTGCAGTCTACTCCTACAGATCTAGGGTTGGTAGCACATCCAAATTGAGAGACCTATAGAGCTACCCCTGGAGATTACTTCTATTGATGATGCACATTAGTGTTACGCTACATGTTAGCCCCGAGAGGAGGAGGGGTTCTAAAGTAGGTCCCATGTAGGGGACATCAAGCATTATATTAGCTGATTTCCAGCACTACGACCTGATGACATTGAGTGGCATCCATATATGGATTGCCCTGAATGGCTAGAGGTTGGTGAGCGACTGCACCAGGATCAATGAGATAGATGGCTTCTAGACCATAAGGATGAGGTTCGAGAGTATCTGTTCTTTTCTAGAGTCCTATGGCAGTTTGGTATAGTCCAAAACATCATGGAGCTGCCTATTATCTATAGGTGACTAGTTCTAGAGATAGATCTACAGTGGGTGCAGCCTACACCTCTGGGCAAAGCTATAGATGATTTCCAATAGTTGGAAGTTGCGATGGTTGGGACCACCCTGGCATACGATACTTGGTGGTCCCTACTTTAGTGGCAAGGATGTGGGCCTCTCGACCAGGTAGATGATGAGGCAGAGGCTGATCCACAGGGGCACAATGTGCACTCGTGAACTGAGGGTGGATGAGAGGTAGAGTTTGCAACAGAGGATGCACCACCAATAGAGGCTAAGGATGTGGCCCTAGATGAGGGTGAGGTTCATCTAGAAAGTGAGGTAGGGTAGCTTCTAGCCCATGTGGCAGATCTATAGATCCATATTGGGAGGTTTCAGTCCCAGATGTTGTAGAGGGATATTAGCATTGCCACCAAGCTAGCTCATAGTGAGAGATAGTTGTAGTAGGTTAGGGATCATATCATAGTTGTGACAGCGCATGCTACATCGGCAAAGGCATAGGTTCAAGAGCTCACTAGTGCACATGGCTTGGCAGAGGTGTGACTAAGTACAGCTATAGTAGAGAGGGATTTGGCCAAGGCAATGGTGGGTGTCCCACCATATATACAGGTTGCTATGGTACCTCCTATAACATCAACACCTATATTTCTAGGAGGTCATGATCCCATGGTCGAGATCATATAACTAAATTCCCTCGTAGAGGATGGAAACACTATTCAGGATGCGAAGGTAGCTCACATCTCTCAGCTGGAGGGCCACATTAGACTGCTAGGTGAGGAGGTTATCGAGGATAGGTATTCCATAGGTACCCATAGGACTAGCTCCAAGACTAGAATTAGGGAGATAGGATGGTCTTCTGCCAACTCGAGATATAAGATGTACAAGACTGAGAGGACTCACCGGTCTGAGCAGACCCAGAGGTCTCTAAGTACTCAGGGTGCTAGCTTGCAGAGGACTCATGGGATTGGTTCTCATGTATGAAGCCTCTTTAGATTAGGTCATACACAGGATCCTCAGCAAGCTATACAGTAAGGGCCAGAGTAGACTACAGATCAGGCTCCCAAATATAGGGTTGAGGGAGGCGGAGAGGGCTCTAGCGGAGGAGGATCAGGCCAGATCTAGGGTCTCCATTTGATACAAGCTATATCATTTTTGTGTGTATCATTTTTGGTGTGAGGTCTGAGGACCTACATGATTGTAGCCTATGGGTATTTTTATGTACCCTTATGTACTCTTTGACACATACACACACACACACACACACACACACACACACACACACACATATATATATATATATGTGATATTTGATCATTTTGGCTCATTATGTGTACTTGTATATGTTTTTAATTTTTTGTTTATGTTATGCAAATGGATGCAGATGTTTATATTGATGCTATGCTTATGTAATGTGATGTATGGATGACATGCACTCGATAGCTTTTTAATTTTTGATGATGAAATGATGCAGTGATCTAGATGCTTAGATGTGTGATATATGATGTATGCATATGGATGCGATGTTTACTTAAATGCATATTTGATTTTTCTTTATTGCCTACATTTAATTTTATGACATTGTCACGATGTGCTGATGCAATGTATGTAGTGCATTACGTAAATGAACATGTATGCTTTAATACCTTAAAACATAAGGAATGAATGCTATATGAGTTTAACAATATAATGGATGACACCACATAATGTATAAAAATCATGAATGTAATTGAAATATCCTCATTACAAGAATTTAATCAATTAATCACCCATATATGAAATGCAATGGTATGAAGTTGTATGATGCGAATGATATAATGTGTCATTCTATTTTATTCTACAAGTTTAAAAAATACGTACAATATAGTCAGTGGTTTTCTAGATATAATTTTTGATATCCATCCGATATCTATCCTATATCTTGATTGTCCTTTGTATAATGATGTATCATGGATTCAATACTTTTCAGTTTGATGATTTTATTCTATATGGTTTGTGTTGCTATTAGAGAAACTTTTGAGGTTTTCCATGAGATTCAAACACCCTAGTAGACTTCTCAAACATCCCATACTAACTATACAAGGCTTTTTTTGGACAAGGATTTCATCACGAATGACCCAACTATTCATTACGCCCGTGTGCATGTGATTATATTAAGATAGACCATAGACATACCCCATATGCCATTAGGGACTCTTCCAAACCATATGTGAGATCAGGTTCCTCCTATATTCGTATCATCCTTATTTCAGACTTGATTGGACTATAATGCTAGACAAACTTAGGCACCCAGAGCTAGCTCATCTCACAAATTGATCAGGACTACTCCAAAAACAAGTAGAACTCTTTCAACCCATTACTGCATTTGAGGATCACCCAATACAACTACTACTCTAAAAGTAGGCGAGACTATTTCAACCCATTGTTGTGCTTGGGGTTCATTCTATGGATTTTAAAGGTGAACAATCCAGGGATTCAAGTTCTCACCCCGTTTTGATTTTTGCTCATATGTAGTGATAAAAATCATTATTTTTCACGTTTTACTCTGATTAATAAAAAACACTGTTTATTCCTATTTTTCTTAAGTAAGGGATTTGTATAGTGCTTTTAATTCACTATATCATTTTAGATTTGAACTTTGAACTTTGGGTTTGAAATTTAAACTATGTATCAATGTACGAGTAGGGGAAATTATTGTCCTTTTGCCAAGGTTCACCACTCTAGACCGAACTATTTTCAAGATAAGTAGGTAATAAAACCCATATCTCTAAATACCCAGGACCACTTTCATAGCTTTCATGCTCCCTTATCTTAGTAGGATTTTAAATGTGTCAATTAGTGATGAGATCCTGATATGCCAAGCATTATGACAACTAATGACCTCATCTACAAAAGCAAAAACAACTTTCTATGATGTCCAAGAAACCCACTAGGTATTTCTGAGTGACCGAAAAACTTTGGTATACACACATATCTCATAACAATAGGTGTTGTGTATGAATGCAACAGATTATGATAAATGCAAAGGTGCATGATTAAAACACAAACGTGGCATCGCTTGTAAGACTGACAAACACAATCCCTATTGACTACAGAATACAGAGGATTACGAATGCCTATATGCAATGCAATGATGAAATGTATGCATGTGTAAATGAACATGCATAATGCAAATGCAAATGTTTTTGGAATTTTTATGCTTTACCCATTTGTTTTGGATTTTTATTGATTTTTTAATTTTTCTAGATTTTGAGCCTTTATATCTGAAAAAATGATAAGTACATGCCTTCAAAGCTTTTAGATTGACCAAACTACTCGCAAGAGAGCTTGGAGCCTTTTAGGATGATCGAGTGGTTTTAAGCAAACCCTCGGAGCCTTTGACTAACATGACCAAGTGATTTTAGGAACCCTTGGAGCCTTTGGTGACATGACCAAGTGGTTTTAGGAACCCTTGGAGCCTTTTACTGGCATGACCAAGCGGTTTTAGGAACCCTTGGAGACTTTTTGGTATGACCGATCTGTTTTAAGCAAACCCTCAAAGCCTTTTACTATGATCTCAAGCATAAAATGCATTAATATGGATGATGTTGAGAGTTTTAAGCTCTTCAACACCTCCTAGCAATGTTAGGCGATAGGTACCCGAACCAATCTTTTCAGATATGATATAGGGTCCTGGCCAATTAGCCAAAAATTTATCTCGCATATCTAGCAACAAATTAGAGTTTTGTTGGTTCTCTTTCAAGACAAGATCCCCAACTTCAAAGTCTCTCTGGTGGACTTTAATATGCACTCGATAGCTTTTTAATTTATGATGATGATGATATGCAGTGATCTAGATGCTTAGATGTGTGATATATTATGGATGCATATGGATGTGATGTTTACTTAAATGCATATTTGATTTTTCTTTATTGCATGCATTTAATTTTATGACACTATCACGATATGTTGATGCAATGTATGTAGTGCATTACGTAAATGAACCTGTATGCTTTAATCACTTAAAACATAAGGAATGAATGCTATATGTGTTTAACAATCTAATGGATGACACCATAGAATGTATAAAAATCATGAATGTAATTGAAAGATCCTCATTACAAGAATTTAATCAATTAATCACCCATATATGAAATGCAATGGTATGAAGTTGTATGATGCGAATGATATAATGTGTCATTCTATTTTCTTTTGCAAGTTTGAAAAATATGCACAATATAGTCAGTGGTCATCTAGATATCATTTTTGATATCCATCCGGTATCTATCCTATATCTTGATTGTGCTTTATATAATGATGTATCATGGATTCAATACTTTTCAGTTTGATGATTTTATTCTATATGGTTTGTGTTGCTATTAGAGAAACTTTTGAGGTTTTCCATGAGACTCAAACACCCTAGTAGACTTCTCAAACATCCCATACTAACTGTACAAGGCTTTTTTTGGACAAGGCTTTCATCACGAATGACCCAACTATTCATTACCCCTATGTGTGCACGTGAGTATATTAAGATAGACCATAGGCATACCCCAGATGTCATTCGGGACTCTTCCAACCCATATGTGAGATCGGGTTCCTCCTATGTTCGTATCATCCTTGTTTCAGACTTGATTGGACTATAATGCTAGACAACCCCAGGCACCCAGAGCTAGCTCATCTCGCAAATTGATCAGGACTACCCCTCCAAAAATAGGCGGGACTCTTTCAACCCATTGTTGCATTTGGGGATCACCCAATAAAACTACTACTCCGAAAGCAGGCGGGACTCTTTCAACCCATTGCTGCACTCGGGGTTCATTCTATGGCTTTGAATGGTGAACAATCCAGGGATTCAAGTTCTCACCCCATTTTGATTTTTGCTCATATGTAGTGATAAAAATCACTGTTTTTCACGTTTTACTTCGAGTGATAAAAATCACTATTTATTCCTATTTTTCTTGAGTAAGGGATTTGTATAGTGCTTTTAATTCACTATATCATTTTAGATTTGAACTTTGAACTTTGGGTTTGAAATTTAAACTGTGTATCTATGTACGAGTAGGGGAAATTCTTGTCCTTTTGCCAAGGTTCACCACTCTAGACCGAACTATTTGCAAGATAAGCAGGTAATAAAACCCATCTCTCTAAATACCCAGGACCACTTTCGTAGCTTTCATCCTCCCTTATCTTAGTAGGATTTTAAATGTGTCAATTAGTGATGGGATCCTGATATGCCAAGCACTATCACAACTAATGACCTCATATACAAAAGCAAAAATAACTTTCTATGACGTCTGAGAAACCCACTAGGTATGGTTGAGTGACCAGAAAACTTTGGTATACACACATATCTCATAGCAACAGGTGTTGTGTATGAATGCAATGGATTATGATAAATGTAAAGGTGCATGATTAAAACACAAACGTGGCGTCATTTGTAAGACTGACAAACACAATCCCTCCTGACTACGAAATGCAATGGATGACGAATGCCTATATGCAATGCAATAATGAAATGTATGCATGTGTAAATGAACATGCATAATGCAAATGCAAATGTTTTTGGATTTTTATGCTTTACCAATTTTTTTGGATTTTTATTGATTTTTTAATTTTTATGGATTTTGAGCCTTTATATTTGACCAAATGGTGAGTACATGCCTTTGGAGCTTTTAGATTGACCAAACTACTCACAAGAGAGCTTGGAGCCTTTTAGGATGACCGAGCGGTTTTAAGAAAACCCTTAGAGCCTTTGGATATGACCAAGAGGTTTTAAGAACCCTTGGAGCCTTTGACTGACATGACCAAGTGGTTTTAGGAACCCTTGGAGCCTTTGATTAACATGACCAAGCGGTTTTAGGAACCCTTGGAGCCTTTTTGGGATGACCGAGTGGTTTTAAGCAAACCCTCGAAGCCTTTTACTATGCTCTCAAGCATAAAATACCTTAATATGGATGATGTTGAGAGGTTCAGGCTCTTCAACACCTCCTAGCGATGTTAGGTGATAGGTACCCGGACCAATATTTTTAGATATGATATAGGGTCCTAGCCAATTAGCCATGAATTTGTCTCGCATATCTAGCAGTAAATTAGAGTTATGTTGGTTCTCTTTCAAGACAAGATCCCCAACTTCAAAGTCTCTCTAGTGGACTTTGATATTGTAAGCTCATTTTAGTCACTCCTGATAAACATGGAGATGCTCTAGGGCATTCACATGATGTTCATCAAGCAACGTTAGTTGATCCAATTGAGCTTGTCATGCGGTGTCATCATCGATGAACTCTTTCAATGTGACATGCAACATTGGAATTTCTAATTCCAAGGGCATAATGGCCTCAGTGCCATATACTAGTGAAAATGGTGTTGCCCCAGTGGGCATCCGAATGCTAGTCTTGTAAGCCCATAATGCAAGGGGCAGCTGGATATGCCAATATTTATGGTTTTCTTGGATCATATTTTTCAAGATGGCCACCACTATCTTGTTTGAGGCCTCACTTTACCCATTTGCTTGTGGATAATAAGGAGTTGCAAAACTATGCTTGATTCTATATTTAGACGTCAAAGCTCTCATAGTTTTGTTCTTGAATGATGTTCCATTATCCGATATTATTTTGGATGGAATCCCAAAATGACTTATGATATGCTCCAGTATAAACTCTGCTATACGAGATCCAGTTGTCATTGTTAAGGGTATTGCTTCCACCCACTTTGTGAAATACTCAGTAGCCATGATTATAAATGTATGTCGGCCCGATGACGGAGGAGAGATCTTGCCTATAAGATCTAATCCCCACTGAGAAAATGGCCAAGCCGCTTGGATGGGCTGTAAGGCCTATGATGGCAAGTGCGTAAGATTAGCATGATGCTGACATTTGATGCATTTCTTGACATACACATTGCACTCCTTCTCCATAGTGGGCCAATAGTAGCCCATTCGAAGGATGCGCTTGATGATGGCCATGCCACTGAAATGGCCACCGCACGTACCATCATGAGCTTGTGAAATCACCCATGATGCCTCTTGGGGCTCTAAGAAATGAAGGAGAACTCCATCATAGCCTCGTCGGTACAAGATGTCTCCTATCAAGACATATTTAGCCACTTTTTTCTTAAATGTGCATTTTGTGGCATGCGACAATCCCTCTGGGATTACACCAAGCTTTAGGAAGTCATGGATTTGTGACATCTAATTTTGATAAGCCTCAACTTCGACTGCCAAGATGACTTGCTCCCCCTACGTATTTACTTTTGCAAATGCAGACTGGGAAACAACCTTATGGTGAATGGTGGTACCACTCCCCATCGGACTCTAAGAGGTTAATGACCCCCAGGGTGCCTTCTTTAGAAAGTCTTCAGCTCTGTAGAACCATTCAGCTTTTGGTTCTACGCTGATCATGTTGATTGACATTTTATTATCAAAGGCTTCACGTTCCACAGTAGGGTGCGAAAGCATTTTAACATGAATGGTAGTGAAATCAGTAGATGGATTCTGAGGGATTAAGGATCCCAAAGAGGCCATGGTGTCTGCGAACCTATTTGATGAATGAGGGATTGCCTCGATGTCATACCATTCCAATTTAGCTAGATATATAGCAACAAGATCCTTATAAGCTTTCAATACGGGACATCGACACTGAAAGAGCCCCTTAACTTGATTTACTATGAGCAAGGAGTCACCAAAGATGTTTAATATTTTAATGTTCATGGTGATGGCTATGTGGAGGCCCAGTAGTAGGGCTTCGTACTCAACGTTGTTGTTGGTGCATGGAAAGTCTAATTTAAATGACAAGGGCATTGGAGCTCCTTGCGGCATGAAAAACACTATTCCTGCACCACCCCCTTGCTCGCACTTTGAACCATCGAAGAACAGAGTCATATCAGCATTATTCTCTGGTTCTTCGGGTTTGGGAGCTTCGGATACGATGAAGACTACATCATCCGGAAGCTCAATGGTCAGAGGTCTACTGTTTGATAGTGGTGCCTCAGCCAGCTGATCAGCTATGACTTGTCCCTTAATGGACTTTTGGCTTATGAATTCTAGATCGAATTCTGTCAGTAGCATGATCCACTTTGTAGTACGCGTATTGTGATACGTCTTACTCATCATGTATTGCAAAGGATTTTGTTTGGATATAACATATGTCGTATGACTTAGCATATAGTGTCACAATTTCTTGGTAGCGAACACTACTGCTAAACATAGTTTCTCCACATATGCATACCCGAGCTCATAGCTCACCAAGGTTCGACTAATATAATATATGGCCTGTTCTTTGCCTTGCACGTTCTTTTGGGCTAACATGGTTCCCAGTGCAAAGTCAGTTGCCGATATATATAGTAGAAAAGGCACCTCTGGCCTTGGTGGAGCTAGCACTAGTGGCGTCACCAGGTATTGCTTTATTTCAGTGAAAGCTGCTCGATAGTCCTCGTCCTAGTTGAATGGGACCCCCTTATGTAGCAATCGATTCATGGGTCGACATTTATCCGATAACTGAGTGATGAATCACTTTATCGATGCTACTTTGCCCTGAAGGCTTCTTAACTCTTTAATATTGGAGGGAGGATGCATCTCTAAGATAGCCTTGACCTTCACTAGGTCGACTTCGATGCCTCATTTAGAAATGATGAATCCTAAGAGTTTACCAGAAGTTACGCCAAATACGCACTTCTTAGGATTCAACCTGACATTGTGCTCTATCAAGTGATCGAAGACCTTCCTTAAGACCTCTGCATGCTCTTCTCATAGTAATGACTTGGCCAACAAGTCATCGATATAATCTTCTAGAATCTTATGCATGTAGTCATGAAAAATGTATGTCATGGCCCGCTGATATGTGGCACCAACATTTTTGAGGCCAAATGGCATAACTTTATAGCAAAATGTTCCCCATGGCATTATAAACGTGGTTTTATGCTGGTCTTCGGGTTTAATCCGAATTTGATTGTAACCAAAAAAACCATCCATTAAGGAGAGCATTTTGTGACCTGTAGTTGCATCTACAAGAGCATCAATATTGGGCAACGGAAATGAATCTTTGGGTGTTGCCTTATTTAGGTCTCTGAAATCCATACAAATATGGATTCTTCCATCAAGTTTTCCTACGGGCACCATATTGGATACCCATTCCGGATAGTCGATGGAGATTACAAATTCTACGTCCAACAACTTTTGTAGCTCATATTTCACCATTAAGGCTACTATTGGATGCATCTTTCTAAGCTTTTGCTTGATCGACTTCTTCATCAGATCTAGCGAAAGGTTATGCGTAACCAATTTTGGGTCTAGACCTGGCATATCCTTGTACGTCCAAGCAAAAATATTAGGTCTCTCTTTCAGTAGAGGGATGAGTGTGGCACGCTCATCGGGAGTGAGACTCTCTCCAAATTTAACCTTCCTTGGATTAGTGGGATCGTTACTGATATCCACATCGAAGGTTTCCTCTACTGACATGTGCGATCCCTCCTCAAGATGATGAGGTGTAGGAATCAAATGGATGTCATCAATTGGGTTGATAGGTTCCATGTTGGAAGTATTTTTGGCATGATAGACATCATATGCATAGCCTGGCACAAAATGAAATGGTTGTAACATTTCTTCATTAGGGAAGAAATCTTCAGGCTCAACGGGTGAGTCAGCATGATCCCAGTCGATAGCATCTACATTGAGATACAATGGTTTGGATGGATCTACTGGATTGTGGAGTGGGGTGGTCAAATCAATGGAGACCATATTGATGGAATGGAATTGATCTCCAGGACCACATGGACCAACTTCTACATCATCGATGCAGCTCTCATACCCGAGATCTGGCTCTAATGGCATGGGCACAAATGGGTCCTCTCTATGAGAACTATGAACTACTGGATCCTCTCTATGCACTGGTTGCAATATGGGATCATTCGGCTCACAGAGCTCCATGTAGGTAGGTGGATGGGGAAACAACATGTGATAAATCACATTAAAGTTTGGTGGTATTCCCCTAAGGTGAGGGTCGAGATTGATTTCTCTTCATAGGTCCTCGGTCGTATACGGTGCATGGCGGTGACGTAGGTAAGGAGGCCCTAGATAGGCTCTCTCTATTTCATCCTCTTCATCACTATCATAGTACAATCCTTCATTTACCCCTATAGGTGGGGGACGCTCTGGTAGGTGCGGTCCCATGAATCTCACTTCCTGGTCACTATCATCCATGTCCAAAAAAATTAGATAATTAGTCCATATGTATGACGCTGACGAGAAAATTGGCTCTGCTTCTTCCCCCAAATGATCAATGTTGGGAAGAATCTCCTCGATAACATGTACCGACTCTACAGGCAGTAGGTGATGCACATACAAAGGCCTTAGATAGCCCCCCTCAGCTTCATCCTCAGATTGATCATCGTTTGAGGATTCGTTGTCGACATCATAACTTGGTCCACTTATCTCGGAGGTGGACTCCTCTCCATCATCGCTGTAGAGATCTCCTAACTCGAGATCACCTAAAACTATGGGGTTATGCCCCTACACACCTATGTCATTGGTTGCATTATGGATTTGATGACCCAGGTTGCCTCTAGGGTTTTGCTCTATGTCAGTCTGCTCTAAGAGCCCTTCATGATCTTCTTCAAGTGGCTCAGAAGTGATGATAGATACCATCGAGTTAGTCCTCCAGAAGCTGGAAGGATTAGGATGATATGGGTTGAAGTCCACATCATCCCCTAGACTAAGGTACAAGTGATCTAAGGATGCTATGAGCAAATCATCTTGTCCTTGTATCTGTAACCCCAACCCGAACCTATCAGTTGCTAGCTGATAACGTGGCTCAAGTGGAGTCCTACATCCTTGTTCAAATAGGCCAAGTCCATACCCATGCCAGTGATATAACTCAAAAATATGCATGGAGTACTCTAGGTTGGATAAATAATGAACATTTACTATGAAAGGTTCGTCACTATCTTCATCCATGGGCACTCACATTGGAAGCTGATCCAGCCCAACGTAGATGAAGTTAGTCTGATTAGGTGGCTCTCCCAATGGTACCACCGATCCAACCAAAAAATGATGAGTAGGCGGTCGGCCCATCTCTTGTGTAGTCTCTAGAATCGGTTCGAAGGTTACATTCTGCACAATATACTCACCTAATCCTGTGTTGGTGAGATGTACAATCACCCATGGTGCGGATGACCCTACTGATGATGCAGGTGAGGTAGGCTGAGGTACCTCCTCGGCTATGTCTTGGGCTTCCTCCACTTCCATGGGGATGGGAGCCTCCTTGGTGACTAGTTCGGGCATGTGTTTCTTCTCTTTTTCACCCATTTTTACCTTTAACTTCCTGTCATCCCGAAGCATCACTGATGCAATCGATTTCAATGAAGTAGCAGTAGTGCGCTCAGATCTGTGTGATACAGATATTGATGGTTGAGCATGTACTATTGGTTTACCTCCTAGATTTTTAATCGATGATGTAGGTCGGACGTCCAGGTGCATTGATGGGAGTATGAAACCCCCTAGGAAAATCTGCTAGGTTCACGAACTTGAAAGGTTCTTCATCTGACGACACTACGTGAACCCGTCCCTCATGCAGATATTTTACACATTGGTGTAGTATAGAGGGAATGCAATGCATTTCATGAATCCAAGGCCTCCCGAGTAGGATGTTGTATTGCATGGCGCCCTCGATCACATGACACATCACAGAGATGGTCTTTAGGCCTACCTGAATAGGTAGGACGATTGTGCCAACCATCGAGCATAGGGCATCATTAAATGCTCTCAACATGAAGGTGGTGGGCACGATATGTGACTTTGGTAGCTTTAGATGATTCAATGCCTTGGTCATTATTATATTGATCGATGAACTAGTGTCGATCAAGACCCTCTTGAATGGTACGTGATTGATGCACATGATGATATGCAATGGTGGGTCAGCCGTATCTATGGGAACCATCTTAATTTCATGATCATAAAATTGGATCATGGGCTCCTGGCACTGCTGTACATGTCCCACAAAATTGGTAAATGCTTGAGCATCTTGAGATTGTACTTTGATGGACCTTAGAATATCCATAAGAGTCTCCCTATGCCTAGGGGACTACTATATCAGTTCATATATAGATAGCTTCGTAGGAGCTATCTACAGGTTTTGGACTAGCCTGCTCCGTATGGTCACCATCGGTCTCATTGGTGGGCCTAGAATATTCTGCGTTGGCCATTGATTCGGTATAGCTTGTATCCTAATGGGAGCATGAGGTTGATTCGGTTGCTCATATCTCCCATGTCTAGTAACAACATTCACCATGCCTACGAACCCCTGGGTAGGTGGTTCGATGCGCACTTGGTTGACCTGGCCAACATTGTTGCATGGTGCCTCATGGTTTGGTAATGGATTTTTGTAAATCCCCATGTTCTGGTTGTCAAGCGCTAGTGGATTACTTGGTATTACAAGCTCACCCTTTTCAATCATGTTTTGCACAATATGCTTGAAGGACCAACATACTTCGATGTCATGGCCCTTCGCACGATGGAAGATGCAAAATAAGTCATCCTGATACCCCTTCGACTTGGGCTGATTCAGATCGACCAACTTAACCTCGAGTAGTCTGATCACCTTAGCCTCGCATAACTGATGGAATATTGACGTCAATGATTCTGTTAGAGGCATGAATTGGTGAGGCGGGTATTGTTCTTTATTTTTTCCCTTATAGTTATTATTGCACTTTTCGTACTATGCAGGAGGAGGTTGGGCTTGATAATTTTGCTTTTGTTGCCCTTTATCCTCTCTCTAGAGGTTTAGCACCACCTGGTTGACGTGGGCCTGCTTGCCCTTATATTTCATGGAGCTCTTCTTAGGCCCCTCTTTCCTGTTCTTAAGCTTCAAGTTGCCTTCTTGCAACTTGATGTCCTCAATTACTTTGGCTTGCGCCAAAGCTTCCTCGAATGTTGGATACTATTGTAGTTGCAACAGTAATGAGATGTGCTTGGCACAACTCTTGGTAAACATTCGAGTCAATTCCATAGCAGGAATAGGGAATGGCAGCTTTGCCATCAATCTTCTCCACCTCTTTCCATATTGTTCAATTGGCTCATCATCGCGTTGAGCTAGCATAACCAAATTGGAAAGGTTAGCCTATTTCTTGATGCCAAAAGAAAAGTGTTCAAGGAAAGTGTCAGCCAGTTGCTCAAAACTGGTAATGTTGTGCCTCTTTTGCTGATTGAACCACTCTCAGGCTGGGCCTGAGAGGGTCATGATGAATGTGTGCAAAAGCAAGGCATTATTGCTCGTAATTTGGAAATAGGCATCCAAAAATCTTGTGACATGCTCCTGCGCATCTTCGTCACCTTTAAATTTGTCTAGCCTAGGCATAACAAAATGCTTAGGGTATGTAGGAGCAGGTATCGAGGGGTCCAAAGGCTCATTATGAATCTTTCTTAATGTCAGCTTTTGAAGAGTCATGCCTTGCCTCTCAATCGCTTTTACTTTCTCAGCTAAGGCTTTATAAGCCTCTGAGGATAAGAAGTCCTCCTCCCTAAGCTGACGTGAGGGTGGTCTTGGAGGTACATTCTTCCTCTATCGAGGTGGAGGACGTTGCTCTTCCTCCTCCTCAACTTGGGATTCTTTAGGATACTCTTGATTGTTTCCCTCTCCCTCTTCTTCCTCATATTATTGTTGCCTCTCATGTTCGAATGGTGGTGGTCATTCTCTTTGTTGGGCACTAATATGAGTGTGAGCATCTCTACGCTCCTGCTGCACATCGGCTTGTGAAAAAGCCTTCCTATGTATGTGCTCTCTATTCTCCATGTGAGTGTATAGACCAGCCCTAGCTAGCCTATCCTCCTACTCTACGTGCTCCTTTTGGGTAAGGATGCATTCCTCATGCATGCGCTACTCATATAGTCTTTGTCTGATGAGCCTCTACGCTTGAAGATTCTCATCTTCAATGCATTGCCTTTCTAGGCGAGCATCCTCCAATTGATCTTGGAGGAGCTATCATCGCTGCTCAGATACCAGTATGTGTGATCTATCAAGGTCATTGGCCATGATAGGCCTCTAGTATGCATGCTCTGTGTGAGTGACCTTATGGGTTCTGTACCCATATGACTGATTTGTGATGCTTTTGCCTTTGTTCGTAAAGATGGCATTGGCATCCTACTGAGCTCTATGCTCTATGCCACCATGCATGGATGGTGGATGTGTCACATGAGGGTGCTTAGAAGCCTCTCCATGCTCTCTAGCAGTCCTAATAGAACCCCCACTATGCTCACTCAGAGCACGGGTGGGTGGAGCCGAAGGCCTATAGCCTAGATGCTCAAGGATGCTACCTAAGCCATCCAACTATCTAGATCTCCATCGCTCATGTGGTGGTGTGCCATTGGCTCCCACCTTAGCCATATCAATAGTGATCTTTTGAGGTTCACTACGTGCGGGAGTCTACATAGGCCTATGCTCAATGGTGGCCCTATCTGCATGCCCCTAAATGGGTGGGTCTCGATCATGTCTGTACTCCGAAGGTGGAGCCATGGATCCTCCTATAGACCTATGACGTAGGGGTACCAACTTGGATCCCTATATAACATACTCTTCAATCGATCCTGTGGATGCACATGCAATGCGATCCTAGTAATGGCTTTCGAGTGGAACACCCTCATGCTGAGAGGCTCCATGCTCTATTCTATGTCTAGAGGAATGCACAGAAGCTCCTCTAATGGGGGTACGCTCAATAGGTTCCCCTCTTGTCGAATTATCTCCTCTAATGCTCGTCGAACGATGTTCGGGAAGTGCATGTGGGTGAGGATTCGACATGTGTTGATGTGAATCTATTGGGGCTTGGTCATGGGCATCAGGCTTATGCCTTTGTCGACCACCCCGTGTCTCCACCATGGTGTACCTAGCATCTAGATTTATTCTTTATTAAGCAAACAAGGTATACAATGGTGTTTATCTCGTATTAATTTTTAAAAGTGAGCCCTAAACTGTTTGATGTTGTTTCAAGTTTGTTGTATCAGTAAAGAACTCCTTATCATGTTTTGAAAGCTTGTTGGATGATATTCTTAGTTAAATTGGCTTTCACCTATATACTCGTAGCTCGACAACTTGGCTATGAACTCCAAGTCATGTAATCCAACCTATAATGTGTGGTAATGAAGCCCACACATGGTCAGGGAGCACAGGTCCTCCCAGATCCTCACCCATTTTCCCCTAGTCAATGTTATACCCTCCGAAGAGAATACATGCAAATTTTCTAGGGTACGAAAGGTTCTTGGATCCGGTATTGGTCTAGTATCCAAGGGTACGTAGGATTTGGGCCAATGGATGGAAATCACCTCCACCATCGTTGAACCCTACTAGTGGTTGGATGTCACTCCCAACTCACTAGCGTTTAAGTGAAACGTGGTGTGTGTGGTTCATTTTATTCTTTTGCATAAAATGAAAATGCATAATATAGCATAAATGATTGTTTCCTACATGATATGCAAAAATAAACGTTTCATTTCAGAAAATATGCATGCTATATCCTAAATGATTTTTGACAATGCAATTACGATGATATAGCCTCTGATTGGGCCTCAAGCATGCAAACCAAACACACAATTCTAATCTAGCACGCTGGATTCTAGGGTGGACTGCACTCAGAGGTCCATTGTTCCTAGAAGCGCCTAGCTAAAGCATAAAATAATGAAACCCTAGGACCTAGTTCATTTTACCCTTTTTCAATGTTGTCCTAATTATATTTCATTTTATGCTCTCTGGAAAAATACAGACAGTAAAAATAGAGACAGAGGTTGAAAATAGGACCTACCTCAGATCCACATTCGAAATAGCTTTGACTCCCTACTGTCTATTGTGTCTTCTATGAACCGTAGGTCTGATGCATGGTTTAGACTGTAAACCATGTCTTGAAGCCATGGGCCAACAATGAGACCATAGTTGTAACCTACGATTTGCACCTGATGACAAAAAACATAAAATGTCAGAGATCAGATGCAAGAAATATGGAGTTCCACCATGATCACCTTCTGACCTATCCAAAAAGCGTGCACCTATCTATTGCATAAATTGAAATCAACATAAAAGCATAACATAATGAACAAGATTGCAAAATGATGAGAAAATAGATGCTTCTTTTATTAATATTGAAAAGAATCTCGATTACAATCATGCCCCTCTTAGGGTCACCCAAATGTTGATACGATTAATACAATTCCAAAGCCCCCAATGGGGTAGGTGCAATACTAATGCTCTCTAAATAGTCACAAACTGCTCTAGGGTGGAGTTGACCCTCTTCTTCGCATTGAGGAAGGAATTAGATGATTGAAGCTCCTTTGAACCTATTTCCTACGATCAAGAAACAACACAAGAACATTAAAAAAATAGGCAACCTCTCATGATGAGGCCCTTTAAAGGATTTAAACATGAAAAAGCCATAATACTAATGAAATCAAGAAAGCATGTAAATATGTTAAACATATGCAATTCTCATAAATATTGATGGAAACATGTAAATAAGGAGTATAGCTTTCAATCTATTGGATCAATTATATGAAATGAAGCATGTTAGCATGAAAAGAAACCAATTATGTCCTACTTGCTAAAATGAAGTAAACCTAATAAAATCCTTAATCCGATCAGTCAAAGTCTCTAAACTACCAAATAAAGTGCTAAAATGATTAATCTAACCTAGCTAAGCATACTATAAAAGGAACAGTAAGGAGATCTTACACCTATTGCAAACCATAGCTCTGATGAGCGGTCTGCATTGTAAACCATGGCTAACAGCCATGACCTGCAACCAAGTAGGTTTGCCCTCCAATTCTAGGGCAGTGGGCTTGATCCTCCTTGTCAAATTGATGATCAAGGGTCGCCTCAGTGTCCTCTGATAGGTTTGGTGGTTGAATTGCTCGATAGGGCCTCTGTTTGCCCAAATTGGTGTTTCTTGGCGTTCTAGCTCCTTAGGGCATCCATGGCATAATTCATCATGATGCTTAGGTTGGCAAAGTGATAGCAACAAATCTCTCTCTTAGTGCACTCAAGTGAGTTCACAATTCGATAGGGCTTCGCTGCTCTAATATCCAATGCTTGCTTCATAGTTTGCCCTAATTCTGAGGGGTACTTATAGGACTACCCAAGGGCTAGGGGTGGCTTCATGGAGAAGCCAAGAACAAGAAGGGGTGGTTAGGACAGTTGGATTGGAAGCTTCCATCCTTTAACCACCTTCTTCTAGATCAAATGGTCATTCAAACCGATTTGGCTCGGATGAAGGCCAACTGAACTTCAGTTAAGACCGTAGGTGACAGCTACGGTTCAGACTGTAAACCGTAGGTGTCAACCATGGTTCAGACTGTGGACCATAGGTCTCAGCTATGGTTCAGACTGATTAGGCCAAGGAGCCCAAATTGAGTGGTTAGAACCACTGCTCTATCTTGGAGTCTATCCAAGATCTTCCATATGGTCTTGTAGCATGTCCATATGAGTAGTCGCCATCGACATGACGTGTTTTAGGTGTCTAAAATAAGACCTATCATGTTAAATGCGTGGTAAATATTCCTCTCAATTTAAACAATAAAAAATGTATGATTGAAAATTTAAATAGGGACCAAGTAACACAAAGTGCGGGTGGCTACCCTACTTCACCTAGATATACTATGTAGGGACAACATAGTGTATAGAATAATAATCTTAGATTGATGACAACAATAGATACATCACCATAGTATGCAAATGGAGCATCAATCCTAAATGCTATTCAAACTTCAAAAGTAACACCCAAGAGCCAAAGATAAAACTAGATCCAATCTGGTAGACACATGGCTACCAAACATTCCTAGAAAATTAAATAATATAATAACGGGGATGTTAGATAATTATTACATTATTTTTGTAATATTTTAAGAGGTAGAATAAAAAGAGACATGCTATTCTTAGAAGCACCAAGAGTTTCTTGAGAAACCAAGATACATCTTATTGTATATATTTGTACAATTGAGTTGATCGAATGAAGTTTTCCTTTCCTCAACATATCAAAAGTGAAATGGAAAAAGTTTTGAATTATTACCCCTTTGCAATTTCACAAAGACTCCAAAAAATTTGATTTCATTCACATATATCATAGTTATCCCTACATAGCCTTTTTTTTAATATAACCAATTAATACATCCTCCCATTCCTATGCAAAAAAATCTAAATCATGTTAATAACTTTTTTAATTGGCTCGAAGGTATCTACCATGTATAGAAGTCTACCCACAACTTCTCTAGCACTAGCGATATATTGAAAAATAGTCAACCTCTTCTTTTCTTCCTTTATGATAGCCAAATAGTCTATCCTCTCATCAATGTTGTTGCTAGACACAAAATGTTAAAAGATAAATAAATTATATTTTTGAAAAAATCTATGAAATACAAATGAGTTTTTAAAAAATTAATGTACTACCATAAATATCACAGGTTATGAATCACAGGATCGAATGTAATATAGCCACAATATAATAAGGTCAAAATAATGATAAGAGTATAATAATATGAGAAAATTAATATGTATAATAAGGCTTATAATAAATCAAATAACATTCAATAATATGTATCAATATGAATGTAAATAGCCTTAATCAAACATGTACTAAGCATGTAATATAACTTACAATATTAATTGCTCAAAATGTATACAAGATTTATTGCTTCACTTTCTCTTACAATGATAATGATTGTGATGCTTGTGATACTTCTTATCCTTGTGTTTTACTTATGATAGAGTATTACCTCCATAATATAGCCATAGTAGTGTGACTCTTTGGATACTTGACTATAGCTCTCCATATTCCAATTCTCTTGACTCTTGGCTTGACTACTTGCCACTTGCATACTTGATGAAAACTTGACACTATAACATATGCACACCTTTACATGACTCTTACACTTCTATAACTTGCACACTCTAACCTAAGACACTTGTGCACATATTTACATTACATATTTATTCTCATACATACAATACACTTGTGCACATAGACTCAACTTACACTTGCACACTAACTCACATGACACTTGTGCATTTCCTACACATTACAACTTTACATGACACTTGTGTATTTCCTACACATTCACACTTACATAAAAAGAGAAATATAACTCACACTCTAAAATATGACTCAACCCTAATCTATTATTTACAAATATACCATGAAGTTACCATGGGGGTACATTAGCATGTACCAAATAATGTAATATACTCTAACAAAACCTTGAGAGAATCAATCCTATAACTAGGGAATCCATATGGTTAGAAACCAATAAAATAAATGAAAGGATTGAGTGGAAAAAGAGGAACATAGGAACCTATCCATAAATATTTCTTGTGGAGCAAATTTTTTAAATTAAATGATATCCTCATAATCCACTTCCACCTAGGTTTTTATCATAAAATCCTTCTCTCACACTTTTAATGACTAACACAAAATCTTCTAGTTTCTCAAAGCATTGCTTCCCTTAGGAGATGCTCTAGAAGTTGACTATTTGAGGATATGCAATTGAGTAAAGGAGATTCACACCCAATATAATACCACATTGTATTTCATAATAGTTTTTAGAAATAAACAAACTCAACACATTATCTAGAATTATAAAAAAAAAACACAAAAATAAAATGCATATGATATAAGGGGGTGTTCATGGACATTGTTGTCATATTTGAATGCACTTTTCTATTTGGGAAAAAAACCCAACATGCTATGTGCACCTACACCTCACATAGAGAAAAATAGTAGAAAGTATTATAGATGGAAGACCACTTGTAGGGCAACCTTCAGGGTTTTTAATCAAGGTTAGCTCTTGTTATCGTCTTTGATTGCACCTCATTATGGGGAAGGGAGGAGGGTGTGGCATCCACACTTCATGTAGAGCAAAATATCAAGAATAACCATGGGACATATGAGAGGGACTGCTTGCAAGAAAACCTCTAGGTCTTTTAATTAAGGCTAGATCCTCATTGGATTTTAACCTCCATGTGATAAATATGAGGTGTGGGTAGGAAAAAAAAGGAGTTGTAATGAAAGTTTAAAAAAATGAATGTGCAACAAATTATAGCCCTAAGCTACAAAGGTGATGCACCAAATAATTAAAAAGAACCCCCAATTTTTTACTACAAAAAAAGTGGTAATTAAACATGAAAAACATCACCAATCGCTAGTGAAAACAAC
Source organism: Wollemia nobilis (assembly GCA_028583015.1). Lineage (NCBI taxonomy): Eukaryota > Viridiplantae > Streptophyta > Pinopsida > Araucariales > Araucariaceae > Wollemia > Wollemia nobilis. The sequence goes on from JAQPPZ010003275.1 coordinate 147,154, forward strand.
CAAGAAAAACACATCGCTAGTAATCGAGATAAATCAAGGGAATGAGGACAGAGTAAAATTAGTCACAACTTCCATTAACCCATTGAAATGATTAAAACACAATTATTCTTAGAGGGTTCGATACTTCCTAGGCATGATAAAAGGCTTGGGCTCCCCTTATTACAGTATAAAAAAAGGTGAAAAGAAGATCCTGTAAGACTAGGTGTTGGCCACAAGAAAAAAACTTCCAATGCATTTTACAATAAAGTCGGTCTATTTATAAGTCAAGAGGAGGGTGTCTTCCCTCCAAATATTTGTGTAGAAGGTATACAAATATCCTCTATTCCTACAACCAAGAAATCCTTTTACAACTAGTGTGATACCAGCTTTGAGGTCTCTCGATTCATGGCCATAAATATTGAAAGCTTTAGGGCCTTTGGATAATTTATGTAGGTGATTGGGTTCTCTATTGTTGCATCAGAGTTGCTACACCATAATTATTTTGTCGTCCTTACTCTAGAATTTTTCAATCTACTAATGTGATAAACATAGCCTCCTTGACTGGTGCAGGTGAAAAGGGTAGGCTCATGTGTATGGTGTGTGATGGCCATTAATGGTGTGTGATTGGTTATAATAGGATTGGCCATAAAATTCAACCTTTGTGACCATTGGTGGATGTCTTCTTTAATGCCCTCTTGCCTACTCTTCTCTTGCGCATGTAATTGCCATGTGTTCTTTGGATGGAATGAAACGTCCATAAACTAATGGCATACCTTCTCCTTAGGGTGCTAGTTCTTTTCTCTCATGGAATTTTGACTAGATACCACATGTCTAGCTTCAAATTTAGTAGGATTCCCTCCTCTTTTGTTGGAACCTCTTTGGTTGGAAGGACCGTACAGACCATTGGATTGAAAATAAATGATCCATGGGCCTTGGTGTCCTTGCTAGCTTGAATTGGCTAGTCATGAAGTGCTAGGTATAGAAGGAATATCTAATAGCTAGCATGAATTTTAGCTCACCCATTTTTCTTGAAGCTTCTATCTCTTGACTAAAGGTAGGAAGTGCCTTTCTAACTAGAGGTATAAAGTGCTCTCTAACAAAAAATCATAGACTACCCCCGCTTCCACCTTACCTATCTTAGATTGAAGCAAGGCTATAGGGAAAATTTCCCTACAACTTTGGCAGCTCTCAGGGCTCCTCAACCTGTTGAAGGAGTGAACCTAGACTTTTCTTTCATTGTCCATTGGATGAGGAGTCAAAATTTATAAGTTGTATTTGACACTTTTCAATGTCCAAAAGTTTTTATCTTCTGCTTGCGACCTTGCTATTTTGTATGTCTAACACCTTCAGACTACTATGTTATAAGCCTACTCCCTTTAGTATTTGTCACCCTTTTAGAAGAGATATTTTATAGGGTTCAACAAGATTTGACAAGCTTGTTGACCTCAGCTTTGCATTCCAAGATCTTCTGGCCTCATTCCTAGTTCTTGAATTTTATTTGTAGAGCATGTTGCTTAGGTTTCCCTACAAATTCCCTAGAATACATATTCTCTTGAAATCTATGATTGGGAAGGGTTGGTCTTTTTACCATCCATACCCTCTTATTTAGTGGGTAGGTTAGGGGTCATCATGCACCTTGTAACTTGGCTAACTATGGGGCCCTATTAGATACCATCAAACAGGTTTTAGGGTTCTCTTATATAATAGGGGCTAGCTTAGATACCATCAAAAAGGTTAGAATTTTAAGTCTAGGTGGTTATATTCACCTCGTGGCATGGGGAGTTTTAACACTATCAAATACCTTCTTTGATAGTTCTTCTTGCTAGACATCTTTGGTATTAGATGAATTGTGACAAATTCAAGTCTTATTTTAACATTACCCCTTTGCTCAAAATGCCCCTTTTACGATAGAAAGGTCTTATTGAAATAAAATTCTAGGGGGAATACTTCTTATATAGATTATCACATTGTATGGAGAAATTTTTTGGAATTTTAACCTTTTCATAGAAATCTCCATGTTATTAGATTTGATAGGTCCTAAAGATGATGTGTATCATCTACCACCAGCCACTAGGATCTTCAACTAGGCCCCTAGTTGAGCTTGTAGATATTTGGTGAATTGGGACCAATATAGGTGCTATATGTTGAGTCATGGTCTAGGGATGACCAAGATTCTTGTTGAATGAGAATGGGGGATTTTGATATCCAGCTAAGGGCAATAAAAAACTTGGGTTTCCTTGTTGAAAGGAAGGCTTCAGATAACTCTAGTAGGGACAAATTTGGATGTTCAATTGCCTTTTGAATGTTATGACATTATTAGTGAGGGTTCTCATAGATTTGGATATTTTTTCTATCTTAGCTTCTATGGGAGAGAAGGTTTGGTTTTGATCTTGATATGTGGGAGGATGAGTTAGACTGGTGGAGGGTTGTCTAGTCAAAGAGTAGTGTCAGGGGTGTTGAATAGAGGGAAAAATGGTGAAGGTGGTCTAGGATCTAGTATTCCTATTTGGATTAGGTTCTTCTCACCTTGGATGGTTATCTCATAGGCCTCTAATATTAAATTACCACCCTTAGACTTGACCATAATGGAACTTTAAGAATTAAAACCTTGTAGGAAGTAAATGAATGCCATACGTAGAGGTGATCTGATCTCCTTAGCAATATTTTTCCAAGTCTTGTGGAATCAAATGTTAAAGTCATCCATTATCTTTGTAGGTACTCTTTTTATGGTTTAGATTTGTTCTAGGATGGATGCTCCATATACCTTTTCCCTGAACCACTTTACCAAGAGCTTCGCTAATTGGTCATAACTTTCAACTGATCATGGGATGAGATTGAGGTATCATTCCCAAGCTCTCTCTCAAAAAGAAGTTGCCAATAGTCTCAAGGCTATATCTTGATTTTTAATGAAATGCATGACACATAATCCTAATAGGTGCTACAAATATTTTGTCAAAGTAACATCTCTCAAGAAGTATGGTAGAGATTTGAGCATCGAGGTAGGAATTAGGTCTCGTGTGATAGATAGAACTAGTGGAATTAGGGGACCTCTATCATTTTATGCTAAGAAAATTTTGAGAGGCTAATGTACCATGGATGTCCTATTGTGTTATCATTTCCTCCTTTGCCTTTGATTTAGGGATTATACTAGCTCTCGCTAATTAGATCTAGCAAAGGATTTGGTCACAGACCTTCTACTCATATAATTTTAGGTTTTTGATGAGGTCACTAGGTGGGGAGATTTTGCTTCAATAAGATGATGATACTAAGACTCCCACAAAAATCTTAGTCTATATTTTGTTAGACAAATTTTGAAAGTCTATATTTTGAATCTAAGTTGTCAAGTGGAGTTACCAAGTGAATGTTTTGAGTGCTTCTCTTCAAGTAGAAATAATATGACCTTCATAAAGGTCATGATCAAAGTTTCTTCAATATTAGCAAGGTAAACATAGAAGGTCATACCACCAAGCATGCAAAATAAATTATTGTCATCTCTAAGCACACCCCATTCTAGATAAGGGGGGATGGTGTGGCGCTCATGCCTCACGTAGAGAAAAATATCAAGAAGTATCATGAGGCTGATAAGAGGGACCTCCTATAGGGTAACCTTTGAGGTTTTTAATCGAGGTTGGATACTGATTAAATGTTAACTCCTTGACACATAGTGGCATCCATAAGCTAGGGTTGGGGTGTGGATAACCAAAAAAGAGAATTGCAATGAAAGTAAAAAAAGAATAATTTGAATGTGAAAAAAAGTAAAAACCTAAGCTATGGAGGAGATGCACCAAAGAATTAAAAAGAACCCCAATTTTTTACTATAACAAGTCACAATTGAAAAAAAAATATTGCCTATGGTTAGTGAACACAACCAATCAAAACACATTGCCAGAAATCAAGATAAAACAAGGGAAGGAGGATAAAGTGAAATTAATCATAACTTTCATTAACTTGCTAAAATGATTATAATAAAATCAGGCCCAGAGGGTTTGATGCTCCCTAGGCACAATAAAAGGCTCAGACCCCTCTTATTACAATAGGAAAGAAGGATGAAAGAAATATCCCATAAGGTCAAGTGTTGGGCATGAGAAAAAAACTTTCAATACATTTTATAATAAAATTGATCCTATTTCTGGAAGAGAAAACTAGGGCATCAGTTGGGTAGCCAAAGAGATTTCTGGTTACTGTGGATTTGAAGACAAGATTGTTGCCTTAGAAGGGCCCAATGGGGACACCTCCGGATCCTCTTCTAGAGAGACATAGTTCTTTTATAGATTTGTTAAAGGATAAATATCCATCAAATACTGAAGAAGCACAAAAAACTGCATTAAAAATGCTCTTTACAGCTGCTAGAAATAGATCAACATCTTAACGAGTTAATGGATGCTTGCCATATTCAGAATCAAGGCCAAATATTGTCATTGAGTAAAGGATGGTCGAAGAAACAATTTTATATAGAGCCAATCATGATTTAATCTGTAAATTCATGGGTATTCGCCCTACCCTAATTTTTTTGCATTCCTGGGTCCGGCAAAACTAGGAGCCTCTTGGTGAGTATTCTTTGTGGTTTATTAGCAATGGATATTTTATTGTTATTTTTCTTCACTTACCAATATAAATAGGGCTTTCGAATAAAAAAAGAGGAATCATGGTCCGACGAGATTATTTTTTCAACCCTGAAGAGTGGGATTTGATCCTCGAATTGAACCCACTACTGTCCCGATTTGGATTCATTTGTATGCACTTCCAATGGAGTTTTGGAGTGAGCAGGTATTGGAAATTATCGATAATTCCCTTGGAAGACATTTGGGTGTTTCCAAAGACACAATAGAAGGAAACACAGCTTTTTATGCAATATTATGTGTGGAAATGGATCTTAGCCATACCAGCAGAGGTGGAACTTGAACTTGCAGGACTATCTTGGATTCAACAATTGGATTATGAGGCATTGCCATTCAGATGCAGAGTTTGCCACAAATATGGGAATTTAGCCCGATCTTGTCCAAATAATACGAACATAAAAATGGAGACTCCTCTAGTAATGTCAAATCTTCCTACGGATGGTAAGTCAACAATCAACAAAGAACCAATCGATATTTCTCAGGGTAAAGAAGCACAGGGAGATGGTTTTGAACAACCCAAAAATAAGGATAAGGCAAAAGAAAAAATATGGTAAAGAGCAAACCCAACTCAAGCCCTCTAATAGGTATGAGATATTTAAGACACAAATGGACCAAGAAGAAGAACAATTCATGGAAGGAGTGGATGGGAATAATAAAAATAATAACAGCCATGTTCAACCTCCTCTTTCATCTCCCCCCATCATAGAGTAGGTAATTAAGTACGGTGAGTTACCACATTTAGAGAGTGCAGGAGCATTGATAGTGCATAACCAAGAGCAACCAATAATTAAGGATGTCAGCATGGGCATAGAAGAAAAGAATAGAGAAAGGCCAACTCTAGGGATAACTCAAGTGGAAAAGAGATAAAAAAATAGCAGCTCTCAAGGAGTGGGTAGAAAATCAAATAAGGAATTGATAGCAGTTCAAGGAGACAAACTTATCACTAGAGGATTGATGAGGCCAATAGATTTTTACTGCTCTCAAGGTAACCAATGATTATACAATAATGGAATGTTAGGGGTTTAAACAGTAGAACCCATCAATCTGTTGTTCAAAGACTCTTAGAAAAATGTAAAACAAATTTTTTGCTTATCCATGAGACAAAAATGTCATTGGATCTTATGTGTAAAATAGTTAAAAGACTTTGGAGGGGTGCTAGTCATATGGAAGTGGCTTCCCAAGGAGCCTAAGGAGGATAGTAAATAGTTGGAACTCTCTTTAATGGACTGCAATAGAACATATGGCTTGGAGGTGTGTTATCACATCACATTTTAGAAATAATGTCACAGTTGAACATGTTTTAATCATAAAATTTTATGGGGCTCAAAACCTAAATGGTCAGATGCATCAATGGAAATTTGTGCATAACATGAGAGTCTCAAGGGAATAGTTAGACTAGATTATTGCTGGGGATTTTAATGCTAAATTATCCTCTAGATATTAGGAAGGGGGAACCCCATTTTTGGACCCAGGGGATGGAATTATGATTGCCCAAGTCCAGGCATTACACTTGGTGGATATTAAATGCCCTGGAACCAACTATACTTGGACTAATAAGAGGAGGGAGCCACATAGAAGGAAGGTGAAGTTAGACCATTTTTTGGTTTCAGAGGAGGCATTTGTAAAATGGAATATAAAATTTTAGATTTTGGAGGGTTTAGTTTTAGATCACTTTCCCATTTTTTTGGAAGGAGGGATCAAGACAGTGCAGCATCACAAACCATTTAAATTTGAAAACTTTTGGTTACAAAAAGAGGAACTTCAAAATAAAATTCCACAATGGTGGGAAGAAGTCACCCAACATTGATGAGGCCAAATATTGCCTCATTTTTTATTATTTTAGACATCCTTAGTAGACCTTTTTGACATGTTTTAATGTTAATTTTGCTGATGAAATGCAATATTTACTACTATTTACATGTTTGACTGTTTAGAAACAGTATATTCTGTTTTTACTAATTTTCTATATTTTTTGCATAAGTTTTGTTGATAAATAATGATTTATTGTGAAATGTGTTAAGTGCAATCACGTGTGGAATATATATCATTCATATCATGCTCTCTGAAGTTGTCAAATGCAGAAAATAACACTAAAAATAGGTCAAAACTGTAAGCTGTGCAAAACTGTTTTTAACTGTTTTGACTTGGACAAATTCCAGCCAGATTTGCATGGCTTGGAATTTGGTCAAATTCAACTTAGGAAAGAGTGTGACCAGGTTATTAAAAGACTTATAAGTCTGGTCCACCCAATGCTCGGCCAAAGAACCACAAACAGTGTTGAAAATAGTCATTCTAGCGCTACTAAAAAAAAATAGGGATTCTACTCCGGAATAACAGGACTGCTCCGGAATAACCGGAAATGCACAGTTTTGACTAGAACAACTCAGGAAAGACAGCAAATTATAGAAGAATGATAGGGATAGCTATGTAAATCTGTTATGTATTTTTTTCAACCCAGAAGACCTCCAGCAAGTGTGCAATGAATAGATTTCATATGTAACCATATTCTGTATTTTAGGAATGCAGTTTTAACAGCATTCCTAAAATGCCTGAATTTGAATCATTCCACATCTGATTTAGCTATTTTTAATATAAATAACTGGCTCCCATCTGGGTTGAGCTAGGTAGGAAGAATTAGGAATGCAATTAGTGTAATTCTGAATATTGTGAAATCATATTTCTGTAGCAGTAATATGCAGAATTTTCCTGCATGTTTTTAAATCAATAAAAAGTGCAGTTTTTGTCAGTTTTACTTTATGATTGAAAGAGTGATTAAGTAGAACACCAAAGCTACTTCTTCACCTTCTTCTAAACCAGGGAGCAAGGGCCACTGCCAGGAGCAAAAGAAGGTTTATACCAGGTTTTCTTGTTTAATTCTGTCTGTAGTAGAATAACAGGAAACCTGTCATTTTTTCTGCACTTCTTTATTTTGCTGAATTTATTTCCAGTTTTAGAGTTTGTAGTTTCATTTTCATTTCTGAGTTTATTTTTAGATCTATTATTTTATTTTGCAAGATAGTTAAGTTTATTTCCTGCAATTCTAATTTCAGCAACTTTCATTTCAGCAATTTTAATTCAATTTTTGAGTGCATTTTCAGATTCAGCAAGAGTAAATAGGTTTCTTTGACTGTTATTTCATTTTTGTAGTTTTATTTCAGCAAGCATAATTTAGTTTCCTTCAGTTCATAGGGTTTAGAGTGACAGAAGAACCCCCAGCAAACACTAACTGTTCTACTAATAAAGCCATTTTCTGAATGGAGTGTCTTACACCTGCCTGAATTGACTGTCGTAAATAGCCTTAGGACACTTGCCCGGATTGATAAATAATGATCAAATGGTGAATTAAACGACACTCATAATTTTTGGCACCGTTGCTGGGGATCATGGTGTTGTTAGTCAAATTTAAGTAGGTCAAGAACTGTAGGCTGGATACAGAAAATAGTTCTTGTAAATTCTACAGTCTGTTTAGTAAATGTGTATGAATGCATAGGCTGAGAGACGAAAGAGGGAGGTTTATCCGAAGTGGCTTTGAGCCACCAAAGAGACCTACTCGGTCTGATGAAGAATTGCCTTCATTTGAAATCACTGAGGAAAAGCCAGACATACCTTCTTCATCAGAAGAATTGTTGGAAAAATTAGAAAAGAAGTTGAAAGCCCTAGGTCTGCAGAACAAGTTGAAAGCCCTAGGTCTACAGAACAAATTGGAAATCCTGGCATGGACGAGGAAGAAATAGAAACACCTAAGCCAATGATTGAAACAGAGTCTGTCCAAGAAGAGGGTCCATCCTCTCCACAGGGACCTCCCTCTTCTAGAACTAGAAGGCAAAGAGAAAAGCATCTTTGGAATAGAATCTGTTAAAAAATGCAGAAGGGTATCATTTTCAACAGATGTGACTGTGTTGTAGTCCAATAGCTCTGATGAGGTAGAACCAGGAGAATCTATTCAGAAAATTCCCAAAATAGGAAAAAGAAAATCTCCTGTTCAAACATTACGAAGGTCTGCAAGACTTCAAAAGGGTAAAACATCATTTGACCAAGGAGGTCAAGAAGCAGTAGCAGAATCAGCAGAACCTGCAAAATTAGCAGAACCTGCAGCCACAAACATAATAGAGCCTACATCCAGCCCTGTAGTAGTCTTGGTGGATTATTCAGATTCTAATTCTAAGGAAGAGGCAGAGGTAGAAGAAGAGTCAGAGACAGGAGAAAAATCAAAAACAGAAGAAGAGGCAGAGGAAGAAGAAGATATCCAACTACAATTATTTGCAGCAAGAAGTGTGGTAAAAACACAAACAGGATGGATAGAGAAGTGTCAAGCTTCTATTTCAAAAAAAGATCAAATGATTGCAATGTTGCAGAAAGAAGTGGCAGGTTTAAAAGCTAAAATTGCATCTTTAGAGCCATAACTTGATGAAAATATGCATGACACTCAAATGGCTGACATCTTGTTGGAATTAGCAACAGCTGCACAGGTAGTAGAATCACCAAACAGGGAATAACCTATAATGGATATTGAAGGAGAATAGGGATAGGAAAAACTTCTGATCTCCTCAATTCCTGTTGCAGATATTGAACTATATGAACCCCTCATAATAACACAGAACATGGGAATTCAAACTGAATTACCTATAACGAGGAACAAGGAGTACAGGTCAACCTGCCTTTGGCAGAAATAGAAGAAAAGGAAACACAAACAAATTCTATCAGGGTTGAAATGACAGACAAAGAAGTACAGGTTCATATTGTTCCTCAAATGCAGCAACCTGTTTGCAATCCCCTTATGGTTCCAATTGAAGAATATAATACAGATTTATCAAAGTGGATGATGAGATGCCAAAGGTTGGAAGAAAAGGTTTTAGCTTTGAAACCTTTGGAGGAAAAATGCGAGGCTAATGAGGCAGAAATAACAAAATTGAAGAACCAAGTGCAGGTTCTCTGTCAAAATGCAGAGTTTTTAGTCCAGTGCAGAAGACCTGCAAGGTTTTACACCTTAATCCTTAGAGAAAGATTTATCCGTTGGCAAATTATGAGAATCCACTCTAATTTGCCATACAAATTGCAAAATCCTGAAGAATTTGTGGATACCTACTCACATGCACCCAATAGAACAAAAAAATCTGTTGTGTGAGTTATTCCTACATAATTTATTTATGCCTGAGGATGACACATTCCTACCTCACATTTTTACAGGGGATATTCAGTTAAGAGCTTTCCTGTCTACTCTACAAAATCAAGAATATTGGGAACAGCAGAAGCAAATGATTAAGGATAATGAGGCTAATGCAGCTCTATATCTGAGGCCAATTCACGGTGATTACAGGGGTGCAGCCAATCAACATTTTACTATGATGAGAGAAGAAAAGGTGAGGAAAATTTATGAAACCAATCTTCAGAGATGCTTAGTTGATTTTTAGAATTTTACTCACCAGCATTTTAATAGTGCTTTAGCAGCCATTGTAGAAATCGTTGGGGAGAGTTACCTCTTTCCTTGCAGAAGAAAGAACCTATCTCCCCCAATAACTTGTAGTGGTCAAAAAGAAGAGCTGAAGGTATCATGCAAGTTATTCAGCAGCTGCAACATCAGTGGATAGGATTAAGATACAGACTGCCCATTGTAATCACCCCTGTTCCATGGTTTTTTGATGAAGACCCCCAGCCAGACGATCAGTTTCAGGCATGGCTCAAGAAGATAAAGGAAATAAGATGTTTTTACAATATTCCTGGTCCAAAGTTGTCAAATGCAGAAAATAGCACTAAAAACAGGTCAAAACTGCAAGCTGTGCAAAACTGTTTTTGACTGTTTTGACTTGGACAAATTCCAGCCAGATTTGCATGGCTTGGAATTTGGTCAAATTCAACTTAGGAAAGCGTGTGACCAGGTTATTGAAAGACTTATAACTCTGGTCCACCCAATGCTTGGCCAAAGAACCGCAAATAGTGTTGAAAATAGTCATTCTGGCACTGCTAAAAAAAAACAGGGATTCTGCTCTGGAATAACAGGACTGCTCCGGAATAACCGAAAATGCACAGTTTTGACCAGAACAGCTCAAGAAAGATAGCAAATTGCAGGAGAATGATAGGGATAGCTATGTAAATCTTTTATGTATCTTTTTCAATGCAGAATACCTCCAGCAAGTGTGCAATGAATAGATTTCTTATGTAACCATATTCTGCATTTTAGGAATGCAGTTTTAACAGCATTCCTAAAATGCCTGAATTTGAATCATTCCACATCTGATTTAGCTATTTTTAATATAAATAACTGGATCCCATCTGGGTTGAGCTAAGTAGGAAGAATTAGGATTGCAATTAGTGTAATTCGGAATATTGTGAAATCAGATTTCCGTAGCAATAATATGCAGAATTTTCCTACATGTTTTTAAATCAATAAAAAGTGCAGTTTTTGTCAGTTTTACTTTATGATTGAAGGAGTGATTAAGTAGAACACCAGAGCTACTTCTTCACCTTCTTCTAAACCAGGTAGCAAGGGCCACTCCTAGGAGCAGAAGAAGGTTTATACCAGGTTTTCTTGTTTAATTCTGTCTACAGCAGAATAACAAGAAACCTGTCATTTTTTCTGCACTTCTTTATTTTGCTGAATTTATTTCCAGTTTTAGAGTTTGTAGTTTCATTTTCATTTCTGAGTTTATTTTTAGATCTGTTCTTTTATTTTGCAAGATAGTTAAGTTTATTTTCTGCAATTCTAATTTCAGCAACTTTCATTTCAGCAATTTTAATTTAGTTTTTGAGTGCATTTTCAGATTCAGCAAGAGTAAATAGGTTTCTTTAACTGTTATTTCATTTCTACAGTTTTATTTCAGCAAGCATAATTTAGTTTCCTTTCAGTTCATAGGGTTTAGAGTGACAGAAGAACCCCTAGCAAACACTAACTGTTCTACCAATAAAGCCATTTTCTGAATGGAGTGTCTTACACCTGCCTGAATTGACTATCGTAAACAGCCTTAGGACACCTGCCCGGATTGATAAATAATGATCAAATGGTGAATTAAACGACACTCATCAAACATATGGTACAACAATGTTTAGATTCCACAAATAGCTTCATTATGTCAAAGATCAACTGAAACAATGGATACGAGCTAACAAGACGAACTTCCATGTCCAAAGAGCTCCATTGATGGCCATATGGGATGAGGTTCAAAAAAACTTTAGGGAAGGAACAATTATAGAGCAGCTCAAATAAGAGGATGATGCATTGCATAAAGTGGTTGAGGACATTGACAAACAAGAGGAGACCTACTAGAAACAGAGAGCAAGAACCACTTGGTTAGTAGGTGATAAAAAGAGCAAATTTTTCCATCGGACTGCTTGTGCTAGGAGACAGATGAACAACATGGAAGCTCTTCAAGATGAGAACGAAAACTCCTTTGATACAATTCCAGGTATGCATTTCCATTCAATGGATTATTTTTCTAAACTATTTAAGGAAATTATGGTGCAAGATGAAGAGTCTCAAAAAGAAGTTCTTGTGGTCATACCCTCTGTTATCTCTGAAGAAAATAATTAGGCCCTACTTAAACCCATTGATAGAGAGGAACTAAAGAATGTAGTCTTTGGAATGAGCAGCGAAAAAACACTAGGTCCAGATGGCTTTCCAATTGATTTTTTTCAGGCCTTCTGGGATAACATGGAGGAGGATGTAATGGCTATTATAGAGGAGTCCAAAGGTAGTAAAATAATGCTTAACGCATTAAATCATACTTTAATTACCTTAATTCCAAAAGGGGAGGAGGGGGTACATGTTTTAGTTGAGCGGCTAAAACCTCTTCTACATAGCATTATCTCCTCGGAGCAAGGGGGTTTTGTAGAGGGTAGACAGATATTGGATGGTGTGGTTCTATCTCAAGAGGCAATCCATTCAATGCAAACATCTGGTAATAGAGGAATGTTCATAAATTTAGATATGTCAAAGGATTATGATAGGGTGGAGTGGAGCTTCTTGTCAAAGATGATGGCAGCCTTTGGTTTCTCTCAGGATTGGATATAATGGTTCATGAGTTGTGTTTCTACTCTAACATACTCAGTGTTAATCAAGGGTCTTCCCTCACAACTATTTGGAGCTACTCGAGGCCTTCATCAAGGAGATCCTTGCTCTCCCTATATTTTTCTCATATTGGATGAAGGATTGGGTAGACTCATATTGAGGAGAAGATAACAAGGTTTGCTAATAGGTATCAAGGTGGGTGAGGAAGTTTTGACTCACCTACATTTTGTGGATGACATAGGATTGGTGGGAGTGGCTAGCTTCAGGGAAGCAAGAATGATTAGAGATACACTTAATGTCTACCTTAGGGCTACAAACCAAGTCATAAATGATAAAAAATCCAAAGTGATATTTTTCAATCTTGATCAAAGGTTTCAAGACATAATTTTAGAGATCTTGGGATTCACAAGGACTTATCTCCCAGTGGTATACTGTGAGGTCCCTTTACCATTTGCATTTTAAAAAACTAAAAATAGATATTTGGAGGAATATTTTGTACTGTATCAAGGACAAAATTAATCATTGGTCTCACAAATGGTTAAACTATGGGGGTAGATTAAATTTTTTACATTCAGTCATTTAAGCCATGCCAATTTATAAATTTTCTATCCTTGCTGCCCCACATACCATATGGAAAGAGTTGGACAAGATGGCTAGAAAATTTTTATGGGAAGGAGTAAAAGGAGAGAGGAAATAGGCCTTAGTAGGTTGGGATAAAGTAAGCCAACCCAAGGTAAAAAGAGGTTTGGGACTGAGAATATCAAAGTTAAATAATAAAGCTTTGGCTGGAAAGCTTTACTGGAGGTGGATTTCCCAACCAACTTCTTTATTCAGTAGAATATTAACTAGTAAATATTTGGGACAGGTAAACCCAAATGAGGTGGGTCATTTCCCTTTGGATGTTAATGGATCCTTAGTGTGGTAGGCTCTCAAGTTAGGATCTTAGGTAGTAAAATATGGATTATTTTGGAAAGTGGGGAGAGAGGAGAAGGCACGATTTTGGACAGATTCATGGGATCAATATCCACCTATCATTGTTGAATTTCCTGAATTGTAACCAATAAAAATAGCCATGGAAACTAGGGGTTGGGTCCAAATTGAAAGTTATTTCAACACTAGTTAGCTAGAGGATTATAAGTTTAAGTAGTTTAAGAAGTTGGATGAGTGGCCAATTTTAGTTCCTCCGGATTTGACACCCATCATGACTAAAATCATGGCAGAAATATTCCTCATAGGTAGAGATAAGGAGGATGAATTAGCTTGGGGATATGAGAGCCTTGGTGTCTACATAGTGAAGGATGGATATGATAAGATACTTCTAGAGCCTCCTCCTCATACATATCAGGTTGAGGATTGGAGAAACATTTGGCAGTCCAAGGGTTGGCCAAAAGTAAGATTTTTTGCTTGGTCGTTCATGCATAATGGAATTCTTACTTTTTATAATCTCAGATGTAGGGGAATAATTGGTCCATATAAATGTGTTTTATGCTACAAGAGTGAGGAAAAAGCTGATCACTTGATGTTTGAGTGCCCATTCACGTGCCAGATCTTGGAGAGATGGTTTTTATATTATAAAATTCAAGTTAATGGTGATTTGAATCAGATGAATATTTGGTAAATATGTAATAGGGGTAGATTTAAATCTAAATCTCTTTGTATTGGTTGGGATATTGGATTAAACTTCATTTTATGGCAAGTGTGGTTGGAGAGAAATGCCAAAATTTTTAGAGAAACTTTTCTTCTTTAGATGGAGTTTGGCAGGTCATTTGGAGCAAAGTCACAAAAACTGTGGCAGTCTATGGCAAAGAGGAATCTTAGGTTGTTATTGGGGTAATGGAAAAGGAAGTTGAAGTGCAATAGGGGTAGGAAAAATCTAGTTGGAAACCACCCCAGAAGGTTGGATTAAAATTAATACTGATGGAGTTGCAAAAGGCAATCCGGGTAGAGTTGGAATTGGAGTGGTTTACCGGAATCATGTTGGAACAGTGCTCTATTGGGAACTGCAAGGCTTGGTAAGATCCACAAACAATGAATCAGAATCCTTAGCTATCAAATATTCTTCTATTTGGGTATTAAAACAAGGTCACAGGAGGATAATCCTAGAATCATATTCTCAAATAATGGTTGGAGCTCTAGATTGCATGAGAAACTTTGCTTTGAAAACATGGAGGTTGAGGATCCTTGTCACTCAAATTAAGGAATTATGGAGGAAATTAGATGGTGTGATTCCAGTTTATGTGAGTAGAGATCTAAATAAAGTGGCAGACTTCCTGGCTAAGATGGGTACTGAGAAGGAGGTAGGGGTTCAGTGGCATAGTGACATGGTTATTGAGGATGAGATGATTAGGCAGGTTGGTGAGCAAATCCAGTGCTTAGCTAATTTGGATAACCATTCTAGAAATACTGTTTAGGAGATTTGTGCTTCAATGTAGATCTTCTTTTATAGTTATAAACATGTGAATAGTCATTGTAGAAATATGGTTTAAGATATTTGGATCCAATGCAAATCTTCTTTTACTATTGTAAACATGTGTTCTCTTTAGCTAAGGCCGGGAAAATTCTCATCCCAAATTTTAAATGATCTTTGTTTTAATACAAGTTTTTTCAAATTATTTTAAAAAAAAAAATTGATCCTATTTAAAAGTCGAGAGGAGGGTGTATTTCATTTGAATATCTATGTAGGAGGTCTACAAATATACTTTATTCTTGCAACCAATAAATCCTTCTACAAGTAGTGGAATGGCAACTTTGAGGTCTCTATATCCAAGTCCATAAATGCTAAAAGCTTCAATATATTTAGATAATCAGTGAAGGTGATTGGGATCTCTACTACTACATCAAGGTGGCTATACCATAACTCTTCTATTATTATTTCTTTATAATACATCGTTATATTGATGCAATAGACATTGCCTCCCTAACTAGTGTAGGTGGACAAGGTAGGCTCACACTTATGATGCATGGTGCTCGCGATTGGCATGTGATTGGTTCTGAAAGTATTGGATGCAAAATTTAAGCTTTATAGCCACTAGAATATGTCTTATTTAATATCCCATTTCTTTCTCTTCTCTTGTTTGCATGATAACCATGTGTTCTTTGGATGGGATGGAACCTCCTTCATCCAATGGTGGACCTTCTCCTTAGGGTGTTGGTTCTTTCCTCTAATGGGCTTTTAACTGGCTACCACGTGTCTAGATTTGATTTTAGTCAAAGTCCCTCCTCATTTATTGGCACCTATTTTGTTGAAAGTGTTGGGTTTTAATCCTTACAACCACAAAATATCATAGGTTCCAATATAAAGAAACCACACTAATAAGGTTTCAATATTAATAATGAAGAGTAGAATTATATATGAGAAATCTAATATGTATATCAAGGCCAATATAATAATTAAAATAACATTCACTTATAATATCAAATATGAATGTAAATGGTCTAAATCATTCATGTACTATGCATGAAGAAAACTTACAATATTAATTTCTCAAAATTTATATACAAGCTTTATTCGTTTGTCTTCCTCTTACAACCAGATACCAAATTTCTATATTCGGATCTCTTTTCATGGAGCTTTATCTCCATAATATAGACATAGAAGATGAATATTTATGTACTTAACTATTGCTCTCCATATGAAAACTATTATGACCTTTGGCTTATCGTCTTGCCACTTACATACTAGACTCTTCACTTTATTCTTACATGAACACCTAATCTAAGACATTTGTGCACATCCTTACATTACATATTTGCACACTTACATACAAGACATTTGTGCACATTCTCTCAAATACACACTTGCACTCTACCTTACGTGACACTTGTGCATTTCTTGTATATTGACACTTACATAAAAGGGGAAATATAAATCATACATATAAACTATAGACTCAACTCTTATCTATTACATATTTACAATTTTACCATGAAGGTACCATGGGGATACATTTGCATGTACTAAATAATGTAATATTTCTCAATAGAAAGAATTGTACGAGTCGTTGGATTGAAAATCAATGGTCCATAGACCTTGATGTACTTGTTGGCTTTATTCGAGCAGTTGTGGAATGCTAGTCATAGATGGAAGATCTAATAGCTAGCACAACTTTCATATCATCCACTTTTCTTAAAGCTTCTATCTCCTAACTAAAGGTAGGAAGTGATATCCAAAAACAAAGCCTTGGCTAGTCCCTCTTCCAATTGATTTAGCTTAAAGTGAAATGGGGCTGTAGGAAAAAATTTCCTACAACTTTAGAAACTCTCAAGGCTCCTCAACCTACTAAAGGAGTGGACCTAGACTTTTCTTACCTTGTGTATTGGACACATAGTCAAAATTTGGAAGTTTTATTTGACACTTTTGAATGATCATGGGGTTTTATATTTTTCTTGTAACCTTTTATTGTTCAATGTATGAAACCTTTAGACTACTACATTATATGCCTACTGCCATTGGTATTTTTCCACCCTTTTATAAGAGATCTATTATAGGGTTCAACAAGATTTTACAAGATTGTTGACCTTAGCTTTGCATTCCAAGATCTTCTTTTGGCCTTCTTCCTGGTTCCTAGATAATTTTGTAGGGTATGTTGCTTAGGTTTCCCTACTTCTCAATAATACATATTCTCTTTCTATCTTGTGATTGGGAAGGGTTGGTCTTATTCTTATCCCTAGCCTCTTAGTTAGAAGGTAGGTTGGGGGTCATTGCACACCTTGTAACTTGGTTTATGGTGGGACCCTCTTAGATACCACTGAAAAGGTTTTGGGAGCTATCTTCTAAAATAATGGCTAGCTTAGATTCCACCATAAATGATAGAATTTTAATTTTTTGTGGTTATATTCACCTCATGGCATGGGGATTTTTAACTCTATCAACCTCCTTCTACGATTCTTCTTGGTAGATATATTTGGTTTTAGATGAATTATGACAAATTTAGGTTTTCTTTTAGCATGATATCTTTCCTCAAAATGCCCTTTTCACAATGAAAAGGTCTTTTTCAAAGAATACACTATGGGGTATCCTATTTATATAGATCACCTCATAGTATGGAGCAAAGACCTAATATTTCATCCTTCTTTTCATAATAGTCTCCATATCATTGGCTTTAATAGGTCCTTAGGATGGTGTGTGATGATTCATAGGTCATTGGTATCACTTCATGCTTTTGGAATTTAGCTAATATCTTCCAAGTGTCCATCTATATGGTATTTGGAAAATTTTCCATGTAGTTGGGTACTGAAACACCCCTTTCGATTCAAGAATGTGTTGTTGGGTACCTAGTATTTTGGATGCTAAGGTTATGGATCCCAATAGTGGATTTTTCTTTTTTCTATGATTTATGATCATAGTTTTATACACTTTTTATGTATAGAGAAAAATACCTAGTGAAAACTAACCCCATGCTATCTAGCTTAGATGATTTATAGGTATCCATTATCCATGTCTCAGGTACCCATTCTTCTAAGTAGTCATCAGGAATGTATGGATGCATCTCATCATTGAAGTAGTTAGAGTTTGACCCCTCCTAAAAGAAATTTTCTCTATAGTATATAGGGTTCTGATGAAAATTTGAACATGGTCCAATATCTAGTTCAGAGTAGCATGTGGGTCCAATTGAGCAACAAGTATCCTCTAATATTGGTGGTGAAGTCTCTCAAAATATATATTCTAAATTAATTTGGGAGATCAATCATTGCTATGTCTTGATGAACCCTCAAGTTAAGGCATGCTTGGAGTGCCAAAGGAAGGCCTCCGATGAGCCCAGAAACTAGTGCTAGTATGCCATCTAATTATGCCACCTTGCATGTTATTACCAAAGGGTTGGACCCTAAGTCAACTATGTAGTTATGTATCAATTGATATCCATGGATTAGGGTCAGCTAAAATGGCATGGGCTTAGGCCTATTGGGCTCTAAAATCAATAGCATGATGGGTGTTACTTATGCACTCATATCCTTGTGCCTCTTCTAGGTTCTTCATCTATTTTGGGATAAAGAGGACCTCCTAAAGAGGCATGAATATGATGGAATTCCTTAGGTGCTCCACCATATTGAAGGTTTAAATATAAGGAAGTATTGTAATGGTTGACATTGTTAGAATCCTAGTACTTTCTGCTATTTAAGGTGATCTTGATAGATTTGCACTGAGCTTCCTTAGTGGTTAAAGGGAAACTCTTACTACTATTAGGATTTCTCAGTCCTGATTTGATGGTATGACTTGTGTTGGAGGGGTTCTCTAATTATCTACTTATATCCTTTGAGGCCCAGCCTTGTTTGGGCTAAGCATTTTATACTCCTCCATGACCCTTTGCTTGGCCTTGGTATTATACCTTGATTGGACTTGCAATCTCCCACTTGAGGGGCTTACTTCATTTGGCACAACGTATGTTTTCACTTCATCCTAGGTAATGAAAGATTGCTTCAAATTTGATGATTTGGAAACTAATGGTATGGTCAGAATTTGAGTGATGGGTTTTTGACTCAACATCAAGACTTCAAACTTGAAAGAATAGATATTTTTGTGGTTGAAAGAGAAAGTCTCAACATCCTAAGTTTTTGTTCTGAAAAAATAGCCAGGGGGAGGATAATTAGGAGCAAGATAGTAGCACCCAATAGGATCTTCAATGTAGTTGTTTTTTGGGTGGTGACCAAGTCCCTAGTTGATTTTGTAGGTGTTTAGTAATTTGGTACTGATATAGGTACTATTTGTTGAGTCATGGTCTAGGGATGACTAGGATTCATGTTGTTTAAGAATTGAGGATTTTGATATACATTTGAGGGTGCTCAAAAAATTGAGTTCTCCTATTGAAAGGAAGGCTTAAAATAACTCTAGTAGGGAAACCTTTGGACATTCGATTGCCTTTTATGGGCTATGACATAATTAGTAAGGATTTTAATAGATTTGAATATTTTGTCCATCTTAGCTTCTAGGGGAGAAAAGGCTTGGTTTTGATCTTGATATGCAAAAGGATGAGTCTGACAAGTGGCAAGTTGTATAGTCGAAGAGTAGTGGCAAGGGTGTTGAATAGAGAGAACAATACCAAAGGTTGCTTAGGAGCTAGCATTCCTATTTGGATTAGGTTCTTCTCAACTTGGATGACTATCTTATAGGCCTTAAATAGTGAATTACCACCTTTAAATTTGACCATCATGGCAATTTTAGAATTAAATACTTTTATAAAGTAAATGAATGACATACCGAAATGTGGTAAGATATTCTTAGGGATCCTTTGCCAATTTTAATGGAATCAAACTTTGAAGTCATATATTATCTATATAGGTATCCTCTTGATGATTATGAGTTGTTCTAGGAGGGATGCTCCATTTGCATTTTTTCCTAATAATTTTACCATAAGCTCTGCTAATTGGTCCTATTTTTTTATTGATCATGGGCTGAGACTAAGCTTACCAGGTGCTACAAATATTCTATCAGAGTGATAACATCTTCTCTCAAGAAGTATAGTAGATATTTGAGTTTCAAGATAGGAATTGGATCTTATGTGTTAAGTGGAACTATTGGAATTAGAGGACCTTTTTCATTCCACACCAAAAACCTTATGGAAGGCTAATGGGCCATGGACTCCCTATTGCACTTTTAGTTCCTCCTTTTTCTATGATTCAAAGGTGGTACCAACCCTCATTTATTAGCTCTAGTGAAGGCTTTGGTCATAGGACTTCCACTCATATAAATTTGGATCTTTCCTCTATGAACAGAGTTACCAGGTGGGGAAATTTCACTTCAACAAGTTAATGAGATAAATAACCCCACATAAATATTGGTCTATATTTTGTTATATGAATTTTGAAAATCTATCTTTTGAATTTGAGTTATCGAGCAAAGTCGCCAAGTGAATTGTTTGGATGCTTCTCTTCAAGTAGAAAGACTGTGATCTTCACTAGGATAATGGTCAGAATTTATTTAATATTAGCAGGGATAACATAAAAGCTCATCCTATAAAGCATGCTAGACAAACTTTTGTCATATCTAAGCACACTTCATCCCAAGAAATGGGATACAATGTGATTTCCATACCTCATGTAGAGCAAACCAATAGGAAGCACCATAGGGTGGATATAAGGGACATCCTATAGGGAAACATTTAGGGTTTTTAATTGAGGTTGGTTTGCTAAGGTTAGGGTGCAGGTAGCCAAAAAATGGAATTACAATGAAACTAAAAAATTAATTAATTAAATATGTAGAAAATTAAATCCCTAACCTACAGAGGTGATGCACCAAATAATTAAAAAGAACCCCCAAATGTTGACTACAACAAGTGGAAATTGAACATGAAAAATGTCACCTATGGCCAATGAACACAACCAAGAAAAACACACAACCAGGAATCAAGATAAATCAAGGGAAGGAGGATAGAGTGAAATTAGTCATGGATTCTATTAACTCACTAAAATTATTACAAGATAATAAGGCCTAGAGGGTTTGATGCTCCCTAGGCATGAGAAAAGGCTTAGTATCTCCTTGTATAGTAGGAACAAAGTGTGAAAGGAAGAGCCTGCAAGATTGAGTGTTGGGCATGAGAAAATAGCTTCCAATACCTTTTATAATAAAATATGGTTTATTTAAAATCCAAGAGGATGGTGTGTTCCCTTCGAATATCTATGCAAAAGGTCTATGGATATCCTTTGTTCCTACAACCAAGAAATTCTTATATAATTGGTGTGATAATACCTTTGAGATATTTATATTTGAAGCCATTATTATTGAAAGCTTTAAGTCCTTTAGATAATTGGTGTAGGTGACTAGGCTCTCTACTACTGCATCGATGTGGCTGCACCATAACTCTTAAATTACACTTCCTTTGGAATGGATCACTTTGTTTAAGTGACATACATGGCCTCCCTGACTAGTTCAGGTGGATAGAGTAGTCTAACATGTATGGTGTATGGTGGTCATGGTTGGTATGTGAATGGTTATGATAGGCTTGTCCATAAAGGTTAAGTTCTATAGCCACTAGTGGATGCCTTTTTTAATCCCCTCTTACTTGCTATTCTCTTGTGTGTGTAGTCACAAAATGTCCTTTGAATGGGATGGAACCTCCTTAAACCAATGGAAGGCCTTATCCTTAGGGCACTAGTTATTTCCTCATATGGTCTTTGGATTAGCTACCATGTGTATAGCTTTTAATTCAATTAGATCTCCTCTTTTGTTGGTGCCTCTTTTTTTGAAAGGACCATGTGGGACATTGGATTGAAAATCAACGGTCTATGGTCCTTGGTGCCCTTGATGGCTTGATTTGGGTAGTCATGGAGCACTAGTAATAGATGGAAGATCTAATAGTTGACATGACTTTCAGCTTACTCACTTTGTTTTAAGCTTATTTCTTCAAACTAAAGGTGAGGAGTACATTTTCAACTAGAGGTGGGAAGTGCTCTACGATAGCGAAGCCTCAACTAATCCTTCTTCTAACTGATATAGCTTGGAGTGAAGTGGGGTTGTAGGGAAAGGTTCCCTACATCCCATTTTTAGACTTAGATCCTTAACACATGGAAACCTCCACAAGCTAAGGCTAGAGGATTTTGTAGTGAAGGGAATTGCAATGAAAATAAAAATAGGAAAAATAAAAACATTCCAAAAATTTAAAACCTGAGCTACAAGGGCGATGTGTCAAGAATTAGAATCCCTCATTTTGACTAAAACAAGTGGTCATAAGTGAACACGGTATCCATCATCTAATAGAACACAACTAAACCTCACATAACCAAGAATAAAAAACACATTAAATAAAGAAGAAAATGGTGAAGTTAGTCATGGCTTATATTAATGCGCTAGAAGTTATTACAAGGCATGTGACCTAGAGGCTTGATGATCCTTAGACAATAACTCGAGGCTTGAGTTCTATTTATTAAAATAAATAAGATGGAGTGAAAGGAAGAGCCCATAAGAAAATCTAGAGCCTTATTAAAGTAGGATTGATTTTATTTGATGGTGATAGAAACAGCAACCTCGACAGCTCTAGCGACAATAGACAGGATTTCCCAAGCCCTTGTAGGGGATTTTGAACTAGAACAAGGAGAGATTCCCCCTTCGGATGAAGCTACCAAGGTGGATGATCCAAAGGGCCCAGAACCTAATCCTAGTGGGTAGGGGAGCCTAAACTAGGACCGACCATGGGAAAATTAAAATGGTTTTGTTCCTCCCCTCCCAACCAACAACCCTCATTCATGGAATGGAGCTCCTGAATCATACCTCAAGAAGGTAATGGGTAATCCAAATCCTAGCTATTCTAGGAACGAGACTCATCCCCCACTGATTACCTCAGGTGAAAATCTTATTATCTCAGAATAAGTAATGGTAGAGAAGTTGTCTATCGAAACCCTTTTTCTTGTGGGGAAATAAATAGGGGGTAGACCTGATATGGAGTCCATAAGAAAGTGGGTTGGGTATACATGGCGAAAAATAGGAAGCTTTCAGTTGGTGGCCCTATCCAGAGGGTTTTTCTGATCCAACTAAACAACCAGAACGACTATGCCCACATCCTCACAGGAGGGTCACGGTTTTATGGCAAAAAGAGTTTGTTCCTCAAAAAATGGGGGGAGGATTTTAACCCCTGAACTCAAGACATTAACTTTGCACCCATATGGGTTCGCCTCCCAGATCTTCCCATCCAGTTCTGTCATGAAGATATTCTACATGGGATTGGGAGATACATTGGGGATCTTGTTGCCATCGACCCTGTAATGAAGGCCCGAACCCGCATGGCTCATGCTAGAATCTATGTCAATGCCAACTTGGCTTCCCAGATTCCAACTCGCATAAACCTTATATATGGAGCCTTCCAATGGTGCCAAGAAATTGAGTATGAGAACAAGCTACCATTTTGCATTGAATGCCAATCTCAAGGATATTTCAAGTCTCAATGCCCATCTCTCAAACCCTAGAGAGAGGTGTCAAGCTCCAAGCTTCCCCCCTCTATAAATAGAGCATCCAAATTGGAATACACAATGAAACTATCAAATCCCCCTTCGACAATAGGAAGAAGAAAGAATATAAAGGAAAGCAAATTGTCAACCAGGAGTTGCTCCTCAACCATATTTCTTCAGACTCAGACTAAGTATGCTCCATGTTTACTTTTCCTAATAGGTTTGGATCTTTATCTATCTCCAATGATGAAGTCCTATTCCTTGAATCTGCCCCTCCTCCCCCCACTCCCCCCCCTCACCCTCACCCCACCATATCCAAATTTAGACCATCCTTCCCCCTCGAATGCATCCCTATCCCCAACAAAATCCACATTTGAACCCCTGAAAGAAGCCATAAAACCTTCCCATTGAGGTGTTGATCCCCCCTTTCCCTCCCAAGATGAGCCCCTATCCCCAACCAAATCCATTTCTAAATCCCTGAAGGAAGCTGCAAGTCCCACCCACCATAGAGCGGACCACAGTCCCATTATCACCAGAAGCAAAAAAGGCCCTGTTGACACAGGGAGTGAAAAGAAAAGAGGTAGACCTACCATATTCGAGAAAATAAAAAAGGACACTAAAAATCAAGTTGCCAATGGAGTGCAGTCAACCTTGTTCCCAAAACTATTCAACCAGACTAAGGATGAATCAAAAAATCCCAAACCTCCCCCCTGCTAGGTAAGGGAGGCAAGAAACCCGCCAAAGTTTCTATATGAAGATCCTCTCTTGGAATATTAGAGGTCTCAATAGTACGAGCAAATAGAGATTAGCTTGAACTATTAGGAAGAACCACAAACCTACCATTATCATTTTGTAAGAGATGAAATCTGATGCTTCTAGAACCAATAACATCTCCTAGTCAGTGTGGAAGAATTTTCAATGGGCTTCTTCCCCTACCGAAGTATCATCTAGAGGTCTCCTGTGCCTCTGGGATCCAAAAAAATTTGAAGGTAGGGTAATCTCATCCTCTGACAGAATGTTTAACCTGGTTTTCTACTGCAAGGAAAATAAGTTCACCTAGGTTTTATCCAACATTTACACCCCCAATAATCCTCTTAAAATATGTGCTCTCTCGAGATACCTATCACATATGAAGGATGCCTTCTCCAAACTCCCCTGGATATGAGCAGGTGATTTCAACTCCCTCCTCTTTCCCTCTGACAAGAAGGGTGGCATTTCTACTCCTTCCAAAAGCATCCAATATTTCCATGACTTTGTCATAGAGAATGAATTAATGGATATTTATATTAAAGGCTGCCAATTCACATGGAGCAACAAAAGAGTGGGTCCCGAGCACATACAAGTCAAATTGGATAGATTTTTCCTATCCCAATAGGATATTCCCATATTTGGAGATACCTCTCTCATCTCTCTTCCTAAAATTGGTTCGACCGATTGCCCCCTTCTCCTAGAATCCAACAGGGCCCCATCCTTCAAAACTCCTTTCAAATTTGAGAACATGTGGATCCAAGAAGCTAACCTGAGGTAGAGGATCTCTGAGTGGTGGGGACTCCCCTATCCTGGGTTTGCTATCTCCCAAGTATCCCAAAAATTAAATGAAATCAAGGAAAACCTCAAAATATGGAACAAGGAAGTGTTCAGGAACATCTTCGAGAGCAAAGAGAAAATTTTGGGTAAGCTCAAAATCCTAGAAAACCAAATTTAGAATAACCAGTGGACCCCTCAGTTGAGAGAAGAAGAGAGGTAACTCCTGTTAGAATACCACAACATTCTAGCCAAATAAGAGACCTACTGGTGACAAAAATCATGAGCCCTATGGCTAAAATATGGTGATGCAAACACGAAGTTCTTTCATACTTCTACTCTATGAAATCGAAGCATGAACAATATCAAAGAGCTCACTCTGTCCGATGGCACAATCTCATGAGATATCTTCAAAATTAGAGATGAAGCATCATCCTACTTTAGCAACATGATGGGATCCATACCCCCTGAACATCTTGAAGCCTAGGAGGCCCTCCTATAGAACATTCCCCCTTTGGCTACTCTCGAGATGAATTCCTCCCTTATCCAACCCCTCAGCAAAAAATAAATCAAACTCACTCTGTTCTCCATGCAAGCTGGCAAAGCCCCTGGGCTAGATGGGTTTCCCCCTTGTTTCTTTCAAACATTCTGGGATATCCTGGAGGGAGATATCTACAATGCCATCATGGAACTCCAACAAACCAAGATCATTCCTAGAGGGACGAACTCCACATTCATTTCCCTGGTCCCCAAAACCCCTCAATGCAAATCCATGGTGGACTTCAGGCCGATAAGCTTATGCAACATCATCTACAAGATTCTAACCAAATATTTATCATTAAGGCTTAAGAATATCCTTCCCACAATCATAGATCCCTATCAAGGAAGTTCAATGGAAGGTAGATCCATCACTGACAACATCATCTCTCTTCATGAAACTCTTCACTCAACCTTGTGCAACAAAAAGGTGGCCATGTTCCTAAAGCTATACATCAATAAAGCTTTTGATAGGGTAAATTGGGATTTCCTTATAAAAGTACTCTCCGGGTTTGGGTTTCACAAATAATGTATCAAACTCATCAAAGGTTGTATTACCTCCCCTTGGTTATCTATGTTAGTAAATGGATATACTTTAGGTTATTTCCTCAGCTCCATAGGCCTTAGGTAGGTAGATCCCCTATCCCCTTACTCTTCATTATTCTTGTTGAATCCCTAGGAAGAGCCTTCAAATATTCCTGTGCCATAGGGAGTGTTTCCAGGATCAAAGCTTCATCTCACTCCCCACTCCTATCCCACCAGCAGTTTGTAGACAATACCATCATTGCTACACTGGCCTTTGTTCTTCAAGCTAAGTCCATAAAGTTTATCCTTGACACCTATGCTTTAGCAGTTAGATAGGAAATTAACTACCTAAAAATAAAATGCTACTTCCTCAACACCCCTGGCAATAGACAATGCAAGATTTCTCATATCCTTCAGTATTGTATTGTTGATCTTCCCACCTCCTACTTGGGCCTTCCCTTGTTCACCAAAAGCCTAAAATAATCCATGTGGGACAATGTCATCGAAAGGACCAGAAGTAAAATTTTAGGGTGGAAGTATCCTCTCCTATCTCAGGTGGCCAAAGAAACTCTCACTATTGCAATCCTCCAGAGTATCCCTGTCTATTTCATGTCAGTGTTCAAAGCTCCAACTACTGTTCACTCCAAGATTAAGCAGATTCAAAATAATATTTTGTGGTTAGTCCCAGAGGAAAAGAAGAAATTTTACTTAGTCAGTTGGAATAAATTTTGCCAACCTAAATCCCAAGGAGACCTTATCCTTAGAAGATAAATCAACATGAACCTCGCCCTCCTTGCCAAGTAGGCATGGAAAATATTCACCAACTACAAAGCAGAGTGGGTTTCCATTGTTCAAGCCAAATATCTCCAACACCTATCCCTATTAGAGGACAACATCCCCACTAATGGATCTACTTTCTGGTGGGCTATGATTTAGGCTAAATCCCTCATCATCAAATGCACTCGATAGTAGCTAGGTAATGGTTCAAAGATTAGGTTTTGGGATGATACTTGGTTAAAAGATAAAACTCTTGCAAATATCCCTGAGGCATCCATTCTCAGACCTATCCTTGAAAGGAGGTGGGGTAGCAAAGTTGTGGACTACATTGACAATCGATGCAAGTGGAAAACCATTCCCACTACCAACGAAAGTGGCCAAGTTGTCAGAGCTGGGAATTTCTTATCCTGCTTACTCAAAACCACTATCATCCCAACCACATCCACCCTGGACTACCCCATATGGAAAGGAAATGATAGTGGAGATTTCTCTGTAAAGTTAGCTTACTCCTTCCTACTCAATGCCTAGGTTTCCCCTATTCCCTTCAGCTTGGTGTGGATCAAGCATCTCATTCCCAAGATAGGTTTCTTCTCATGGGTTGCCATCCAAAACAAAGCCCTCACTATCAAAAATCTCATGAAAAGAGGTATCCCTATCCCGAATAGATGTCACCTGTGCCTATCCAACTAGGAATCTATCAACCACCTATTCATGGACTACAACTTTACTAAATAAGGGCTGAGTCACATGTTGACTACTTTTCAGATTCAATGGGCCCCTCCCAAATCCCTTTTGGACCTTTTTGTTCAATGGCCTATCCCGTTCAAAAATCCTAGTCTCTTTCCTATGGAAGGTCTACCTCCACCATTTCCTATGGAAAATTTGGCTAGAGAGGAATCGTAGAATTTTTTCCACGTTATCGAATGACCCTGTGTCCATAGCTACCAAAGCTATCACTTATGCTGCTAAAAATTCCCAACTTCTTCCATGCTCTAATCCACCTACTTGTAGCTTTGAAGTTGAGATTCTCCGATCCTTGAACATCCCCATCCCTTCTAATTTGTCCCCTCCCATGCCCCATTCTAGAAATAAGTCTCATTGGATACCTCCCCTAGAAGGTTGGCTGGAGCTCAACTTCTCTGGTATGTCCAAATGGAATCCAGGTTTAGCAGGAGTGGGTGGGGTTATCAGAAACCATAAAGGTAAGTTATCATAGCCTTCTCTAAGAACCTGGATCACCAAACCAATAATGTGGTTGAAGCATGGGAGTTATGGTAAAACATGCATCTCATTAGGGATTCTAGAATCAATCTCCAAGTTTAATGGGATTCCCTCAATATTATCAAATACATCAACAACAACAAAATCCCTTCGTGGAATATCTGATCCTTCATCCAGGAAACTAGAAACCTCATTGGTTAGCAAAAGTAGGTTGTAGCTGCCCACATGTACCACAAATCTAATAGGCTTGCTTATGGTCTTCCCAACTTGGGTACCACCCAACCAACCATATCCGTCTGGCGCAACTCAATACCGCTAAGTGTCATCCACATAACAACCATGGATTGGCCAAGGTAGACTAGGTGCATTTAATGTTTTCCATCCTAATCTATAATTTTTTGAATTAAGGTTTTGCAAGTCTCGTGGTGTGAAATTCCCCAGGCGATTTCTCTATTTCATGTGTTCCATCTCCATAAAATGATTAGCCACCCGCCTGGCCCATCCAATTTTTATGCTCGATCTCGGATGCTCATTTCAAACTTCACCGAATTCCAAAGCACTTTGTGCAATCCCGACCATGAGTGCTCCACTGCCTCTCTGCTAATTTTTTTCCCAGCTTAGCTATCACCAAGTCCCTCTGTTATTTTAACTCCACCCATGTGGATATCATTTCAAGGACCTAAACCAATCCCCAGTCACATTTCCTTTTCCACCACATTTCCACCTATTGTTATTCCACGGCTAACAACATGACCAATGGCTTACCAAATACCTATTTAATATGGGGGTGAGTCACCATGCAGACCTACGTACTTCATCTCTACCACCCCAGCCATGGCCTTAGCCTACCCGCTACCTTCCATCAACCCCCTGTTACCACCACCATGGCCTTCCTCGAGTCGAGTAGTCTTCAACTTGATACCCTTCTAGCCTCCTTTCTACAAGCCTATGGTCTTATCCCTTTTATATCAAAATTCAAGGGTGCTGAGGTCGACATCACAACTATTTTTGTTAGAACTTGGTTGAATGCCCATGTTATAGTATGGAACATTCGGTTCAAAGTAACTCCTGCACTCATCGTCGAGGTGTCTAGCCTTCCTCTCATGGGGTGCCTGGTCCGGCGAGACAAACATAACTAGGACCAAGAGCTCAAAGGGTTTCCTAATTACCAAGAATTCAAATGGCTAGGAGTTTCCCTGGATCATGAATCCCTCCCCTCCCCATGGCCCATTGTAGCTATCCCACTACTGTAGTATTTGTTCTGTAATGAACCATACAAACCGTTGTCAAGCTTTCATCTTGCCATGTTTAACCACCTTTGGGGATATATACCTATGAAAATCCTTTATTTCCTCCATTGGTCCATTCGAATCTCTATGCTCGGTGCTCACAAGAAACACTCGTCTCCCACTCATCAAGGGTTGTTTGAAGCTCTTTTCCACCATGTCTCCACCTCCAACCCACTGCCCATTTCGACCAACCCCATCCAATCCAACCCCCCATCCCTCCCCCACTCATAGTCCTACCCATTCCCCATCCAACGAACCCCTGGTAAGTGAGGAAGCCCTTGAATTCCACACTCCTATATCCAAAAAGGGATCCAAATCTACTGCTACTCCCACCAAACCCCTTGTTGTGAGTGACAACAAACCGGTGTTAGCTAAGCACAAATCCAAGGCTAAGGAGAACTCCACCCAGGTCTGAAGGTCTTCCAGAGTAAATAAGGTTAAGGTAAAATCAATCCAGAACTCCCCTATCCACATCTCTGAGGACATCAGTAGGAATTCGAACCCCAACTTTGTGATTTCCAGCAAAATTTCTAGGATGTTTCTAAAGAGCCTTCGAGAGCATCAGTTCATCCATGAAAAAGTACCTCTAGTAGAGTGCAATAAACACCAAGGAGAGCTCCCCAGAAGTCGAGCCTCCTTAAGCTAGCTTCCAAGTCCAGGGTTATGCTACTACTGGTTTTATGGTCTAATTGATTTTTTGACATTTCTAATAGATTTT
The DNA here is from genome assembly GCA_028583015.1 of Wollemia nobilis. NCBI lineage: Eukaryota > Viridiplantae > Streptophyta > Pinopsida > Araucariales > Araucariaceae > Wollemia > Wollemia nobilis. Next base: position 177,220 of record JAQPPZ010003275.1, read on the forward strand.
GTTTCATCCTTTCCATGTCTGTTAATTTTTATTTCTAAGGTGGTCCCTATGTGGGTTCTGGTTAGGTTGTTGTCAAATTTTATCTTATGTGGTCTTTCGTCCCTGCGTGGGCAAGTTTGCTTTTGTGTTGATACCACCATCCCCTGCGTGGGAAATTTTGAATCTATCCTCCCTTGCATAGGAATTTCAATCGTAGTTATGTCTATCCCCCTGATAGGGTATTTTACAATAGTATTTTATCTCTATCGACCAAGGTTTTATGTACATCTGGGATTGGGACCTAGCCAAAACCCACATAATAGAACCACCAAATTACCAAAAAAAAAGAAAGGAAGATCCCATAAGGTCAGATACTAGGCATGAGCAAAAAAATCCTGATGCCTTTACAATATTTATGAGTTAGGAAAATAGGGTAGGAATTCACATTCATTAGCCTTACTTTCATACCCAAACTAATTATTTTTTAAGGATCTTATGGATAGTTTTACTAGTTTTTGTTAAATGAAATGTTTTACACTTAAATGTTAATGGAGTAGATGTAAAAGGTAACTATGATTATTATTGTTGTTATTTACTATATTTCTATGTACTTTGTTTCCTTGCAGTGTTTTTAGATACACAGGTCATTTTTAAATACTACGGGAGGATCTACAACTACATGTCTATTCTAGAAAAATAGGAAACACCTACAAATCTATATATTCATAAAACTAGCCTAGAATCAGAGGATGTATTTCCTAGAAAAAAGGAGTTAAGACCTCTTGAATTTTAGAGAACCATTCCTAAAATTATTTTTGGTAAGTTAACATAATTATATTAAGGAGGGCATTTGAAAGGCACCCTAACACCTTGGTACAAAAGCTACATCTAAGGATTCTAGAGCCAAAGACAAACAATTACATCCGGACTAAGCATAATCCTTACAACTACAAAAAGAAACATCCAAAAGCACTAAAAAGGAACTAAATGTTCCAACACATCAAAAAGAAACAGACTAAGAAAATCCTTGAAGGAATTACTTGGTTGTTGAATCCTTGGTGTCATCCTTTTCAGTTTCCTTGGGGACTTCCTTGAAGGCTTCCTTCACAAATTCCACCACCTCATCCTCCTTTTTTTTGAATCTAGTGCTAACTCCTATGATTTTTCCTTTGGACTAATCCTCAAGGTAGTTGGTGCAGAATAATAGTACATGGAGAGCATTTCTGTGTTCCCTCATCTAAGCAATGGCAATAGTGCTCAAGGCCACTGTATTCTCCATTTGAGAAATGGTGGTAGTGCTCATCTTGATGATGTATTCCTATAATATTTTGACCATAAAGTCTTCATGATCATCCTTAGGAGTGATGTCATTAATTTTTTACTGGTTCAGGATGAATCTTTCCTTCAAGTACTGAGAGCTTCTCATAGGGATGGGGCGGTCCTCCAGCTTAACCCTTTTTTTTACTGACTATTATGCATCCTTTAAACTTCCATTAATATTCCTATTCTTGGATCCTCTTGCACTCAAAGAAGGGGTGATAGACGCTTCCTCCTATGTATTGTTTTTAGACTCTGCTTTTTGTTCTGGTATGGAAACATTGCCTTTCAAGAATTTCTCAAGCAGATGTTTGCATATCACCTTGAAGAGCCCCTGATGAGATGGTCAAGCCTCATCCTTCTTATAGCAAGCTACCTCAATGGAATAATCCATGGATAAGTGCATATACTCAAGTATATTTATAGGCTTCACTTACCTAAAGTGATTTAAGAATGCAATGTGAAAACATCACAGTGGATAACTCAGGTTGTCAACTATGATGTACTCCATCACATGCTTCATAACTTATTTCCACGGTGTTGGTAATTCCTCCTTGATCATCCCTGGTTTTATAAGCTTACAAAGACTAGATTTTGGCTCAAATTCCCTCAAATCAGTGTCCCAATTATGTTTATCTCTATGAACGGTTCTGCCTATGAAAGGCTATCCTATAATTTTAGCTAGGATTTGGATATCAACTTGAAATTCGACTCCATGAATTATGACAACTCCTTTCTCCCAAGTGGAGGTAAATGTCGTGTTAACATCCCAATTCATCCCCAAAAAATGTTGTATAAAGGACATAAATCCATGCACAGTCATGATCACTGCTGTAACTGGTTCAATATCAAGAGTATCAAGTTCTAAAAAACCCATGATGATGAGGTTGCAAACCTATGAGATATAGAAAAACATAGTATGCTCTATCAAGGACCTTAGAAATCCAACAACCAGAGTACCAAATTTGTATTGATGGTGGGATTTTGAAGTAGGTGGATGTCTTGGGAATTTTTTGAAACTTTACCACCTCCTTGAGCTACAAATTTTAGTTGGAAATGGTAACCCCAGCCTAGAACTGGTATCAATGTAATAGATCTTAATGGACTCAAAGTTTCTAAATTTCCTAGCACCATCGATGTGTGCCACTCCTGGACATGATTGAAACATTGGGCAGGCGTTATATTTTGGAAGAAAACCCTCACGAGGAAAAATGTGAGACCAAAGCATTGGAAAAGACCAAAATGCTCCTCTAGATAAAGGTGTGAAGAATGTGATGAGGATGAGGAGTCGTGTTAAATTAATGAGCGACGAAGTGGAATGATTATTTGACACGTGGATTGGATTTGAAAAGGAGTGAACAATGTAGTTCATAGAATATCGATGATTTAAGATATGAGATAATTATGATGAATAGATATGATAATAGCCCAATATGGTTTGGAAATATTTAAAATTTGAAAATTAGTGCTACAAACACCATTGAAAATTTGACTTGGGAAAAGCATAAGGATAGTGCAAAACAAGACCACAATATTGAGAACACTGATGACAATTTGCCTTGAGGAAAATAAACTCTTCATGCAAGATAGGACCCTAATGGTGCTAAGTTCCATGTTGAAAATTTGACCTAATAAAAATAAAGAACCATTCCTAAAATTAAGGGAGGTGCACAAGTTGAGTAAATACAAAAAAAAGTGACATGTTCACAACAACAATTACAGCAGGGAAAAATCTATTTGATAGCAACATGACAACTTAGATGGTTATGAAGTAGTTATGGATAATTTGAGATATCTCATATATTCTATTGATTAGTAACAACTAGTAGAGGATGTTTTGTGTCTTCTATAGATTAGCAACAAACATGATTTTATTTCTAAAATTGACTATAACATGACCTTTATTTTTGTAGTTAATTTCTAAATTAGTTGAGTTTGTTCTACAATAAGGAGTCTGGTACATTATAAATACCAAAGTATATATTGTATTCAATGTTAGAGATAATATGAAGTAAAACCTTTTTAAGTGATGTATTTTGGTTTTTGTATTGTAGTCTTTAACTATCATGACTGCATTTCCATAAATGGTAGAAACTGATTGTTTGAAGTAATAAAAGTTATTTTATTATTCATTTGATACCTACAATATTTATATTATGATGTTTCATTAATGTTAGTATTTTGAATTAGACTTAGGTATTGTTAAAGGAAGATATTTTATGTTGTTGCACATTCAGCAAGGACCCACTAAACCTGGATAGTCCATAAAATCTCTCTCCTATTAGATTTAGATTAATGTAGGTAGTTAATAAGTTGGTTTATTTTGAATGGATTCTTTTCAGTTATTAAGTAGAAGTTAATTTATTGTATTTTCAAAATTAATTAGGAGTAATAAAGTTGTAGTCAACCTAGATAGTTATTAAAGTAGTTACAAGATTGTGTAGTTTTAAGATTTTCTTTCATTGCACATGCTTTATTTTTTACTGTGTTTCAAGTTTTTCTCTACTTTCCTAGGAAGGAACCACTTAGTGTGTGTAATAAAATATATGGAATCATATATTAATGCAAATTTTAAATCAAACCTTGTAGATAATTTAAGTGGATAGCACATACTCATCACATTTTGGCATCATTGTCGAGGAAGGTTGTGAAAAAAACATTGGATTTTGCAAGAGCTAAGGACTTTTCATGTTGAAATACTTGGAGGGTTTGTTTGGTCTCATCCAAAGCAAAAAGCAATTCTCAAGTGGATAAATGCATCAAAAGTTAGGTTCTATAGTAATGTCATTGCTTTCTAGGATTAAATTTTATTGCTTTTTACAGTAAGTTTCATTCATGTATTATTTTATTATTGCAATTTTTTTGTGTTTATGTCCTTGTTTTTGTTTTTTCACTTTTGCTAATAGGGAGAAGAATGAATTAATGAATCAACCATAATATGAACATAGAATATTCCTCTCTCAACCACTCCCCAAGCAACATCTACCAGGAACTAAGCAAAAAGAAGAGGCTTCACAAAGCCAACAGACTATCAGCTCCTCTACAGTTGAGCAATAGTCCTTAGTTGGTGAAGATCAACTTCAAATAATCTAGGAAATATCTCATGTAATTATAAAGGAAATCACCCATACATTTGAATGAGGAGGACAATTTGAAATTTCTAAGGTTGTACATGAAGAAAGTAAAGAATAAGAACAAAGTGAATCATCTACTTCTAGTCCTTATACTACTCCAAGAAGACCTTACACTCAACAATTGTGGACTCTGTGGGATTTCCATATGGCTAAAGAAGAACCAAGGTAGCCATAGAGCACTTCCAAATTACTATACACCTTCCAAGGGTAGAGGGTAATAATAATGATGGGCATATGAAAAATATCTCTCCATCAGCCATACCCACTTTTAGAGGACTGACAACTAAAGATCCTAACACTTTTATTTTTGAGTTTGAAGTGCTTTGTCACACCTATGATTACATCACTAATGCACAAAAGTTGAAATTATTCCCAACCACTTTAAAATATGGTAAATTATACTGGTTCATGGGTTTGGGTAGAAATTTTATCACTACTTGGAAAATTGATGATGGAATGAAGGGATTTTTCTTAGATAGATACTAATATTTTTCTCATGTGAGAGACCTAAAGAGAATTTTTTTAAAAATGACTCAAAAATAAGGTGAAGGACTTCAAGATTACATTGAGGGATTTTAATTTGCAATGAAGAGAGGTAACATTGAGTTGGATGATGATTTATTGAGAAATATTTTTCTAAAAGGATTAAGAGAAGAGACCATTGATATCCTAAATTTAATGGAAGGAGGGAATATTTCTAAACTTTATTTTCACTACATTTTGGAGTTAAGTAACAATTACTCTCACATAAGGCCATCTTTGTGCAATAACAAGACAGCTAGAACCACTGGGGAATTCATAAGAATTGAACTCAATAATATGTTGGAAGATTTGAAAATAGATTTGTTGGGCACTTTCACCACTTCCATGGATTTGTTGCAAAGAAAGACTGAAGTACATGCAGTCTATTGTCCTTGCTGCAAGAAAAAACATGCCTCACATGATTTTACTTTGGAAAAAGCTATAATTTACAATATTTGTGATCATAAACATTCAATTGAACACTGGAAACATGTACCTATAGTAAAAATAGCGTTAAAGGAATAAATATTCAAGAAAAAAATGTTTTATTTGTTGCACAAAGGAGGCCATTCCAAGGAGACAATCAAGGATGATATTCAAGTATGCTTAATCCCTATGCTCATTCTAATTTTTCTTACTATAATCAAAATTGGTCAAATCCACAATGGTCCCAATGGTCTCATTGGTCTAATAATATTCCACCTTGGCCACAACAGGGTTGGCAAGGCCAAAAATGGTCATATCCACAATAATATCAGCCTAATCCACCATAATTTTGAGGATAAGTTCCTCAACAACATCAACAACAACAATTTTTGTCTCCTCCACAAGGGAATAATAGTCATGCACCACCCAAACAACCTCCTCTTCTTGCTCAACCAATACCTAACCCCAATAATAGACCTACCCAATAGTGAGTCTATTAAGCTAAAGGTACCTATCTAGTCAATTTATTGTCTTGCAATGAAATCTAGCTCAGGTAAGGAACAAATTTACCTAATCCTACTTCTCCTATAATCACTAAAGAGGAATATGAGAATACAATATAAACTGATCTTCCTAATAATAAAATATCATAGTATGTTGTTATTACAAGACAATGTAGATAAAATGTAGTACCTATAGAGAAATTTGCATGTATTACATGATGTTTTGTAGGGCCTACACAAACAATAAAACATTCTTAAGATTTTCCATTGTCTTCTTCCACCCTTTCCATCCATTTTAAATTTATTTTCCACAAGTATGTGGAAAAATATGTAGTTGAGGGAGGTGGAGCATTCATGTAGCCTCTTTTTCTTGTATGTTCAAACTTTGTGTGTTGCCTGCTATTACTACCTATTGCAAATTAAAGCCCTGTATTTTTTTGTGTTAAAAAAACATGTATTGAATCCTTATAAGACACAATGGTGGGTTATATCAATTATGTTAAGGCAAAAAATAGGAAGGGGAGCTAGAGGAAGAAAATGTACAAGAAAAAAAAAACAAAAAAACTCAACACTCCTGGTAAAAAAATATAGCAGTCTTGGTGAAACAAAAAGTGGAAGCAGGAATCTTACAAGCAATGTCCACACACAAAAAAAAATGCTATAAAAGAAACTAAGACTCCCCCACTTGTTATTAAAAACACAATAGGCAGTAATAAGGAGAAGGGTAATAATAAAATGGTGCAAAGAAAACTCCAAAAAAAAGAAGCAAAAATATCCTAGGTAGCAAAAGAAAATTCCTATAGTTACAAAGATGGAGCAAAAGGAAGAAAAATTATGCCCCAGGGGAATTAAAGGCACTAAAATAGAAATGGATTGGAAATTTAGGTACAGGTGAAGGCACTACCAAAACTAGTACAGCAAAGCAAGTCTCTACTCCAACATCTCCTCCAGCCAAGTCAACACCAACAACTGCTACAAAAAATTGATAAGAAAAAAATTAAGAAAAAGAAAGTTGATAGTAGTAGTTGATAGGATGAATAAAATTGCATGAGAAAATGCAATTGAATTAATTGGGGGGAAATATGAGTTAGGAAAATAGGGTAGAAATTCAAATTCATTAGCCTTACTTTCAGACCCAAACTGATTATTTTTTAAGAATATTATGGGCAGTTTTACTAGTTTTTGTTAAATGAAATGTCTTACACTTAAATTTTAATGGAGTAGATGTAAAAGGCAACTGTGAATATTATTGTTGTTATTTGCTATATTTTTGTGTACTTTATTTCCTTGGAGTTTTATTATATAGACAGGTCATTTTTCAATATTGTGAAAGGATATACAACTACAAGCTTGTTCCAAAAAATAGGAAACTCCTACAAATTTGGATATGTCAAAACCAACCTAGAAGCATAGGATGTATTTCCTAGAAAATAGGAGTTCAAACCTTTTGAATTTTAGGGAACCATTCCTAAAATTAATGGAGTTGCATAAGTTGAATAAATGCAACAAAAAGTGACCTATTCACAACAACAATTACAGCAGGGAAAAATCTGTTTGACAACAACATGACAACTTAGATGGTTAGAAAGTAGTTAGGAATAAGTTGAGACAACTCATACCTTCTATTTATTAGAAATAACTAGTAGGAGATTGTTAGAAATATTGAGTTGTCATTGATGTCAAAGGTAGAAATATCTTCAAGGATGAAATGTTGAGTTGTCATTAATGTTCAAGGCAAATATCTTCAAAGGTGATTTTATATGCTTTAATATTTAATATTTAAATATTAAAGTGGAAGGTTTACATTTAAATAAAAATATTTAATAGATATTTAAATATTATAATATTTAAATCATAGATTTAATATTATAATATAAAGACAAAAAGAGTGGGCCAATTTGAAGTGAGTTTGAAATTCAAAAAATCAAAAAGCATGGGCCGACCTCCTTGAGCACACCATACAAGAGGAAAATTGAAATTCAAATGTTTAAATGATGGGCCAACCTCCTTGGGCATGAATAAAAAAAACCATATAAATATGAGGCATTAATTCACTTTGGAGAAATGCAAGACATTCAAATATCTTTCATGGTGAGAGCGAGCAACGAGTAGAAGATAAGGAAGGAGTGGAGCACAAGTTCGGTGGTGTAGGAGAAGAAGGCTTTAAATAGTTGATTGTGCCACTTTGATCTCAACTGTGTGGTTAGCCCAGTTGGTTTTCTAGCTCATGCTAGAGCATTGTGGTGTAGAAGGTTCAAAGGTCGAATCCCCTTAGTGCTTATTTTTCTGTTTGAGATAGCATAGTAAAGGAGTTAAGGATTTTAGTGTGTCCCTTTGGTTTTATCCATTGGGGTAGCCCAGTTAGTTGTCTAGCCCATGTTAGGGCACTACGATCCAGAAGCTTAGAGGGTTGAATCTCTTTGATGTCTATTTTTCTGAAGCATTTGGTGTTCGATATAGCACAGTGAAGGATTTAAGTAATTTAATTGTATCTTTTGGTTTCATCCACTTGGTTAGCTTAGTTGGTCACAAGTTACATTAGGGCACTATGCTACTAGAGGTCAAAATATTGAATCTCATCCATGGCTGTGAAAGGTAAGGGTAAAGTTTTTTATTAAATTTAATAAAAGGGAGATATAAGGAGTCATATTGTTATTATAAAGTTTTATTTTACAAATTTGATAAAAGGGAGATATAAGGTGTCATGTTGTGTTTTTAAAGTTTTATTTTTGCAAATTATAAAAGGGAGATATAAGGGTCATGTTGTTAGTATAAAGTTTTATTTTGCAAGTTTTAAAAGGGAGATATAAGGAGTCATGTTGTTGTTATAAAGTTTTATTTTTCAAAAGAATATCATTATTATTAAGGCATATTTGGAAGGCACATACAAAAGGAAAATTATTTTGTCAAGGTAGATTTGTAAAGCACATGCAAAAGGAAGATCATCATTATTGAGGTAGATTTGGAGGGAACAAATTTGAAACAAGTAAAGGCTTTAAGGAATAGAGTAAGAGGATTAAGTGCAAATATTCACCCAAGAATTTAATTGAAAAGGATAATTTAACCATTTCAAGAAGAAGAAAATGTGCACATGATAGTGTAATAAGAGTAAGGTATTAGCATCTCCATATCAACACACAAGTAAGTTATCCAATGCTAGACTTGAGCTACCTTTAAAATGTAATAAATGTGAGATATGTGGAAGTGAAAGACTTAATGAATGTGAAGAACATATTGGCCATTTTAAGCCTTCTACATTAATTCATATCATCCTCTATATGTTATTGAAGATAAAAGAATTTTAAATAGAATATGTCTGTAGTGCCTTTAGTTGAAGAAAGTAAAACTCAAGAAAATGTGAAGAATTTGATGTCGTTAGTGAGTAGATTTGAGTAGTATTTGTGAGTAGGTTTTGGAGCAGATTTGAGTAGGTTTTGTGAGCAGGTTTGAGCAATTTTTGTGAGCATGTTTTGGAGCAGATTTGAGTAGGTTTTGTGAACAGGTTTTAGAGCAGGTTTGAGCAGTATTTGTAAGTAGGTTTTGGAGTAGATTTGAGCAGGTTTTTGGAGCAAGGGGATTGGTATCTCCTATGGATTAGTGTCCACAAAATTGAGCAAGGGGATTGGTATCTCCTATGGATTAGTGTCCACAAACTTGATTAAGGGGATTGGTGTCTCCTATGTATTGGTGTCCATGAACTTGAGCAAGGGAATTGGTGTCTCCTTTGGATTGGTGTCCACAAACTTGTATAGGGGATTGGTGTCCATGAAATTGTATAAGGGATTGGTGTCCATGAAATTTTATAGGGGATTGGTGTCTCTTGTGGGTTGGTACCCATGAAATTTATTGAAGAAAAATACAAGCAATATTTTTTCGTGTTTTTCTCCCGAGAGGGTGTTTCCACATAAAAGCATGATCTCTTATGTGTATGGTGATTTGTGCATTGTTTCATTATTGCATTGATATTATTTGAATTTATTGCTTTGGAAATTAAAGAGAATTTTTTTATATTATACTTTTCACCCCCCCTTCTCAGTAAAATATTTTGTTCTTCATAGGTTTTTTGTCTCTCCTATATATTAGCAACAAACATGATTTCATTTCTAAAATTGACTATAATAGGACCTTTATTCCTACAACAAATTTCTAAATTAGTTTTCAAATTTAGTTGATTTTGTTCTACAATAAGGATCCTGGTACAATATAAATAACAAAGCAAATATTGTATTCAAGGTTAGAGAGAATATGATGTAAAACCTTTTTAATTGTTGTATTCTAGTTTTTGTATTGCAGTCTTTGACTGTCATGACTGTGCATTTCTAGAAATGGCATAATTTGATTGTTTGAAGTAATAAAAGTTATTTTCTTGTTCATTTGATGCCTACAATATTTGTATTATGATGTTTCATTAATGTTAGTTTTTTGAAGTAGATTTATGAACTATTAAAGGAATAGATTTTATGTTGTTGCAGGTTTAGCAAAGGCCCACTAAACTTGGATAGTCCATAAAATCTCTCTCTTGTTAGATTTATATTAATATAGGTAGTTAATAAGTTGATTTATTTTTAAAGGATTCTTTTTAGCTATTAAGGAGTTAATTTACTATATTTTCAACATTATTTAGGAGTAATATGGTTGCAATCAACCTAGATAGTTTTTAAACTAGTTACAAGCCTATGTAGTTTTAGGATTTTCTTTCACTTCACATGCTTTATTTTTTAGTGTGTTTCAAGTTTTTTTTCTGCTTTCATTGGAAGGAACCACTTAGTGTATACAAGAAAATATATTGGCTCATATAGAGCAATGCATCTTTTAAATCAAACCTAGTAGACAATTTAAGTGGTTAGCACATACTCATCAAATATAATTTGGATCTATTTATAAGCTAGGAGGAGGGCCCTTTCCTTTTGAAACTCTATGAAAAAGTCTTGCAAATTATTCTCTACTCTACAACCAAAATCCTTCTAAAACTATAAATAGTAGCTTTGAGATCTCTAGATTCAGGGCCATCAATACTAGGAGCTTTTGGGTCTTCAGATGACAAATCATTATTTTTCTATGTCATAGCTACTCTATCGAGGATGGATGCACCATTAATTATTTTTTTTATTATTCCTAGAATTCCCACTTGCTAATGTAGCAGGTATGGACTCCCTAGTTTATAAAAGTTGATAGGTTAGGCTTTGATAGTCTAGGTTGCTAAGGTCAACCTTTATGGCCAAAAACAATTATCCTCTTAAATTATATTTCACTTGCCTTATTATTTGTGTGTGTGGATTTCATTTGTTCCCAGTTGAGGTGGAACCTCTTTCATACAATGGTGGGACTTCTTATTTTGAGAATTGGTTCTCTTCTTCTTGGGATATCAATTGGTTACCACATATTTGTTTGTAGGTTTTTTTGAGGCTTTTTCTCTTGTCTCGCTCTCCTCTTTCAAAATGACTACGTGGACCATTAGATTGATAATCAATGACCTACAAGACTTGATGCCCTCAATGTGGCTAGCTTGGCATAAAATATGAGCATCAACTATTGATGGAAGATCTAATAGATGGTATGGCTTCTAAATTTTTCTATCCCTTTCTTGAAGATCTTTCCTTCCAACTAAAGGTAGGAAGTACCTTTTGACCACCTTTTTATTTATCTCACTTTTGATTGAGCCTTTGAGTGAAGTGAGATTATAGGTGAAGTCTCCCTATAAATTTGGTGACTCTCAAGACCCTTAAACCTATTAAAAGGAGTGAATCTATAATATTTACCTTGTCTTTGGGCATGAGTTACAAATTGAAAGATAAATAAATACAAAGTACAAAATAACAAAAGAAAAGAAAAAATGAGGAATGAGGAAGATAATTACCTCAGGCTTGAGACTCTTGAGTGAACACTACCTTTGGGTTTGAAGAACTAATTTTAATAGCTTCAAACCATGATTATGTCATTAGGGCATCATACTTAGGAGATTTGTAACTTTAGATATTTTTTTGTCTTGAATACTAACCAAATTTTTCGTTAAATGTGTCCTCCTAGTCTAGGAATGTTGTATTTTACCTTGACCTTGCTCCTTGCTTAATTCTTGATATTCTGAGATGATATTCACATAGGATAATCAAACATATGGTGAGAATGCTTGAATTACCTCTTACATATTTTTCCATATCCTTTGGAAGGGTATCTTCTTATGTTAGAAATTAAAGTAGTATAAAAAGGTAAAAAAATTGTTTACAATGGTAAGCTTTGGACCTTACCTTTTTACCTTCTTGGATGACAGCTGACTGGGCAGATTGGATGGCATCGGCGGTAAGGCATTCGAAATCAATTTCCCTTCCTCATTTCCTCCCTATTTTTCTTCATTTCCTAACTTCTCCTATATTTCCTAAGGTTGTTAAATCAACCCTATTTAAGCATTGTAATTTCTAAGTTTCATAAGGTTAATGAATAATATTTCTTATTTCCATTTTTGCTCCAAGACTCACGTGCCACATATGGGATAATTATCGAGGCTAGAGAGGGCCTAAATATTGATGTGGAGGAACCAGTAGCATGAGCACCGAGGCAAGCAAGGTAAAGTGGGTCCCATAGCACGTGATCCAAGGTAAGGTCAAAGAAGGCCTACAAATTATGAACCGAGGCAAGGTCTGAAGAAGGCCTGCATAGTGATCACGTGAGGAGGAGGAGGAACCTAGGAGAAACCAACTGGAGACAGCCACATGGCAAGAGGAGAGTAAGGCCGATGTAGACCATATGACACAAAATTGACATAGATCTGACTATGTGGCAGAAGGAGGACAGATTATGTGGCAGGAGAAGAACCGACAACATGGAAAACAAAGGGTTACATGGTAGAACGAGACGACAAGCAATGTGGCAATAGGTGATAGGCTAAAGGAGGTAGAAGGACGGTCACTGATTTCCTAAAGGCAATCAAGTGACTATGCGAGCGTTGAGGGTTTTAAACACCTCAAATGCTCTCGCATGGTCGATGTGGGACTAAAAGTCCCAAAAAAAAATTCTTTCGATGTGACTGTAGACACCAAAACAGCACCAATCCGATAAAACGACCAACTCTGCTCACTTATTTTTTGACCTTCCAAACTGCTGTGCAAGTGTCCAGGACCACTGTTTGACCTCTAAAGGCTGCCCTAAAAGCTGTGTGTCAATGCGATCAGTGTTTGTAGTCACTTAATCGGATTGGTGCTATTTTGGTGTCTACAGATGCCCCTTTTTGGGAAGCGCTGTGGGTGACGCAGTGCTGAGAAAAAATAGAAAACCAAAGCACTAATGATTAGGGTTTCTTGGTAACCTAACCAACTTTTGATGCCCCAAGTATGGAAAGGAATGCAAGCTTCCCTTGCCTTCCCGTTGATCTACGTAGCTCGAGTGGCTCAAGGAGCTAGCCATAAGGCGCCCTCCTTCCTGCAGGTCACCGGTTCGAAACCTAGTGACGAAAAAAGCTTTGAATTTTTTATTATTAAAAATCGGATCCGAAACAGCATAAAATTGTATTCATTCCCTTTGGTTCTCATCGGTAGTGGTGGTCGAGTTGGTTAGTGCAGTTTGTTGATGCCAAGAGGTCGCGGGTTCGATTCCTACAGACCATAAATTATTTTTTATATAAGTTCTTTTAATTTTTTTATATTATTAAAACTACTTATATTATATTTAATATATTAAATATAATTGCTTCTTTAAATTTTTTTTTAGGGCAATTATTTTTTTAATTTATTAAATAGTAATATAGTTTTTTTTTAATATTATAAAAGAAAGGAAAATATTGTCTAAGAGACAATTATTGTAATCAAAGGGTACATATTTTTTTTTACTTGATTCAAGGAATCACAAACTGTAGAACTCTTATGTAATAAGCCTAAGAGGCTTAGTTTTTTTTTGTAAAAGATACCAAGGATCAAATTGTAAAATTGTAAATAGGCATTGATGATAAGACCAAATGGTTGTTATCATGTCTTATGTGTAATTTTAGCAAGAGAAGGTGCAGAGAGGTTTGATGAAAAAGTAAGAGGTTATGGGCTCAACATTGTGTTTAGCCAACTTCAAAATGTAGTGATAGCACATCAAAGGCATCCTGACTCAGGGTACGAGGTAGAATTTGAAGAAAACTCATTCAGGAGTCAATTTGAACAATCGAAATCCGTACAAGCTGCACCACAAGAATAAAAGTATACACACTACAGTATTTCAATGGAAATATTAGAACCAAAATCACCAAAAATAATATTGATAAGTGAAGATGAAGAAGAAGTAGCAGATAATTTTTTGAATCAAGAGATTGCATCCCCACATCAAGAAGAATAAGTAGTGAATGATAGAGTAGAACAATTAAAATTTGACTTAAATTTGTAATCTCTTATTTCTTCCTTCTTCTTCTTTCCTTCTTTAAAACAACAAAGTACTTTATTCTAACTGTGAAATAAAGAGAGTTTTTTGGTAACTATGGTCTCACATAATAGCTTACCTATACCAAAATTTAACGGTTATGACTATGAGTATTGGTCTATAAAGATGAAGACCTTGCTCATAGGAAGAGGTTTGTGGGACATAATAGAAGAGGGCTACACAGAACCCTCAGACTAGACAACACTAAGTGTCACAGACAAGAAAACACGAGAAGAAGAGAAAAAGAGCAACTCTTCTGCTCTTTCTCATCTCCAAGCTGCATTGGAGAAAATCATATTCCCTAGAATCATCGCTTGTACAACTCTACAAGTTGCATGGAAATCATTGAGTGATGGATTCCAGGGTAGTAATCAAGTGAAGAAGGTAAGGCTTCAAACACTGAAGAGAGATTTTGAAAATCTTCGAATGAAAGATGATGAAAATTTCGATGATTATTGTGTTAGAGTAAAATCAATTATGGATAAAATGGTTACACTAGGCGAAGAAATCAAGCCTGAGACAATTGTATCAAAAGTTTTGAAAACACTTACATAGAAATGGAACCATATTGCCATAATTATAGAAGAATCCAAAGATATTTCCATTTTAACATTCAATGCATTAATTAGATCGTTAATGTCACATGAAGAGAGGTTTCTTGAAACTCATTCAACCAACTATGGAGGCAATGATAAGGCCTTCACTTCCAATGAAAACAATGGAAGAGTACGGGGAAGAGATCAAGGTAGAGGCTATAATAACAAGTGTATATATTCTAAATAGAAGTCCTACTTCTATTTTAGATGGTGTCACTCCTTATGAGGGGTGGTACGGAAAGAAACCTAATGTAAAGCACGTCAAAGTGTTTGGTTATTTAGCATATGCACACATTCCTGATGAGAAAGGAAGAAGATTAATCCAAAAATTCAATCTTGTATATTTGTAGGGTATTGTGAGTCTTCAAAGGCATATATACTCTACAATCCCAAGACTCATAAATTTATACTCTCCAGGGATGTGATTTTTGATGAAGGGGGAGAATGGGGTCATCAAAGAATTTTTGTTGATGAGTCCCAATATGTAAGTTTTTCACAGGTACATCAGGTGTCTCCAAATAAAAGCAAAGGCACACCACCCCCTCTAGGCCCATACAGGAGTACTACATCAAGTACTTCAACCACCACTCCAAGTCCTTCTCCACAAAGATCAGTAAGTTCTTCACTGATGCACATTGATAGAGACTCTCCATAGATAGGCAAAAGAAAATTATAACATCATCCATATTTTCAAATGTTGGACCATAATTTCCAGAGAATATTCACTAGAAGGCAAGCTAGTGAGATGAGTACAATTTTGCAGCAACTTGAAAATTTGCAATTGTATGGAGATGATGACTCCCATGATCCTAGGGGAGATGTAGTCAATTATTCTTTATTGGCTAGTACACAGCTAGAACTAGCTAGATATGAGAAGGCATGTAATCAAAATGTATGGCAAGAAGCCATGAAAGAGGAAGTAACCTCTATAAACAATAATGATACATGGGAGCTAGTAAAGCTACCCAAAGGAAAATAATATGTTGGGTGTAAATGGGTCTACAATACCAAGTACAATGCTAATGGAAGCATTGAGAGGCATAAGGCGAGACTAGTAGCAAAAGGTTTTACTCATAAATTTGGCATTGACTATGAGGAAACCTTTGCTCCTATTGCATGACAAGAAAAAATCAGATCAGTTCTTTCCTTAGCAACCCATAAAGGATGGAATGTTCAACACATGGATGTGAAAAGTGCTTTTCTAAATGGATAATTGATAGAAGAGGTTTATGTTCAACAACCTCAAGGTTTTCAATAACAAGGAAAGGAGAACCTTGTTTACAAATTGAAGAAAGCACTTTATGGCCTCAAGAAAGCACCAAGAGCTTGGTACTCATGCATTGATGGCTATTTCAGTGAGTATGGATTCACAAGAAGCAAAAGTGAACCAAATTTGTACTACCTAAATCATGGAGTAGAAATTCTCATAGTTTGTTTGTATGTGGATGATCTAATATTTATGGGTAGTAACAATAAAATGAATATGGAGTTCAAAAACTCCATGATGAAATAATTCGAGATGAAAGATATTGGTTTAATGCGATACTTCCTAGGGATGGAATTGCATCAATAAAATAAAGGGATCTTCATATGTCAACACAAGTATGCTTGAGACATGATCTAGAAATTTTCCATGGAGCAGTGCAAATCAGTTACAACTCCAACTCGACATGGGATCCAATTGAGCAAGGATGATGGAGCATCAAAGGTTGACATGACCACTTACAAAAGCATGGTTGGGAGTCTGATGTTTCTCACCAACACAAGGCCCGATATTCAATATGTTGTTTCTCTAGTTTCAAGGTTTATGGCTAGTCCATCTGAGTTGCATCTACAAGAAACTAAAAGAATCTTAAGATATGTAAAAGGTACTTTGGATTTTAGAATCCATTACCAAAAATGTAATTCTGTGAAATTAGTTGGCTTCAATGACAGTGATTGGGGCAGCAATATAGATGATAGGAAATCTACATCAGGAAATTTTTTTAGTCTAGGATCAGGACTAATTACATGGAGTTCCAAGAAACAAACTGTTGTAGCATTTTCATCGACTGAGGTTGAATATATAGCCATCACACATTCTAGTACTCAAGCCCTATGGTTGAGAAAAGTTCTTGAAGAGATTGGAGAAATTCAAAGTGGTCCAACTCAACTGTATTGTGATAATATAAGTGCCATTCAATTGGCATACAATCCAGTCCACCATAGCAGATCAAAGCATTTTGATATGAAGTATCACTTCATTCGAGATATGGTGGAACAACAGATAGTTGAGCTTCAATATTGTAACACTTTGGATAATATTGTAGACATATTCACCAAAGGTATAGCTAAAGCTCAATATATAAAGTTGAGAGACTATATAGTCAGTCCTCTCAACTTTAAGGGGGAGAATGTTGGAAATTAAAGCAGTATAAAAAGGTAAAAAAATTGTTTACAATGGTAAGCTTTGGACCTTACATTTTTACCTTCTTGGAAGGTATATGACTGGGTATATTGGATGGCATGGGCGGCAAGGCATTCGACATCAATTTCCCTTCGTCATTTCCTCCCTATTTTTCTTCATTTTCTAACTTCTCCTATATTTCATAAGGTTGTTAAATCAATCCTATTTAAGCATTATAATTGCTAAGTTTCGTAAGGTTAATGAATAATATTTCTTATTTCCATTTTTTCTCTAAGACTCATGTGTCACATCTTATGGATCGATATGATTTGGCAAGCATATTGACCTCATATCTATAAACATATCCCCCTCATTTTTGCTATCATACCTTAATTATTGCTATTGGGTTTTGTTTTGTGAGCATGTTATTTATACTATTTTTAGAATGGCCCTAATAAAAAACCCAATTTCTAGGAGAGGGTAGTTTATTTCTCAAACCCACCCATTTGATCAAAGAGTAGATTTAGGATTGTCAAGCAAGTAAAGATCCTATTTATGATGGATCCCTTTTAGTACCACCAAAAGTATCCTAGGGTTTATCATCTTAATGAAGGCTGGATTAGATACCTTTATAAGGGTCATGTTCCTTTGCTTGTTTGGTCTGACTGGTCATCATCACCTCGTGGTAGGGAGATTTTTAAATCAACGAACAAGGTGCAAATTTTACCTTATCGATATTCCTAATATTCTATTAGCATCAATGTTTTGATAAATAAAAGGAGCTTTAGGCTTCTTCATCTTATTTAACCCTCACTAGTTCTTCCTCCTTTCATCCTATCTAGGCAAGTCAATGATTGTTTTTGAAGTTGAACTCACAATAGTGTGATTACCTACTATCCTCCTTTTTGTTTGGCTATGGTGGTTTTATCTTCTCTAATTTGATAGATATTTTAGGTGGAAGGTGGTGATTTTAGCAAGGTGGCTAGCTTTAAATAATGTCATTGATTATTGGCAATCTTGGATTTGTGAGAATCATCAATATTCCCTACAAAAATATGGTATTGTTACTTATCTTGGAGATCTTAGAATTATGGCAAGATTATTTGTTCTTATATTTGGCATATGTCTCCCAAGTGTGCATCACCTTATCCTTTGAGATACTACCTTATGACTATTATCAAGGTACACCTCCCTAGGGTGTATCGATAGTTGGCCAATTCATGTTGGGTCATGTATTGTTGCAAATATCAGTACATCATTGCCTGCATGTGAGCTTTGATCATTTGGTAGATAGAAATTTCTTAACCTTTTGATGCCACATCCTACCATGTTTCCTTGTATGGAGATATCTTCCAATAATCATATAGGTAATGGGGTTACCTTAAGCTTTGCTTCATAGGTTGGATGACCCAATTTATGCTATAGAATTCCATTGGATCTAAAAATACTTTCCTTCTCTTATTATATATACATTGAAATATATACAATATATACACTATGTATAGAGGAATACCTAGTGATAGATCACCCCATGCTAACTAGCTCAAATGTTTTGTCAGGATCTATTCTCCATGTCTCAAATACCCCTTACTCTAGATAATAATTGAGGATGTGTGGATGCACCTCATCCATGAAGTATTTAGAGTTTGAAAACTCCTTTTCTACTATGTAGGCCTACTCTTCTCCACTTTCCTTAAATGTAATTTTCTCTATGTGGTACATGTGGAGGGGTTTTGACAAGATTTTGAACTTGGTCCTATACCTACTTCAAAGTAGCATGTGAGCCAATCTAGTGATAGGTATCCTTAAATATTAGTGGTGAAGTCTTTTGAGAGGCATATTCCAACCAAGAGATCAATCACCATTATGTTTTGATAAACTATTAATTTGGGGCATGCTTTGAGTGCTATGGGAAGGTCTCAAATTAGTGTAAAAATGGTATGAGAGTGTCATATAAATAGATTAACCTACTATTTTCAAGCTTGATAGATATACCAAATGCCTATACTAACCTTTTATGTATGGTTGATGTGCTTGAACTAAATTCCACCATATAGTTGTGTATCAACTTATCTCCAAAAATCAGGGGTAGGTAGAATAGCATAAACTTGGGCCTATTGGGCTTTAAAACTAAAATTTGTAGCATAGTAGGTGTAGCACCCTAAAATTGGCGCAGTAAAATTGGAATAATTACATTCACCTTAGTAAATAAATTTAAATTCAAATTTAACCTCCCAAACCGCTCGTTAACCGTCGAGAAACCCGTTTCCCCTTTTTTCGCACCATTTTTAGAGGTTGTTTTGACCGTTGGACGATATCGTCGCCGATCAGACGATATCGCCCTAGATTTGACAATTTCATCTGGACTAGAACGTCCAGATGATTTTGTCGCAAAACTGAATTTGCATAGTTGGGATCCGTTCCAACGGGTCTCCAATCCAGGCAGAAGCGTGTCTGTGTCGTTGGGACCCTCCCCCGTTGGAGATCTCCCAAATTGGGAAGATCTCCAACCTCCCAACAACTCTCCCTAAGCCTATTTAAACTCTAAGATTTTCCCTCCCCAACCCCTGGCTGAATTTTATCTGCAAGTTGAATCCCTCTGCACTAAAACACCTTAATATTATTTTTGCACTAGTCCTATAGCAGTTTTTATGCAGGTACACCACTGATTTTCAATCGGAGCCAGCACCCATCGTCACCGACGAACCTGTCAAGATCGGAGGCGATCCTGTCAAATTCGAGACGATTTCGTACTGATGCGAGATGATCTCGACTGCAGTCCACATCGAGGCAATCAGTGCCTGGAGTTTGCTTTTCTTAACTTTGCCTCAGTTATTTTGTTTTACAAATTAGATAATCTATTTAGTTTTTATCCTATTTTGCATCCGGAGTTCACCCATCTAGTCTAGATTGCATGTTAAGCTCACAATCCGCCATTAAAGTACAACAATTTACTTTTATTTCTATTTTTAAACTTTGTTCAATATTCAGTTTATTATTTGGCATATTTTGCCTCTGTTTGCACAATAGGAGTTCTTGCATTTTGCATCTATTCTCTGTTTTACAGGTTTCTAACAAATTCGTCTGACGAATTTTTCAGATCTCAGACGATCTCGTCTGATTGCAGGTGATTATGTAGAATTCTAGATGATCCAAACTGCATCAACCACCAAAATATTCTTCAGACATCCGGATCAGGTATTCCCCATTTTCCTCCTGTAAATTCTCTGTTTTTTTCTTTCAAAATCTGTTTTCTGTATTCATTGAAAGTTGCATTTTCATATAGATTAAGTTAGATTCATTCGGCCAAACCTAGGATGAATTCTTAAAGGATAAAACGAACTCATCTAAACACATTCCAAAACCTAGGCGTGGAAACTGCCACCAAATGTTTCCTGGTGAACCCACCATCCGTTGAAAAATCACCAAAATACACCTCCCTTGAGAGGCGGGACCTTCGTGAAGTCCTCTCGTCCGAGGTACCGCACCATCCTTTTCCCATCCTCCTTCCGGGCATGGATCCAATAGCCTGAAGGTAGGGATGCGAAAAATTTGGAGCGATACATTTTGGTGAACCCGACGTGAATGCATCATAACCTTTTGAAAAAAAAAAAAAAAAACAAAAAAATATATATATACAAGAAAAACAAAAACAAAATCATCATTTCAAGTTTGTATGTTTTATATTCAATCCTAATTAGTAGATGCTAAATATTACTTTTAGAAGTACTAAATAAACCATGAGTTTTTACTCAAATCAATATGAGTCCATCAGTAATGTTGGAAGAATTCAGCTAAATACATTTGTTGATTATGACCAACCTTATCCCTATTCAACATCACCTCCATCACACTTTTCTCATTTTTCATCCTTACCCCAACAGGACAATCCCTTTGCCAATCCTCTTCATAACGATATTATCTATCCTCCCATATATCCATATTATGTCTATCGATCCACATACAATCCTCCTCCACCTTTTCAATATTCTTCTCTCAATACAACACATCCATTTCAACAAGAAAATACTTATTCTTCCAATTCTACCGTGCACTCACCTCCTACATCGCAATCTTCCTGTCATCATTCTACCCATAATAAAGAAAGTAGAGGTGAGAAACCATTAGGTCCTTTTATGACAAAATTCCTAAGGCATTTATCAAAAACCTCTCAAAAACCTTCATCACGTAAATTTACTAAGCTCAATCAACCAATGGATATAATTCTCAAGTATTTACTTGATACAAATAGGATTGAACTGCCTTCCATAAGACAACCTGATACCACAGTAGATTGGTTTAAACCTGAGCTACATTGTGAATATCATAGAGTAGATGGACATATGACACAAAATTGTAAAGATTTAAGATGTGCAATTCAAGATTTGATTGATAAGGGTATTTTTAATATCAAGGAATTACAATCTACAACTGATTATAAATCTCCAGTAAACAATCAAACTCCTACACAACAAATACCAATAATCAATCAAGACATGGGGATCTCCCAAGAACCCCTATTCAATTATCAACAATAGGAAACCAATCAAATATTGCATGTTAATGTGTCCCATCATGATGATATTATTAATATTGTAACAAAAACTACAAATGAGCAACCTCAACTTCAATCAACTCAATCCAATATTCAAGATATGGGTTCCTCATTTGACCAACCTTCAAAACTATCTTTGGCTATAGAGAATGATCCAAAATGGAATGTAAGCATAGAAAGCTCATCTTTAGAATCAAAATCTCAATCTGAAATCCACTTTGATAACCAACAACAAGTGATTAATCCTCAAGCAAAGACATCCCTTTTAGAAGTATTACAAATTGCTCATAAGGAAATTTTGTTCAAAATACCTAGCCAACAATTTGTTCCTCATCATATTTTCTCTAAGAACATAATTAATGGTATAAACCCTCTTGAGGTTAACCATATTTCATTCTATGATGAGGATATTCCTTCCTCTACTCCACAAGAAGACTCCTATCTTTACATTATCGGATCTCGTAAAGAAACACTTGTTAGAACTATCATGGTAGATAATGACTCTTCTCTTAATTTATGCACTTATCAATTATTTCAAAAACACAAATTAAAGGAAGAAGATAGTAATGAATCAAATGTTATTATAAAATCTTTTAACAATGAAATTCAAGAACCTCAAGGTACTATAATTATTCCCCTTAATATTGGATCCAAGATCCTGGATACTTTATTCTATGTAGGATATTGTCCTTCACCTTACAAACTACTTCTCCAGAGTCCTTGGATTCATACGATGAGGGTTGTCCCTTCCACTCTTCACCAATGTTTGAAGTTTGAACTTACAAATAAAATTGTTACCATACATGGTGACCCAAAACCATTTGAAGAATATTTAACGATTGAAACATCAAGTTCTATACACTCTCTATTGTCACAATTATTTTTTATCCATCACTTTTCTTCATCCATATATGATCATCCTTGTTTACCAAATAACACTCATGCATATCTTTCACATATACTTTCTCCATCTTATCAAGACTTGGAAGATAATAATAAGAATGAAGAACCTTCTTATCCTTCAGACATTTTATTTTGTAACATGATCAATTTTCCACATATAAAAGTCAAATCTTTTTCTACATTATTCTACATTATAACAAAGCTTTTGTTATCACTACCTTTTATTCATCACCTTATATTCTTACCTTCACCTCAACCGGATTATCCTTCAAAACCTCCTTTGATTTTGAAGCAACCTTAGACATGCTATACTCAAATAAACCTTGTATAGTGTATATAGATCATCTTGTATATACCACCAATTTCAATTCATAAATTAAAATCAAAATACAAAAAAATCAAAATCCTCAAGAAAATAAAAAAAATACAAATGCAACCAAAGAACTTAAAGGTAAATTTGAGCCCAACTGGCTCGGACCATACATCATTACTGCAAAATTTGAATCAGGAGCATATAAATTATCTACCTTAGATGGTAAAGAACTTAAAGAACCCATGAATATTTTACATCTCAAACGTTACTATGCATAAATTTGGTCATTTCATCCATGTATATATTTGTTCAAAGTTACTCTCTTATATTTCTTTCAATTTATAAAAAAATTCAAAAACATCAAAAACATTCATAATCATCCAAAAATCTTCAAAAACTATCTATTGCATTTATTTAAAGCACTTATTAAAGTTCTTTTTGCTCAAAAACAAAAATCTAAATAAAAATCAAAAAATAGCTATATGGACTCTTTTGAAACCAAAACAATATACAGAAGAAAGAGAGAGTCAACATTCTCCCAACTTCTAAAAAAAATCATGTATATATTTTCTTACAATTATTGCAGTTATATGTTTCAACTTATTTTGGATACAATTAGCATTTATTTGGCATCCCTCACTTGCACACTCACAAAAAAATAAATATCTTGCTTTTATCTGGCATGATTACTAATCTCTCTTATATCAAAGTTCACAAATTTCAATTAAATAAAGTTTGAGCATAGAGAATTGATCTTGTTATTTACTTAAACCAAGCACATCTTTTCACAATAAAATGATTATATTTGTAATTTCCATGTTTTGCTACATAGTAGAACTGATTTCTTGGGTGAAAAGTTTTCCCTGCTATCCTATCATGCACATGGTCTAGAATCTTTGAGAATTGGCAAAAGGACAAGCTCACCCCTACCTAGAATAAAAATCCCTTGCTCTATAGCTAATCTGAGCAAGTATCCCTAGCACAGAAAAAGAAAAAAAAAAAGAAAAGTTCAAGAAAGAAAAAAGAGAAAAGAAAAATGTTATTTCAGCAATATTCCAAGCATTATCAAGCAAAAGAAATACAAAAGAAAAAGAAACAAAGTTCAAAAGAAAGCAAGAAAGCAATAAAATCCCTTTCCCTACCCTTTGAAAAGAAAAGAAGGGTTGATGAGCTTGAATCCCTGGAATTCTCAATTATTCGAAACCGTGAGGTAAGCCCCATAACAGGTGGTTTGTGCCCAACTCTGCTTGGCCTTGGGTAACTCCTAGCATGGCAATATGTCTATCACCTTAGCGACCTTCTTTTGTACAGACCTATGTCCGCTTATGGATTAGCTAGCTCTTGATAATCCGATCTACATAGTAGTCTAATATGGTTATATGCATCTACATCATGGTTAATGAACACTTATTTGGTTTCTTCAAATCACTTGTATCATAGTATCTTGCTCAAACCTGGTAAATGAACCATACAATTGCACACACATTTGTATTTGAGAGATTTTGTCTATCATTATGATAAATCAAGATTGGAAATGAATTCACATATGCACATGGGATTCCCTATAAATCTAATTTTTGTCTTCAAAATACTTTGAAATATTATTTTTGCAACTTGTTTGGAATAATCAAGTACAATTATTTTTCATAAAGACAACCATATAATAGAAAAATCACAAATTTCTTTCAAAACATATCATACATATCATATCGACTTTCGCGACGATGGTATAGTTCCAAAACCAAAATTGGAATTGTATGCCTAGCGCAAGTCCTCATTTTCATATTTTTTGTTCATCAAAAAATCAACCATGCAATAAAACTATCTATTTTTCTTTGATTTTCGCGATGATGGTATAAGTCTATACCTACATATTCTATGCCTAGCGCAAGCCATTGTAACAATTGTTATTCCCATTTATCAAAAATCATAAAAACCATATGACTTCATTATGTTACACAAATTATGCTTTTCAAAATCAAACCCCTTTTCATTATTTCATATCATTATGTCAACCTTTAACTTTGCAATGATGGTATAATTCCTAAGGAATTATTCATAAATTTTATCACACTTAGGAATTTATGCCTAGCAAAAATCATTTTAAAAATATTTCATGCATAATATTTTTCATGAAAATCTGAAAACAAATTATTATCATCACCATCATTTTTCATCATTGCACCAAAGTCTTAAGACAGTCTCTTAAGCACTCCTTTTACTTTTCACAATATTTCTATACTGGGATTAGCTTGACGACCGAGTGAGCGGCGACTCCATGAAATGGTCCATAATAGCGACAATGTCCTTTGAAATTATTGTTAGAAGTCTTTTTATTTTTATCACATTGCATCACAAACAACCAATTTGTTACATCAGATTACTTCATTTAAAATCTTACAGCATGACATCAAAATTATAATGTTTCAAAATGACATAATTACATGAGTCATTGCATCAATCAATCAAAACATTAAAAGCATCATAAAAATACATAAGACACAAGTCATATGATCAAAAATATCTCATCTATATATGTCACAAATATATGTCACATCATCTCAGCTAGATTGGTATGCCACAATCCATATCTTGGCATACTCAATCAAGTGTCCTCCGAGCAGTGTCTCGAGAGCCCCTAGAGCTCTCAGCCTCATCTCCTCCCCTGCCCTGGGGAGGACGAGGTGGCCCTATCGTAGTATGTGTGGTACTGCGAGTCCTTGTCGTCGATCAGGATGAACTCCTCGATGACCCTGTCCTGATCGGATTTACAATAGCAGCCGACAGCTATACCCTCTGGCCCTCGGGCACCATCTAAAAATAGATCCCCTGGTAGAATGCGGTCTGAGCAACCGACCGCATCAGCTCCTGAGTGCTCGCCCCTCTACCCCATGCCCTGAGGCATGCAATCTCGTCTTTGAGCTATGTCACCTCAGCTCGATGTCGTGCAACCTCATCCTACAGAGTCTGCACCTGTGTCTGGAGACAGATATTCTCCGTCTGGAGAGTCACCGTCTTGTTGCTCTCTCCTATGTCAATGCCCTTGCCCTTATCGGGCGATGGTGGTCTCTCTCTCTGTGTGGATATGGGGGTCTCTCCTCCCTCCTCTCCTGCTACCCTGGCCACTCCTGTGCCCGTGGCCTCCTCTGCTCTCTCCCATCATGACCCTGGGCCGCCTCTATCACTGCCTGGCGTCGCCTCCCTATCCGATGCACGACTACATGGATTGGGCCCTGTGCCCTCGTCATCCGAGGAGGGCGGATGCCTGCATACCAGGCATCATAGCCGTCGGCTACCCCTGCGTCATCCCCATCCACTGGCTGGATGGGGGCATCGTCTGTGTCCTGACTCCAGAACCACTGCAGTCAGGGGCCCCGCTAACAGTGGTGTTATCCCGGACGGTCCGAGAAAACTCATAATCCCTAAGAGATGGGATCCCCTGCTGTAGACCGAACTATCACAAAACTTGGTCGTAGCGATGGAGCTCCACCTCTCCCCTCTCCATCCTCAGCTAGCAGACTCGCCTGATGCGAGCCAGCTCATGTTCGTCCTCTGCCCACCCTGGATGCTGCCTCCATGGCCTCCAGGTGATCTGGTCTGGGACCAAATCATCCAATAGTCTCCGGGACATCGGAAGGTCTATCCGCCATTGTGATCCTCTCCAGAGCCACCAGTAGAAGACTCGGGGCCTCTCCTCGTCTATCCCTATCAGTGGAATCCCTACCGGCCTTCGCACCGCAATGTGCTCCCAGCACCAAACCTGTAGTAGCGATGTCATCACCAGACATCGCCCGCCCTTGTACACGACCCCGTAAAGGATCCTATACAGCCGACATAGTACAAAGCTGCCCCATGAGAACCTGTAGCCGTGGTCCCGCATGTCACAGATAACATCTGCGAGAATCCACAACACCCTGCACCCGCTCTGGTGGCATAGCAGAAGTCCACCAACTACCCCAGCTAGAACCCATGTGAGTCTCGATGCCCTAGGCATCTGGCGTAGTGCCTCAATATTAACTTCGCCCTTCTCCAGGGTGAAGCTCGGGTCACCACACAGCCATCCCATCGTGTGGCCCTGATTGGCCGTCGGTGTGATCATCCATCCTTGTATGGGGATTCTCAAAATCCTCCATACATCCTCCAGTGTGGGAGTCATCTCCCCTGTCGGTAACCGGAAATAGGAAGACCCCGGATACCATCTCTCTGCTAGGGTTGTCAGTAGCCCCATGTCTGTGGAAACCTGCGACATCTCTGCCACATGCTGTAATCCGGCCTGTGCTAGCAGATCCCGCTCTGCCTGGGTGAGAGCGGCCAAGTTGTCTCTCAATCCGCCGTATTTCCACTCTCTACTTTTTAGTAATCCTCTCTGCAAACATAAACAACAAAACAACAAACAATCATTAATAACAATTCAAGTAAATCAATAATGCAACTTAAAGTTCAATTTCATGTAATTGATGATATCGCCCACTATTGGACGATATCGTCCCCAATTTGAGCATGATCGTCTCCGATTTCGTAGTTCGAAATCATCCCTAATTTGATGAAATTGTCCCCCTTTCGACGATTTCGCCCTCGGGCGAAATTGTCGAAATTGAGACGATTTCGTCAAAATCAGTACGATTTCATCCCGACGACATCGACGGCCAAAAATGGCCACGATGCTCCAAATTCACCTAAAAATCCATCTAAAAAGCATGTAAAATCAAATTAAATCAATTCTAGATCAGTTTAGACCCTTACCCGTAGACCGCGGCGGACCTCTGTAGATCTGTGCGCTGTCTCCACCATTTTTGCTCCGAGCCTCTAATTTCAAAGCCGAGAAAAATGAACAGTAACAATGAATTAGGGTTTTACCCTATTTTTCTTAATTTTATTCAACAATATTTTTTGCTTTTCCGTGTTTTTACCTCAAACGTTCGATTTGGGTAAAAACACGGAGGGGGCACCATAGTAAGCTATCGTACGATTCGACCAAGAATCGTCGCCTAAAAATGGGTATAATTTTTTGCTTTCTCATAGATCGAGAAGAACTCATCTTTAACGCATTTTCTTCAGAAAATTTTATTGACTAAAGAGGGGAAAAAGGGGTGTAGCACCCTAAAATTGGCGCAGTAAAATTGGAATAATTACATTCACCTTAGTAAATAAATTTAAATTCAAATTTAACCTCCCAAACCGCCCGTTAACCGTCGAGAAACCCATTTCCTCTTTTTTCGTGCCATTTTTAGAGGTTGTTTTTACCGTTGGACGATATCGTCGCCGATCAGACGATATCGCCCTAGATTTGACGATTTCGTCTGGACTAGAACATCCAGACGATTTTATCATAAAACTGAATTTGCATAGTTGGAATCCGTTCCAACGGGTCTCCAATCCGGGCAGAAGCGTGTCTGCGTCGTTGGGACCCTCCCCGTTGGAGATCTCCCAAATTGGGAAGATCTCCAACCTCCCAAAAACTCTCCCTAAGCCTATTTAAACTCTAAGATTTTCCCTCCCCAACCCCTGGCTGAATTTTATCTGCAAGTTGAATCCCTCTGCACTAAAACACCTTAATCTTATTTTTGCACTAATCCTATAGCAGTTTTTATGCAAGTACACCACTGATTTTCAACCGGAGCCAGCACCCATCGCCGTCGATGAACCTGTCAAGATCGGAGGCGATCCTATCAAATTCGAGACGATTTCGTACTGATGCGAGACGATCTCGACTGCAGTCCACATCGAGGCAATCAGTGCCTGGAGTTTGCTTTTCTTAACTTTGCCTCAGTTATTTTGTTTTACAAATTAGATAATCTATTTAGTTTTTATCCTATTTTGCATCTGGAGTTCACCCATCTAGTCTAGATTGCATGTTAAGCTCACAATCTGCCATTAAAGTACAATAATTTACTTTTATTTTTGTTTTTAAACTTTGTTCAGTATTCAGTTTATTATTTGGCATATTTTGCCTCTATTTGCACAGTAGGAGTTCTTGCATTTTGCATCTATTCTCTGTTTTGTAGGTTTCTGACAAATTCGTCTAACGAATTCGTCAGATCTCAGACAATCTCGTCTAATTGCAGGCGATTCTGTAGAATTCCAGACGATCCAGACTGCATCAACCGCCAGAATCTTCTTCAGACATCCAGATCAGGTATTCCCCATTTTCCTCCTATAAATTCTCTGTTTTCTGCTTTTAAAATCTATTTTCTGTATTCATTGAAAGTTGCATTTTCATATAGATAAAGTTAGATTCATTTGGCCAAACCTAGGATGAATGCTTAAAGGATAAAACGAACTCATATAAACACATTCCAAAACCTAGGCGTGGAAACTGCCGCAAAATGTTTCCTGGTGAACCCACCATCCGTCGAAAAATCACCAAAATACACCTCCCTTAAGAGGCGGGACCTTTGTGAAGTCCTCTCGTCCGAGGTACCGCACCATCCTTTTCCCATCCTCCTTTCGGGCGCGGATCCAATAGCCTGAAGGTAGGGATGCGAAAAATTTGGAGCAATATAGTAGGCATCCATTTTTTTTCTTCTTTAGGTTATTTTCCAATTTCTTCATCTTCTTAGGAATCGAGAGGACATCCTAAAGAGGCATGACTATGCTAGATTTTCTCAAATGCTCCACCAAATTGAAAGGTCTTACAAAATTGGATCTTAGAATAGTTGATGATGTCATAATACTAGTCATTTCTATAATTAGAGGTGGCCTTGGTAGATTTTCAATAGGTTTTCCTGGAGGCTATGGGGCTGCTCTTATAATTCAATACTTCTCAAGCTCGATCCTCTAGTGTAAATTTTGTTGGGGGAGTCCTTCAACTATCCACTTCCCTTATCTAGGGTCTAGCCTCTGTCACACTAGGTACTTATTGCTCTTTAATGGCCCTTCCCTTGGCCCAATTCATGTATTTCAACTAGAATTTTGGTCTCCCAAATTTTTATGGGTCTACTTCATCCGACATGACATACACTTTTGCTTCATCCCAAGTAATAAAGGTCTACTTTAGAGTTGGCAAATTATCAACTGATTGCATACTCAAAGACTGAGGAGTAGGTTCTAGACTTGTAATTGGGGCTTCCTACTAAGAAGGATGTACAATATTATGGTTGAAATGAGTCATACCAATTCCTTGAGATTTAGTTCTTACATAACAATCAAAAGAGGGAAAATCAAGAGTAAAATAGTACTAGTCATTGGGATATTCAACATAATTGTTTTGGGTGGTGACTAAGTCTCTAGCTAAGCTTATTTATTAGATTTGGATTGACATAAGTACTCTCTAATGATTCAAATCCTATAACTGATCGATATTTATTATTAGAAATGGAGACTTATGATACCCAACTAGAGGTGGTCAAACATTTGGGGTTCCCTATTGAAGAGGAGGATTTGGATAAATTTGGTAGGGAAACCTTTGGATGTTATGTTACCTCTTCAGTGTTGTGATATCATTAGAGAAGGTTCTCATCATATTATATAGCTCATCAATCTTGGTAACAAAAGGATTGGGAATTTGATGTTACTTTGGGCTCATGGTCGAGATAGTCTGGCTAGTGGTAAATTGTATAGTTGGAGAGAGAAGATATGAGGGACAAATGAAAGGAAATATTGGTATAGGTGGTCTAGGGGCTAGAATTCCTATTTGTATCATAGGCCTTCAGTATTGAATTTCCACCCTTAGACTTGACCATCATGGCAATTTTAAAATTGAAAGCTTTTAGATAGTAAATAAATGCCATACATAAAGGTGGTAAAATCTCATATAGGATATTTTTCCAAGTATTATGAAATTAGATGTTGAAATTATCCATTATTTTTTGGGTACCCTCTTAAGGGTAATGAGTTACTCTAGCAGTAATGCTCCATTAACCGTCTTCCCAAATTTTATTATAAGGAGTTCCACCAACTAGTTCTAGCTTCTGATTGATTATGGATTGAGTCTAAGTTACCATTCATGATCTCTCCTTATGAAAGAGATATCCACTAACCTCAAGTATATATCTTTATTTTCAATGAAGTGTACAATGTACAATCTCACTAGGTGGTGCAAATGCTTTGTCGTAGTGACTACATCCTCTCCTAAGAAGCAAGGTAATGACTTGATCATTGAGGTAGGAATTGGGTCTCATACATCAAGTAGAACTAGTGGAATCAAGGGACCTATGTCATACCATATAAAATAATTTATAGGATGATGGTTCAGTATGGCCATGATGTTGTTTCATTGATTTGTCCTTCTTTGTCTTTGATTTACTGGTGGCATGAGCTCTTGTTGATTATCTCAGGTGAAGGATCTAGTTATAGGCATTTTACTCATATCATTTTGGACATTTTCTTTGATAAAAAAGTTTCTAAGTGGGCAGATATTGCTTCAACAAGTTCATGAGTGGGTAGAATTGCCATTACACCAAAACCTTAAGGTATTAATATCTGATACAATCTCTGTATTTGAACTCCTCACAAAGCGGTTTGTCCTAGGGCCCAAGGTGGTGTTTAGTCCACAAACTGTGGAAATTAGTCCAACACACCATATCTAATGTTAATCAAGGGGATTTGATCCTAGTGTGAGGCTCTAATACCAAATAAAGAGCAAAATATCCTAATAAACTAAATCTAGAAAAATAATAAATACAAAATCAAAGGAAAAAAGAAGATAACAAATACACACATAACATAGTATTTCACCTAGGAAACCCTTATAGGAAAAAACCCAACATAATAATATCTTCTTATTGTATAAAATTAACTGTCTCCAATACAATAATGTTCATCACTCGTCACACATCAAACCCTGATGCAAGTGCAATTAAATAACAATAGCACAAAAACAAATTTTACAATACCATGGGTAAAAAACCATGGGTTCAAATATTTAACTCTAAACAACCCATATGGGTCTAAAAATAGCTTAAGAAACCCTAAAACTTTTAAACGCTAATGAGGATACACAGAGAGTGTCCAATGGCTTTTAGAGTTAATCTCACTATAATAACATGGAAAATATTCAACATATTTCCAAAATTCTCCCACTTGTTGAATAATTTCCATAGGGGCCAAAAAATACCATTGTCAATTACCAAGGGCAACCATGCCCATAGATCTTCTACACCAAGAAAATTTCTAATCAGGTACAACCTTTGCTAATAAAACAATAGTATTATTCTTTGTATCAAGTTTCTCCAACATCACCTAATTCTCTTCAACCATATCTCTAAAAAATGGTACTTGATCTCCATATGTATTGACCGATCATGAAAACCAATATTGTTGGCCAAAATATTACACTTTGACTGTCACTGTTAATTCTTATAGCCTTCTACTTAAGACTAAATTTTGAACACAACCTTTGTAGCCACACTTCTTCTTTATAGGTATGAGTTGCTACAATGTACTCTACCTCTATTGTGGAAAAAGAAACCATTGATTAGTTTTTACTCATCCAACTTATTTCCCCTCCAAATAGTCATAAGCACTCATGGATATTCTCTTTTCCAAATCTCCAACCCAGTTAGCATTCATAAAACCTTATAGATTTGCAATATTACTATCTCTCGATTTTCCTTGGTAACATATATCATAGTCTAAAGTTCCACGTAAGTATATAAATATCCTCTTCATATCAGTCCAATGTTCCTTTCCTAGATTGGATATATATCTGCTAACTACTCCCACTACATGTGCAATATCAGGTCTAGTATAGACTATTGCATACATCATATTACCAATAGTGCTAGCATAAGGAACATGATGCATTTCTTTAATTTCCTCATTTGTTTTAGGATATTGTTTAGAAAATAACTTTTTACCAACAAGATATGGAGTACATATTGGTTTACAATCATGCA
The DNA here is from genome assembly GCA_028583015.1 of Wollemia nobilis. NCBI lineage: Eukaryota > Viridiplantae > Streptophyta > Pinopsida > Araucariales > Araucariaceae > Wollemia > Wollemia nobilis. Next base: position 210,081 of record JAQPPZ010003275.1, read on the forward strand.
TCCTAAACCTCTATAGTGTTAAATCAACATGTTTCCTTTGATATAACCATAACTTTCTATTTACACGATCCCTTATTATTTCCATAACCAAAATAAATATTGTAGCACCCAAATCCTTTATTTCAAATTTAAAAAATAATTTATATTTTAGTAACATTATCATCTCCTTGTTGTTACCAATTAACAGCATGTCATCCACATAAAAAATAATGATAACAAAATTTCACCTTCTTGTTTAAAATACACACACATATCTGCTTTGCTTCTTCCAAGCCCAAGTGTCAAAACAAACCTATCAATTTTTTGGTTCCAAATTCTTGGAGATTGCATCAAACCATAAAGAGACATTTTCAACTTGCATACCAAATCCTCCTTAACTTTTATCCTTAAGCATTCTGGTTGTGACATATATATCTTCATCAATTTTACCATGTAGAAATGTTGTCTTTACATCCATCTATTCTATTTCAAGATCAAAATAAGAAGAAATAGCCAAAAAAAATCTAATTGAAGTTATTTTAGCCACAGGAGAAAAAATCTCACCAAATTCAATTCCCTCAACTTGAGAAAATCCTTTTGCTACCAGGAAATCCTTGTACTTATCCAACTTTCCTTCTATATTGTACTTCTTCTTGATTACCCACTTATAACCAACTGGATTTCTTCCAAGGATAATTTCACCAAGTCCCACATATTATTTTTATCTAGGGACTCATTTCTTCCTCCACAACCTTTTTACAAGACTTATTATCACTTAAATGAAGTTCCTCCTTTATAGTCTTAGGTTCTTCATCAATAACTAATATATTAAAGGCATAACAAATATTGAAGGGCTATACCTTTATGGGAGTCTTTTCACTCAATTTGATCTCCCCAAAATTGGAGTTACAGGTTCTGCATCTTCAGATTCCTCTTCACCTTATTCCTCTAAATTTTCCTCTTCAGACTCTCATTGTAGTTCATCTTATTATGTAGCACCAGGTTCTACCACAAGTTCTTCCTGCTATTCTAATTTTACTTGAACTATTTTAGGTTCTTTTCTTGGTTACATTTCCTATTTTGAAACCCCTTTTATTTATTTAAATATCACATTATGATTATAAACAATATTTTGTGTTTTTGGGTTCCACAACTTATATCCTTTAACACCAATACTATAACCCACAAATATGCATTTTTTAGATTTATAGTCTAGCTTAGTCCTTTTCTCTTTTGGGACATACATATAAGCATCACAACAAAAAACATTTATATGATTGAGAGAGGATTTCTTACCAGTCCACACTTCTTATGGAGTCTTGTCCACCAAATATGAGGTAGGAGATCTATTTATGAGGTAACAAGTAGTTAACATGGCTTCTACCCAAAATTTCCTTTCTAACCCTACACCAGTTAGCATGCTTCTATCCTTATCCATCAATGTTCTGTTCATCCATTATGCAACTCCATTCTGTTGTGGGGTATACAGAGTTTTTTTTTCTTTCTATTCCACAGTCTTTGCAAAATTACTCAAATTCATTAGAGCAATACTTACCACCATTATTACTTAATATCTTTATATTTTTCTCTATATGATTTTCTACAAGAGCCTTAAACTCTTTAAATTTTTGAAAACATCAGATTTATTTCATAAAAAATATACCTAGTTATTTCTTAAAAAGTCATCTATAAATATAATAAAATAGTTAGATTTACCTAACGATGGTACTTTTGCAGGTCCAAATACATCACTGTGAACTAGAAATAAAATTCATTTAGATATTGTAGCACTACTAGGAAACTTGACTCGGGTATACTTTCCAAAAATATAGTTCTTACAAAAATCAAAATTTGATGGGTAATCAAAAATTCCTTTAGCCATACTTTTAATTTTTAATGTTCAAAGGCATTTCTCACCAATATGACCCATGTGTTGATGCCACAACATTGTATTCACTACACAAATGCTCAGAGCCACTTCTACCGTATTATTCTCCTCTACAACTGAAGAGTTATTACATTCAATACTTGTAGTGCTAGCCTCAAGTTTGAACAAATTTCCTATACAAAATCCCCTTGCCAACACCAAAACTCCATGAACTATTTTATAGTTATCCTTATTGAATATCATAGTCATACCCGTGTCATTCATCTTACTCATGGATATCAGATTCCTTTCTAAACCTGCAATATGAAACACACCAAGAAGGGTTTTAATTCTTCCATATTTTAACCTCAACTTGACTCTTCCTCGACCTATTATTTTATATTTTGAATTTTCTCCCAATAATATTTCACCTCCATTTATCTTTTCATATTCACAAAACCCCTTCCTATGAAGATTCATATAAAAGGAAGCACCTGAGTTAATCATCCATGAGTCATGGCATTCACTTGAGCATGCTCCAACTAAGAATAAGTATCATGAATCTTCATTTGTGGTCTTCATTTTTGCAAAATTTCCTTCATCAGATGATCAACTATTTATCAATATTTTTATATCTACAGTCTCTTTATAATTCCATATTTTACCACACTTCTCGCATTTCCTCTTTTTTGGAGTAACATGACCCTAGATATTGATTTCCTTTCTCCTAATTTCCTTTTGCTTCTTTCTTGAGAACAACCTATCACAACCAAGGCATCCTTGATGATAATCCTCATAATATTTTCATCTCATTTCCTCAAATAGCAATATTCCTACTATATCCTCTACTTTCAATGTAGTAGTATTGGTGATATCCATAACTAGGTTATCCCACAAATCAGGTAATGAACAAAGTAAAGTAATACACTTTTCCTCTTCATCCATTTTTACTTCAATAGAGTTTAATTAACTTACCATAGTGTTAAAAGCATTCAAATGTTCAGCTATAGAGTCACCATCATCCATCTAAAGTGAATAAAACTTATTTCGAAGAAAGAGTTTATTTACCAATGACTCTATCTGATACAAAGTTCTCGACTTATCCCATAACAACTTTGTCATGGTCTCTATCGATACATTCAATAATACTGAATCAAATAAGCACAATCTGATAGAACTCCTTGCCTTCCTATTGATTTTTAGTTATTCCTCATCTAACGTTTATGTTGGTTTTATTTTCGAGACTACAATCCACTAATCTCTATTAACCAACAGATCCTCTATATTGAGTTTCCATAACTTAAAATTCTTTCCATTAAATTTTTTAATCTCTACCCGTGTGCTTCTTATCATTTTTTTCTCCTAGGTTCTTTCATGTATGACTCCCACTCAAGAATTAATTTATCATAGGGTTGAAACCCTTAATCCTCAAACAAAGCTAAAAAATCTAACTCTGATACCAAATGAAGAGCAAAATTCCCTGACAAACTAAATCTAGAAAAATAGTAAATACAAAATCAAAGGAAAAGAAGAAGATAAAAAATATGCACATAACACAATATTCACCTAGGAAACACTTATGATAAAAATACCAACACAGTAATATCTCCTTATTGTATAAACTTAACCAAATCCAATACAATAATATTCATCACTCATCACACATCAGACCCTGATGCAAGTGAAATTAAATTACAACACAAGAAAGAATTTTACAATACCATGGATGAAAAACCATGGGTTCAAATATTTAACCCTAAACATCCCATATGGATCTAAAAATAGCTTAAGAAACCTTAAAACTTTCAAATCTCGATGAGGATACATAGTGAGTGTCCAGTACCTTTTAGAGTTAACCCCACCATAATAACATGGAAAATATTCAACATATTTCCAATAAGGTGGAACTGGTGGAATCAAGGGACCTATGTCATTCCACATAAAAAATATTCTAGGATGATGGTGCAGTATGGCTGCCATGTTGTATCATTGATTTACCCTTTATATATTTGATTTAGTGGTGGCATGAGCTCTTGTTGATTAGCTTAGGTGAAGGATCTAGTTATAGGTTGTTTTATCATATACTTTTGGTCCCTTCGTTTGAGAATGGAGTCGCTATGTGGGGAGATATTGATTCAAAAATCTCATTAGATAAAGATGTAGAGGGGGTAAAAGTACCCTGTTACATATGATTCTCAGTTAAATCCACTAGGAGCCGAGGTGCCCGTAGGGGTGTGTTATATTCTCTACACTCAAGGTTAGGGGATAAAAAAGTTTCACCAGGAATGGTTTAAGGGCTTGCTCTAAGTCTAGGGATGGAATATTGGATGTGTTTATTAAGTAATCACCTATGTTTGATCTTTATAAAATCTACGCTATAAGGAATTAAAGAAAAATGTAAAATAAACAATGATGCAAGAATACAAGAAGCTAACCCTAGAAATATTATTTACTTTAATAAGAACTAACCCTAGGTTTGTAAGAAATGAATTTTTTTCTAGCAAGGATCCAAGAGAATGCACAAACAAAATTAACCCATACGTAAAACTATATATTTTATCATTTTTCAATGCCTAGAAATGGAATCATATATATATATATATATATATATATATATTCTTATTTTATTTTATTTTATCGTGAACTAAATTAAAATAGAAAAGGATAATGAACGAAAAATAAACAGCCTAAGAAGTCTACTTAGGGCACTTACTTGATCTGGTGGTTAACCCTAGTTTTTACTTGCATCCAAATATATCCAACAACTTCAAAACTTGCAAAATAGCTTCAAAAATCCTTTGGAAAATTGATTAGTGTTTCGAGGTAGGGTTATACATAAGGGGTTGGGCCCGAAATCTAATTATAAATAAAAGGTAAATTATTTTCGAAACCTAGGTGAATCCTAGCCAAATTCATGTAGGAGACATGGAAAATTTCATTTTTTTCCACCAAAAATTATAATAATGGGGCAAATTTTATTTTTTTCCACCAAAAATTATAATGTAGTAGCCTTCTATGCCTATCGTCCTTTCATGGTGATGGTAGCCTTCACTGGCTACCATCATAGGTTCCAAGGGTTTCTCATTGCTTCTTATCTTCTTTTGCAGTTACAGAGTTCTTGGTCTTGCACACCGTTCTCGGGTGTATGGGTTTCACTACCACATTAGGCATATATACTAGTGGTATAAGTGGTAAATTTGGTGGGAAATTTAAAATTACTTATAATTTGTAGGTGAAAGGTTTGCACATTTGGATGAAAGTGGTTGGCAAATTAAAATACAAATAAAAAAGTATTTATCATGGTTGGGTGAGCCGACACCCAAAAAAATTGCACCTCAAAAATTTTGAGCGAATGGGCCCCAGTGAAAGGTTCCAAAATTAGCCAATTTCAAATTTTAGAAATTCTAATTTTAGCCAATTTGGCTATAAATAGTCACTATGCATAACCCTATTTGGGGGCTTGCTTAGGCTGCTATGTGATAGATCTTGGAGGTGCAACAGTCAAGCCCCCTTGGTCCTTTTAGCTAAACTTTTAAAAATAAATTAAATTGTTGACCTTTTGAGAATAAAATAATTCAAAATGCAACAATGCGGAACAAAGTGAAAAACATAATGATAGTACAAATATTATGATGAAAAAAAACATTTATGAAAAACTAGGGTTTAGGGAGTGAAATATTGCCCCCAAATTCATCTTTCCAAATTTATGCCCTGTAAGGATGGGATGTGAATTCATGAAAGGTGCTTTTACCAAGAAAATAGAACATAGTGAATGATACAAAATGATAAAAGAGTATTTAAAGAGATAAACAATGCAAGAAAACTTGGTGGGAGCAAAAAGAACCAAGGATATGGGGTAGCAATCAAAATGACAAAGTCCTTTCTCAAGGAACCTTCACTTATCCACTACAATAGCAAATCATGAAGAAGAAGCAACAATAGAGTGATCAAAGCAGAATAACACTTGGAGAAATTTAGCACAAAAGAAACTCAGATCATTTATGTCACTTGGAATATTACTTAGGATATCACTTAGCCACTTAAGTCACATCGAAGAAACAAGATATCCAATCCCTCTATTTATAAGAGGTCTTTGAGGGAAAAATGTAGGAAAAAAACAACCTTGATCTAGAGCTGACCTAAAAGGGATCAACCAAAATTTAGACTTTTCAAGAAGAAAATTTCAAAATTTTCAAATTCATGCCCCATACCGGACGACCGCGAATTTATCAAGGCCAAGGAAAGAAAGCAAAACAAATGGAAAAGAAGGCTCAAAACTTGCACTTAGCACCTTAAGGACCTTCTTAGGGATTCTAAGTAAAAAATGACATATTTGGGTGGGTCAATTTTCCATGTCTACATTCCCCCCCTCTTTAATGAATTTATGGCCTAATAAATGCATCAAAGAAAGATGTAGACACCTATGGGTAAAAAATAAAGGAGAAAAATGGGTGGCTAGATTAGAAGAAGGGGTGGTGCAACAATGGTGTCATTCCAAACACTTTGAATTTTTTTACACGTAAAATGAGGTATTAGGGACTTTAATGCCTCTCAGGCTAGGGTGCCCCCTCAATTTTTGTAAGGAAGTGAAATATTCCTAATGAAACTCATAAAAGGTGGACCTAAAAGAAAAGAGAGTGGAAAATAGAAGAGAGAGAGAAAAATGAAGAAAGAGGAGAGAGAAATGAGGTATCAAAAGAGGAAAGGGATGAAATGAAATCATTTTCACTACATGAAGAGGAGGAGAAGAGCTCTAGAGAAAAATATAAATGGCACTTCCCACACACCATTCAACCATTACGAGGGATAAGGCTGGTGCAACAGTGGAGCAAGCATGAGTAAGGACTAAAATCCTTCCTCTAGACTAGGCTAGATTAGGATTTTAGTACCTTTAGGAATTTATTTAATATTTTTTAGAAGAAATCATTGTGGATTACCCAAGACAACTTTGAGGGTCAACCACAAATTTTGTTGGTTCATGATGGTGACTGAATTTGTGCCCTAGAATTATAGGGTGCAAATTCACAAATTTGCACCTTGTAAGAATGGGGCATGAATTTGGTAAAAGAAGGAAGAGGATGAATGCACACCTGGAAAGAGTTTGGGCATAAATTCGACAAAGAGAAGAGACAAACAAAAAATAAACAAGGCAAAGAAAAACTAGAAGAAGAAAAAAGAAATATTAGATTATCTTGCTTAAATGTGTTTGATTTTATTTTTGTTTAATTTTTATTATTTTTGGAGCTAATTAAAGATTTGTTATTATTTTTGGTTGCAACATGATGTACTAGAGAGCAAGGAGTGGTGACTTAGATCCTTGGAATATGAGCTATGAGACCTCATAGCAGTGAAGAGGGACACTCTAGGGATGGTGGGGCTACTACATCTGGTAGAGATACCTCGGGTTGAGACGAACAGAGTGCTACTGATAGTACTAGCAAAGAGGTGGTATCCAAAGTTGTCTACCTTTTGGTTATCAATGGGGAAGATGATGGTCACACTAGAGGATGTGTAGCACATCCTACACATCCCCATCAATGGGAGGACATTTTATGAAGAACACAAGCTTATACTGAGAGGGGGGTGAACAGTATAGCACCCACTTTTTACTTTCTTTCCAAACCAATATCAATTAGTGTCCTTAATTGCAATAACCAAATATAGTAGTGTGCATTAATGACATAGATAGCAATAGTAAGCAAGAGCACAAATCACCACACACAATTGAGACACAAGATTTAACGTGGTTCCCCCAATGTGGGGTAGTCCACAAGATAATATCCTTATAATATTTCATAAAGAAATAGGGATCCTTATCCCAATACAAATGATTACTTTGATCTGCTCAAAGCTAGGCTATCCACTGATCTACTCAGGTGGGCAATCCACTGATCTACTCAGCAAGGCAATCCACTAATCTAGCTAGGCAATCCACTGATCTACTCAGCTAGGCAATCTTGATCTACTCAGTAGGCAATCCATTGATCTGCTCACATAGGCAATCCACTGATCTACTCAACTAGGCAATCCATTGATCTACTCAGCAAGGAAATCCATAGATCTACTTCAACAAGCTCACCAAGAACTTGCTCAAAATATGCTCCAACAAGCTCACCAAGAACTTGCTCAAATATGCTCTAACAAGCTCACCAAGAACTTGCTCAAATATGCTCTAACAAGCTCACCAAGAACTTGCTCAAATATACTCAACAAGCTCACCAAGAACTTGCTCAAATCTGCTTAGCAAGCTCACAAAGAACTTGCTCAAATCTATCCCAAATCTATCCACAAATCTATCCCAAAAGCCTTCTCAAAGGCTCAATCAATCATGCACAAAAGCTGCCTCAAATCTATCCAAAAATCTATCCCAAAAGCCTTCTCAAAGGCTCAATCAATCATGCACAAAAGCTACCTCAAATCTATCCAAAAATCTATCCCAAAAGCCTTCTCAAAGGCTCAATCAATCATGCTCAAGTAGCACTCAAATCTCATCCACAAATCTATGAAGGCAAGGCTCAATGATGAACTCAACAATGAATGGCAATGCACTCTTCAATGGATGACAACAATGATCCACAATGATCTCAACTCAAATCAATCTCAACTCAACTCAAATCAAATCAATCTCAACTCAGCTCAATATTATAGAAGCATAAAGAGAATTGTTAGAGACTCAATATGTTCTATTCACAAACTCAATTTCTTTCTCAACTCAAACTCAACTCAAATCAGAATATAGAAGTTTGTTTCATGGAACTTGAACAACCACTTCACACAATCACTTGACTAGGCTCAATCAACTCAACTCAACCAATCACCTTAAGGAACAACTTTTTCTCACAAACCCTAGTTCAAGCATGAATCAATCAACTCAAAATGTTTCCAACAATACTCAACAATAACTCTCACATAACAATGATACTCATGTTCTCCTCTAACTCAAGTTCAAGTTCTTTGTACAAGCAATGGGCTTCAACAACAATGCTTATAAAACAAGGTTTAATCACAACTCTCAAACCAGAAAACCTTGAAGCATTCAACCAACCACTTTCGAAAAGGAAACCACAATCAATCCTTTTCTCTCCAATGATATTTCAGAAATCAACCACCATAAACAAAGTCAATGGAGAATATTGCTCATACCTTTTTGATGCCTTATTAGTTGTCCACTAAATCTGCCACACTCAACAAACTTTCTTTTTCAACTTTCAATAGGGGTTAGAGATCTTGATTAATAACACAACAATAATATCCAAATAACACCTTATTACTCCTACTCAATAAAATACACCATGTCCCCTCATGAAAGAATTAATCCCCTTTGAAAAAGAACAAAGCAACCTTCACTTTTGAACCCCTTTACAAAATCAGAAATATCTCTTTACACACACCTTATTTCTCCCTCTAAGCAAGTTAATCAAATAGCCCTCGAAATAAGCTTTCCAACGATATATAATATGATATACTTCCAAAAGGAAAATCACCAGAAATCTCTCTTTTTCCTAAAGTGCATCACAACCCTTATTTCTCCTAGGGCAACTTTAGAAAAATAAAATATTAAAAAAATATTAACTTGCCTTTGTCCTTGATGGGATTCGATCCCTCGATGCCTCCTTGCTCAATGCCTTAACCATGGCCAAGCTGTCGCATGAGCTACAGGCTCATTTGGGAGGGAAAGGCACCACGTGCTTCAAAACACTCCTCCCTCTCACGCAAACCAAAAATGCTTCATGCGCTCTTTCTTCCAACGCCTTCTAACGCAGCCAAGGGGATTCAAAACCTTGACATTCATTCTGCCACTTGCCTTAGCCAAAATCCAATTGCCAATGCGCCACACTACCCAAGGTGACTAGGGTTTCACACGTCATCCGATTTATTCTTCGCTTCCATCACTTAACCCTCTTTTGCACGAGCTCTTTTCGCTTTCCAACAATCGCATTAATTCACGAGCGCAAGCCAAGGATTAATAAACCTTAGGCATCCTTTTATATAGTTTTCTCCCTCATATTCGATGACGTCAATGGATTACTTTTATTTTTAATTTTAAAATTTAAATTTAAATTTTAAATAATTTAAAATTTAAACTAAATATTTAAAATTAAATATCTCCATCACCGGGGCACCTTTTTCGATGAAACGAAAATCCAACTTGGGTTTTAAGAAAAACCCATTTCAAATATACCATCCATGGTTTTAAATAAAACCTTTTATTTTGCCTACCTTGGTTTTCACAAAAACCCTATATATATCCATGCTCTCCAAAATATCATAAATGATTATTTATGAAGTGCTTTTGCCACCAAAACTCAATGTGATCCATGTGACATCAATGACAACATAAAATAACTCAAATTGCCAACAATCTCCCCCTTTGTCATTGATGGCAACACCTCTAATGCAAATCACCACAATCACTACAAAAACCATCTCTGAGAATCAAAGTTGCTCCCCCTGACTCAATACTCTCTATGGAGGCTGCTCCCCCTAACTCAATGCTCTCTTTGGAGGCTGCTCCCCCTAACTCAATGCTCTCCCCCTTACTCAAATCTCTCCCCCTTTGACATCAATGGCAAAAGGGACACCTATGGGGCTAAAAGATATGACTCTTAAGCTTAGCCCCCTCACCACCTTCTCTCTTGAGGTGATTAATTTTGGGGTGGGAGTACTTTTACTCCCATATTACATTGTTTCTTTCCTCTGTCAACTTCCTTCCATATTTTTCTGATATCCTTTTCTTGATGAGTTACTTGATCTTCTTGTCTTGAACCTATTTGACCTTCTTGCCTTGAACTTGTTTGGAATTGAGTCCTACACCATTTTGCAATATGTCCAAAGTTATTGCAATTAAAACACTTGATATTGTAGCCTTTGGATGGTGCCCATATCCTGAATTCTTTCTTGAAATAATTTCCATATCCATTCCTTTCCTAAACCCTGTATTGTGAAGTTCTATTTTCATAATCATTATGACCATGACTTCTGAATTGTGTAGCTCTAAAACCAAAACCATGTTGCTCATTTTCTTTGCACTGAGAAGCTCTATGACCAATCATGTTGCATAAGAAGCAATGTCCCTAAAAACCATACCTTCTTCCTTTGAAGTTCCTTCTAGAAAAATCAAACTTCTTTGATCCATAGACCCTTTCTTGACCATTATCCTTGTGATCATCTTTGACTTGTGCATTGTATCCTTGAACCTTCTTTGTAGTATCTAAATCCTCTTCCTTAATTTCTTCCTTGCTTTCCTTTTCAAGAATTTCTTTTCCTCTTGAACTTGATTCACCTATCTCAAAACAAGATCCAAACTGGATGTTTGGAGCCATAGGAACTTTGGAACTTTCTTCATAAATCTTAGGTGCTTCCTTGCTTTCATATTTTAGAACTTCCTTTCCTTTTGAGTGTGATTCCCAAACCTGAAATATGAGACCTTTGGTGCTTTGGAACCTTCCTCTTCTTTCTCTTCATTTGTGTCAAATAGCAAATTGGCATCCATATTTATTGTCTCTAAATACATGTTTCCTTCTTAGTGAAAATATCTTGACCTTTTGAGTCATGTGATGGATCAAACTTCTCAAGTATGGAACATCTCAATTCTTTTAGATTCTCCTTAACCTCTTGTAGTTGCTCATGGATATCATTGAAGTCTTCCTTTAGATCAATCGAGACATCTATATTTCTTACAATATTCTCTTGTTTAACTTCTTCTATTTGGAGTGAATTTTCTTCTTCTACTTCTTTTATCCCATAGAAAAACCCTTCTTCATCTTCACTATCACTAAGATCATTATAATCTTCTATAGCAAACAAACTCTCATGATTTCTTTGACCATGCATATTTCCTTGATGTGTCATCTCATCTTCACTATCATTGAAGCCATTGCAATATCCTGATCTGTGATCTCTTTGACCACACACAAAGCACTATTCTCTTTCACCTTCTATTCCTAGGAATAGATGTTCTTCCTTTTCATCATCTGACTTGTCTCTATCACTGTGATCTGAGCTATCACTTGCTTCTTCAATGTAGAAAGTTTTCTTTATCTTACAAAAACTTTTCTTCTTCTCATACCTACTTTGCTTGTATCTATCATCTTTGTCATGCTTATGCTTTCCATATTCTTTTCTTCTATGACCCTATTTTTCATCATCACTATTTTCTTCATGTGGACACTTGTTTGCATAGTGACCAAAATCACCACACTTGTAGCATTTGACTTTCTTCATATCCCTGTAATTTCTTAAGTCCTTTTTCCTTTTGATGAAGTTAGCTTCCTCATCATTATCTGAATCTCTATCTATCTCTGGAACTTTCCCTTTCTTTTTCTTTGAAGCCTTGAATGCAATTTCTTTTATTGGAACCTGATGCTTACTTATCCTCATCTCATAAGTTGTGAGAGTTCCTTGTAGTTCTTCCATTGTTAGCTTGTTGATATCCATTGTTTCTTCTATTGCTGAAACCTTTGCATCATACTTCATGGGAAGTGATCTCAAAACCTTTTGAGTAACATCTGATTCTTTCATCTCAAATCCTAGACCTCTCATGGTGTTAGTAATCTCATCAACTCGAAGTAAAAACTTTGCAATATCTTCAGAGTCTTCCATTTTCAATTCCTCAAATATTTTTCTATGAGTTTGTAGTTTTGCCAACTTTACCTTGGAATCTCCTTCATAGGTATTCCACAACTTGGTCCACATTTCATTAGCTGAATTACATACCATGACCTTTGCAAAATCTGTCTCATGTAGCCCACTCAAAATATAATTCATTGCCCTTGCATTGATCTCAACCAATTTCTTGATAGTCTTATCTACCTCGGGATCACCTTCAACCTTATACTCTTTTGCAACCATCTGCCATACCTCATATCCTTGTGATATCAAGTAGTTCTTCATTCTCATGCTCTAGAAAGCATAATTGTTACCATCAAATAGTGGAGCCTTACTTGTAGATGATCCATTATATGAAGCCATCTGTGTTCTTGTAGAATCTACCCTCAAGCTATTAGCCTTTTCGAAGGAACCCACTCTGATACCAATTGAAGAACACAAGCTTATACTGAGAGGGGGTGAACAATATAGCACCCACTTTTTACTTTCTTTCCAAACCAATATCAATTAGTGTCCTTAATTACAATAACCAAATATAGCAGTGTGCATTAATGACATAGATAGCAATAGTAAGCAAGAGCACAAATCACCACACACAATTGAGACACAAGATTTAACGTGGTTCCCCCAATGTGGGGTAGTCCACAAGATAATATCCTTATAATATTTCATAAAGAAATAAGGATCCTTATCCCAATACAAATGATTACTTTGATCTGCTCAAAGCTAGGCTATCCATTGATCTACTCAGGTAGGCAATCCACTGATCTACTTAACAAGGCAATCCACTGATCTACTCAGCTAGGCAATCCATTGATCTACTCAGGTAGGCAATCCACTGATCTGCTTAGCAAGGCAATCCATTGATCTACTCAACTAGGCAATCCACTGATCTACTTTAGCAAGCTCACCAAGAACCTACTCAAAATATGCTCCAACAAGCTCACCAAGAACTTGCTCAAATATGCTCCAACAAGCTCACCAAGAACTTGCTCAAATCTGCTCCAACAAGCTCACCAAGAACTTGCTCAAATATGCTCTAACAAGCTCACCAAGAACTTGCTCAAATATGCTTAGCAAGCTCACCAAGAACTTGCTCAAATCTATCCCAAATATATCCACAAATCTATCCCAAAAGCCTTCTCAAAGGCTCAATCAATCATGCACAAAAGCTACCTCAAATCTATCCAGAAATCTATCCCAAAAGCCTTCTCAAAGGCTCAATCAATCATGCACAAAATCTACCTCAAATCTATCCAAAAATCTATCCCAAAAGCCTTCTCAAAGGCTCAATCAATCATGCTCAAGTAGCACTCAAATCTCATCCACAAATCTATGAAGGCAAGGCTCAATGATGAACTCAACAATGAATGGCAATGCACTCTTCAATGGATGACAACAATGATCCACAATGATCTCAACTCAAATCAATCTCAACTCAACTCAAATCAAATCAATCTCAACTCAGCTCAATATTATAGAAGCATAAAGAGAATTGTTAGAGACTCAATATGTTCTATTCACAAACTCAATTTCTTTCTCAACTCAAACTCAACTCAAATCAGAATATAGAAGTTTGTTTCATGGAACTTGAACAACCACTTCACACAATCACTTGACTAGGCTCAATCAACTCAACTCAACCAATCACCTTAAGGAACAACTTTTTCTCACAAACCCTAGTTCAAGCATGAATCAATCAACTCAAAATATTTCCAACAATACTCAACAATAACTCTCACATAACAATGATACTCATGTTCTCCTCTAACTCAAGTTCAAGTTCTTTGTACAAGCAATGGGCTTCAACAACAATGCTTATAAAACAAGGTTTAATCACAACTCTCAAACCAGAAAACCTTGAAGCATTCAACCAACCACTTTCGAAAAGGAAACCACAATCAATCCTTTTCTCTCCAATGATATTTCAGAAATCAACCACCATAAACAAAGTCAATGGAGAATATTGCTCATACCTTTTTGATGCCTTATTAGTTGTCCACTAAATCTGCCACACTCAACAAACTTTCTTTTTCAACTTTCAATAGGGGTTAGAGATCTTGATTAATAACACAACAATAATATCCAAATAACACCTTATTACTCCTACTCAATAAAATACACCATGTCCCCTCATGAAAGAATTAATCCCCTTTGAAAAAGAACAAAGCAACCTTCACTTTTGAACCCCTTTACAAAATCAGAAATATCTCTTTACACACACCTTATTTCTCCCTCTAAGCAAGTTAATCAAATAGCCCTCGAAATAAGCTTTCCAACGATATATAATATGATATACTTCCAAAAGGAAAATCACCAAAAATCTCTCTTTTTCCTAAAGTGCATCACAACCCTTATTTCTCCTAGGGCAACTTTAGAAAAATAAAATATTAAAAAATATTAACTTGCCTTTGTCCTTGATGGGATTCGATCCCTCGATGCCTCCTTGCTCAATGCCTTAACCATGGCCAAGCTGTCGCACGAGCTACAAGCTCATTTGGGAGGGAAAGGCACCACGTGCTTCAAAACACTCCTCCCTCTCACGCAAACCAAAAATGCTTCGTGCGCTCTTTCTTCCAACGCCTTCTAACGCAGCCAAGGGGATTCAAAACCTTGACGTTCATTCTGCCACTTGCCTTAGCCAAAATCCAATTGCCAATGCGCCACACTGCCCAAGGTGACTAGGGTTTCACACGTCGTCCGATTTATTCTTCGCTTCCATCACTTAACCCTCTTTTGCACGAGCTCTTTTCGCTTTCCAACAATCGCATTAATTCACGAGCGCAAGCCAAGGATTAATAAACCTTAGGCATCCTTTTATATAGTTTTCTCCCTCATATTCGACGACGTCGGTGGATTACTTTTATTTTTAATTTTAAAATTTAAATTTAAATTTTAAATAATTTAAAATTTAAACTAAATATTTAAAATTAAATATCTCCATCACCGGGGCACCTTTTTCGATGAAACGAAAAGCCAACTTGGGTTTTAAGAAAAACCCATTTCAAATATGCCATCCATGGTTTTAAATAAAACCTTTTATTTTTCCTGCCTTGGTTTTCACAAAAACCCTATATATATCCATGCTCTCCAAAATATCATAAATGATTATTTATGAAGTGCTTTTGCCACCAAAACTCAATGTGATCCATGTGACATCAATGACAACATAAAATAACTCAAATTGCCAATATTTTATAGAGCATAAGGGCAAAAAGTAGTACTACAAATATTATCAAGGGACTAAGCCCATAAGATTCAGCAGAGTGGGATCCATGTTGATGAGCTACAAGGGTGATATGTGGCTAATTATTTGATGACTATGCTATGTAGGATAGTGGTAGGGATTTTGGTGTGCCATACTAGTAGGTGACACCTTCCATGGGTATTGGAAAATCACCAGAAATCTCTCTTTTTCTTAAAGTGCTTTCCAACAATATATAATATGATATACTCCCAAAAGGAAAATCACCAGAAATCTCTCTTTTTCTTAAAGTGCATCACAACCCTTATTTCTCCTAGGGCAACTTTAGAAAAATATAATATTAAAAAATATTAACTTGCCTTTGTCCTTGATGGGATTCTATCCCTAGACACCTCTTTGTTCAATGCCTTAACCATGGCCAAGCTGTCACACGAGCTATAGGCTCATTTGGGAGGGAATGACACCGCTTCAAAACACTCCTCCCTCTCACGCAAACCAAAAATGCTCCGTGCGCTCTTTCTTCCAATGCCTTCTAATGCAGCCAAGGGGATTCAAAACCTTGATGTTCATTCTGCCACTTGCCTTAGCCAAAATCCAATTGCCAATGCACCACACTTCCCAAGGTGACTAGGGTTTCACACGTCGTCCGATTTATTCTTCGCTTCCATCACTTAACCCTCTTTTGCACGAGCTCTTTTCGCTTTCCAACAATCACATTAATTCACAAGTGCAAGCCAAGGATTAATGAAACTTAGGCATAATTTTATATAGTTTTCTCCCTCATATTCGACGACGTCGGTGGATTACTTTTATTTTTAATTTTAAAATTAAAATTTAAATTTAAAATAATTTAAAATTTAAAATTAAATATCTCCATCACCGAGGCACATTTTTCGATGAAACAAAAAGCCAACTTGGATTTTGAGAAAAACCCATTTCAAATATTTCATCCATGGTTTTAAATAAAATCTTTTATTTTTTCTACCTTGGTTTTCACAAAAAAACTAGTATATATCCATGCTCTCTAAAATATCATAAATGATTATTTATGAAGTGCTTTTGCCATCAAAACTCAATGTCATCCATGTGAAATCAATGACAACATAAAATAACTCAAATTGCCAATATTTTATATAGCATAAGGGCAACAAGTAGTACTACAAATATTATCAAGGGACTAAGCCCATAAGATTCAGCAGAGTGGGATCCATGTTGATGAGC
This sequence comes from Wollemia nobilis, assembly GCA_028583015.1. Lineage (NCBI taxonomy): Eukaryota > Viridiplantae > Streptophyta > Pinopsida > Araucariales > Araucariaceae > Wollemia > Wollemia nobilis. Next base: position 226,961 of record JAQPPZ010003275.1, read on the forward strand.
TACAAGGGTGATATGTGGCTAATTATTTGATGACTATGCTATGTAGGATAGTGGTAGGGATTTTGGTGTGCCATACTAGTAGGTGACACCTTCCATGGGTATTGGAAAGAGTAGTGGCAAACATGCAAGACCAATAGGTGCAGTTCTCATGGGGCCCATATGTTCTAGCTCGTTTGTAATAGATATTGTACAATATCAAGTACAACTGACATACATGATTAGTATACATTACTTTAATCCAAGTGTGATCCTAGGAACACATGGTAATCTAGAAAAATCACACACTACTAGGACCAGTGCCCAACCCAAAGTGATTAGAAGTATATGGGAGGTCTAGATACTTTGAATGGGTCCAAAGGACATACGTCGGTATCCTACTACTAGGGAGGTTGGTGATAGATAAGCTACGAGACTACATGATCATATGGAAAATATAGCACGTATATCCCTATCTAGACTAAGGATGCAATAGAGTTGGTGAGGATCAAGAGGATCAAGTAGGTCTCTATGGAGAAGGGGGAGCTGGATCTTTATCATTTCAATCAAAATCTAGCGATAGTGTGATATCTTTTAGGAGATACCAAAATTAGGAGACTATTGGTAAAGGTAAATTTAGAGGGACCCATTAGGGGTCAGTGAAGACACTGATGTGAGGAGATGGGTGAAGCAGAACCTGGATGACCCATTGTACATGGATCCATGGATGGACAACATCGATGTGGCTCTTGACTATAGGAGATAGTACATGAACATCATGCCCTTGAGGATCTCCCCACTAGTGCTAGTGTAGAGGTACCAAATCATGAGTTGGAACATATAGTTGGCACTTCAAGAGGTGGTCCAAAGCACCATAAAGCAATAACAATGGGGCCAAGAGACTCCAAGGATGACACAAATGTTGGTGTAGGTAGAGACAATGACAATGATGATCACTAGATTTGGGATATGGGAGGGGAGACCATTAGGAGATGCCCTCATGGTGATGGGAGTTGTGCTAAGTAAGATAGTCAAAGAGGCCTCTACATAATTAGTAGCAAGACCTAGCAAGACCGTAGGTTAGGAGGACCTAGCCCAAGAGGCAAAGGCACTATGAGCCCAGCTAGTGGCTATGTAGTGGTATATGGACCTACTATGAGAGGATAGGATCAAGAGGCTAGAGGGGCTACAGGGAACCCTCAACATGACCTTGAGCAAGACCAAGTACTAGAAAAGCATGATAGGGTGATTATAGAATAAGATGATACCAAATACAAGGTAGACCATCTCAAGGGAAATATGAGCTAGCTAGAGCAGAAGCGATAATAGGATCGAGCAAAGGGGATGGCTATGATCATAGGTAGCAAACCAGATGAGGGGATATGACTACTATAGGAGTATTTGGTGATAGTGAGACAGGTATGAGGTAGTGATGTGGTAAGAAATATACAACTAGATTTTGTACTTCTAGGCTTGAGCACCATCATACTTCAGATCATGGAACTGATCACACACATGGATGACATCACAGTATATGAATATGGGCCCACCAAAACCTCCTTCTCTAGTAGACAGAGCAAATAGCATGGGCTCACACAAGTAGATTTGGGATCAGGATGACATGCTAATTTTGATTGTGGTATGCACCCCTGAGGATGGTTAAGTAGGCCAAGCTCTCTATTGTGGTATACTGACCAACTAGCATGTAGTCCTATGCTTTTTTTATTAATACATGCTATGATTATTATTTGTTATTTATGATGTGAAAATGTTTGTTTATTTTATGAATGCTTTCTTTCTTTTATTTGAGTTATGCATGAGGATTACGAACAAAATAAATTCAATAGATGATGACTCTAACTAAATGGATGCAAAATGAGCTTAGCTAATGAAATCATGAAAACTAACTAAAATAAATGAAAATGAGATGAATGAATGAGTGGATGGAAAGAAGAAAATAGAGGAAGGAAAATAAAAAAATGGGCAATGATAGGAGAAAGAGAAATAAAGAAGAAAGAAGATATAAGAAAATCTCCAAAAAGGTTTTAAAAAACAAAATAAAAAGGAAAGGAGTGGGAGGCTTCCCCTCACTAGTGGCCATGAAGTTATCTTTTAAGTGTGTTATGAGGTCAAGAGAGGAGTGAAACATACTATTTATGTGATGATCGCTAATGGTTATAGTTGGAGAAATACCCACTAGGATGTATGCTCACAAATGGTCGAATGGAGGCTACCCCTCGCTAGTGGCCATGAAGCTATTCCATATGGGGTGAAATATTCTGATTGATTTGCCAAAAGGAGTGCAACCCAATAGGGGTGTGGTGTGTGCAAAATATGAGTGATCAAAAGTAAAGCATAGCAAAATAATGTGTGTGTGCACATGTTAGACAAGAAGAAGATAGAAGGAAAGCAAGAAGTAAATAATATTGTGTGTGTGTCCCTTTTAAAATTTTAATAGCTATGAGATGTGCATAAGATAGTCAATAATTGTGCGAACACCATAAATAATATTCATGTAATATCTACCCTATCCCACATGGATCTCTTAACAATAAAAAGTTCAAGAAGAGTGTAATCAAAACAAGATGCACAGATTGGAAGAAGGAACATATATCCTTTATCTTGGAAAAAATAAGAAATGATTAAATCTTTCAAAGGGTAAAGGACATACAAGAGATGAAGAACTATATCCCTTGAATTAAAAAAAAATAGAAATTATTGAAACTTTCAAGGTCAAGGAATATATAAGAAGAGAAAATAAGAAAAGAAATGAGCAAATGCAATGATGAAAAATGTATTAAGATATGCCCTAGGTTGGGGATTCATTAAGCATTAGAACCCTAGTATGAATTCAAATGCATGTGAGATAGAACCTAACTAGGTTTCATTACTTGCCATCCTCACGAAGTCCCAAAGAATCTATATGATCAAGCAATCATGCAAGTATGATCAAACAACAATGCAACTATATGACAATCAAAGATGTAAATGGAACAAAATGTAAAGCAATTCATGCAAAATATGATAAGTAATCATGCAATATGAGCAAGTAAAGCAAATGCAAGATGAAGAATGAATATGTAAAATCATGCATAATATATTTTTAGGTGCATTATGTTCATTGGTTCTTTTAAATATTTACCATCTAATGATGCTAAATGATAGGCTCTTGAGCCAATCTTGGTCGTTTTGAAAAAGGGGTATACCCAGTTGGGATTAAAATTCTAGTGTTGAGGATATGATTATTGTACCTTAGGATTAATTATAAGCCTAAGTTATTATTTTATTATTTCCTATTTATTACACTTTGTATTCATGTGAGGCATAGTATGCTCATGTTGGAAATAGGTTGTTAAGTTGTTTGGATATTTAGTTAGTTGTTAGAGTGATCACTTATCTTCTAGCAGTTAGTTGTCACCCTAGATTAGTATATTGTTATCTATTAGTTAAGTGGTTGGTCATGTTTGGAAAATTTTTGCAACCACTTAACCTATGTGATATTCTTTAGAAACTTATATATTCTACTATTGCTAATGAATAGTTTCACGTTTGAGTTCTACATCAATGGTAATCAGAGTTGAGGATAGATTTTTTGCAAGAAGGAGGGAAATTTTACCACTTCTTTTCTAGGTGTCTAGTTGAGTTTACAGCTAGTCATCAAGATCCTAGGTAGGTGCTTGTGTAAAATTGGCTTGAGGCCAACCACAACATCAGTTTGTGAAGCTCAAGAGATGGTAGAGGGCAGAAATTTCTCTTGCACTGAATACCCTTGGTAGAAATCAAAGGGTAACTAGACTTTCCTGGTGTGGCAAGAAATTTTTTTCTTGCTTAAAGAAATATTTATATCTACTTTGAAGATCCGAAAGAAAAGCATATTTGAGGATCCGTTGCACCATTTGAGGTCAAATTGTGGCCAAGAGGGAGGATTGATAGTATTTTCTAAGAGTTGTCAAAGAAGAATTGAGCCAGTGTTTTCTTGCATGAAAATTGGTTAGAATGTGGGCTAGTCGGCATGCATTAAAATTTTAAAATAAAATATTAATATTGATTGGTATTTTATTTAAAAATAGGCATGGACTATTTTGGGAGGTTTTTTCAACTTTGTCGTGCAACCAATCGGATGCCAGCCAGTGGACCTCCAATGCTCCACAAAACCACAACAACCCCCTCGACCATCCATTTCCCCCATCCCCTTATACCTCCTTGCCTTACGTTTATTGCACATGGGTGCAATTGACCAACACAGGATCGTATGACAAACCCTATAGAATGTGATGAACCAATTTTGGTTGGATCCATAGATTGATGAAGGTTTTTGAATATCATCCTAATGGTGGCTCCTCCCTTGCAGCCACCAGCACAACGTACGAAATATTGTACAACAACCATTGATACCACCAGTAAAATAGACCATAGGTATCCTTGTGCAGGTGAGATAGCTTGGCTACCATATCTTGGGAGAATGACTACTATGAACAAACCCTTTATGCATGACACCATCCTTTATTGATAGATCATATCACTGTGCATTAAAAAAATCACTGGCATGGCAAACTCAAACTATGTTTGAGATGGATCACTGTGTGTAGACAGGGAAAATGTAGACAATGCCATAGAAGTTTGCAAGCAGATGAAATTTATAGAAAATTAGTAATATCTAATAAGGTTTTAAATTCATAAATTAGAAAACCCTGGAATATCAACCAATCAATGATCACAACATGGAAACTTAAGAGGATCCTTGGAGAATCTTGCCAACCAACTCAATTTGGAAATGTGGCAAACAATGTGAAGTAACGATGAGCAGTCAATTTTTTCGATGGATATTTCCTAATCTCGATGATGTCTATGATAGGAAGCATTCGAATTTAAAGTTTTAGGAATTTTATTAATCCCACATCATTTTTTTAGGGTCGAGTAAGATATATAAGTGTTCATACGCTTATAAGGTAGTGACCACCACTCCCAGTGGTCACTCCCTTAGCCATGTTCATGCATAGAAGTAGAGTTGGTGTTGTCACTGGGTTTTTGACTCGCCCACTACCACGTTGGCAACTTTGACCTGTGCTATGGACCCTACTTAAAATTGACATGCGTTGTGGACCCTACTAAGAATTGACCTGTGCACCAGTTGTGGGCACTGTTGACTCCATAGTTGGTTGGTGAAAAGTCAACCAAAACCAATTTTTACTATCAAAGACAAAAAAATTTCCCACCAAAAAGCAAATTTTCAAATTCAAATACCAAAATTGGCACCCAACACAGTAGTAAACAAGGTGAAAAATAATTTTTTTCAATTTTTGCAAATTTCCAACATTTTTTTTTCAAAATTGATTAATTTTTCACCTCAAAGTCATTTTAATTTGCCTCTAAAAGCTGAATTTTTGCAATTTAAGGGATAACTACTGCAATATTTAGTGTTATTTTTTGTAATTGCAAAAATTGATTCAATTTTTGTAACAGCACTTAAATTAACCCATTTTTGTAAATTGGAAGGCAAATTTTTTTGTAAATCTAGGCAAAATTCTGCATTAGAAAACCATCAAAATTATTCCTAAAGCCTAGATAGTTCTTGCAAAACATTTTGTAATCCTCCTAGTCTAGCATATACACAAAAAAACATGGCTAATGACCTCAAATCAAACATGAAAAACCTTACTATTGTAGTAGATATTTTGGCAGATAAGGTAAAATATATTGTTGTGCAATTGACTCCTAGTGATAGAAAATTTCATCACAATCATGCCAACAAAGAAAAATGTAAGGTCAAATTGTATGATGGATCTAGGGATCCTGATGTCTTATCTACATGGATTTAGATATGCAAACTTGGTTCAATTATGCTGAAATTCCTGAAGATGAACAAGTTGCATTTGCTAGAGTCAAACTCATATGCTTCGCAAAATTTTTAATTATAGAAATACAATTCCATAATGATGCCAATATAGTCTAGTGTTTTTATCCTATTTTGTTGTTTATTTGATTCCTGGTTGGAAGCTCAACTGTACTCTGTAATACAAATTTTTTATCAATAAATTTTTACCCCTTTATTTAAAAAAAATGATGCCATGACTTGGAAAGAATTGATCTAGATTTTGAAAGACACATTTTTTCCACCAAATTACCAAAATGACCTCACAACCAAGTGGTATAGATTGAGGCAAGCCTATAGTATGTCAATTTTTTACTACATTTTCCAATTCAATAGGCTAAGGGTTCTTGGTGTGAAAGATTCTAAACAATATTTGATTAACAAGTTCATGTGTGGATTCCAAGATCAATTTTTTAAGGAAATCAAGTTCATTGATTTCATCACTTTGGATGTGGCATTCAAGTATGTCATTATAGCAGAGGATAAAGTTGGTGCTTCTCAAAGATCTCAATAGGACATCAGTTCCAAAGGAAAAAATCAGCATCAACACAAGGTGAATAATACTTATCATTATTCCTCTCATTCTTCTTCTCCTCCCACTTCTCCTAAAGCACATTATTTTTCTTCTCATTCTAAATATTATTCTTCTTCAACAAATTATTATGATTTTTGTAAAAAGAAAGGTCATACAAATGCTAAATGCTTTACTTTTAAAAAAATTAAGAATAAGAAGTCCCTAATTGTACAACCTACAAGTGAGGAACAACATGATGGTCCCATTGTGGCTACAGGGATAGAAGAAGAGTATCATGCTTTAAATGGTAAACTAAACAAAGTTACCCTCATGTCAAATGTGTTTGCTCAAGGGGGTCATGACCATTTTTTTATCACTAGAGCCCACCTTACACATGATTTTTATGTGGATTGTATCATAGATAATGGATCATAAAAGAACCTCATTGCAAAGTCCATTGTGGAGAAGTTGAAGCTTCCCATAAAGCCACATCACCAACCATATGTACTTGGGTAGAAGGATGTAGACTCCACGTCTAACATCACACACACTTGCACCTTAGATTTTGCTTTTGGTGATAAGTGTGTGGAAAAAGTAAGATGTGATGTCATAGAGATGGATTGTTGTGGACTATTGCTAGGTAAACCCTATCAATTTGATAGGAATACTATATATCATGCTAAAAATAATACATACACATTGGATTTGCATAATAAAACCTACTTGATAAAAATAACTACACCTAAATCAAATTTGATGCTAATTTTTAGGTAAGTTCATAGGCCATTAAGTCAAGCACTTATTTTGGCCCCTACTTGCATAAGTTCTATACAAGAGAAATAAAAAGCACCATAAAAGGTACATGATAAAGAAGAAGATTCACTCCCACAAAATGAACAATCACAAGAGCTTGTGGTTAAGGAACCCATCACTGTCACTCATGAGAAAGATTCCATTCATTCTATTGACATTAATTCAGGTACACCGTTGGACACACAACCAATTTCTCCATAGAAGTTACCATTGACTTTGCCCCTTCCCACCATTTCAAACATGGAGGATAAATCTAAGGTTACTTCATTCAACACCAGTAGAGCCTTCAGGGCAAGATAACACAGGAATTACAAGAGACTTTGTAGGAGCAACAAAGCATGGTGCGCAAGCATCACAATCCTCACTCATCTCAAGTTGGAGATAGATTTTGGCTTACTTTAGATAAGAAACGCTTTCTAGAGATACCATATCATTATCCTCCTTTGGTACCTGAACCTGTCATTGGCACTTGATCATCAGCTTTCACTCATTATAGATAGATTTTTCGAGATGAAGACTCATCACACTCGATAGGGTTCTTCCACTTCTTACCTTGTCATCCACCATGGTCACTTTCCATAAATGGATCGTTGGATTTCTCACCATGATATGGCACATGAATTTCCACATTTGTTGAGAGAATTAGGGTCCTATTGAGGTGCGATTTTTCCAGGTTACAAAATCACTCGACAACTTAGAACTTTAAGTTCTCTCTTGCAAAGAAAGTTTATTTTTCTCCAAGGTTCTCTATCAATGTGTTATGTATCATGTCAATAAGTGCTTGAAAAACTCTTTATGGTTTGCATATTACTGTTAACAAGAGGCCTGGGAATTATGTAAATGGTTTCAAGTTCATCATGTAAAACATGCCTTTCATATCAATCCTAATGAAATAAAATTTGATTTATGATCTTAAATCAAAGTGCACAAAATTTATTTCATCTTCTCAATCTAATGTCTTGTAAATGCTTCAAATGAATTTAGAGTGAAAAGAATCGAAGCAATTAAATTAAATTTCAATTTAACTTTAACAAAAATTAAAGTAAATGAAACTTTGATAAATTTAATAAACCTTTGGAATATAACAATTTATCATAAATTCAATTCCAAATGTCTATTTAATAAAGTAATTATTTGTTCAAACCCCCTTTATGAAATTATAAATTAAATATCCAAGAAGGCTAACAAATTATGACAATATCTTGCCCAGTTTGTAAGGTATAAAAACCTTATCAATAATAAAACCTTAGGGCTTAATGTAAAATTAATTTATAAACTTTAACTTTATAGGAAAGTAAAGTTCATCTTGTAATATTTACTTTGTTCTCCAAATGATAAAGTTGATTCACTTTATGAAATAAATCAATTTAAGCAAATCCACTAATATCATTAATTAAAATGCTTTAAAACTAATTTGAAATAATAATCTTAACATAGCATTTTAATTATTATTAAAATTTCTTTAAACTTTAATGGATTTAAAGTTTATAGAATTTCAATAATCATGAAACAATTGTAAAGCCTTAATCACATAGATTTAACTATATCATAAATACAGGATTTATTTACTTTAAATACTTTGCCTATTCAAATATTTTATAAAAACTAAAGTATTTGAATAAAAGGTAAATCTTTAAGCTTTATAAAACTCCAATTATTAGGCCTTTAATACCTTAATTATAGTAGAGAGTTTAAATCTAATTTGAACCATGAAACTTTAAAGTATCTAACCTGCAACTGTCAAGCTCATGCAGTGCCCTTTTCCTTATACTTATTCTTCCAACGATTTATTGCTTTAAATGTTTGAAGAATAAATACAAATTCCACCTTAAAATGTTCAATCTAAGCAATGGGTAGATATCAATTCTGGTTTTCTAACTTTATGTATTAAAGCAGAAAACCAAAATATTCATTTATCTTTAACAGACTTGTATTATTCCAAATATTAATTAATTTAATATTTGGATAATAGATTCCATTATTGACTTAGTTATTTATGATAAATCAAAAAACATAGTATTATCAACTAAGTCAGGTTCGTGAAAGTATTTCTGGATATAAAATAAAATAAAAGGTTCTAATGGTTTTTGAAATTAACTATTTTTTTCAGACAATTACTTTCAGAAAATCAAAACTTATTACAGAGAATAACTTAAACTAATCTATAGTTCACCAGAAAACACAGTGTAACCAGAGACTAGTGCAATCTTCAATGGGTTTTCATAAAACAAAAATGAATTTACATCACATATTTATTCAAATCAAGAACAGGTTTACACAAACTTGACTCAAAAATATCTTGATGTAAACAATAAATCTTACAATAACATTTGCATTCTCTGTAAAGTGTCCTCTCTGAAATGCTCCTTCAAACCCTTGGCTTCTTCAATTCTTTCCTCCTTCTCCTGCACAAGATGTCCGACCCATTTTTCAACTTTCATTCATGTATTCATAGCCTTAGCCCTGTTAGTTTATTTGGTTTATCTTTCCGTTTATACAGTTTTGAAGTAGTTCCATCTAAATAACGATTTACATTCATAAATTTTCCATACATGTTTGTTTGTTACACATATTAAACATTGTCGTTACTTTCTTTTTTTCTTTTAAAACCCTATGAAACAATTATTTTAATTTTACCTAATGCCATACTTCCTTATGGGAAGACCTCCTTTATCTTATTACATCCGTCGACGCATTTAAGCCTTCTTCTCCAGGAAAGTGATTTATGATATTCCATTTCTTTAATAGTAACACTTCATCAACTTCTGCCAACCATGTTTTGATAATAAATTTCACTGTCCTTTGTCCTCTGATGACAATTATCATACATATTGTTCAAGATCACAACCCTTTCTAGAAAAAATATTATATTTCTTCAAACTTTTGGTGATGTCATTCGCGGCAATAAAATAGTAAACTTTGAGACGAAGTCTTTCTTATGAGCTCGAATTTCAACAAGCTAAAACCCTCAATTCTCTTTATTTGAAACAAAATTCGCATGCGTGTCATAGTATTCGAACTTCAAAATTTATGCGTGAATTATCCACCCTATCTCAGCAACAATCTATTATTCAGGCCTGGCCACACTTCATCTTAATCATATTGACAACTTCTTTCTGTCAACATCTTTTCATCCAACAATGATTGTGTTCCTAACGTGCGGTAACATAAGCCTCCAATGAGCGACCATGATGTAGCGTTGAGATGTTCTACTACTGCGTTCATTTCCATATTCTCCTTCTTCATCGGTATCCATTACGTCGTTCACCAAGCATCCAACTTTCACGTAATTTTTTATGTCGAAAGCATCATTTCTAAGACTAATAATATCTGACGGTGACTGAATGTCCCGATGGCTCTTTGGATCAAATATTCCACTCCATGGTATATATTTCATAGTGTATTTTTTACTACATTACTCTTGGTAGACGTGCCCATCCTTTCTTTCGGGCCCTGAGAACATGCCCACCTATGCGAATGATTTCTAGGTAGCCTCTAGTACACTTCGGGTATATTTGAGACTTCACTGTAGTGTTCCGTTTGTCGGCACTTTACCTGAACCTGATTTCATGGCGAGTACCACCATCTATCTCTAGGTGTTTTCATTTTGTTAGATGCATTCTATTAGGCATATATCTTGATTTGTGAAGTCCACCTATATCTATCTCAGAGACGTATCCCTGTCTAAAACGTGTTGCCTCCTTCTGAATATTAACTCTTAACAACGCTCACAAAGTAAAATGGGTATTTAGCTATGGATCTTTCCTTTATGAAAGCAAAACCTTTTTGATGGTGGATATGGCTATAACATCCTTTCAATACCTTATATCTTCATGATCATATTTGCAAACAAAAATGAGTTCAACAATGATTTAGAAACATATTTCTAAATTTTCAAGTGGGTCCCCAATTTTTGGGGTCGTTGTGAAGGAGTCACAATAGGTCCAATGCTTCTATGGTTGGGAGGAATGTTGAGGATATGATTATTGTACCTTAGGCTTAATTATAAGCCTAAGATTTTATTTTATTATTTCCTATTTATTGCACTTTGTATTTACATGAGGCATAGTATACCCATGTTGGAAATAGGTTGTTAAGTAGTTTGTATGTTTAGTTAGTTATTAAAGTGATAATTTGTATTATAGCAGTTAGTTGTCATCCTAGATTAGCATATTGTTATCTGTTAGTTGAGTGGTTGGCCATGTTTGGAAAATTTTTGCAATCACTTAACCTACGTGAGATTCATTGTAAGATTATATATTCTACTATTGCTAATGAATAAACAACTTGACGCTTGAGTTCTACATCACAGTTGGGATAAAAATTGTCTTTTATATTTGAACAAGCATTATTGTTCTTCTAGTTCTCCTTGAGGACAAGGTTCCCAACCTCAAAAGAACAATTACAAACTTTCTTAGAGTAAGCTCACTTGAGCCTATTCTGATAGGCTCAAAGATGCTCCAAGGCATGAATGTGCTTTTCATTCAGTAGCTCCAATTGGTTTAAATGATCTAAATAAAAGTATGCACACACTCTGATGGTACAATATTGTTAGAGTTAAGAGTATATTACATCATTTGGATCATGTAAATGTACCACCTTTGGCACATAGTTATAATAGGATATTACTTTAGGGGGAAGTTAGCTAGTTACTTCAAGCAATTTAATAAATGCATGTGTCAATGTGTAAGGTTTCCACTTGTATAACTAGGTAGAGTGTTGGCCAAGGAATCTATCTTCCTATATAATGTGTTGGACATTTTGAGTCCCTAAGCTAAAAGTTGTCATTGATGTCAAAAGGATCTATGTAAGTAAGCACTATGTTTGTGTTCCACAAAGAGCTTCATGAGAAGCAAAGGTTTTGATCAAAGGTTCAAGAAGGGATGCATGGCATTTGGTTCCAAAATGAGCTTCAAGGGAAGCTTAGCAAAAGGTTTTTATTTAAAACCATGGACGACAAATTTGAAATGGGTTTTTCTTAAAACCCAAGTTGGCTTTTCGTTTCATCGAAAAAGGTGCCCCGGTGATGGAGAAATTTAATTTTAAAGGTTTTATTTAAAACCATGGATGGCATATTTGAAATGGGTTTTTCTTAAAACCCAAGTTGGCTTTTTGTTTCATCAAAAAAGGAGTCCCGGTGACAAAGTTATTCAACTTTGAAGTTTAAGTTTAAATTTTAATATTTTAAAATTTAAATTTCCAAATTGGAAATTCCCGCCGACGTCATCAAATTCGATTGAGGGCCGACGTATGAGAATTCAAGGCAATATGTATAAATATCATTGCCAAAGTTCATTTGGCAATAATCATCAAGCGATTGTGTGTTTCGTTCGAAGAGAGAGCAAAAGTATTTCAGCGCAATCGAAACATGCGAAGAGAGTGAGTCATAGAAGGAAGGTAGGACCCTTCCCATACACCGTAGGCACTTGTGGCCTAGCGGAAAGAGGGTGGTAGTCAAGTTGTTGAGCTCCAGGAGATCCGAATTTTGAATCCCATCGGTTATGGTTTTTGCGAAGTGTAAAGGGGAGAGCACCTTTTGGCACACGTGTCTTTTGGGGCACGATTGGAGCAAGTAAGGTATTGTGGTTGCGCTCACCGTTTCATGTGAGCGGTTGGCTCATGTGGTTAGTGGCACCGCGGTTAGAGTGGTGCATGGGCAGTGACAGGGGATCGAATCCCACTAAGAGGCAAAAGGTAAGTTAATTTTTATTTTTAATATTTGTGAGAATAGCTTTGAGGAGAAATAAGGGTTATGGTTTGTTTTAGAAAATTTGAAAATTACTATTGCTTTTAATTTTGGAAGGGTAGCATATTATATATCATTGGAAAGCATTTTTCAAGAGATATTTGATTAACTTGCTTAGAAGGAGAAATAAGGTGTGTGTAAGAAGATATTTCAGGTTTTGTCAAGGAGTTCCAAAAGTAAGTTTTATTCATTCTTTTGAGGGTTTATTTCTTGCATAAGAGGACATGGTGATTTTTATTGAGTAGGAGTAATAAGGTGTGATTGGGATATTATTTTTATTGTTGTGATATTACTCAAGTCCTCTAACCTTCTTGTGGTTGATAAGGAAATATTTGAAAGTGTGTTGAGTTTGATAGATTTTGTGGACAACTACTTGGCATCAAAAAGGTATGGGCAATATTCTCCATTGAATTTATTTGGGTGGTTGATTTCTGAAAATATCATTGGAGTGAAAAGGATTGATTGTGGTTTCCTTTTCGAAAGTGATTGGTTTAATGCTTCAAGGTTTTCTGAGTTGAGAGTTGTGATTAAACCTTGTTTTACAAGCATTGTGGTTGAAGTGAGTTGTTATGCAAAGAACTTGAACTTGAGTTGAAAAGAACATGAGTATCATTGTTATGTGAGAGTTTTTGTTGAGTATTGTTGGAAACATTTTGAGTTGGTTGATTCATGCTTGGACTAGGGTTTGTGAGAAAGAGTTGTTCCTTGTGGTGATTGGTTGAGTAGAACTATTTGAGCCTAGTCAAGTGAATGTGTGGAGTGGTTGTTCAAGTTCCATAAAACAAACTATTCTATATTCTGATTTGAATTGAGTTTGAGTTGAGAAAGAAATTGAGTTTGAGAATAGAACATATTGAGTCTCTAACAATTCTCTTTATGCTTCTATAATATTGAGTTGAGATTGATTTGAGTTGAGATTGGGATTTGAGTATAGAACATATTGAGTCTCTAACAATTCTCTTTATGCTTCTATGAGATTGCTTTGAGTTGAGATTGGGATTTGAGTATAGAACATATTGAGTCTCTAACAATTCTCTTTATGCTTCTATGAGATTGCTTTGAGTTGAGATTGGGATTTGAGTATAGAACATATTGAGTCTCTAACAATTCTCTTTATGCTTCTATGAGATTGAGTTGAGATTTTGTTGAGCTGATTTGAGGTAAGTCTTTGAGAAGGCTTGTGGACTAATTTTGTGTAAGCTTTTGTGAAAGCTTGCTATGCAGATTTGAGCAAGTCCTAGAGAGGACTTATTGAGCAGATTTGGACAAGTTATGAGTGAGCTTGTTGAGCATATTTGAGCAGTTTTTGAGTGAGCCTATTGAGAATATTTGGGCAAGTTCTAAGTGAGCCTATTGAGTAGATTTGAGCAGGTTCTGAGTGAGCCTATTGAGCAAATTTGAGTAAGTTTTGAGTGAGCCTATTGAGCAGATTTGAGGAGGTTCTAAGTGAGCCTATTGAGAATATTTGAAAAGGTTTTGAGTGAACCTATTGATAGAGCTTTGGAGGTGATAGAGTATAGAGGACAGAGTCTCAGTGGATAGAGATCCAATAGCCAGGACAATTGAAGACAGATATGAGTGAGGAGTCTTCAAGTGGAGAGAGATCCACCAATCAGTGTAGAAGAGAGACAAAGTCTTCTAGAAGATCACTAGCCAGAGCAGAAGGGGAAAGAGTTCTCCTATGGAAGAGATCCACAAACTTGAGATTAGGGGATCAACATCTCCTTTGGACAGAGGTCCATAAACATTGTAATTGGGAAGGATTCCCATGAGATTATTTGAAAAATATTTAGAAGAAATATTTTCTCTGTGGAGGTAGCCCACATTGGGTGAACCACGTTAAAATTGGTGTCTCTATTGTGTGTGATGATTTGTGCATTGCTTTGGTTATTGCTATTGATATTGCCATTGATTATATTGATTAATACTATTTGGGAAAGAAAAGTAAAAAGTGGTCTTATATTGTTCACCCCCCCCCCTTAGTATAAGCTTGTGTTCTTCAATTGGTATCAGAGTCGGTTCCTTTAGAAGAAGTTTAACAACTTGAAGGAAGATCCTACAAGAACACAAATGGCAAAGAAAGGCAAGAGTAGAAGCATGAGACACAAGAAGAAAATAACACCTATGGTCATGAAAGAAAAGGAATATGAGTTTAATATTGTTGTGTTGGGAGGACACATGGAAATAGATTCAAGAGATGAATCAAGTAATGGAGAAATATCCAGACTGATAAAGTTTTGTACCAAATGTGGAAACACAGGTCACCATGCAACTTATTGTCCCAAGAAGGTGAAGAATTTTTTGTCTGTGGTCAACTTGGTCATGATGCAAGTTATTGCAATGGGTTTGATAGCAGTGAAGATGAAGATGATATCTCTTAGAATTTAAATCCTAGAGATTGATTCAAGAAAGGATAACAGGTACAATCAAAACAGGTATCAAGAAGAAACTCCACTTTGGACAGTAATAGAAATTGAAGAAGAGGATGATTCAGAAAAAGAAAATTGGGAAGCCACTCTTAAGGAGCTTATTGAATTGAAAAAGAGAATTTAGAATTGAAGGCTCAAATACAAGAAGATGAGAAATGTAAGACAAAGCTTCTACAGGATATCTCTAACTTGAGAGATAAGGTTGAAAAAGCAAGAAGAGTTGAAGAAGGTATGATTAAACAGTCAAAGGTAAAAGAGATAGAATGTGAAAGGCTTATGATTACTCTTGAAGAACTAAAAAGGGAGAACTCGGGATTAAGGGTTCAAGCTCAAGAAGATGAGAAAGAAAAAGCAAGATTTCTACAAGAACTCACCAACTTCAAAATCAAAGTTGAAGAGACAAGAAAAATTGAAGAAGGTATGGCCAAAAAATTAAAAACAAAAGATCTAGAGTGTGAAATATTAGAGCATGAGATAGTTTCACTAAGGTTGGAAGTAAAAGGTTCTAAGGACAAGCTACACAAGTTTGAGGAAAATTCAAAGACCTTGGAAAGGACTATCAATGCACAAAAGTCATCAGTCACCATAACAAGACTTAGTTCTAAAGAAGAACAAGGGAAACAGGAAGCAAAAAAGGAGAGTCAAGCTCAAACACCAGAAAAGAAGAAGAGTCAAAGCAAGTAAGTAAAATAGAGAGTGAGACCTCTAAGGATAAGTTGGAGAATAGAAAGTTCAACAAGGAAAGGAACAATGCACAAGTTAGGAACAGATGGAACAAGAAACAAGTAGAAGAGACTAAGAGACCAATGGGGTCTAGGCAAGGTTTCTTCAATGGAATATGCTTCTCATGTCACAGGTTTGGGCACATGGCTTCACAGTGTAGGACACATTAAAGATAGGTATATGAGAAGAGGACAACTTTTCCATGGGTATTGCTACTCATGTAATGAGTTTGGTCACAAGGCAATGAATTGCAGGGTTCATGACAGAAGAGGATATGGCTTCACTAGGAGAAGTCCTAAGATAGTTGCACCTCCAAGGAATAATAGCATTAAGTGTTATAAGTGCAATAATGATGGTCACATAGCAAGATGGTGTAGAGCAAATATTCTAGAAGCAAACATGAACAGGAATAGAAATATGAACAGGAACAGGAACATGGATGAGAACAGGAATAAGAACAGGAACATGGATGAGAACAAGAACAAGAATAGGAACATGGATGAGAACAAGAATAGGAACATGAATGAGAATAGGAATAGGAACAAGAACATGAACATGGATGAGAACAAGAATAGGAACAAGAATATAAGTGATGACAGGAACAGGGATGATGACTTGGAAAGAAACAGTGAGAGGATTCAGAAGACTAAGAGAATAAGATAGAAATATAAAGATAAAGAACAGTGCTTTTGGGGAGTAGAAATACTCCCACCCCAAAATTAACCACCTCATGTGGAGGTGGGGGAGGGGCTAAGCTAAGAGGCTCATTCTTAGCCCCGAGCCCCAAAGGTGACCCTTTGCCATTGATGTCAAAGGGGGAGAGATTTGTGTATATTGGGGAGATTTTTTGATATGGGGAGAGATTTGATATTTGAGAGAGCATTGAGCCAGGGGGAGCAAAGTCCTAGGGGGAGCAGAAAAGAAGGTCAGATTTTAGTAAAAGGATATGGGTTGCCATCAATGACAAAGGGGGAGATTGTTGGACATTTTGAGTCCCTAAGCTAAAAGTTGTCATTGATGTCAAAAGGATCTATGTAAGTAAGCACTATGTTTGTGTTCCATAAAGAGCTTCATGAGAAGCAAATGTTTTGATCAAAGGTTCAAGAAGGGATGCATGGCATTTGGTTCCAAAAGGAGCTTCAAGGGAAGCTTAGCAAAAGGTTTTTATTTAAAACCATGGATGGCAGATTTGAAATGGGTTTTTCTTAAAACCCAAGTTGGATTTTTGTTTCATCGAAAAAGGTGCCCCGATGATGGATAAATTTAATTTTAAAGATTTTATTTAAAACCATGGATGGTAGATTTGAAATGGGTTTTTCTTAAAACCCAATTATTTTATTTCATCGAAAAAGGAGTCTCGGTGACAAAGTTATTTAACTTTGAAGTTTAAGTTTAAATTTTAATATTTTAAAATTTAAATTTCCAAATTGGAAATTCCCACCGACATCATCAAATTTTATTGAGGGCCGACGTATGAGAATTCAAGGCAATATGTATAAATATCATTGCCAAAGTTCATTTGGCAATAATCATCAAGCGATTGTGTGTTTCGTTCAAAGAGAGAGCAAAAGTATTTCAGTGCAATCGAAACGTGCAAAGAGAGTGAGTCATAGAAGGAAGGTAGGACCCTTCCCATACACCGTAGGTGCTTGTGGCCTAGCGGCAAGAGGGTGGCAGTCAAGTTGTTGAGCGCCAGGAGATCCGAAGTTTGAATCCCACCGACGCTGGTTTTTGTGAAGTGTGAAGGGGAGCGCACCTTTTGGCGCACATGTCTTTTGGGGCACGATTGGAGCAAGTAAGGTATTGTGGCTGCGCTCATTGTTTCATGTGAGCGGTTGGCTCACGTGGTTAGTGGCGCCATAGTAAGAGTGGTGCATGGGCAGCGACAGGGGATCGAATCCCGCTAAGAGGCAAAAGGTAAGTTAATTTTTATTTTTAATATTTGTGAGAATAGCTTTGAGGAGAAATAAGGGTTATGGTTTGTTTTAGAAAATTCAAAAATTACTATTGCTTTTAATTTTGGAAGGGTAGCATATTATATATCGTTGGAAAGCATTTTTCAAGAGCTATTTGATTAACTTGCTTAGAAGGAGAAATAAGGTGTGTGTAAGAAGATATTTCAGGTTTTGTCAAGGAGTTCCAAAAGTAAGTTTGATTCATTCTTTTGAGGGTTTATTTCTTGCATAAGAGGACATGGTGATTTTTATTGAGTAGGAGTAATAAGGTGTGATTGGGATATTATTTTCATTGTTGTGATATTACTCAAGTCCTCTAACCTTCTTGTGGTTGATAAGGAAATATTTGAAAGTGTGTTGAGTTTGACAGATTTTGTGGACAACTACTTGGCATCAAAAAGGTATGGGCAATATTCTCCATTGACTTTATTTGGGTGGTTGATTTCTGAAAATATCATTAGAGTGAAAAGGATTGATTGTGGTTTCCTTTTTGAAAGTGATTGGTTTAATGCTTCAAGGTTTTCTGAGTTGAGAGTTGTGATTAAACCTTGTTTTACAAGCATTGTGGTTGAAGTGAGTTGTTATGCAAAGAACTTGAACTTGAGTTGGAAAAGAACATGAGTATCATTGTTATGTGAGAGTTGTTGTTGAGTATTGTTGGAAATATTTTGAGTTGGTTGATTCATGCTTGGACTAGGGTTTGTGAGAAAGAGTTGTTCCTTGTGGTGATTGGTTGAGTAGAACTGTTTGAGCCTAGTCAAGTGAATGTGTGGAGTGGTTGTTCAAGTTCCATAAAACAAACTATTCTATATTCTGATTTGAATTGAGTTTGATTTGGGAAAGAAATTGAGTTTGAGAATAGAACATATTGAGTCTCTAACAAATTCTTTTTATGCTTCTATAATATTGAGCTGAGTTGAGTTGAAATTGGGAATTGAGTATAGAAAATATTGAGTCTCTAATAATTCTCTTTATGCTTCTATGAGATTCATTTGAGTTGAGATTGGGATTTGAGTATAGAACATATTGAGTCTCTAACAATTCTCTTTATGCTTCTATGAGATTGATTTGAGTTGAGATTGGGATTTGAGTATAGAACATATTGAGTCTCTAACAATTCTCTTTATGCTTCTATGAGATTGAGTTGAGATTTTGTTGAGCTGATTTGAGGCAAGTCTTTGAGAAGGCTTGTGGACTAATTTTGTGTAAGCTTTTGTGAAAGCTTGCTATGCATATTTGAGCAAGTCCTAGAGAGGACTTATTGAGCAGAATTGGACAAGTTCTAAGTGAGCTTATTGAGCATATTTGAGCAAGTTCTGAGTGAGACTATTGAGAATATTTGGACAAGTTATGAGTGAGATTTTTGAGCAAATTTGAGCATATTATGAGTGAGCCTATTGAGAAGATTTGAGCAGGTTCTGAGTGAGCCTATTGAGCAGATTTGAGCAGGTTCTGAGTGAGCCTATTGAGAATATTTGAAGAGGTTCTAAGTGAACCTATTGATAGAGATTTGGAGGTGACAGAGTATAGAGGATAGAGTCTCAATGGATAGAGATCCAATAGCCAGTACAATTGAAGATAGATCTAAGTGAGGAGTCTTCAAGTGGAGAGAGATCCACCAGTTAGTGTAGTAGAGAGATAGAGTCTTCTAGAATATCACTAGCTAGAGCATAAGGGGAAAGAGTTCTCCTATGGAAGATATCCATGAACTTGAGATTAGGGGATCAACATCTCCTTTGGACAGAGGTCCATAAATATTGTAATTGGGAAGGATTCCCATGAGATTATTTGAGAAATATTTAGAAGAAATATTTTCTCTATGGAGGTAGCCCACATTGGGTGAACCACGTTAAAATTGGTGTCTCTATTGTGTGTGATGATTTGTGCATTGATTTGGTTATTGATATTGATATTGCCATTGATTATATTGATTAATACTATTTTGGAAAGAAAAGTAAAAAGTGGTCTTATACTATTCACCTCCCTCTCAGTATAAGCTTGTGTTCTTCAGTAATGAGGCCTCATAGTGATATATTATAACAAGCTCATAATAAGATCATATCAAGTTTATATCAAGTTCCTATCAAGTGCATAGGAGATAGGAGTAGAACTCTTGTATGGAGTACAATGTAGTTCTCTAGATGATATTAATGGAGTGACCATTACCTCCATATTGCATTGTATTTTTGTCATTTCTATTTATAGTATATTTTAGTCATATTGTAGAATTCTATTATTTCATATTTTTTGCATCTTATTAGGACCTATGTTAGATCTCTCCCACTACATATATCCTCAAAAGCTATAATAGTGGTATCAGAGCCATGATGAATCAAGAATAGGAGGACCTACATCCATCATAATTCCTCTTTACATTTTTGCAAATCAGATTCACCATTGTGCACCACCACTTGCAAAAGTCATCATAAGAGAAGTCCAATAGGTCAAGAGGAATAGGGAGAGCCACAATAGTCAATAGAGAGAGTCACAAGTGAGGACTGAAATAAATCTCATTTATAGAAATTTTGAGATTACATTTGGCTAGAGTCTTTCCACAAAGTTGCAAAAAAACTCATGAAGACTAGGACTCAACATTCATTCCACTAGTTTGACAGATCAACTAGTGAATATTATTATCTCCAAAATTATAAATTCTTCCATTCTAGTTTCTAAAAACTTGTTACAAGAAAAGGAGATTCAGGAAAAGGTTGGAAAGCTTCCTACAAGAGAGTTAGGAAGAATATCTTCTTAGAATCATTCCAACACTTGAAGAAACAAGGAGAAGATTAAAGATTTTAAAGACCTAGAAAAATGTCCCATTACAAGAGTTGCAATCCTGTAAACTACAGAAGTGAAGAAAATGCCACAGTAGCCTTATAGTAGACTCAAGGAAGAAGAGACTCCAGAAGATGAGTCAAGGAGGAGATAGGATATTAGTGATCTCCATTCAAGATCAATACCTGCAGAGTGCAGAAGAAGAAAAGGCCACAAAAGCCTTGATCCAGAAAAAAAGCCATAAAAGCCTTGATCTAGAAGAAGAGGCCAGAGAAGCCTTGATCCATAAGAGAAGGCCATAGAAGCCTTAATTATGAAGAAAATTTCAGAAGAATTCCAAATTCAGAAGAAAAGTTCCTGATTCAAAAGAAAAATCTAGAGAAGAGTTCCTGAAGTAGACTCTAGAGAAGAGTCCATGAAATAGGAGATTGGTGATCTCCTTTACCGATTAAAGACTTATTTCAGAAGAAGCTGAAGAGATCAAGAGAATATCTCATTGAATAACTTCCATTCTTGGAAGAAGGAGGACTAGGAGAGTCCTATTCAAATCCAGAAGTAGCATATTTTAGAGATTCGAGAAGAAGATCTCATCACCAACACTTCTAGAAGCAGAAGGTTGAAGAAAAGGTCTTAGTTGGAAGACCAGAGAAGCTACAAGATAGAAGACCTTGGAGAGGTCTCAAGGAGTAAAAATAATAAGGCTTGGAGAGCCTTGTTGTAGAGCTTGAAGAAGCATCATCAAAAGAGTTCCTAGGAGAACTCATTGGAGAAATCCACTACCAAGGAGAAGCTCCTGATAGTGAAGGACTTGGGACAATTATCACCATCCAAAAACAAGCCCAAGAGAAGAAGAATTTAGCAAGGAGTGTCAAATCTCAGAAGAAGAATCTAGTGAAGACCTCAAGACATTCAGAATCTTGAGAAGGAGAAGATCCTATTTGAAGTCAAAATTCAATAAGAATATTGAAGGAAGATTCAGATAGAAGAAGCCTACCAAATCCAAGAGATTTGGAGATTACCTCTCATAGCAAGAAGGCACAATTTAGAGAAAATATTTATCTAAATCTATAGTAAAAAATAGAAGATCACTGGAAGGATCAAGCCACCAAACTCTAGGCTCAAGATAGAAAGTTCAAGACCACAATTTGGTGAAGCAGAAAGTTATTCTAGATAGTCAACAAGAAGCTGTGAATTCATCCATTACAAGGCAGCAACTTGGTGAATCAAAACACTAAGATCTACATCATCTACAGAATCCATTAAAGGTAAGCAACTAGGGTGCAATTAGTTGAACTTCAAATTAGGGTTCATTATCAAATTCCATTAAGCACCATATTTGGATTAAAGTTGCAAGGAGAAGGGATCATATTATAGTCTTCAAGAAAGTGCAAAAAGGAGAATTCATTTTAAGATATATTTGCACATTAAATAGGATTTGGATATTTTTTGAAAGAAATAAAATTATCACCTACCTATTATCTATCTAGAAATCAAGAAGACTATATCCTACAATATTGATTGTAGTGAAAAATTGCAGAATATTCATTAAGGGTTCATTACAGATTACTCTTAAAAGTTGCAGAGATTATTAAGTGCATTTGAAATTATTTTGAGAGTTCATTTACAGGAGCAATAAGGTGAGATTATTGTTACCTTTAAAGTGCATTAAGTTGGAGATATTAATCCATTAGCACTACACTAGTTAATATTTAACTAGTTACTCTCAAAAGGATTAGTTTGTGTTTTTTGATTGTTAAAGATCAAGAGCACAAAACCAATAGATTATCAAAGTGTCTAGAGACACTATTTGGTGCATAAAACCTACAACATTTCATGGCCCAAAGAAGCCACCAAAATAAGATCAAATTCCTCCAAGGAGTGGAGAAGAAAGCCACCATCAAAATCAGTAAAAGAAGCTACAAATCGAGACTTGGTGAGTCTTAGATTTGAGGTGCACTAAAGGTTTTTATACAAGTGAAAATTAGTGCAAAAATTACTTCTACAAGAGCTTCTATCTATAAGAAAAAAAAATGTATATATAAATATAAATTAATCAAGAAAAAGGAGAGAGTTGTCCAGAAAAGGAGACAACGTCAAATCAGCCCTTGCCTACAAGAAAGCTACCATTAAAACCAGCAGAAAGAGATTGCAAAAGGAGGTGCAAAAAAGGTATTGTATTTACAAATTTTATTTACATTATCTTGCACCATGATATTATATCCTACGTAGGAGAAAGGACAAGGCTTAAGTGTCACAAAGACACATTCTTCACAAGGAAGAATCATCTCAAAGTGGTTGTAGAAAAGCATCATCCATGCAAGGCTAAAAGAGCCATCAAAAGGCTCACATCACCCATGGTTTGGATAGCCACAACAGGTAACCTATAAAAACACAAAGCAAAGCACAAGGAA
This sequence comes from Wollemia nobilis, assembly GCA_028583015.1. NCBI lineage: Eukaryota > Viridiplantae > Streptophyta > Pinopsida > Araucariales > Araucariaceae > Wollemia > Wollemia nobilis. The sequence goes on from JAQPPZ010003275.1 coordinate 250,175, forward strand.
GGAGATATATCATTCACAAAGGAAGAAACCCAGCATCTTGGAAGTAGGAGAAAATCAAAGCAAGCAATACTAGAGCTAGACGTACATCCAAGGAGCATTCTATATCATCATTGGAGCATCACAAAGTCTCCATCAAAGTGCTGCTCATTACTCTAGCTCAAAACCACTTGAGCTCCACCAAAGTGCTACTCAAAGCCACTTGAGCTCCACCATAGCATTGCTCAACTAGAACCAACTTAGTGCCATCAAAACACAACAAAGGAAAAGGTGGAAACATACATTGGAGAAGCTTGCAAGAATATGTTAATAAGGCTGGGACATGCAAAGGAAATAAGGTGCCACTTGTCACCTTAGAAGAAACCCTAACACCTTTGAAATAACATTCAAAATTCCACACGCATGAAAGGAATAATTTGAAGAAGTGTTACGCAGGTCAACATTGGGAATATTAGAGAAGGGGTGACACTTGTAACCAAGGTATACAAGCATTTACATAAAGACTATAACGTCTCCATTCTACAACGAATTCCAAGTGTCTAATAGCATCTTCGAGCATTGAAAGAAACTATCGTGACACTTGTCCTTCTCAAGAAGATCATCCTCCTATTTAAGGCGCCTAAAACCAAGGAGGAAATAACATTCAAAAGCATTCAGAGTAGCAATGAGTTGCAGTAAGAAGAGCATTAAAAACCTCTTGATCAAGGTATTCAAAGCAGGTCAAAGAGGCCAAACTCGAGGTACCACCATTCAAGCATTGAAGTCAAGGTAGAATCAAAGTCTTCCATTGCTCATAGCACCCAAGAAGAACATTGAAAATTATTGTCATACACGTCTGAATCCGTTGTTGAATACGTAGAGATTTGAAGCATTATAAAGGTAAGAATTTACCTTACTCTAATTTTCTTTCATTTAAAGGGAGTTATAAGGATATAATATAAGGTTGAAACATTAAGGGAAATCAACCATATTTGAAAGAAATATTAAAAGGAAAATATATATTAAAATAACCTAATATTTGCAATCTAAAACATAGGAGAAATAAGGATTTCTACCTGGATAAATTAAACATCTATTATTGCAAATATTATTGTTTTCTAATATTCCATATTAGGGAGTTATAAGGAATACTACACCAAAGTAGGTTATTGGAATTTAGAAACATTTAATATCAAAATATCAAAGGCTATAAAAGAAGGTTCATTAAGGAAAATCAAGAGTTGGAAATAAATTGGTATACTTGTCTCAAAACCACATTAAAGGGACAAAAGAAATCCAACCAATAGAACCTCATCAAATCAGAAAGTGCTTAAGTTCAATAGGAGTAATAAGGTGTAATAGAAGTTGATTTTTTCTACTTACAAAACATTACAAAATCAACTCAAAATTGAACTACTATTCTCAAAGAGCACTTTATCAATCATAAAGCATATCCAAAATCACTAGGGAGACATAAGGCATTCTACAAAACTTGATAATAATAGCATTCATCAAATATTATCAAGTACTTAATCCATTTGGGAGTCATAAGGTCTCTACAAAAATATAAGGATCTTATTAAATCAAATTCACATCTCTTAACTAGGGAGATATAAGGAAGCCTACAAAACCTAAGCTCTATAAAGGTTTTATCAAATCAAGCTCATATATACTCCAAACTAGGGAGTCATAAGGTAGACCACTTAAGAAGATTCGATCCCTTAAGATACAAGCTCTATCAAAGTACTATATACTCTAATCCAAGGAGCTATAAATATGACTACCAGCACATTGAGCAACACACTAAGAAGTGGAATGAGAAAAATACCAATATGGATTAAAAGCATGATTGGTAATACAATGGATAACAACAAGGAAAATGCAGAAGGAGAAGAAGAATCAATAAAATGGGAAATAAGTTCTGAAACAAATAGCTACGGAAAAATAGATTCTTCTAATGAAACTAATGATAACACAAAAGACCACATTCAAAAGGGAGAAGAAAAGATAGAACAAGAAGACCTCATACAAAGAAGTAAAAATGAAATAGCTTCAATTGTGCACATATGGTTTATGGATCTTGTCAAAGATATAGATAAACATGATATCCCTAAGATAGATTACAAAGTAGTCAGAACATCTCTATTGTGCACCTATTGCAATCAATATGGTCATGAAAAGCTCAATTGTTGGAATTTCTATCCATGCAAATACTATGAAGGGAAAAATCACTCATATTTCTTCTACTACTATAAAAACAAGTATTATAAAAGTCATGAAGAAATATTATTACACAGAATAGATTGCTACTTTCAAAATATTATTCTAGAAGCATCTACTAACAATGAGCTCAAGTTTGATACTTATGAAGGTCAAAAAAATAGGTCATACAAAGATCCAAAGGAGAGAAAATGGGTCAATTCTGATCCACTTGAGACATGCAAAATCATGAGATCACTAGTTCATCAAAGACATATGATGTCAAAGAATAGAGGATTGGAAAAGAAAAGAAGCTATAACATGAAGATTGAAGCAACTAAAGAAGAAGAGGAAGATGAACTAGATAAATGAGGATACAAAGAACCTAAGCAAGCCAAAGAGCATCCACAAGAAGAAGATCCATATTGAAGATTGAAATCTTCAATACCCAAATAATGTAATACAAGGGGGTGTTAGAGTTAGAGTATATTACATCATTTGGATCATGTAAATGTACCACCTTTGGTACATAGTTAGAATAGGAGATTACTTTAAGGGGAAGTTAGCTAGTTACTTCAAGCAATGTAATAAATGCACAAGTGTCAATGTGCAAGTTGTAATATGCAAGGTGTCCACTTGTACAACTAGGTAGAGTGTTGGCCAAGGAATCTATCTTCCTATATAAAGGGCCTCATAGTGATAGATTATAACAAGCTCATATCAAGCTTATATCAAGTTCCTATCAAGTGCATAGTAGATAGGAGTAGAACTCCTATATGGAGTACAATGTAGTTCTCTAGCTGATATTAATGGAGTGACCATTACCTCCATACTGCATTGTATTTTTGTCATTTCTATTTATAGTATATTTCAGTCATATTGCAGAATTCTATTCTTTCATATTTTCTGCATCTTATTAGGACCCATGTTAGATCTCTCCCACTGCATATATCCTCAAAAGCTAACACATATTTCTTAGCTATTGGAATTATAACACAAGGGACTAACTCCTCAAAGAAAAGACTATTATAGAGAAAATATTCATGATCCATATCACAAAGAGTATTCCCTATAGCACATTCTCTAGGAGTTGCTAAATGAAAGTCAAAACATACCCTGAATGTACCTTCCCTCTTAGTAATAAAAATAATGAATCCTAATTTCTCAATGTCTACAGGAGACATAGGAATAAAATCCTCTTGAGAACTAGAAGACTCAACATGGGAGACACAAGGGACTAACTTGTCAAAGAAGAAGCTATTTCTAAGGACATCTTCATGATCCATGTCACAAAGGGTATCCCCTTCAACATGCTCCCCTAGGGTCACAACTAAATTAGGGTACACCAAATTTATAAAATTATAAAATAGAATGTTAGAAGGAGAATATGGTCCCTCATATTCATTATCCCACTCTAAGCCATGATGATCCAAAAATTCAGCATAAGTGATCAATTGATCATCATCAGTTGGTAAGGGCTAGTTTTTATTGAAAATGTAGCCTATGCCACACCTCCTAGGACAAAGCTCAAATTCTAAAGGTTCTTGAATGTCTTTATTTTGTGGTCCCAAACCCTTATCTACATATCCCATACTAGATAGGATTTGCTTAGGAAGTGGGTAATCATTGGATAGATAATAGTGAGTAAAAGACCACTCTATAGGATGAGGGTTGCTACCATGGATATTTTCTTCAATGGATATACCAGTGTAGATAAATATATACATGTTTATGTATACTATTTAACCCTTCTTATGAGGCAAACCCATAGTCCGAGGTGAAGGTGGTAGTTTGGATAAATCTAAAAGAGGCTCTTCAAGAAAAGGATTGACATGATTTTGTGATGAAATATTGATTAATGGTTCCTCATTTATTTTTAAATTTTCAATTTTTTTGGTGATGTGATATGAGGAAACTAATGGATATAAATTTATACTATATTTAGCTTGCTCAACCATCAAATAATTTTTGAATAGATGAGGGTCATCTTGAATGGTGACTAGTTGATTCTTGAATTCAAACTTTAAATATTAATGAAGAGTAGAAGGGGTAACCCTCATTGCATGAATCCAATGGAATCCAAGAATGAGATTAAAATATATGGGAAAATATACCATATAAAACAAGATATCTAAGATCTTAGTTCCAACCCTAAGGGGGAGGGATATAATGTTGTAGGTCTATTAGGACTCATTGTTGAAATTTTTGATAATGACATGAGATATAATTAAATATTCCTCTTTTAATCCAAAATTTTGGAAAAATTGAAAGGTGCATAGATTGAGGGATGAACCATTTTCTACCAAGATTCACTTGATAAAATTATCCCTAATATATGCAGTGATGTAGAGGGAACAATCCCCTCTCAAATTTGAGGAAGAAATATTATCATCTAAAAATGTTATATGATGTATCCCAAGGGAACCTACAACATCAGATATATCACTAGGGAAAATATCTTGAGAAACGAATTGTTGACTTAGAATCTTCAACAAGGTTTCCCTATGAATAGGAGAAGTTTGCAAAACCTCTAAGAGGGAAATCTTGGTTGGGGTAGTAGCTAACTATTGTTGAATATCTTTTTTTAGAGGGTTTGTAAGTATTTTGATTTGCAAAAATGGAAAATGAATTTTTTAGATGGTTTGTAGGTCTTTAGATTTGTGAAAATGGTAGATGAATTTTTGAAAACCCTTTGGAATTAGAAATTTAGGTTTTTTTTTGTGCAGGTGCAAGTATTCCCTTCAAGCGAAGTGTTGTGTGTAGTCTATGAAGTGGCCTATGGGTGCTAATGAGGGTCCTTATGGAACCCCTCTTCGACCCCTCTCCCCTAAGAGATCATTTGCAGATACAGTTAAAGGAAAATAAGATATGGAGGATGTCTTGTTTAGAGACTTAGATCTTCATTCTATTTTCTTTGTGGCAGCTAAGAATACAAAGCAACAATCATAACAAGCAAGAATTAATGGTTACCTTTCCCAAGTGGCCCTTCATCCTAAACTAGTGATATATCGAGCCCTAGTGGCTGATAATATTCTCTATAGAAGTAAGCATGACCTAATTTGTAAGTTTATCGATATAAGATCATATTTAGGATTTATGTCCTCTTGGATCCAAAATAATTGGGAGCCCCTTAGGGATACCTCAATATCTCTTATTAGCAATGGCTATTATATTATGATTTTTTCTTCTCAAGTAAACAGAGACAAATCCTTTGAGTCAAAAAGAACATATGGTGCTACGAGCATTTTTTTTCAGCCATGGAAGTTGGGATTTGATCCTTATATGGAGCCCTTTGTGGTGATTATTTATGTTTGTCTTTATGCCATACCCATGGAATACTAGTGTGACACAATTTTTGAAAAACTAGGTAGTTTCTTGGGTCATTATTTAGGATTTTCCATGGACACAATGAGGGGTGAATTTATTGTTTATGCCTAGATTTGTGTGGAGATGGATCTCAACCAACTTCTCCTAGCTAAAATAAAAATTAACATGGGGGACTTATCCTGGATCCAACATGTAGACTATGAGGCAATCCCATTTCAATGCAGGATCTACCACAAACACGATCATCTAGTCTGCTTCTACCTAGAGGGAATTACAAAGATTCCCATCCCTCCAAAGGAAACCATCACCAATAGCAATTTTTCTAAGAAGAAATAAGATAATATATCCAAAGCCTTGAATGTTAATCCCCTTGCAGAGGTTTTTGAAGCTCCAAATAAAAATAAGAATAAAATGAGTAAGACAACATGCTCTAATAAATCAGTAGAAATAAATTTCAATAGGTATGAAATTCTTAATTATCTCTTGGATATGGAGGAGGATATTACCTTAATAGATGAACCACAAAAGGATAACTTTTTCCCTATAAGGGTTGATAAAATTTTCCATCATGTTTATTTGAATTCAAATTTGGAGGCTAATAACTACTTATAAATCCAGGGAACCAAACCCTTACAATGGTTGTGGTGGATAATGATGTTTCCATGAAATATAGAGAAAAGGATAGAGGGAAACCTGACCTTGGGATCCAATAAATGAAGAAAAGGTTAAAAAATTCTCAAGCAGATAGTATAGGAAGAAAATCAAACTAGGAGAAATTGGCTAATGAGGGAGACCACCTAGTCATCTAAAGAAAGGTCAAGTAGATTGACACTTATTGGAAACCAAGTTCTCAATAATTATCCAATAAGAGGTCTAAATAGTAGACCTCATCAGATTATTGTTTGAATTTTAATTAAAATCATCATTATAACTTTATTTTCCTTCAAGAGACTAAACCATCCATTTAGAAGATGGATATCATTGTTAAGAAAATTTGGAGATAGGTTGAGTACATGGTGGTTGGATCCCAAGGGGCTTCAGGGAGAGTTGTGACTTTATGGAATCCTCTTATTTGGATGACTTTAGATCACTTTGTTGGTTGGGGTATCCTTACTTCTCTCTTCAAGAGAAAAAACTTTGAGGAGCTTTTATTTGTTTCCAATTTCTATGGTGCTACGAATTTTTTGGAGAAAAACACCAATGGTAAATTTTACATGATAGTAGAACTGGAAAAGAGGAAGTAAAATTGGGTAGTGGTAGGGTATTTAATGCTAAACTTGCTCTTAGGGATAAAGAAGGGGGAAATACTTCTTTGGACCAGGGAGATAGATTTATGTTATCCAAAATTAATCAACTCAATTTAATTGATGTTCAACATGTAGGGATTCTGTATACGTGGACAAACAAACAAGTAGGATCGACATGTAGGAAAGTCAAGCTTGACAGATTTTTGATTTCTAAAGAGGCCTTTCTTCATTGGCATTTTAGTATGGAAATTCTCAATCGCACTAACTCTGATCACTTTTTTATTCTTTTAGAATGGAAGTTGGACCATAATCCACATCTAAGAATTTTTTTTTTTTAGAGTTGTTGGCTGGAAAAGGAGGATATGAAAGATAAAATCCCCATCTGGTGGGAGGAGGGTCATCCTTCCCATGGTAGAGCTATGTATATTTGTTTCCAAATAAATCCAACATTTCAAATTTTGTCTTAAATTTTGGAAAAGAAGTAGCATATCTGACTTTCAGTTCCTAAAGGCTCCTTTGTTGGAAAATATGGAGGAGCTTGCCATCCACTTTAGGACTGAAATAATCATAGAGGATTTGAAATATGAAGATGAATTTATCAAAAAATAATTAGACTCCATCGACAATCAGGAGGAAATTTATTAGAAACAAAGAGCAAGAATTTCTTGGTTGTTGTAAGGGGATCAAAAAACAAGTTTCTTTCATTACTCTACATCAACAAGTAGACAAATGAATTCTTTGTATTACCTTTAGGATTCCAATGGACTGGTGATGGACACCATACTAGGTATGAAACATGCAACAATTATTTTTTAAATCTTATTACTACACCTGCTATCCCTAATATTGCAGTGCAACAAGAGATACTTAATTGTATCCCCCATATTTGAATAACACAAGCTTATACTGAGAGGGGGGGGTGAACAGTATAAGACCTCTTTTTACTTTTTCCTTTATACTTCAAAATAGTAAACCAATATCAAAGCAATGCACAATATCATCCACAAAGTGACACCAATTTTAACGTGGTTCACCCAGAATGGCTGGGCTACGTCCACAAAACTTTTCTCTAAAAGTTATCTCAAAGTTCTTTGGGAATCATTCCCAATTACAATGTTTATGAGCCTCGGCCCAAAGGAGATACCTTCCCCCAATCAAAATTTATGAGCCTCTGCTCAAAGGAGATACCTTCCCCTCTACTCTAGAAATGATCCCTCAAAAGATCAACTGCCTCTACCTCTTGCCAGCACATGGAACTCCTTTCCACTGAAGACCTCCTATCCTCAATGCTTAGCCTAAGAGACCTCTGCCTTCTATGATCATGTCCATAGTAGCTCAGCAACTTGTACCAAACATAGTCATTCGGTCTAGTACAAGTCTTCCTCTATCTGTCATATCTGTCCAACTCTTGAACAAATCAATCCTCTGCACACAAGCCGTCTCAAAGACTTGCCAAATCTATCCTCAGGTTCTTCTCAAAGAACCAATGCTCCTCTATCCTCAAGTTCTCTGATAGAACTCTCAAAAACCAGCTCACAAGTCCTCTTCTAGGACCTGTCCAAATCTGCTCACAAGTTCCCATCGAAACCTGTCCAAAACTTGCTCACAAGTCCCCACCGAAACCTGTCTAAAACCTCAGCAATCTCACCAAGAAAAACTTTCTTAGCATGAACCCACAAAGAGAATTGTTAGAGACCCAATGTGATTTATCAACCTCATAGAAGCATAAAGAGAATTCTTAGAGACTCAATATGTTCTATACTTAACTCCCAATCTCAATCTCAACTCAATCTCAATCTCAAAAGAATAAGATAGATGTAGTATGCTTTTCTCAAGAACATGAAACACAACCCAAAAATTGCCAACCATGTAATATCTCATATAACAATGATACTCATGTTCTTTCCACAACCAATATCTTTTCTCAACCAATTAGGGCTTTAACAACAATTCTTATAGACAAGGTTTAACCAACATCATTCAACTCAACATTAACCTTGAAGCATTCAACCAATCATCACAAGAAAAAGGAAACAAGTAGAAATCCTTTTCCCTCCAAAGATATTTGAACAAAACAGCCACCAACACAATATCACCAATTGCAAAGAATAACTTGCTCAAATCAACTCAATGGAGTAAGCCCAAAATCATGAATTAAGTAAAGCAATAACTTGATCAAACACCCTCTATGGAAGCAACTCAACCATCAAACTTAAAACAGCCAACCAAGGGTTCCACCAACTCAATGCAAGTAGCTAGACTCACAAATATAAACCCTAGTGCACAAAGCTTCCACTATCTCAAACCAAAAATTATGCATTCACCAAAAACTCTCCTTAAGGATAACAATGCATAAGTAGTCTTCAAAAAACCAAAAAATAGGATTTACACCTAGCCAAAGGATACCTAGCAGAATACCTTTTCACTGCAACCTTATTTCAGAAAACATACACCAATCATACTCATAAGAATGTGCCCATACCTTATTGGAGTAGAAGATAATTGAACCTTCAAGCTGTCACCACACACAACTCTCAAACTTCCAACCAAGTTAGGGTTAGAATAAAAATAAATGAGCAATAATATAAACTTCCTTTATTACACCTTTTAGCTCCACTTCTTTAAACATCAAAATAATAATGTCAAAGCAAAATATGACAACTTAACCTTATACCTCCATCAATTATATTTGCCAAGTCAACTCAAAATACTCCAAGCAAATAATAAAAGATATACCTTGGCCAACCTTAGTTCTCCAACCTTTGGAGAAAATGAATAACACCACCATAAATGCTAAAGCGCTTTCATTGCTACTATCCTCGTGCATCACGACCAAGACGAAATTGCCCACAACATGGGTCAAACTTGGCACCTCTGCCCAACGCTTCTTCACTCAACACACCACCATCATTGGAGCACAAGTGCCCAATGAAAAAAAAATATAATGTAATCCTATGTGTTGTCTTCCTTCAATCGCCAAGGATTTGAAAACATAAACGTTTTCCTCAAGCCACCACCATCATCATCAGCGCTGTCCAAAAACGTAACTCCCAGAAAACATAGTTCGCAGTCTTATCAAATGTCAAAGAAACGCAATTTATCAAACGTCAAGTGCAAGAAAATCTTGGGAAATTAAATATGTATGGACAACGAAATACAGTGAAAAACATCGCTTTCTCAGAGGACACAAAGCTACGAAATTGCATTGATCGATGGTACAATTACTTTAGAAAATCATCCCCACTTATATAGCCATTTCTCCTTAATTGTTTGATGTCGGTGCTCCTCCAACGATGGCAACACGTCGGCGAATGAATTATTTATGTGCGTCGCTTAAGGGTTAAAAGACCCTTTAATAATAATTAAAATAATAATTATTATTATTTTATTAATAATAAATTAAACTTAGACCTTTGTCAAAGGTTTGAGTTAATTTAATTATTAATAATAAACATGGACCTTCAAGGTTTTTCAAGAATTAAAAACCTTTGCATTAAGTTAAGATTGGTTTTAATAAAAACCCTTAATGAGTCCAAATGGTTTTAAGAAAAACCTTTAACCTTGTCACCATGGTTTTAATAAAAAACCCTTTAACATGATGAAGCTTCTCAAGATATTTTTGACATCACACTCTTTTTGATATCAACACAAAAATGCCTTTTGACATCAATGACAACTTATACACTTGAGCAAAGGCAATGTACCCAAAGTACCCAAAATTGCCAATAATCTCCCCCTTTGTCATTGATGGCAAACCTTTACTGAAAACACTTCTCAAGAGCCAAAACTGAAACCAACTATGCTAACAATTGACCAACTGTGCCTACAACTGAGAATCTTCCTTTGAAGTTTTGCTCCCCCTGACTTGAAGCTTTCCTCTTCATTTTGAAGCTCTCCCCCTTACTCATATCTCTCCCCATTTTTCATCAATGGCAAAGGGCCACCTTTGGGGCTTGGGACTAAGAATGAGCCTCTTAGCTTAGTCCCTCCCCCACCTCCTGATGAGGTGATTAATTCTGGGGTGGGAGTAAAACTCCCATTAGGCATTGATCATCATCGGCATCTATAACTTCCTTGTCGGGCCTTCTCTTGAAATCTTTGTCCATATTCCTTTTCTTGTCATTGTTCTTGTTCTTGTTCTCATCCCTGTTCTTGTCCATGCCTTGATCCTTGGAACTGATCATGCCACTGTTCTCGTTCTGTATTCTAGAATTTCAGCTCTACACTATCTGATTGTGTGACCTTCATTGTTGCACTTGAAACACTTGATGATGTTGTTTCGTTGAGGTAATCTTGATCTTTAAACCCACAAGTTCTGACCAAACCTATTCTGACCAAACCTATTCTGGCCAAACCTTTTCTGACCAAACCTGTTCTGGCCAAACTTGTTCTGACCAAACCTGTTCCTGTTATTTGCCTTGCAATAAAGCGCCTTGTGCCCAAAATTTTGACAAGAGTAGCAATACCCTTGAAAGTAACTAGCACTTTTGAAACTGTCATTTACCTCCTTCACTTGAGCCATGCAATGTGAAGCCATGTGACCAAACCTGTGACAAGCAAAACATCTGCCTTGAAACTTTCCTTTAATTGACATCTTAGGTTCTAAAAACTTCTTCTCATTTTGAATTCTATTTTATGTGCATCTATCATTCAAGGACTCCTTTTCTGAAATACTTTCCTCATCATAACTCTCTTCCTTTTGGAGTCTCTTACTAGACTCTCCAACTTGTTCCTTGTGTGGCTTAACAAAACCAAGGCCTATTTTATCTGTTGTCTTTCTTTGACCTTTGATAAGTGACTTCACCTTTTTGGAGCTATCTTGAAACCTGTAAAGCTTATCCTTGTACTCTTTAGTTTCCTCTTTCAAAGAAGCCATTTTCTATTCTAACTCACTATACTCAAGAACCTTAGACTCTAACTCATCCTTGAGTTCTTGTGTCTTAGCCATAGAGAAGTCAAGACTTTCTATAAGATCATCTCTCTCCATACAACATTCATCTAACTTATCCTTGAGTCTAGCATTCTTCTTTCTTTCCTTTTTCAAAGCACTAAGAGCACTCATAAGTTCACCTTTAAGATCTACCTCACCTTCCTCTATTTGTTTGCTTTTTGAATCATCAAAGCCTTTTTCGGATTTCTTATCACTAGAGGTGCTACCCTTTTCAAAAACCATACATGCATCTTCCTTATAGTTTTCTGAAGCATCCTCATACATACTAGAAACCAAATCATTATTTGTGCAATCATCCTCAAGGTGACCAAAATTTCCACATCTAAGACATTTCATGATAATGAATCTATGTTTCGATTCTTCCTCTTTTTCTGATATGAACATCTCATTTTCATCATCACTTGAAGAACTTTCACTATCACTACTAGAACACTTACTTGCTTTGTCTAGGTAGAAACTCTTCTTATGCTTGTGAGAATACCTCTTTCCTTGATTGTTGTGCTCATCTTTGTTTTTCTTGTGATGCTTGTGCTTTTCAAAATCCTTGCTCTTAGAATCTGTTTATCTTCATCACTTTCATTCTTGGGAACAGTACGATCGGTAGCATAATGACCAAACTTTCCACAATTGAAACATCTTATATTTTTCATACTTTTGTGTTTTCTAGAGAACTTGCCTTTCTTGCTGTAATATGCCTCTTCATCACTAGAAGACTCATCACTATCTTGAAGTTGTTTACTCTTGGAATTCTTGGTAGCCTTGAAAGCTGCCTCTTTCTTGACATCAACCTTCACTTGAGTTTTCAACTCAAATGTTGCAAGTATACTATGGAGCTCATCCTTTTTCAACTTATCCAAATATTTAGCTTCCTCAATAGTAGAAATCTTTTCACTAAATCTTTTAGGAAGAGATCTTAAAATCTTATCACAAACATCATTTTCAGCAAGCTCAAGACCTAATTCTTTCATGGAGTTAACAACCTCATCCATACAAAGCATGTAGTCACTAATCTTTTCATCATCATTCATCTTGAGTTGTTCAAACATACCTTTGAAGTGTCTCAATTTGGCCTTTTCGACATTTGTATCACCTGTATGAACCACCTTCAATTGTTTCCACATTTCACTAGTTGTCTTGCGGTGAATCACTTTGGTGAGATCCGCTTTACGTAAGCCTTTCAGGATTGCATTCATTGCTTTTGAATTGCTGTGATGTAGGAGCCTTTCTTCTTTAGTATTAGGACTATTTTTAGGAATAGTGTACTCATATTCAATCACTTCCCAAACATCATTCCCAAGTGCCATTAGATGAACCTTCATCCTTGCACTCCAAAGACCAAAATCTGACCCATCAAGAATAGATGTTGCATTGCCACTTGAATAATCCATTGTGTTCTTTACTATCTTTTCCTTCAAGTTGTTAAAATTTTCGAAGGCACCTGCTCTGATACCAATTGAAGAACACAAGCTTATACTGAGAGGGGGGGTGAACAGTATAATACCTCTTTTTACTTTTTCCTTTATACTTCAAAATAGTAAAGCAATATACCCAAAGAAATATCAAAGCAATGCACAATATCATCCACAAAGTGACACCAATTTTAACGTGGTTCACCCAGAATGGCTGGGCTACGTCCACAAAACTTTTTTCTAAAAGTTATCTCAAATTTCTTTGGTAATCCTTCCCAATTACAATGTTTATGAGCCTCGGACCAAAGGAGATACCTTCCCCCAATAAAAATTTATGAGCCTTTGCTCAAAGGAGATACCTTCCCCTCTGCTCTGGAAATGATCTCTCAGAAGATCAACTGCCTCTACCTCTTGCCAGCACGTGGAACTCCTTTCCATCGAAGACCTCCTTTCCTCAATGCTTAGCCTAAGAGACATCTGCCTTCTATGATCACGTCCATAGTAGCTCAGCATCCTATACCAAACACAATCAATCAATATAGTACAAGTCTTCCTATGTCTGTCATATCTGTTCAACTCTTGAACAAATCAATCCTCTGCACACAATCCGTCTCAAAGACTTGCCAAATTTGTACTCAGTTTCTTCTCAAAGAACCAATGCTCCTCTATCCTCAAGTTCTCTGATAGAACTCTCAAAAACCAGCTCACAAGTCCTCTGCTAGGACCTGTCCAAATCTGCTCACAAGTCCCCACCGAAACCTGTCCAAAACCTGCTCACAAGTCCCCACTGGAACCTGTCCAAAACCTTAGCAAGCTCACCAAGAAAAACTTGCTTAGCATGAACCCACAAAGATAATTGTTAGAGACCCAATGTGATTCATCAACCTCATAGAAGCATAAAGAGAATTGTTAGAGACTCAATATGTTCTATACTTAACTCCCAATCTCAATCTCAACTCAATATCAATCTCAAAAGAATAAGATAGATGTAGTATGCTTTTCTCAAGAACATGAAACACAACCCAACAATTGCCAACCATGCAATATCTCATATAACAATTATACTCATGTTCTTTCCACAACCAATATCTTTTCTCAACCAATTAGGGCTTTAACAACAATGCTTATAGACAAGGTTTAACCAACATCATTCAACTCAACATTAACCTTGAAGCATTCAACCAATCATCACAAGAAAAAAGAAACAAGTAGAAATCCTTTTCCCTCCAAATATATTTGAACAAAACAGCCACCAACACAATATCACCAAATGCAAAGAATAACTTGCTCAAATCAACTCAATGGAGTAAGCCCAAAATCATGAATCAAGTAAAGCAATAACTTGATAACACCCTCTATGGAAGCAACTCAACCATCAAACTCAAAACAGCCAACCAAGGGTTCCACCAACTCAATGCAAGTAGCTAGACTCACAAATATAAACCTTAGTGCACAAAGCTTCCACTATCTCAAACCAAAAATTATGCATTCACCAAAAACTCTTCTTAAGGATAACAATGCATAAGTAGTCTTCAACAAACCAGAAAATAGGATTTACACCTAGCCAAAGGATACCTAGTAGAATACCTTTTCACTCCAACCTTATTTCAGAAAACATACACCAATCATACTCATAAGAAGAAGTGCCCATACCTTATTGGAGTAGAAGATAATTGAACCTTCAAGCTGTCACCACACACAACTCTCAAACTTCCAACCAAGTTAGGGTTAGAATAAAAGGAATGAGCAATAATATAAACTTCCTTTATCACGCCTTTTAGCTCCACTTCTTTAAACATCAAAATAATAATGTCAAATCAAAATATGACAACTTAACCTTATACCTCCATCGATTATATTTGCCAAGTCAACTCAAAATACTCCAAGAAAATAATAAAAGATATACCTTGGCCAACCTTAGTTCTCCAACCTTTGGAGAAAATGAATAACACCACCATAAATGCTAAAGCGATTTCATTGCTGCTATCCTCGTGCATCACGACCAAGATAAAATTGCCCACAACATGGGTCAAACTTGGCACCTCTGTCCAACACTTCTTCACTCAACACACCACCACCATTGGAGCACAAGTGCCCAATGAAAAAAATATATAATGTAATCCTATGTGTTGTCTTCCTTCAATCGCCAAGGATTTGAAAACATAAACGTTTTCCTCAAGCCACCACCATCATCATCAGCACTGTCCAAAAACGTAACTCCTAGAAAACATAGTTCGCAGTCTTATCAAATTTCAGAGAAACGCAATCTAATTTAAAAAACAATGAGTGGATAGTCTTATCAAATGTCAGAGAAGCTAAATACTTGATAAATTTAGCTTCTCTCAGGAGTGGAGATAGTGTACCATGAGTTGTGCCTCAACGGTTTTCTTCTCTATTCTCATCAATGCCCCCCCCTCGACCCATTTCCATGCCTCTAGGGGTATTCATCAAGGAGATCTTGTTTCATCATTTCTTTTTATTATTCTATTCGAAGGATTAGGTATATTCCTTCAAATAAATAAGAAACAATATATTTTGTAAGGTGTGCAATTAGGTGAGGATATGTTAACTCATCTTTAAGTTGTCGATGGAGCTAGAAAAGAGGAAGAGAATAGGATTTCCTAGGACCTTGGTACTCTAAGTGTATTTACTGTTCATGATGGTTATAACGATTTGCTTCCTCCTCTGTTGATCATGCAGGATGCCCCATGGGATAGAGTTTGGGTGGCCAAGGGTTGGCCTAAAATTAATTTATTTGATTGGTAATTCAAGCATATGATATGTATCACCTATGATAATCTTATTAAGAGAGGTGTTTATGGACCTTCCAACTACATCATGTGTAACTTCTAGGAGGAGACACTTGATCATCTACTTTTCCAGTGTGGATTTGCACGAGTTGTGTAAAAGGTGGTTATACCTCTTTAAGGTTCACCTAAAATTTTAGGTGACTCTTTCTAATATCTGGAAGATTTGGAAATACAAAAAATTCAAGAATACCTCCATTCAGCTAGGCTGGTCCCTAGGTCTGAGCTTCATCTGATGGCATATTTGGCTGGAAATAAATTCCAAAAAAATTTAGAGATTATTTTAGTCCAATGGAGTTGGTTTGGCATAAAATTGTTACCAAGATTTTTGAAACTATCAGAGCTCACTTTAGGGATAAGAAAACTCAGGTGAATGAGGGGACTCCCAAGCCACAGAAGTTGGGACCATGGCAACCCCCTCCTCTAGGTTGGGAAAATATTAATTATAATGGTGCAACTAAGGATAACCTAAGGGTTGCATGTATTAGTTTTCTTAGAATATATTTCAAGGGGAATATCCTCCATTGGGACCTAGAGGGTCTTGGAAGGGATACTAACAATGAAGTTGAAGGCTTGGGTATCAGATAAGGTTCTCTCAATGCTTGGGAGAATGGGGTTAGAAACATCATAGTTGAGTCTAATTCATAAATTATGGTGGGACTTATGGATGCAATTAAAAATTTTAGACCAAAGGCTTGGAGGATAAAAAATAGTGTGAGCTAAATTAATTTCATTTGATAGTAGTTCGAGGATGCCATCCTGGTCTATGTTACCAGATAAAATATTGCAATGACTGAATTTTTGGCTAAAAATGGTAGTGAAAGTCCATTTGGATACATCCTGAATTCTAATCAGGATAGGGTCACTTTTGAATGGCAGAAGGTGAATCAAATGGTTCTTAAATTGGCTAGCAAATACTTAGCTAAGGATGAGGATAGAGCTCGAGTCCACTGAGTCTTGTGGATCAATGGAGGGTGAACAGTTATTGGTTTGCTTTTTTGCTATCTCTTGCAACACTCTTTGGCCCTTTTTGGGATAACATAGGTAGTGTTCATAGGACTAACAAGCCTGCTAGATTTCTTAGGATTAGTGTAAAGCAAAAATGGGAATAGGTTCAAAGTTTTTGCTCTGTAGATGGTACTCAATTTTTTGTTATTTTTGGAGATGTTAATCCAAGTTTTATTTGGATTTTAGGGCTTGCCAAAAGTGGTAGACCTATGAATATAATTTGATTCTTTTTCTATCAATATAATATTTTACCTTTTCAAAAAAACCTATTGTTGAATGTCAAAGGAGGATTTTGTTGTGGTTTCAACACTAAGGGTGGGTTTTTTACTCTTGTGCTCTTTTTTGGGTACTCTTGAAAACTAAAGGTGGTATAGAAGGTGGGTTGGATGCAAAGCATATCTCATGATGATATTTTTATGTCAATTGAGCTTAAGCTTATTGCCTTATAGTTGTTGTTATCATATCAACCATTTTGTTATATAGAGATGGCACATTAGCTACCTATTTCCCATGATTAGGTGGGGTATTTTGGAATATCCTCATATATTGATTAGTTGGGCTACTTTTTATGTAGGAGGTTGATTTTTTATTGGAGGATTGTGGTTAGTAGGTTGAGAACACTCTATAACAAGATGACCTGCATTGATTAAGTCTTGAACCACATGTTTCAACCTCTTACATGGATGTGTTATGTGCCCCTCCACTCAATGCTACTCACAATGTTGACCAAGCTTATACTAATTATACATGGTATCAAATTTCATTATGGGAGGAAACTCAATCATGTTAGCTTCCAAGAGTTATTTTAGGACTGATGAAATAGGTTGGTTGAGTCTTGTAAATTTTCTTGGTAGGGTTTTTTGGGGTTTTCAAAGCACCATATGTTACAAGGTATTAGAAACATTGTTTACATGTCTACTATCCATTACCCCATCACCAACTACATGCTTGTTCTTATACTAGGTTTTCATGGTCCTATATTATTCTTTCCTTGGTTTAAGTTGACCTCTTCAAATAAAGGCTTTATCAACCCTTTTTGCTAGATCTATTGCTTGTTCAAAAGAGGTAATAGTTGATGTTTCCAATTCATATGATATTTTCTCTTGTAAATTTCCAATAAAGATCTCTAGCATGTCTCGAGGAGGCAAGGTGTATATTAGTCATCCAACTAAACTTCTCTAACAAGACAAGAATTCTGAAAAAATTTCATCTTTACCTTTCTTCAACAGATAAACATATTTCATAGTCACACTTTTCTCAACATAAGCTCTAAATTGTTGAAAAAACAACTTCGTTGTCTCCTAAAAATTCCTTAAAGAATGATTAGGCAATTGATAATACCATTCCAATGCCATACCACCAAGGCTTTTAGGAAACATCTTTAGTAACAACATATCATCATATGTAATATCATGGCATGTTGTTCTAAACATCCTTAAATATTCAAATGGGTCCTCTATTCCCTTATAAATAGATAAAACCAACATTAGGAAATACTTAGGGTAGGTCCTAGAGGTGAAGATAGGTTCTAAGGATTGATTACACATTATCTTATAGTTGTAGGTAAAACCTGGAGGTTGAAGCCAATTATTTCACCATATTTATCAAGCTTTGCATATCAGGATTGTTGTTGTGCAATGATCCTAGATTCCCTAGGGGAGGGTTATAGGTAGGTTGTTGAAATGGAACTTGGCTAATGTTGGAGGTATTAACACTATTATGATATGTGATGAGCAAGGTGCAACCAAAGTATTGTCATTGTTGTCAACACAGTCAGGTTGATCAGTTGATGCAATGGACAGGAGTTCATTGATGAACAAGGTGCAGCCAAAGTATTGTCATTGTTGTCAACACGGGACAGAGGATCGGTTGATGCAATGGACAGGAGTGCGGAGGTCATTAGATGGATCGGTTGATGAAGTGAACAAGAGTTCGAGCAGTCGGAGCATGTACGATGAAATTTCCAAGAAGACAGAAGTGGCCCAGATTCAAAGGATCAAAGAAAAAGACAAGTAAGAAAACTGTCGTGATATCGCGACATGTTTTTTGTCGTGATTTCGTGACATATCGAAGGAGAGAGAAAAACTGGAAAAGTTGTCGCGATTTCGCGACATATCGGAGGAGAGAGAAAAAGCTGGAAAAACTATCGCGATTTCGTGACATGTTGGAAGAGCAAAGAAGGCAAGTAAGAAAACTGTTGCGATTTCGTGACATGTTTGAAGAAGAAGCGCATGTAGGAAAAACTGTCATGATTTCGTGACATGTTTAGAAATAAGGTGCAAGCAAAGAAAATTGTCGCGATTTCGTGACATGTTTGAAGAAGAAGCGCAGGCAAAGAAAACTATCGCGATTTCGTGACATGTTTGGAGAGAAGGCGCAGGCAAAGAAAACTGTCACGATTTCATGACATGTTTGGAGAGAATGGTGCAAGCAAAGAAAACTGTCGTGATTTCATGACATGTTCGGGGAGAAGGAGCTCGCAAAGAAAAGTGTCATGATTTTGCGACAATCTGCAAGAGAGGCAGTACGGATGAAAATGTGTCACGATTTCGTGACATGTTTGAGAGAAAGAGCTTGCAAGGAAAAGTGTCACGATTTCATGATAATTTGCAAGAGGAAGCGCTAAGGAGAAAAAGTGTCACGATTTCACGACATGTCGGGTTTTCGCGATCCGATGAGAAGAAAAGTGCTAAGGAGGAAAAGTGTCACGATTTCATGACATAATGTAGAAGAGAGAAAAAGGTGTCATGATTTCGTGACATGTTTCATTTTCACGGTCCAAAGCGAAGAGAAAGTGCCAAGGAGAAAAAGTGTCGCGATTTCGCGACATGTTGTATTATCGGGGCGAAGCAAAGAGAAAGTGCAAGGAGAAAAAGTGTAGCGATATCACTACATGTATTATCATGGACCGAAGCAAATGTAAAGTGCAAGGAATAAAAGTATAGTGATATCGCTACATGTTGGGTTTTCACAACCCAAAGAGAAGAGAGAGAGTAAGGAAGCGAAAGTGTCACGATTTCGTGACATGTTGTGTTTTCGTGGGTGCAAGCCGAGAAGAGGACAAGGAGGCAGAAAGTGTCACGATATCGTGACATGTCATGTTTTTGCGGTCAATAGCCAAGAAAAAGTCAAAGGGGCAGAAATGTCACGATATCGTGACATATTGTTTTTGCATGATAAAAAGCAGAACCCAGCTGAAGTAAAGTTAACTAAAGTAGAATGACAGTTACAGGGGCAGTTGTAGAGGAAAATCATGCAGCTAAGTTAAGAAGAGTTAACTAAAGTCAGTGCAACAGTTACAAGGGCCATTACAAAATAGAAATCATGTAGTTAAATAAGAATAGTGAACTGAAGTAATTACGATAGTTACAGGGGCAGTTACAGTGACAGTAAACAGAAGTCATTACTGTAGTTACAGGAGCCGTTACAAAGAAATATCATGCAGCAGTGGTTACTGAAAGTCATCAGACGAAGACCACGAGTTGGACAAAGAAATGTCTCGAAGCCCAAACAAAGAACCGTTCTATTAATAAGATTGCATGTGAGAATAAAGGATCCGTTACTATTAACAGGTTGCATGCGCGAATATGGAAGTTAAGAATAGAAACAGAACACAGTTATAAAAGCAGATTTACGTGAAGTAGCAAGGTTGAGCTCCATGCAGGAAGTGAAAGCAGTGTGTTGCTGAGCAGAGGAAAAGTGCTATGAAAAAGGATGTATAGAAAGCACGGCTAAAATAGAGAAGCATACAGAGTGTAGTAGAGAGAAAGCAGTTGAAAGTTGCTCAGTAGGAAAGAGTGCTACGGTATAGAGGTACAGTGTTGTGGGCTGTTACAAAGCTGGAAGAATGATGTAAGAAGTACAAAGCTGTGAGAGCTGCAAGAGTAAGCCATAAGAAAGGGCTGTAAGTGTGTAGTAAGTAGAGCTATAAAAGAGTGTATGCTTTGTGGATAGGAGTTGAGATTGAAAGTCAAAAATAGAATATATTGAGTCTCTAACAATTCTCCTTATGCTTCCATGAGATTGATTTGAGTTAAGTTAGACCGGTGAGGGTCTTGTAACATAGAAGGCATTTTTATGTCAATCAAGATTTAAAATAGAAGTCCAAGTTGGTGCTTGGAATCAGGGGTAGGTGCTCCTTTCGTTGGTGCGGATAAATCAGGGGTTGGTGCTCCTTCCAGGTGGGTCTTCGGTAAACCGATTGTGAAGTTGGTGCTTTGCAAAGGCTGGATTTGGATGGGAGTCCAAGCAGTCTATTTTTGAGGAGTAGCCAAAGCTGGTGAACCTCGTTAAATCTTGTGTTATGTGTTGCTATCTTGTCACACTTGCTGCATCTGGTTTTAAGCATTCATTAGTTCTGAATTAAGAGATGAAGATTTAAGTTTTTAATTAGCTGCACTGATTCACCCC
Source organism: Wollemia nobilis (assembly GCA_028583015.1). Classification (NCBI taxonomy): domain Eukaryota; kingdom Viridiplantae; phylum Streptophyta; class Pinopsida; order Araucariales; family Araucariaceae; genus Wollemia; species Wollemia nobilis. The sequence goes on from JAQPPZ010003275.1 coordinate 271,509, forward strand.
CCCTCTCAGTGCCATTGTAAGACTAACAATTGGTATCAGAGCCAAGTTCCCAGTTTAGGCTAAATCAATCAGGGTTGATCTTGGATTAGTTCACAATGGGTAAGAAGAATAGATCCTCCTCCAAAAAGGCATCTCAGCCAGTTTCAGTTCTTGTGGAAGAGAAAACTGAACTAGAGAAGGTAGAAGAAGTGGATTCTAAAGTATGCAATGAAAACCTAGAGTTTGAAGTAGATCTAGAAGGTGAGTTGGTAGCCGCACTTGAAGAGTTGAGTATAGAAAAGAAAAAGAACAAAAGAATGTCCAAGAAGTTAGAAGAATATGGGGATGAGATTGAAGATCTCTTCCTACAAGTTCAAAAGGCCAAGAAATCAGAAGAAGCCTTGAAGACACACCTGATGATGAGGATGATGTATGCGACACAAGTGAAGAGGAATCTAACAAAGTTATTGTTGATCTAAAGCTACAAGTAGAACAAGTACAAAAGGATTGAAGATATTCTCGGGTCTCAAATCAATGAGAAAGAGACTGTTTGTTGCCAACAAGAAGAAGAGATTGTTTCATTGAAGAAACAACTAGAAGAGGCCAATGTAAATCTCAAATATGAGAAGAGCACAGAGTTGCTAGATAAAATGATAAAGCAACAAAGAAGCTCCACGACTAAGCTTGGTCTAGGATATGAAGCTGAACAACCTTCATCTTCCAAAAGTGCAGAAAAGAAGAAGTCCACTGCTGAAGGATCAAAGCGAGAAAAGTCTGAAGCTGAACAACCCTCATCTTCCAAATATGCAGAGAAGAAGAAGTTCAAGGTTGAAGCTGAATCTTCAAAAGGAAGAAAGCATCAAAGAAGATCTACAGCAAAACAACCACAACAAAAGAGGTTCTCTCACTCTCACTCTTTTAATAATAATGCTTTTAATGGCTATTGTTCTAAATGCAACTGCTATGGTCACAAGGCAATTTATTGTGGACTGAACAATAGATCAAAAAGTTATGCTGTTAAAAACACATCTGCTTTCTTGAGTGAACACCCTGTGCAATGTTTTAAATGTAATGGCCATGGGCACATTGCAAGGTTTTGTCCAAGCACTTATGTATCTAATCTAAGGCAAGACCATAGATTTCATCATACACATAGAATGCAATACAGACAGGGAATAAAACATGTGCAATGTTTTAAATGTAATGGTCACGGGCACATAGCAAGGTTCTGTCCAAACACTTTTGTATCTAATCTAAGGCAAAACCATAGATTTCATCAGACTCAAAGAGTGCAACACAGACAGGGAAGAAATCATGTGCATCAAAGAAAGGAAAGTAATCATCCATCAAGGATGTACAAGAGACAACCACCCAAGAGAAATGTTCAAGTTCACGAAAAGGTTCAAACCAGGGATGCAGTTGAAAAACTCAAGCCCAAGTTCAAGAAATCTTGGAGAAAGAAAGAAGAGAGGAAATCGTGTCTCCTTGGACAGAAGGAGATTACTCCTCTATTGCACTAAGCCACTCCAGGTGGTACATCCTCAGGGGGAGCAATCTTAAAGTCTTATTTTAATTCTCCTATGTATGTGTTTGGTTATTTGAGGATGAAAGGAAAGCAGTCGGGTTAGTGTTGAATAGTTGTCAAGTGTGTTGTCAGTTCATGTAGTTGTGTGTGGAAGTGTCGTGAAGGGTGATGATTAAATTGAAGAGCTGTCACCATTGGTAGTTTTGAGATATGTCATTGTTGTACTATTGATGATTCTTCTGCCACTGTTCAAAATTACGGATCATAACAGTTCAGATAATTTGGTTGAGTGGAAAGAATGTTTGCCCTAGCTGCATATATGTGTTTCGATAAAAGCAGCGTGTATTTGTTCTACACTTTGATGTGAAGATTGTTAGATCTTTCATGACGCCTTGGTGAATATATTTAATTCACAAACAGTTTCATTTCAACTGTTGATCAAATGCCAATCCGAGGTTAAGAAGTATGAGGCTGAGCAAGGTGCACTATGGTTGGCCATAAAGTGTTTGACAAAATGTCTTCTCCTGATTTGCACAGTTGAAAGTAAGGTGTGATCTGCAATTAATCGTAGAAAATTCAGATCAGGTTGTAAATATAAAAAGGAATTTGGTTGTTCTGTAGTACAGTATTTGATGCTTGGACAGAGTGGAAAGTGGATTGAGGTAGCCTGCTAGATTCTCATTGCAGAGAGAGACAAACTACTGTCATTAGGTTCAAGCTTGTTGAGAATATCCAAGATGCATGGTGGAGATGTATGCGGATGCTGCTGGCATTGCAGAACAAAAATTTGGCTATATAAGATCATTGTAAGACTAACAATTGGTTCTTACTGCCACTGTCAAAAGTTAAGGATTATAATAGTTCAAATGATTTGGTTGGTTTTGTGGTACTATGTTTGATGCTTGCAAGAGTTGGCAGTAAAATTGCAGTGTTGGTACAGTGTTGGACAAAAGTTGGTACAAGTGTGAGTCACTTGTCAATGTTGTTGATAGATGTGAAATCAGCGTTTTGAATGGGAAGATTTAAGGAGAGGTTTATAATGAGCAGCCAGATGGTTTCCAGCCTGGTGATGATTGGTTGAGTTGATTGATTGAGCCTTTGAAGAAGGCCTTTGGGAAATATTTGAGGACAGTGCTGGGATAGATTTCCAGATACATGATTTGGGCTTACTCCATTGAGATTGATTTGAGCAAGTTATTCTTTGCATTGGTGATTTATGTTGGTGGCTATTTTGTTCAAATACCTTTGGAAGGAAAAGGATGTCTACTAGTTTCCTTTTCATGTAGTAATTGGTTGAATGCTTCAAGGTTAATCTTGAGTTGAATGATGTTGGTTAAACCTTGTCTATAAGCATTGTTGTTAAAGCCCTAAATGGTTGAGAAAAGATATTGGTTGTGGAAAGAACATGAGTATCATTGTTATATGAGTTATTGCATGGTTGGCAATTGTTGGGTTGTGTTTCATGTTCTTGAGAAAAGCATACTACATCTATCTTATTCTTTTGAGATTGAGATTGAGTTGAGATTGAGATTGGGAGTTAAGTATAGAACATATTGAGTCTCTAACAATTCTCTTTATGCTTCTATGAGGTTGATGAATCACATTGGGTCTCTAACAATTCTCTTTGTGGGTTCATGCTAAGCAAGTTTTTCTTGATGAACTTGTGAGCTGATTTGGACAAGTTCTAGTGAAGACTTGTGAGTTGAATTGGACAGGTTCTAGTGAGGACTTGTGAGCTGATTTGGACAAGTTCTATGTGAGCTTGTTAAGCAAGTTCTGTGTGAGCCTATTGACAGAGTACAGAGAACAGAGTCTCAATGGATAGAGATCCAATAGCCAACACAGTTGAAGATAGATCTGAGTAATGCCTATTATGCTTATCATGATGTTGTCAAACAGTGAAATGAAGTGGTCACATATTCCCAAGAATAGTCTAAGAATTGACTAGCTATCGAGATCAAATTCTTAGGGGGAGCATTTATGCATCTGTTTATCATATTGCTCATGTTTATGCTTTTTTCTAACTGTAATAATTTTTGCCTGAGAATGTTGTGCATGGACTCAAGGGGAGTTTTGTAGCCGCCCTTTGGTATTATTGTCAAAGGGGGAGAAGATTTATAGGTAATTGCACACAATTACGTGTGTTGCCAACAATTCCAAAGGGGGAGATTGATGAGCAAGGTGCAACCAAAGTATTGTCATTGTTGTCAACACAGTCAGGTTGATCAGTTGATGCAATGGACAGGAGTTCATTGATGAGCAAGGTGCAGCCAAAGTATTGTCATTGTTGTCAACACAGACGGAGGATCGGTTGATGCAATGGACAGGAGTGCAGAGGTCATTAGATGGATCGGTTGATGAAGTGAACAAGAGTTCAGAGCAGTTAGAGCATGTACAATAAATTTCCAAGAAGACAGAAGTGGCCCAGATTCAAAGGATCAAAGAAAAAGACAAGTAAGAAAACTGTCACGATATCGCGACATGTTTTCTGTCACGATTTCGTGACATATCAAAGGAGAGAGAAAAAGTTGGAAAAGCTATCGCGATTTCGCGACATATTGGAGGAGAGAGAAAAAGCTGGAAAATTTTTCATGATTTCGTGACATGTTGAAAGAGAGAAGGCAAGTAAGAAAATTGTCATGATTTCATGACATGTTGGAAGCAAAGAAGCCAAGAAGAAAAACTATCACGATTTCGTGACATGTTGAAAGCAAAGAAGGCAAGTAAGAAAACTGTCACGATTTCACGACATGTTTGGAGAAGAAGCGCATGAAAAAAACTATCATGATTTCGCGACATGTTTGGAGAGAAGGCGCAGGCAAAGAAAACTATCATGATTTCGTGACATGTTTGGAGAAATGGCGCAAGCAAAGAAAACTATCGTGATTTCATGACATGTTTGGAGAGAAGGAGTACAAAGAAAAGTGTCATGATTTTGTGACATATTGAAGAGAGGATAAGGAAGAAAATGTGTCATGATTTCATGACATGTTTGAGAGAAAGAGCTTGCAAGGAAAAGTGTCATGATTTCATGACAATTTGCAAGAGGAAGCGCTAAGGAGAAAAAGTGTCACGATTTCATGACATGTCGGGTTTTCGTGATCCGATGAGAAGAAAAGTGCTAAGGAGGAAAAGTGTCATGATTTCATGACATATTGCAAGAGAAAGAGGAGAGAGAAAAAGGTGTCACGATTTCGCGACATGTTTCATTTTCGCGGTCCAAAGTGAAGAGAAAGTGCCAAGGAGAAAAAGTGTCGCGATATTGCTACATGTATTATCACGGGCCGAAGCAAAGAGAAAGCGCAAGGAGAAAAGTGTAGCGATATCACTACATGTTTGTATTATCGTAGGCAAAGCGAAGGAAAGCGCAAGGATGCGAAAGTGTCGCGATATCGTGACATGTTGGGTTTTCGCGACCCGAAGAGAAGAGAGAGAGTAAGGAAGCGAAAGTGTCATGATTTTGTGACATGTTCTATTTTCACGAGTGCAAGCTGAGAAGAGGACAAGGAGGTGGAAAGTGTCACGATATCGTGACATGTCATGTTTTCATGGTCAAACGCCAAGAAAAAGTCAAAGGGGCAGAAATGTCGCGATATCGCGACATGTTGTTTTTGCATGACTTAGAAAAGGAGAACCCATCGAAGTAAAGTTAAGCGAAGTAGAATGACGATTGCGGGGAAGTTGCGAGAGGAAATTCACGCAGCTAAATTTAGAAGAGTTAACTGAAGTCAGTACAACGATACGGGGGAGTTACAAAAGAGAAATCATGCAGTTAAATAAGAATAGTGAACTGAAGTAATTATGACAGTTACAGGGGCAGTTACAGTGACAGTAAACAGAAGTCATTACTGCAGTTACAAGAGCCATTACAAAGAAATATCATGCAGCAGTGGTTCTGAAAGTCATCAGACGAAGACCACGAGTTGGACAAAGAAACGTCTCGAAGCCCAAACAAAGAACCGTTCTATTAATAAGATTGCATGTGAGAATAAAGGAGTCGTTACTATTAACAGGCTGCATGCGCGAATATGGAAGTTAAGAATAGAAACAGAACACAGTTATAAAAGCAGATTTGCATGAAGTAGCAAGGTTGAGCTCCGTGCGGGAAGTGAGAGTAGCGTGTTGCCGAGCAGAGGAAAAGTGCTGTGAAAAAGGATGTATAGAAAGCACGGCTAAAATAGAGAAGCATATAGAGTGTAGAAAAGAGAAAGCAGTTGAAAGTTGCTCAGTAGGAAAGAGTGCTGCGGTATAGAGGGACAGTGCTATGGGATGTTACAAAGCTAGAAGAATGCTGTAAGAAGTACAGAGCTGTGAGAACTGCAAGAGTAAGCCATAAGAAAGGGTTGTAAGTGTGTAGTAAGTAAAGCTGTAAAAGAGTGTATGCTTTGTGGACAAGAAGTTGATATTGAAAGTCAAAAATAGAATATATTGAGTCTCTAACAATTCTCCTTATGCTTCCATGAGATTGATTTGAGTTAAGTTAGACCAGTGAGGGTATTGTAACACAGAAGGCATTTTTATGTCAATCAAGATTTAAAATAGAAGTCCAAGTTGGTGCTTGGAATCGGGGGTAGGTGCTCCTTTCTGTTGGTGCGGATAAATCGGGGTCCAGTTGGTGCTCCTTCCAGTGGGTGCTGGTAAACTGATTGTGAAGTTGGTGCTTTGCAAAGGCTGGATTTGGATGGGAGTCCAAGCAGTCTATTTTTTAGGAGTAGCCAAAACTGGTGAACCTCGTTAAATCTTGTGTTATGTGTTGCTATCTTGTCACACTTACTGCATCTGGTTTTAAGCATTCATTAGTTCTGAATTAAGAGATGAAGATTTAAGTTTTTAATTAGCTGCACTGATTCACCCCCCCTCTCAGTGCCATTGTAAGACTAACAATATGGGTCATGGTATGGTATGTTTTGCATGGTATCTTACTACAAGAATCAATTCACATTTGGTGGAACAGAAGAATAAATTTTGAGATTAAAAAAATGAGGAGGAAATTGAGCATAATTTTGATATGCACTACTAGTTGGTAGAGCTTGTGGATTTATTCCAACATTGGTGGTTATAGTAGTAGCATATGTTGGTTTAATAAATGGATTAACATGATGTGAATATTCAAACAAAGGATTGGTGTGAATATTTTTAGGAGAAATGGTTTGATGATAATATGCCCTAGCCTCTTCGAGTTGGGTTTTTTCATCCATAGCCTTATTCAAGGTATACCTTTGATGCTTAAAGAAATTATATATATGATCAAATGATTTAAATGTGAGGTGTCCATTAGACCCCTCAATAGGATCAAGGTCATTACCAATTTCTACATTTTCTTCCCCTTATAGACTAGAATTCTCCCTATCAATTTGGCCATCTTCTTGAATAATTTCACCAAATTCTAAAAGCCTTCGCTTGCTCCAAAGGACGAGATCCATAGGAGAAACAGAAATGATAGAGGAGAAAATGAGGATCTAAAAACTAGCAAAAGACACATAAAGAAATTGTTAAGATATTTTTAATGTTTTTTTATTCTAATAAAACAAATTTAATGGTCTTGCTTAAATTTTTCAAAAGGAAAAAACAAAAGGAAGAGGCTTTCTAATTTATCCACTAAAGGTATTCTTTTGTTTTGAGTTCATAAAATATGTAGAAGGGGGAAAACTGCCCTATCGTGTATGATTCTTGGTTGGATCTGCTGGGAGCCAAGGTGACTATAGAGGAATGTTATATCCTTTACACTCAAGGCTAGGGGATCAAAAGGGTTCACCAAAAATGGTTTAAGGACTCACTCCAAGTTTGAGGATGGAATATTTTATGTGTTTATTAAATAATCACCTATGTTTGGTCTTTCTAAAATCTAAGCTACAAGGAATTAAAGAATAATGCAAGATAAACAATGATGCAAGAAGACAAGAAGCTAACCCTAGAATGATTCTTTAATTTAATGAGAACTAACCCTAGGTTTGTAAGAAATAAAATATTTTTTTTAGCAAGGGTCCAAGAGAATGCACAAATAGAATTAACCTAGATGTAAAACTATATGTTTTTTCATTTTTCAATGCCTAGAAATGGAATCAAATATATATATATATATATATATATATATATATATATATCTTCTTATTATTATATTTTATTTTATTTTATCATGAACTGAATTAAAAAAAAATGACAATGAACGAACAATAAACATCCTAAGAAGTCTACTTAGGACACTTGCATCTAGATATATCGAATAGCTTCAAACCTACAAAATAACTTCAAAAATCCTTTGTAAAATTTATTAGTGTTTGGGGGCCTTCTTAGGTCACTATGTGACTGAGCTTGGAGGCACAACATTCAAACCCCCTTGGTCCTTATAGCCAACCTTTCAAAAATAAAGTAAATTATTGACCTTTTGAGAGGAGAACAATACAAAATGCAACAATGCAGAACAAAATGAAAAAAAAGAATGATAGCACAAATATTATGACAAAAACATAACATGTATGAAAAACTAGGGTTTAGGGATCAAAATATTGCCCTCAAACCCTAAGGATCCAAATTCAAACCTCATAAATTTGTGCCTTGTAAAGACATGCGTGAATTCGTAAAAGGTGCTTTTACAAAGCAAACAGAATGAACGATGTGAAATGATAAAAGAGTATTTAAAAATATAAGCAATGTAATAAAACTTGGTGGGAGTGAAAAGAACTAAGGAGAACTCCTTCCTCAAGGATCCTTCACTTGTCCACTATAATAGCAAATTAAAAAGAAGAAGCAATAATAGAACAATAAAAAAAGAATGACACTTGGAGAACTTTAGCACAAAAGGAACTTAGATCACTTATGTCACTTGGAAGATCACTTAGAATATCACTTAGCTACTTAATTCAAAAAAGGATAAACAAGGTATCTAATTTCTCTATTTATAAGAGGTATTGAAGGGAAAAGATAGGAAAAAGAAAAACAACCTTGACCTAGAGCCGACCTAAAAGGGTTGGCCAAAATTTGGACTTTTCAAGAAGAAAACTCCAAAATTTCCAAATTCATGCCCCATACTAGACAACTATGAATTCGGTAAGGCCAAGGAAAGAAAGCAAAACAAAGGGAAAAGAAGGCTCAAAATGTGCACTTAGCACCTTGAGGACCTTCTTAGGGATTCTAAGGAAAAAATGACATATTTTGGGTGGGTCAATTTTCCAAGTCTACAAAGACCCCCAATATAATATCAGTCTATCTTTTGCCAAATGACTTCTTCAAAGTCTTTCCTTTTTCAGCAAAGTCACCAAGTGAGTTGTTGATGCTAAAATTCAAGCTGTTAGGGTACCTAGGAACATATATTTGGGGATATATTATTATATTGTATAAGGTTTGACATGGGCCATACATAACCCAGGGTTGATTGTATTATAATATTATATTATATTATAATATAATATTAAATTAGTCGTAGGCTCCCCAAAGTAGAATTATAAGATGAGTATAAATAAGAGATATTTGTCATTGTAATCATCATGGAGATAAATCATATGTAATCATATTTTCCCACGAAGTGGCTTATGTTACTTTGCCCTCCTTAAGTGACTTTCTCATCTTGAGAGATCTTGTGGAGTTATTCCTTTATTAAGGGGTATTATTGGTGTTCCCCTACCTTAAGGGTATTATCTATCTCTCTCTCATTTGTGGATTTTTATTGTGAATAATTATTTGTGGATGAATGATTTGATATTTTTTCACGTTGGTGAATGATTTTTGTTAATGATAATAAAGTTCTGTAACAAGTGATCGCTTTGCCCATGAAGTGGCTTACAGGAATTTTCCCTTCTTAAGTGGCACTCTCATCTAGGGAGATCTTGTGGAGTTATTCCTTCCTTAAGGATAATTACTGGTGTTTCCCTACCTTAAGGGTATTATTTATTTCTCTCATTTGTGGATTGTTATTGTGTAATATTATTTGTGGATGAATGATTTGATATTTTTGCATAATGGTGAATGATTTCTATTAATGATAATAAATTTCTATAACAAGTGGTATTAGAGCAACAATTTTGACAAAGTGAAAATTATTTTTTTGGATTGCAAAATTAGGGCAATTTTTTTTGGAAAAATGTTTCATCTTTCAAGAGCCATATCTCTACGAAAGTTTATCCGATTTAGACGATTCTTAGATCATTTTATGCGACATTTTAAGAGCTTTAAAATGAGTGGTCATATGAAGGAATTCGATAAGTATTGAGGAAGATACAAACTTTTGAAGTTAGTCATCTGGAACAAGCACATTGAAGAATTTTTTGGAAGATAAAATTTTTTAGTTCGGGCAAACAATCAGTTGCAATTTATTTTGTTTGGAAGAAAAAATTACAGATCTAGTTTTTTATGGGAATTTTAGCTTTAAATCAGTGGAGAGATATATTTTCATAAAACTCTAGTTTGCATTGGGGCATGATATATATTCTCATAAAACCCTAGTTTGCATTGGGGCATCAACCATGGAACTACAAAATTTTGTCTGGAGAAGGTGATATCGATGCTAGATAATGGTGGAAAAATTTTAAGTCTCTATATTTTTTTTTTGAAAAAATTGAAAAAAAACTTGTATTAAAACAAAGATCAGTTACAATTGGGAGTAGACACTTCCCAGCCGAAAACAAAGAAAGCACAAGATTACAAGGCATGAAAACGCAACACAATTCACCTCTAACCGCAAAAATTCAACAAGTCACAAAATCGCGTATCGCGACAACTAGCCTTCCTTGGCCGTGACAGAGCGACATGTCGTGAAATCATGACATGTCATGATTTCACGGTGACTATCCATCCTTGGCTACGATGGGGCAACATGTCACGAAATCATGACATGTCATGATATCGCGACAACTATCCATCCTTGGCCGCGACAGAGCAACATGTAGCGATATCGTGACATGTCATGATATCGCGACAACAATCCTTCCTTGGCCGTGACAAAGCAACATGTCATGATATCGTGACAACATTCCTCCAGTGGCCGCGATGGTGCAACATGTCACGATATCACAACACCTTTCCTCCAAAGGCCGCGACGACGCAACATGTCATGATATCGTGACAACTTTCCTCCCATGGCCGTGACGGCGCAACATGTCGCGATATCATGACAACTTTTATTTGGAGACCGCAATGGTGCAACATGTCACGATATCACAACAACTTTCCTCCAAAGTCCGCGATGGCACAACATGTCACGATATCATGACAGCTTTCCTCCAAAGTCCGCGATGGCGAAACATGTCACGATATCGCGACAGCTTTCCTTCAAATGCCGTGACAGTGCAACATGTCGTGATATCATGACAACTTCCCTCCAAAGGCCGCGACGGTGCAACATGTCACGATATCACGACAGCTTCCCTCCAAAGGCCGCGACGGCACAACATGTCGTGATATCGCGACAGCTTCCCTCCAAAGGCTGCGATGGCACAACATGTCGTGATATCGTGATAGCTTCCCTCCAAAGGCCACGACGGTGCAACAAGTCACAATAATTTTAGGTCTCTATATTGTAATAATCATTTTTGGCAATTCCTCCTTATTAGAAGCTTGAAAGGGGAAGCGTTTTCTTGGTGGAATAATATTTTTAAGGAAAGGAATAATGAATACACTTGGGATGAAATGGAGCATGCATTCTTGAGTAAATGGGACCCATATAAAAAGATAGCTAGTTTGAAGGTCACCATCAAGGGATATGAAGAAGAAATGAAAATGAAAATGCTTAAAAAATATCAAAAGGAAATTAAAAGAGAGCAAAAATTTCTCAAGAAACATAATGAAAACTATGAAAAAGAAATAAAATTACTCAAGGAAGAGAAAGAGGAAAATGTTAGGGAAGATAATGAGAAGAATGTAGAAGGCACATCTTTGGATTTAAAAAAGCAAGAGAAGGATCAAAAGGGTTTAGATTCATCTAAAAGTTCTATTTTGCAAGTTCATGGAAGCATTCAAAAGGAACAAGTTATTATTTCCATTGACCCTAGTAGCAGATATAATTTTATTAATATTGCTTTGGCTAAGATGTTGTAGGTTCAAGCAACAAAAATTAAGGACACACATCTTGAGGGTGAGAATGTTCAAATTTTTGAATATTTGAAGATTACCATGGATAAATATGTTTTACATTCAGATTTTCATGCTATTGAAATGGATGATGTAGATATTGTTCTTGGTTATCCTTGGTTAGATTCTTTGGGTACTGTTAACATTAATGTGCAAAAGAAGTTTATGAAGTTATGGTACAGGAAAAAGAAGATAACATTACAGGATATTTCTCAGCTTAAGGAGCAAGGATCCAAGGAAAAACAAGGAGTGGTAGAGAAACAAAATGAAGAACCTAAAACAAAATCCAAGAAGGTAGTAGCAGAAATTGAGTCCATGAAAGAAGTGATAACAATTGAGTCCATAGAAATAATAGTAGTAGAGTCTAAAGAAACTTTTTTAGAAGAGCACAAGGACATAACAAACAAAAGGAACATGAAAGAATAATGTGTAGAAGATTTTAAAACAGTGGAGCAAAATATTGAGGATTCAAAGAAGGTAGTAGTTTATCACCATCCACACCACCATGAGCATCAAAAATCTTGGAGGTATAGCTCAAGGAAGCAATATTATGGTTCTACATGGAACCATAAGGGCACCAACTATGGCAGTGTTTGGTAGAGAAAGCATAGTGATCCTAGTTTTCGGAGTGATTCATCAACATCAAGGAACAAGTGGACCCATATTTCAAGTTATCAAAATATAATAGCAGAAGTATGGAGCCAATGAATCATATTTGGATACTCAAGTAACAAAATGGCATACCAGCATCAACATGTTTCACTTGGAAGGATGGATGGTCAAGATTGGTACCAATTTCTAACATTTCTTAGCAAATCATATTATATTATTTCTTCATATATTTTTAGGATGAAATATTTGTAAGGAGGGTGGCATATTAGGGTACCTATGAAAATATATTTGGGGATATATTATTATATTGTATAAGGGTTAACATGGGCCACACATAACCTAGGGTTGATTGTATTATAATATTATATTATATTATAATATAATATTAAATTTGTAGTAGGCTCCCCAAAGTAGAATTAGAATATGGGTATAAAGAAGAGATATTTGTCATTGTAATTATTATTAATATAAATCATATGTAATCATCTTTGGCTATGAAGTGGCTTATGGGACTTTTCCCTCCTTAAGTGGCACTCTCATATTGGGAGATATTGTGGAGTTATTCCATCCTTAAGGATAATTACTGGTGTTTCCCTACCTTAAGGTTATTATCTATATCTCTCTCATTTATGGATTGTTATTGTGGAATATTATTTGTGGATTAATTATTTGATATTTCTACATAATGGTGAATTATTTTTGTTAATGATAATAAAGTTTTGTAACACAAGAAGGTGAACTATAACCTTCACTGGGATCATAGTCAAATTATTTCAATCTTCATGAGGAAAATGTAGAAGCTTATCCCACCAAATGTGTCATACAAAGTTGTTATTATCTCTGAATGCATTTGCCTATCTGGGCATAAAACTTGACATGCCAAGGGTACCCATGCCTCACATAACATGAAATAGCAAGAAGTTCCATAAATAGAAGACTGCCTACAAGACAACCCCCAAGGTTTTTAATTGAATCCAACTCCTTGTCAAACTTAAATCCTAGATGCATGGAGGCTTCTACGAGTTGAGGAAAAGGGGTGTTGTGGCTGATCCACAACACACCCCAAAATTGGGGACCCACCTTTTTTGCATGTTTTCAAAGAAGATCTCAGTGACCCAGATGCTAAAAATCAGGAAAAAGGGGCAAAATTGCACAAGGATAAAAAGTGTCGCGATATCGCGACATGTCGCGCCATCGCTGCCGAAAAATGAAAATTGTCGCGATATCGCGACATGTCGCGCCATCGCTGCCAGAAAATGAAAAGTGTCGCGATTTCGCGACGTGTTGCGCGATCACGGTCCAGATAGGAGAGAGAAAGGCAGAATGGAAAATGGTAGCGAAATCGTGACATGTCACAAAATCGTGGGTCAAACCAGTCAAACAGGGCAAAGCAGAAAAGCGTCGCGAAATCGCGACAAAAGAAAGGGCATGAAGAAAAAGCATCGCGATTTCGCGAGGAATGAAACGCCGATTTCGAAAAGGTGACAAGAAAACCGATTTCCGAGGAAATAGCAAAGGGGCCCGAAATAGAAAAGCGTCATGATTTCACGATGAAAAGCTGGCAAAGGGGTACGAAGCCAAAAAACGTCGCGATATCGCGACAGGTCACGTTTTGCGGCTCCAAAGAAAGTGTACGAATGGAAAATATGTCGCGATTTCATGACATGTCGCTTTTACGGCCAAATGCGAGGTGGCCAAAAGCATACCAAGTGAAAAACGTCACGATTTCGATGACAGGTTGTAGCCGAAGACGACTCCGAACAAAAAGCGTAGCGATTTCACGACAGAAAAATAGCAAGGTGTACGAAAATGAAAAATGTCATGATTTCGCGACAAGAAGCAGCCTCACAGCTCGAAATTGAAAAACGTCACGATTTCGTGACAGGTTGCATTGGCAAGGCTGTTGGCAGGAAAACGTCGCGATATCGCGACATGTCACGTTTTCGCGACATGTCGCGTTTTCACGATGAAAGTAGAGGAGCAAAGTTGCATGCTATTTTTTGTCACGATTTTCATGGAGCCATTACAGAACGTGCAAAAAAGTGTGGAACACGTGGCATACATGTGTAAAGGCTGCAGAAGCGTTACAGTTCACAGAGAAGATCAAGCATTTCAATGTCGAGCATAAAGTTAAAAACAACGAAAAGGCGGGGAAGGTGAAACGAAGCGATCTGGAAGATGAAGCGAAGCGTCACAGGACGAAACAGAGAGCATTGCCAGAAAGTATAAAAGCAGAGGCACAGATTGGCACAAGGGTCGGAAACCGCTGTGGGCAGAGTTGCAGTGCCTAAGGCGAGAAGCCATTCTGGGCCTGCTTGGGAGTGTTTTTCTTCCCTTTTTTTGGTTTTGAGAAAACCAGATGTTCTGCTATTGTAACAGGATTTATCTTTAATGCAGGAGTGTTCAGAAATTTGCATCTTGTTGGCAAGAAAGAAGGAGTTATTTTCTGCATGCATGTTTTAATGTTTATCTTTCCCTTTTTCAGATTTCTAGGCTTATAGGTGAAGTTGAATGCAAGTTCTCTTGGTTGCTTCATGCGAATGTCTAAATCTGAAAGATCACAATAAAACCCTAGAGACCAGCACTTAACTTATTTGGATTGTGCGTGTTTTGCAGGTTCAATAGGTTAGGTTGCATGCATGGAAACCTCACATCTTCGGTTTTGCCAGGATGGGATAGCATCAAACTGAATGCAATTTTTAATTTCTTTTCTTTTACATTTTATTTTCTTTTTGCTGCACTTTATTTTTCAGAAGTTCCAAATTTATTTTTCAAGCATTAAAATAAAATAAAAAATTAAAAAACTTCAAAATCCATAAATAATTCCTTCATTTATGGCATTTCATTAAATTTCATTTTGAAGTTACAGCATGGTCATATAAGGATCAAATCACATTTGCTTTATAAGGGTTCAATGAACAATCATTAAATTTTCATAGTAAAATAAACCACAGTGCCCCTTGTTTTCAGTTACTTGCAACCACTAAGGTGTTCCAAGCATTTTAATTGAATATCTTTATTTGAGATTATTAATACAAAGATGCAAAATGCTAACATAACAAGAACCTTGGAGAAGTTACTTGTTTAATTTCTTTGCAAGCAGAGGATTTAGAACCCAAATCCTATCGGAGAGTGTGTTTTCACAATCGGGTGAAAATACCACTCAACAGATTGGCGCTAGAAGGAGGGCCTGATGAGGTTTATTTTATCGTGATTTTAGATGCTACGGGTTTATAATTGTTTAAGAGCTTTACATTGCTAAATATTTCAAGTCCATTTGATTAGCATCTTCGGCCTCTAACACCACTCAACGGATTGGTGCTAGGAGGGCCGAACGGGTTTATTTTAGTGTTATTTAAATTTAAATTTTTTATGCTTTAGTCCTCTAACACTCAGCAGATTGTAAAAAGGACGGCCTGAATTTATTTACTTGTTCTATTTTAAGCAATTCAGGTATGTTGTATATTATTCTAACACTTTTCCGATTGTTCATTCAGAAATATGTGATTTGATTTAATTTTGAAAATTTTGGTCTCATGCAATTACTTGACATTTGATTTTAATAAGTACATCTCTTGGTTGATGCTAACTTGATTTTTTATATATTGCAGGTTGAATATTCAACAGATTTGGTTCTAAAATTACATTTTAAGTTTCACTAATGGCAACACTTGAGGAGCAAATGGTATCCCTGAGAGCTGAAATAACATCTCTAAGAGAGAGAATGGTATCAATGATAGAGGATCATTATGAGGGTTTATCTATACCTGTGGTACCCTATCAAATTCCTAAAATGTTATTGGATTTTTTACGGTGTTTTAATCAAGAGGTGCCACTAGGATACTTGCAAAAACTGCATGTCTACAAGGATACATTATGTAAATTCCAGATTTTCTATGAGGAGGTGGCTTGTAAGTTATTTGCATACATTTTGGATGATAAACCATTCTTTTGGTACAGCCAACTACCCATGGAGGTTAGGACTTCTTGGATACAACTAGAAGCAGCCTATCTTTATCATTTTGGTAATCAGGTTGACTTAGAAATCTTGAAAAATCAGTTTACCTCCATATGTAAAGAGCCTAATGAATCCTTGAGTCAATTCAATGGAAGATTTCGTGAGTTGCACTCCCAAATGTGGGAAAATTTTAACACATTGGAAGAGGAAGCCATGGAAGTATACCTAGGAGCCATACACCCCACACTTGCTTCACTCATTGAGGAAAAAACTGAGTGGTTTGTCCCTAGAGAAAATCCATGAGGTCTTAGAAGAGATAGAACGACAAGGTCTTGAAGAAGAAAAGGCACAACATGTTCACATGAGAGATTGTTCTTTTGATGCCAACCTACACCAACCATCAAACATAGCACCCTCCACTCCAATGATACCTAAGGTGAATGATCAAGGGGATGAATTTGAATATCCAAATCTTACAACCACCTTAGATGTAGTCCACGAGGAGGTGCAAATTGATAAGCCAACATCCACTAGTGAGGATTATGCAGAAATGATCTCATTCATAGAGATACACGATTATCCGGATGAAGGGGTTCTAAATTCAACAATGTTTGATATATGTGATAGGATGGAACCCACCATAGAATTGAATGAAGTGGTTGAAAGTGAAATGGAAAGAAAATCAATAAATAAATTTGAAGATATGATAGAATTTCACCACTTGTTCTTGGAAGATACTATTGATGAGATGTGTAAAATTAAAGATCAAGAAATTCTTCACCCTCCAAATTATGATAAAATTGAATCATGGGTTACTAATTTGGACGATGATAGCCTTATAAATTTGAATTCAAGAAATAACCCACTTTTGGAAATAATTGAACCATCTAAGGAAGGTGAAGATGAATTTGATGAGAAACACATTGATGAATTGGAAGATGTTGAAGAAATAGTTGAACGTCACCACTTGATTTTGAAAGATGATTATTATGATGCTTGGAAGAAGTGGGAAGACTTCACTCATTCCAAAACTACTAATGAAACTTGTGTGCCAATTGATATACAGGACAACATAATTGCCTACTCAAAGGAAGATATTACAACTCCTGTACAATTTGAGGATGTTTTGGAAGAGGGTTTCAAATCTCATCAAATTTTGGAAGATTATAATGATTCTATTACCAAGGACAAAGAAGAAAAAGAATTGATGAATGAATCAAAAGATCATGTCACAAACATCATGGAATTTCATTCCATGGATTTGGATGACAATTTTCACAATGGTTGGGGGAGATATGATAATGCATTCTTTTCTCACATCCCTATAGATGAAACTCATATTTCACTTGATATGCAGGATGTTGAACCTTCTACATCATACGAAGATCTCATATTCACAAGATTTGAAAAGGTGACAAAATTTGATCATGTTGAATATAAATTCATTGAAAGTGGGGATGCAAGTTTGCATGATGATTTTGAGGATTCAAATGAAGAGATACCATGGATAGTGAACAAAGAATTAGAACCAAATGACAAAGAGATTGATCAATTGGAAGCAACTCAAATGAAGTGATCATCAAGATGAGTCATGGGACATACACTTTGACCAAGAGTGTTTGAGGATTGAAAATGGATGACCATATTTTGAATTTAAATAATTTGAATGATGAAATGTCATTAAAGGTAAATGAAAAACAAGGTATAATTTTTAATCACACCTTTAATAACATGGTTTTAATGAATGGAAAAGAAGTTGATGCACTTGAATTGTTAAATCAAATTCATCAACAATTACTAATTGAATCTAGGATAAAAACTTTTAATGATCCTAATTTAGTAAATATCCTAGATGCTTGTAAATTGTTACACAAATTTGATTGGCCTACAAATTTGGAAAATGATTTGGCTTTGAAATTTGTAGAAATAGGCTCCTACTTACAAAATTGCATATTTGAAAAAGATAGCCTAATTCTAAATCAAGGAGGGAATTATGAAGTTTACATTTTAAAGAATAGACATGATAAAATTGAAAATCATTTATTGTCTAATCATTTTAGTAATTTGATGCTCACCTATGGGAGTATTATTGGAACTAAATCAAATTGGTATGGTGAGCATGGCAAGTGGAAATTTGTTGCATTGTTTGGTCTAGTCTTGTTTTTGTTGGATTCCCACAACATTTGGCATGCATATCATGTTATATTTTTGTTGAAATGTTCTAATCATGTTTGGGATCCAGGAAAGTGATAATCCAAGCTTTGCATCATCTTGTATTATAGTGTACATTTGTATATAGATTTTGGTTTTTTGGGTTTTGGTTTGTGTTTTCAAGATCATTTTTGAAGTTACTTTGGGTTTGGTTTTGGTTTGTGTTTTCAAATTTTCATTTTTGGGATTGCAGTTTGGTTTTGGATTGAATAAGTTTTAATTTAAAAGTTGTGTGTTTATTTGACATGTTTTGTTTGTCTATTTAAAAAAAAAAAATGATGAAAAAGTTGCCTTGAGATGCTAACTTATGTTCTAGATCGGGGAAATATGGAACATTGGAATTGTGTTGTAGAAAGCTCCACAAGTAACACAAACATTTTAATAATATCGTTTGAAACTTGTGATGCATGAAGTAGTCGAGTTTTATATGGCAATATTTCATCTGCAATTCAAAAGACAATGCATTCATATTACATCTCACTTTGCACATACATGCCATCTTAGTTGCAAATGCATTTCAAATACAAATCATTAAAGTGTGTCAAATCCTCTTAAGGTTATGCTATCACATAAATAAGAAGAAAATCCTAAGGTTGGGAACCGAGTCTTGAGATATCTAGAACCAAGCACATTTTATACACATTAAAAAGGATCTTGAGCAAAATGATCAAAACCTTGCTTGGAAGAAAAGGTTGGGCGAAAGAAGTATTTCATGTCTATCCTATTTATGCAACATGATCCTTAAGACAGTGGTTTTGACCACTTCCATAAAGCTTAAAGCCTAAAATCAGAGTAGTAAGGATAGGGCTAAATCCTCATCGAACTTAGGTTGAGGATCCAACTCCCCAAAGCTTTGATTTGACCTACATGGAGTAGTAAGGATAGGGCATAAATTCTCATCTCGCTTAGGTTGAGAATCTGATTCCCCAAAGCTCCTATGTCTCATTTCATGATAAATCTTGGATTGGAAGGATCGTACTACTTGTCCTCTGCAAAGGATGGGTAGTCATCCCCAAGGTCTAAGCAATAAAATTAATATTTTCCATTTTTATCCAAAGCTTGGATTGGAAGGATCGTACTACATGTCCCTAGCAAGGATGGGTAGTCATCCCCAAGGTCCAAGAAGTAAAAAATTAATTTTTCCCATCTCATATTTATATTGGATTGGAAGGATCGTACTACTTGTCCTCTGCAAAGGATGGGTAGTCATCCCCAAGGTCCAAAGAAATGAAGATAAGTCTTGGATTATGGGGTTAAGTATGCCCATGCATGGCAACATGTCTTGTCTAAAAAACAAGACCACTGATTGTCCAAAGGGTTAGACTAGCATGACCATTTCTTCCATAATTGGTTAAATTATTTTGCTCAAAGTGAGGTAATGAATTCCAAATCAGAGTAGTAAGAATAGGGTTAAACTCCCATCTCGATTAGGTTGGGAGTCTGATTTCCCAAAGCTCTGATTTCACTTTCACTTACACATGGGTTCAAGATAGTAGGGACTCATAACCAACTTTGGGATCTAATAAAGCAATTCATTATACATATAGTTGATCCTAAGAGGGTTTGATAATCTTGAATGTTTGTGTATGATACTAGAAGAAAGACTATGCCTTTTATAAAAGCAAAATCTCTTAGCATATTTATTAGGTTACACAAATCATTCACAATCTCACATATGCATTCATGTAAAACCGACGATGGAATGTTGATCAATTTCAAACGATAGGGAATGAAACACATTGCACACACCGAGCTGATACTTGATGATTCTGATGATTCATGTATTTCTGATCTATGGGCATTTGTTTATATTTCTTATGTGCTAACACATGTTTTCGAGTTTATATACTTCCAGGTAGGGTTCTCAAGAAAATGCTCAAGAGCATTTGATAGCAAAGTCGCCATTTGTTGTGGCTGATCCACAACACACCCCAAAATTGGGGACCCACCTTTTTTGCATGTTTTCAAAGAAGATCTCAGTGACCCAGATGCTAAAAATCAAGAAAAAGGGGCAAAATTGCACAAGGATAAAAAGTGTCGCGATATCGTGACATGTCGCGCCATCACTGCCGAAAAATGAAAATTGTCGCGATATCGTGACATGTCTGCATCATCGCCAGAAAAATGAAAAATGTCACGATATCGCGACATGTTGCGCTCCTCAAAAGAAAGAATGAAAATGTAGCGAAATCATGACATGTCACAAAATCGTGGGTCAAACCAGTCAAACAATGCAAAGCAAAAAAGCATCACGAAATCACGACAAGAAACAGCAAAGGGCATGAAGCGAAAAGCATCGCATTGACGAAGAAAAGCACATTCAACAAAGGAAATGAAAAGCTCACGATTTCACAAAAGCAAAGAGAAAAAACGTCACGATATCACGACAAAAGCGACGAAGAAAAATGTCACGATTTCGACAGAAAGAAGGAAAAAGTCGCGAATCAAAAAAGGTCACGATTTAGGACAAGAAAAGTCAAAACGTCACGATTTCGCGACAGGCAAGTGGGGAAACGATATCACGAAATGTCGCGATATCGCGACATGTCACGTTTTCATGATGAAAGTAGAGGAGCAAAGCTGCATGCTATTTTTTGTCATGATTTTCATGGGGCCATTACAGAACATGCAAAAAAGTGCGGAACACGTGGCATACATGTGTAAAGGCTGCAGGGGCATTACAATTCACAGAGAAGATCAAGCGTTTCAATGTCGAGCATAAAGTTAAAAACAATGAAAAGGCGGGAAGGTGAAACGAAGCGATCTGGAAGATGAAGCGAAGCGTCACAGGGCGAAACAGAGAGCATTGCCAGAAAGTATAAAAGCAGAGGCACAGATTGGCACAAGGGTCAGAAACCGTTGCGGGCAGAGTTGTAGTGCCTAAGGCGAGAAGCCATTCTGGGCCTGCTTGGGAGTGTTTTTCTTCCCCTTTTTCTGGTTTTGAGAAAACCAGATGTTCTGCTATTGTAACAGGATTTATCTTTAATGCAGGAGTGTTCAGAAATTTGCATCTTGTTGGCAAGAAAGAAGGAGTTATTTTCTGCATGCATGTTTTAATGTTTATCTTTCCCTTTTTCAGATTTCTAGGCTTATAGGTGAAGTTGAATGCAAGTTCTCTTGGTTGCTTCATGCGAATGTCTAAATCCGAAAGATCACAATAAAACCCCGAGAGACCAGCACTTAACTTATTTGGATTGTGCGTGTTTTGCAGGTTCAATAGGTTAGGTTGCATGCATGGAAACCTCACATCTTCGGTTTTGCCAGGACGGGATAGCATCAAGCTGAATGCAATTTTAATTTCTTTTTCTTTTGCATTTTATTTTCTTTTTGCTGCACTTTATTTTCCAGAAGCTCCAACTTTAATTTTTCAAGCTTTAAAATAAAATAAAAAAATTAAAAAACTTCAAAATCCATAAATAATTCCTTCATTTATGGCATTTCATTAAATTTCATTTTGAAGTTACAGCATGGTCATATAAGGATCAGATCACATTTGCTTTATTCGGGTTCAATGAACAATCATTAAATTTTCACAGTAAAATAAACCACAGTGCCCCTTGTTTTCAGTTACTTGCAACCACTAAGGTGTTCCAAGCATTTTAATTAAATATCTTTATTTGAGATTATTAATACACAGATGCAAAATGCTAACATAACAGGAACCTTGGAGAAATTACTTGTTTAATTTCTTTGCAAGCAGAGGATTTAGAACCCAAATCCTATCGGAGAGTGTGTTTTCACAATCGGGTGAAAATACCACTCAACAAGGGGTTTTGTAGGGAAAATAATTGCAATGAAAGTAAAAATAGTAAAAGTAAAAACCTTTTAGAAATTTAAAATCTAAGCTATGGGATGATGCACCAAAAATTATAATCCCTCCTTCCAACTGAAACAAGTGGTCATAAATAAACACAAGCTTTGTCGTCTAATAGCTAGAATGAACATAACTAAACCTCACATAACTAGGAATCAAAAAAAAAAATTAAATAAAGGAGGATATAATGAAATTAGTCATAACTTCCATTAATGTGCTAGAATTTATGACAAGGCATGTGGTCTAGATGCTTTATTCTCCTTAGATAATGACTTGAGGATCAAGTTTGCTTATTACAATCGAGAAAAGAAGACATGAAAGGAAGATCCCATAAGACTAGATACTAAACATGGACAAACAAATCCTAATGCCTTCACAATATAATTTGGACCTATTTATAATCCAAGAGGAGGGCCCTTTCCCTTAGAAACTCTATGCAAAAGACCTATAATTCACCCTCTACTCTATATCCAAAATCCTTTATCAAATGGAAATAGAAACTTCAAGGTCTTTGGATTTGAGGCCATCAATGTTGAGAGCTTTTGGGCCTTGGATGAGAAATCATCATTGATTTATCTTATAGCTAGTGTGCTAGGGATATTTGTAACATTAATTCATGGCCTCCCTAACTAGAACAAATTGACAAGGTAGGCTAAAATGTATGGTATGCAGTTGACACATGGTTGGCTCTAATAGGTTAGGCCACTAAGGTAAACCTTTATGGCTAGTGGTAGGTGTCTTCTTAAATTCTCCTTTGTCTACTTTCTTCTTTGCATGTGTGGCTACCACATGTCCTTGGATGAGGTGGAACCTCCTTTAGCCAATGTCAAGCCATCTCTGTTTGAGCATTGGCAATCTTCTTCTTAGGCTCTCGACTGATCACCATGTGTATAAATATAGGTTTTTTTAAGGTCTTTTTCTCTCTTGTCACACTCTCCTATACCAAAAGGACATCATAGATCATTGAGTTAAAAATCAATGGCCTACAGGCCTTGATGCCCTCAATGTGGTTGGCTTGTATTGGAAGATGAGCATCGACCATCAATGGAAGATCTAATGGTTTTCATATCTTCTAAACTTTACATCCTTATTGAAGCTCTTTCTTTCTAATTGAATGTGGGAAGCATCTTTTGACCACAATTTTGATTTTTCTCTCTTTGAGCCGTAGAGTGAAGCAAGGCTATAGGGAAAATATCCCTATAGACACCAAATAATATTGTAATACAAAAATAGAATGCATTCCAAGTGATTATAAAATAGTATAATGTGTTATTTATACCCAATCACAAGTTACTTTTGGTTAAAGGTCAAGTATCCAACATTTATGTGAGTACTTTTTGCATCTACCCATGCTAAGCTATTATCAATCACTTATTTTTTTGAAATAAAAATGAATATAATTAAAGGTTTTGTCAGTCCTATCTAAATGAAGATGCAAGACTTGAGGTTCAAGCCCACAACCCCTATCGGAAGCAAAGAATGAGTAAAAATTTTAGCCTCTGAGCTTTCTGAAATATTCATGCTTGATTGAAAACTGAAACAAAGATGAAGACTCATATTACTGCTAGAAGAGAGAAATAGCTAAAAAATGGGTAAGTACTAAAATCATCGAAAGACACACAACTACAACCTAAAGTCTCACTAAATATTCATCAGGATGATGGAGTATAATTGAGGGTGAAATTGGTAAAGACATGAAAATGTTCAGAATAGTTGTACCCGAATGGAGAACCCAGAAATGCATGTTGGGTCATATTGTTGAAAGGTAAACTCCAACAAAATTGGCTAAGTCCTGAAGTTTCCAAAAGAATGGTATGTGGTCAAAGCCTTAAGAAGTATACAAGGTCTTTCAATAGTTTCAAAACATATTTATCTATCTAGATCTCAAAGGAGTATTGCAAAATTGTCATCTAGTGGGAGGTATGAAAGCACGAAAGTGGATAAGTGTTGGAAGCATCAAAAGATATGTCCTTGGTCAGAGCCTTTCAAAGTCCCAAAAGTTTGGCACACTCAAAAGCAAAAAAATGAATAAGTGTCCAAGGCACCAGAATATCTATACCTGTCCAGGATTCATTAGGATGCTAAAGTTTTGGCACATGTAGGAGTAGTGAAATGGCTAAGTATGGAGGAAATTGGAATATTTGCACCCAGTTGGATCTTGAAAAGGTACCAAAGACCTATAGCATTTTCAAAGGAGAAAATTAAGAAACTGGCTAAGGATTGAGGGCACCGAAACATTTACACCTAGTCAAAACCCATAAGAACACCAAAAGTATAGCACCTATAAAAAGAGAAGATGGCCAAGGGTTGATGGCATTGAATGATCTAAACCTGACTGAAGCCCATCAAGGTTTTAAAAATCTAGTACATTTAGGAGTGGAAATAAGTATTCGACTAAGTGGTGGAGCTGTTAGAAGATGTGTAACTAGCCAAAGTCCATCATGGTGTTGAAGGTGTGTTACCCCTTCATAGGAGATAGGTGTGCAAAATATCTAATAAATACTTTTCAATATGAAAAGGGTCTTCATCCCATGATGCTTATTAGGTAGGATTTCATGTCAAATGATCTTAACAACATAAGCCATCATGCAGAAGATAGGATGGCTAAACTGAAGAATTTAGTAAATATTGATGGACCAAATACAAGAATGTGGACATGACTTGAGAAGACACAGATCTTGGCCACATCAACAAACCATGATCAGGTAGTTGGAGCAATCATACCTCCGAGCAGTTCAACAATTTGGTAAATTTTTTGACATGACAACAATCTGTTTCTAAGGCAATGATGCTTTTTAAACTGAAACAATTTGTAAATGTCTAAAAATACTAATATGTAGAAGGAAAAAATTTCAGCTCTTAGGCTTTTACAATTCATATGTAAGAACGAAAAAATTGCATATTAATACAAAGATATATTTTTTTTTTTTTTTTAATTTACATGGTGGAATCGGTATTCGCCACGAATCCAGGCAGGTTGTCCAACTTTTATGGCCGCCACAGTATTCTGCATTGTCCGCATCAAAATCTGCCACACAGATCTTCGCGTAGTCCACCCCTATAACCACCATGCCACAATCATTTTAAACCTTTTATGCCGTTGAAAGCACCAGGAAATGGACAAGCGTTCAGTTTGGCGAGGCCCGAGATTTGAACCTTGGACCTCTACCCCCCTATGGGGTTTGGATGAACCAATTGGTCTACACCTCGGACCTAATATAAAGATATTGTTGTTTGGCCTCTGGTTCAATTTATTTGTAGAACATGTATGTATGGATGACTACTTATTTCTAATTTTAGCCTATTGAATGCTCATAGTGTTTACTCTAAATTTTAAATTTATGCTTATGCTCATTCACTTGTTCTAGAATTCATAGTCTAATAAGCTACATTGTATTGAAATTAAGTATTTTGTGATTGATAGTAAAATTGGTTGGTTTGTTAGGTAATTTACTATTTATTTGCATAATCTTCTATTACGCATGTATCTTGATGTGGCTTAATCTGCACCAACATAAGTTCTAGCTTCAACTATTTTTTTCTTCTTTTGGTACTCTTTTCCCCCACACTTTAGGAATAGTTAGCTTGAAATTCAAAGGAATCGACCTCCTATGGAGATTGACCATCAAAGCCTCATAGATTATAGGTCACTTAATGTTGGTCAAGGTTTGTGGGCACACAAACTTTCCATTAGACATATTTCTAGACCAACAATTTTTGGCAAACCCAATGGGACCCCCTAAGGTCCCATCATCTTTATTGAATAGAGCCCAGTGATACTCTATTTTGTGAATTTTACTCCCCCAATTCACCTAACGACTTCGTTGCAAGTGCAATATAGATCTATGCTAAATAAAATGTTTGATAAAAGGAATCATCCCACCATGCTACCAATAGTTTTTGCCACACCCAGTGGTACCGTAAGGTCCCACCATATTTGTTGAACAGATCCTAATGATACTCTATTTTGTGATATTTACCCCATCAATTCACCTAGCGACTCTACTACAATTGTGATACAAATTCTATGATCAGTTGCCTTTACATTTTTCATAAATTATTATTTCTCAAAGGATCCAAGATTTGTTGAGAAGTCTTGTGTAGCGACCCCGGGATGCACGCACCGCTCTTTTTACTCTACTTGCAATGTATTAAAACCCAAAATGAAATGGAAGACAATGAAAAGCATATAACACGAAAATAACAAAGATGGATCTCTTTATTTGTATTGAAACCCGGTTACATGTCGGTCCCTCTTAGGGATACCCATTTCGATACAATAAGGTTACAAATAGGCAAAGAGTGCCCCTTTCGCAAAGAGGTGGTGCGCTTCCAAAAGCTTCTTGGTTCCGCACACGGAAATGTATGAGGGCTTACAGATGCCTCCTTCTCTAGGCCTATTTCCTAGAGGGATCCCTTTTGCTCTCGTATGTTGCAGATTTCGTCCGATGAACCTGTGGCCCTGTAAGCAATGAAACAACAACACACGCTTAGATGTCCGAGAATACCTCCCCGGATGAGGTTGTTAGCAATGAATATAACAAATGAAAGCAAGTGCAAATTAAACTAATGCTATGAATGTGAATGAATGAAATGATGCTATGCTAATGATATGCTAAAAAAATAATGAATCTAATGTCTAAAACCCTAAGCTAGGCCTACGGGCCACTGTCCAAGACAGCGGCCGCTAAAGTGACTCTCGTCCTCTTTGCTCCAAAGCTATGGATCAAAGCTTGTATCCGATGTTGAAATAATGGTTGCTATGCTCTCCAATTTGTTAGGGCTTCACCGTAAATGTGATCTCCAAGGGAAACTCTCCAAGTCTCGAAAGCTCTCCTCAATGACCTGTCCTGATAAATCTGGATTACTTGGATAAAGATCCTTTGGTGCTCTTAGGCTTGCACCTTTTATAGTGTGAAACCCTAGGTCTATGTCCAAGCCCTAGGAATGAATTCCTCATGCGTAGTGAGAGTTAGCATGAGAAGATTTTTGTCTTTTCTATGTTTAAAGACCAGTTAACTAAAGTCTAAATGCAAACTCAAGTCTCCCATGTGAACTGGTCATGAAAGGGAATGCAAAGTTACTCCCGCTCACCTTTATTGCATGCAGACTGCCACTTCCACCCATGATTAGGCCTATTTGTCGGCAAAACTACTTTTATGGTTTAGCCACTATCGTCTGCAGTGACTAAGATCTGGCCATTGTCATCTGTAGTGGCTAAGGTCTGGCCACTCTAGGCTTGAGTGGCTAAGATCTGGTCACTCTAGGCTTGAGCGGCTAGGCTTGGATGGCTTGAAAAGGCCCCAAATGAGTGGTGAGAACCATTGTTGATGCTTGGAAAGTCCAATATTATGTCATATGATCTTATGAATGTGTCTATGTGAGTAGCTCCCCTAAGCATGACATATTTTAGGTGTCTACAGATGCCCTTTTTGTGATGCATTATGTGGAAAACACAACGTTGAGCAAAAATGTAGACTGATCTATTTGTAGGGTGTATGGTGATCAATGGTCTGATCAATGTCGGATGGCCCAATCATGCAAGATGGCATGCATCCTTCGAATCATTGCCTCAATGTTCGGAGGACTTAGCTCAATGGCTTGGGCATGTTAAATTGCACTCATTCCTCAAACTCAATCGGGTAGCTTCAGCTGCTACAATAATTTTGACCGGTAGGAGAGCTACAATTGAATATGTCATGTCTGCTTACGTTCCCAAAAAACAAGGGAAATTTGTGATTGTTGTATGCAATGATTCATAGGATGAACATGATTTTGATGTGATCGAGTGATATTTTGTTGATTTGATTATGATTATGTTGAAGTTTTGAACTACCTCCTCACACAATGGATTGGTGAAGAAATGACAATGAATGAAGTGACAAGTCGCTTGACCAATATGACTAATCTGGTTCCTTTCTAGCATTTGTTGCTTTTAATGGGCAATCCCACATCCAAGTGTGATTCCAATTGTTTATGATAATCATCCATCCCTATCCCGAGGAGCGGTCCAACTATCAATAGCCTTCTTAGGGAGTTAGGATGAGTGATTCTATTTATGTTCATATTGTATCACTTTGGCTTAATGTTTTTGGTATCATAGGGGAATTAGGATGATCCTTTCGCACCCATGGAGCAGTCCGACCATCTTGGTCTTCTTCGGGATTGAAGG
Source organism: Wollemia nobilis (assembly GCA_028583015.1). Classification (NCBI taxonomy): domain Eukaryota; kingdom Viridiplantae; phylum Streptophyta; class Pinopsida; order Araucariales; family Araucariaceae; genus Wollemia; species Wollemia nobilis. Next base: position 299,842 of record JAQPPZ010003275.1, read on the forward strand.
GTGGCACATCGTAATTCCAAAATGAAATGTTTTTGCCCCAAGTGGCCTTATGGTAACCTACTCATCTCATCGAAGTGCATGGAGTGTGAATCACTGCAATCATCGAGTGGATAGAGTAAGTAACTGGATACGAGGCCTGCTTGAGATTATGCTTTTATGTGATTTTTTTGTTATTTTGATCATCAAGATGATTTTAATTCATCAAAATGCATTTATTTAATATTTTTTTGTTATCCCCCATGGAAGGAATCTTTTGTTTTTATCTATGGAGTAGGCCACTATCAGGTCCAATGACCTTTGAGTCTCGCCTGTAGTCATTGTCACCTTGAGCGGCCATGAAGTTTGGGCCACTGACATCAGCAACGGCCAAGGCATAATTTGAAAATATAAAAATGCACTTTTAGGGCTTTTGACCTATCATTTTCTTTGTTGACAATTCACTTTTTAGAGCTCTAGTGAGACAATGATAGTTGCAGTTTTGGAAGATACCTGCATCGAGGATATGGTTGCATAGGGTGAGGTATTAGCTATTGGAGGAGCCGGAGCTTCTTGGGTATTCTTTCAAACCCTAACCTCTTTTCCTCTTTTGGGTAAAATTGAACCTCACTAAGTAAATGGTAAATGAACCTCACTAAACCTATTGGTAATGAACGAAATCCATAGCTAGGCTTAGTATAGGTTTTTATGTGGTGGGTTGGTCCCCATTTTTTATGTTTTCAATTTTTTTGTATTTTATGGCCTAGGGTTCATGGGTTTGCCATGTCGCCTTTCAGTCGTTGTCACTCAAAGCGAAAAAATTTGGCCGTTGTCACTCAGAGCGGCTAGGTTTGAACCCCAACGGTCAAAAATTTGACCATTGGGCTTTAGCCATTGCTATCTCCAATGGCTAGATTCTAGCCACTATGGGCAACAGTGGCTAAATCCCTTAGCCAATTTTGCAAATATTTTTTTTTTGGATTTTTGAGATAGTTTTTAATTTTTTGGAATTTTGAACTACTCTTTAGCATGTGTTGCATGCCTAGGTGTATTTATCCCCCTCTTTTCTCAGATTTAGGAGAGTGTCAGATTTTTCATGTTTTATTGGGATTTATGCCTTAGATGCACTATAGTTATGTTTCATATTTCTTTTGCTTTGCTTAGATCCTTACTACTCGAGCTCGAGACCCGAAGCTCATGAATGACCTTCTACCTCTTTTGGATGACATAGATTAGAGGTGGCTTAAGGCTCACAGGCTCTAGTATGTTACCATACTACCTCACATCATGTCAGATCAGGCTTACCTTATAGCTTTGGCCCATCATTGGGACCCTCAGACTAATACCTTCCACCTCCCGACCGATGAGATGACCATTACGCTAGAGGATGTGTACAGGATCTTTCAGATCCCTTTTGATGGAGTGGCCATTATTTCTTTGACCACTAATGATCAGGTGGTTATTTTCACTCGAGTGTTTGGAGGACGCTCTGAGGAGGCTCTCAAGGACACCAAGTCTAGGGGAGTGTCCATTATCCATTGGTACTGAGAGCATGTTTTCATAGTGAGGCATGCGGTATTGTTGATGGTCATCAGCAACGTCCTTATCCTAGACTACTCAGGCTTGAGGTTCCCTTGGAACCTCCTCATGATGGTTCAAGACCTGATGGATAGTGAGGAGCCTATCAGATATGCATGGGGTAGGTCTCTATTGGCTTAGTGTTATGATGAGTTGTACCACATCCATCGGAGGGGTCATGTCAGCATCACCTGTAGTTGGCTTTTGTAGATCTGGGGATGGGAGCACATTAAGGTAGATCATCCCAAGGGGCTTCCTATTGAGATCATAGTTGTGGATGGGCGGATGTAGTGCTATGCTACTAGATGGGCTAGAGAGAGTGAGGAGTGCAAGAGCCACACTTTTATAGGGGAGTTGTCTCATTATACTGATACTTTCATTGGACTCTAGGCTGGAGATGTCATATGGCACCCGTATCATGAGTGTCCCACTTGGGATGACCCGACCAATTTTACTACTAGGATGTGACATGAGCGATGGCTCATCGATCATAAGATTAGCATCTGAGAGCACTTCTTCTACTCTCGGGTTCTTCATCAATATGGGTTGTAGTAGGATGTGCCACTAGTACCATTTTTGTATAGGTGCATCAGAGCAGAGAGAGACCTCCCTCCCCGATAGGTCACAGAGTTAGATGATGAGGAGGATGCCCCAACTATTGATCTTAGAGTGGCTGGAGGAGTCACAGATGCATTTGTGTGATGGTGGGGTGACTTGATGTGGCATAGTGAGGGTAGTCTAGGTCAAGAGGATGATGGCAGAGATGGGGCAGATCCATCGGGGCACAGGGTTCATGCTAGGACTACGGCATGGGGCCAGTAGGTAGAGTAGGTGGTAGTGGAGGAGCAGGAGGCTCCTGAGGAGGTGGAGGAGGAGATGGAGCCTGAGGAGAGAGATTCTCCTCTTAAGGCATAACTACATGATGTGGAGGCCGAGCTCCAGTCAGCCAAGATATAGGTACAATAGTATGATGCCATCATAGCTCAGTGGGATACCACTATAGCATAGCTTTCAGACCAGATACAAGCTTTGTAGGCCACTATGGGAGGAGCTACCCGGATGCAAGTTGTTGTTGCTCCTCCTACTCTTGAGGGTCCTTCGAGGGTAGCTCTCGAGGATGAGATCAAGCATCTACAGGGTTTGCTGGATGAGAGTGATGTACAGATTACTGAGGATGCAACCCATATTGTCGCTCTCTCGAGGTAGATCAGGAGGCTAGGAGCCATCCCTAGGGAGAGAGGAGCCACAGGTGGGTCACAGGTCAGTAGGAGCTCTACAATAGGGCAGTCTTCCATCTGGCCTGGTCATGGGGCCCGAACTCATACTGAGAGACCAGCAGGGTCCAGCTCGCACCATTCTCCTAGAGATCCGACCACAAGGGTGGTGTTGTAGGGGGTGCAGGCCCAATATTTGATTGATGGTGCTCTTGGTTTTGTTTTTGAGGTCGGCTGACCTATATGACTATAGCCCATGAGCATTTTTGTATATCCATGGACTTGACACACATACTTTTATGATATCTTTGCATTATGACTCATTATGTGTATCATTTATTGCTCATATTTTTGTTGTTATTTTGTTTTATGATGTGATGTGATGATGGCATTATGATGACTTGATGTATATGTTAGATGATAGATGATATTGTAGATGCTTAGATGGATGTGTAGATGCTTATATGATTTGATGATATGATGTGATGTATTTTGAGTTGATAAATGATGAATTTATGATTGTATGCAAATGGATATTGCCTATATGTTTTATGATGTGCTTTATGATGTAATGATGGGTGATTTGGTTTTTGTGTTTATGGATGCGATGTTATTGTTAAATGCATGTTTAATTTTGCTTTAATTGTATGCATCTAACTTATGTGATGGGATGGTATAAATGAACCTGTATGCTCTAATCACTTAAAACATAAGGAATGCATATGACATTGACAATCTTAATGGGTGATACCACAGAAAGTAAAAAATTAATCATGAATTTAAATAATCACTCTTATCATAAGAATTGATTAAGTATTCATATATGAGATGTAATGGTGTGAGATGTATTTTCTTGATAAGTTTCTGTAAATTAAAATATATAAAGTAGTCAGTGGTCGTCTATATACTATTTCTAATATATATGCGGTATATGTCCTACTATGTTGATACCCCCTAATTTATAGAATCTTATAAAGAAAGTGATGGTGTGAATGATGATATGATTTGTTGCTATGTAAGAATTTTGGGGCTTTTCAGAGATTCAAACACTCTAGTTACCCTATCAATGATTGTGTACTGATCATTTAAGGCTTTTGAAAATTAGGCTTTCATCATGGTCCTAGATACTCATTCTCCCTGTGTGTGCAAATGAATATATTTAGATAGAACCCATGCATTTCCTCCGATTTTAGGTGGGATTCTTTCAGCCCATTGCTAAGATCGAGGATCCTCAAGTGTTCATCTTATTCTTATGTTGGACTCAATTGGACTATACCACTAGGCAGTTTTGGATTACCTAAAGCTAGCTCATCCACATTCAAACATTGGTCTATACAAATGCATAGCTTTTGTGATAGACATATCATCATGCATAAGGATTTCTCCTTCCAATCCTGTATAGTGCCGAGAATTCTAGGGATTCAAGCTCCAATCCCTTCTTTTCTTCATTATGACTTGGGATACTTGCTCGTATTTAGTGATAAAAATCATTGTTTATTTTTGACTGATTTTTTTTAGAGCAAGGGATTCTTGTAGTGATGATAATCACTGTTTATTTTGCTTTTGTCCTTTTGATATTTTGAGCTATGAATATGGGTGTTGATGTGTGACTTTTGAATATTTTGAACTTTGAACCTGGGATTTTTGCTTGTTGACTTAAGCAAGGGATTTTTGGGTAGGGTGGAGCTTGTCCTTTTGTCAATTCTCAACATTTTTGAACTGGTTGCACAGGGGGATAAGCAAGGATGTCCCTTTTCACTTTATGTAACCTAACCACTTTATGACTTTCATCTTCCTGTGTACCAACTAGAATTTAGTGTTTGTAATTAGTGGTGGGATCCTGAGATATGCTAGGCTTTGTCACCACTAGACCTTATTCTCTACTAACCAAGATGGTTTTCCACAAAAGTTGATAAGATCACTAGGTGTGGTTGAATAACCGAAAAACCTTAGTATATTATGTATAGCAACAGATAATGGTTGTGTTGAAAAACACAATTACACACGTGTTGATGGAGGTATGGATTTGAATGGTTTGTGAGACAAACTGTGGCATCACTTTTAAGGCTCTCATGACATATGCGAATGTAATGGATATGAAAATGTAATGCAATTATGTGGATGCAAGATGTGAGATGCAATTGTTTTTGTATTTTTGATTTTTATGTTGTTTTTGTATTTTTGCTTAATTTGACCAAAGGGCTTATTATGCCTTTGGGGCTTTTTGATTTTTGACCAAGTAGCATGAAGTACCCTTGGAGATTTTTTATTTTGACCAAGTGGCATGAATTACCCTTGGAGCATTTTTTATTGGAGTTGACCAAGCGGTTTGAATACCCTTGGAGCATTTTGATTTGATTTTGACCAAGCGACTTGAATACCCTTGGAGCATTTTGATTTGAATTTGACCAAGTGGTTTGAATACCCTTGGAGCATTTTTTTTAATTGATTTTGACCAAGCGGCTTGAATACCCTTGGAGCATTTTAATTTGATTTTGACCAAGCTTGAATGCCCTTGGAGCATTTTATTTGATTTTGACCAAATTATCCTTGGAGCCTTTGATTGTATTTTGAATTTTTATGTTTTTATGATTTGTTTGTATTTTTGACATATTTGAATTTTTTGTATTTTTGACATATTTGAATGTTTTTGTATTTTTGACATATTTGAATGTTTTTGTGTTTTATGTGTAGAATGCCTTCAAGTGAATGATATTGAGAGGTTCAGGCTCTTCAACACCATCTAATGATATAAGGTGATATGCTCCAGGCCCAACTCTTTGTGAAATCATGTACGGGCCTATCCAATTTACCATGAACTTGTCTCGCAAGTGCGGCAGATTCAAATTCTATTGGTTTTCTTTGAGCACTAGATCTCCAACCTTGAATTCTCTTAAGTGGACTTTACTATTGTAAGCTCATGCAAGGTGATCTTGGTAAACGTGAAGATGCTCTAAAGCATTGACTCGACATTCATCAAGAAGCATCAACTGATCAAGGTGGCCTTGCCACGTGACATCATCATCTATGAAGTCCTTTAATGCTATGCGTAGAGTTGGAATTTCCAACTCTAGTGGCATGATGGCCTTAGTGCCATATACTAGTGAAAATGGTGTTGCCCCAGTGGGCATCCGTATACTAGTCCTGTATGCCCATAGTGCAAGAGGCAACTGCATGTGCCAATCCTTGTGATTGTCTTGCACCGTCTTCCTCAAGATGGAGACTATTATTTTGTTTGAGGCTTCTGCTTGCCCATTTGCTTGTGGATAATAAGGCATTGAAAAACTATGCTGAATATGGTATTTGTTCATTAAAGCATGCACATTTTTGTTCTTGAAAGATGGCCCATTATCCGATATTATCTTTGAAGGGACCCCAAAATGACTTATGATATTGTGGAGTATAAACTCCGCAATCCTTGGTCCAATTGTTGATGTTAAGGGGATCGCTTCAACCCATTTAGTGAAGTATTCAATGGCCATTATGATGAATGTGTGTCGGCCTAAGGATGGGGGTGAGATCTTCCCAATCAAGTCTAGTCCCCACTATGAGAATGGCCATGTTGCTTGGATGGGTTGCAAGGCTTGCGATGGTAAGTGCATTAGATTTGCATGATGTTGGCACTTAATGCATTTCTTGACATACTCACAGTAGTCCTTTTCCATGGTGGGCCAATAGTAACCCATTCTCAAGATGCGCTTAATGATGGCCATGCCACTGAAATGCCCTCCACATGTGCCATCGTGAGCTTGCAAAATTGCCCAAGATGCTTCCTAGGGCTCAAGACAATGGAGTAATACTCCATCATATCCTCGTATGTAGAGGATTTCTCCTAGAAAGATGTATCTTGTTGCTTTCTATTTGAACGTTCACCTTTTAGTATGTGACAAACCTTGAGGTACTATTCCAAGTTTTAGGAAGTCCCATAGTTGGGAAAGCCAATCTTGATAAGCCATGACTTCTATAGAAAATATGGCTTGCTCTTCCTGCATTCTCGAGCTAGTGAACATGGATTGAGGAACAACTCTATGGTGTATGGTTGTACCACACTCCATAGGTCCTTGGGAGATCAAAGACCCCCAAGGTGCCATTTGCAAGAAATCTCTAGCTATGAAGGACCAATCCTGATTTGGTTCGATGTTGATCATGTTGACTGATTCTTGATTGTCAAAAGCTTCATGATGTATTGCTGAGTGCGAAAGCACTTTCACATGAATGGTTGTAAAATTAGTAGATGGATTCTAAGGGATTAAGGATCCCAAAGAGGCCATGGTGTCTACAAATCTATTTGATGTACGAGGGATTGCCTCGATGTCATACCATTCTAGTCAGGCTAGGTAGGTGTCAACAAGTTCCTTGTAAGTCTTCAAGAGTGGGCACCTACATTGAAATAGTCCTTTGACCTGGTTTACTATGAGCAAGGAGTCACCAAAGATATTCAATATTTTAATGCCCATTGCTATGGCTATTTGGAGTCCCAAGATCAATGCCTCATATTTCATGTTGTTGTTTGTGCAAGGGAAGTCTAGTTTGAATGATAAGGGCAATGGAGTACCCTACGGTGTGATAAAGACAATCCCTACTCCACCCTTGTTCACACTTCGAACCATCGAAGAACAATGACATGTCTCTTTATTTCTTAGGTTCTTCGAGTTCTGGTGGATCTGATAATGCAAAGACCGCATCATCAAGCAATTCTATGGTGAGAGGCTTGTTATCCTGAAGAGGCACCTCTGCTAATTGATCTGCTATGACTTATCCCTTGATGGAATTTTGGCTTATGAACTCTAGATCAAATTCTATCAATAGCATGATCCACTTTGTGGTACATGTATTGTGATATGTCTTGCTCATCATGTACTACAAAGGATTTTGTTTTGATATGACGTAGGTCATATGGCTCAACATGTAGTGTCACAACTTTCGAGTTGCAAAGACCACTGCTAAACACAAATTTTTGACATACGCATATCCTAGCTCATAACTCACCAAGGTGCGACTAATGTAATATATGGCTTGCTCTTTGTCTTGTGCATTCTTTTGGGCTAACATGGTGCCCAATGCAAAATCAATAGCTGATATATATAGTAAAAATGGTATGTCTAGCCTTGGTGGAGCCAATACTAGTGGTGTTGCTAGATAAGTTTTGATCTCTACAAAGGCTTGATGGCATTCTTCATCCCAATGAAAGGGGACCTCCTTGCATAGCAACCGATTCATGGGTCAGCATTTGTTTGATAATTGCATGATGAATCTTTTGATGGATGTTATCTTGCCTTGTAGGCTCCTTAGCTCCCTAATGTTGGTAGGGGTGGCCATTTCCAATATAGCCTTTACCTTTGTAGGATCGACTTCAATGCCTCTCTTGGATACGATGAATCCCAAAAGCTTGCCAGAAGTTATGCCAAATATACACTTCTTAGGATTCAATCGGACATTGTGTTCAATGAGGTGGTCAAAGACTTTTCTAAGGACTTCAGCATGCTCTTGCCGCAATAGGGACTTGGCTAGTAAGTCATCCATGTAATCCTCTAAGATCTTATGCATATAGTCATGGAATATGTATGTCATGGCCTGCTGATATGTGGCACCAACATTTTTGAGACCGAATGGCATCACTTTGTAATAGAATGTTCCCCATGGAGTAATGAAAGTAGTTTTATGTTGATCTTCGGGCTTAATCCGGATCTGGTTGTATCCAAAAAAACCATCCATTAGGGAGAGCATCTCATGACCTGCGGTTGCATCTACAAGAGCATCTATGTTTGGCAATGGGAATGAATCCTTTGGTGTTGCCCTATTTAAATCTCTGAAGTCTATGCAGATACAGACTCTTCCATCGGGTTTCCCCATGGGTACCATGTTTGACACCCACTCAGGGTAGTCGATAGGAACTATGAACACTGCATCCAGTAGTTTTTGCAATTCATTCTTCACCATCAAAGCGATGGTTGGATGCATTTTCCTCAGCTTTTGCTTGACTGGCTTCTTCATGGGATCCAATGAAAGGTTGTGAATGACTAACTTTGGATCTATCCCTGGCATGTCTTTGTAAGTCCAAGCAAAAATATTTGGCCTCTCTTTGAGGAGAGGAATTAGGATGGCTTGTTCCTCTGGAGATAGACTTTCTCCGAACTTGACTTTCCTTGGTTGGGTAGGATCATCATTGATGTCCACCTCGAAAGTCGCTTCTATAGCCATATGTGACCCATCCTCTAGTTGATGAGGCATGGGTATCAAATGAATGTCATCGGTAGGATTTATAGGTCCTACTGACTCAGGATCCAAACCAACATGGAAGACGTCATACGCACAACCTGATGCAAAATGGAATGGTTATAACATCTCTTCATTGGGGAAGAGGTCTTCAGGCTCTATGGGTGAATCAACATGATCCCAATCAATAGCCTCTACATCAAGATGCAATGATTTGGTAGGATCTACTAGATTATGAAGTGGAGTGGCCAAATCAATGGAGATCATGTTGATAGATGGGATGAAATCTCTAGGACCACATGGGTGTAATCTTATTTCAGGGGTTTCTCTTCCATACTCACGATGAGGTTCTGGTGGTTTTAGGATGAATGGGTCCTATCTATGGGTGCAGTACAGGCCAAAATAGACAAAATTGGTTTGGTTGGGAGGGATTCCAAGTGGAACCATTGTTCCCACTAGAGGTCTCAAGTCCTTAGGTCTTCCTATGTCTTGTGCAGACTCAATGATAGGCATAAAGGTAATGTTCTACACAAGGTACTCCCCTATTCCTGTGCTTGCCAAGTGTATTGATGCATGCAACGTGGATGACCCTACGGATGACACTGGCAAAGTAGGATGGTAATCACTATCTTCATCTTGATCTTGAAGATCTTCTTCTTCCATAGGACTTGGCATTTCAGCAATGGCTATAGTTGGCACTTCCTTGGGCCTTTCTTCCTTGACTAAGGGTGCCTTTAGCTTCTGATTGTATTTTGGTTTTGACGTTGATGGTACTTTAGAAGCATTGACTATTTTGAGTGCACCAGGAGGTGTTGATGTGCATGGGTCTTTTCTTACCCTTTTGTCTTTGTTATCCACTTGTGTGGTTGGGGATGAAGGTGCTACATACAAGTGGGTAGAAGGAATTACAAATTCTCCTAGAATGTCCACCTTATGGATGTATTTAAAAGGCTCTTCATCAGCCAAAACCACATAGACTTTGTTTTCGTGCACATACTTGACACACTGGTGCAAGATCTAAGGCACACACTTCATGGCCCTTATCCAAGGATGCCTTAGGAGGATGTTGTACTACATAGCTCCTTCCAAGACATGACACATCATAGGGATGGTCTTGTGCCCCACCTTGATGGGTAGGACTATCATTCCCATAGTATTGCATAAAGCATCATTAAAATCTCTCAATGTGTAAGCTCCTAGAATGATATTGGACTTGGGGATCTTGAGGTGCTCTATTGTTGTTGTTGTAATGATGTTTATTGATGAACCTGTATCGACCAAGACCCTATTGAAAGGTAAGTCGTTGATTACTGCCATAATGTTTAGTGGAGGGTCTGGTAAGGCAATAGGTACTGTCTTAATCTCATAATCATAGAATTGAATTACAGGTTCCTGGCATTCTTGTACTTGTCCCACAAAGTGAGTGAATGCATTCGCATCTTATGGTTGGAGCTCAATTGTCCTTAAAATTTCCATTAGAGTCTCCCTATGCTTTGGGGACTATTGTATGAGCTCATAGATGGATAGCTTAGTCGGAGTCATCTATAGGTTTTGCTCCAATCTACTCCGGATAGTTACCATAGGTCATGTTGGTGGACCTGGAAGGTTGTCTTACCTCTGCCTAGGTGTGGTTGGGATGTTCATGGGAGCTGCAGGAGGTTGCGGTTGACCATACCACCTAGTCCTTGTTGCTATGTTAACAATCTCAACCATCCCAACGCATCCGTGGGTAGGTATATCAGCTCGAACCTGATTGACTTGGGCCCCTTGCTCTCTAGGGGCCTCATGATTGGGCAATGGGTTTTTGTATATGCCCATGTATTTGTTATCGGGAGCCAGTGGGTTGTCAACTTTGAGTTCTCCTACCTCAATCATGTTTTGCACTTGATGCTTAAAACCAATGCAAGCCTCAATGTCATGTCCCGAGTATCCTATGATAAGGGCAAAATTGATCTTCCCTATATCCTTTTGGATTAGGATGGTTGGGATCTATAAGAGGTATATCAAGAAATCTGATCCTCCTGGCCTCACTCAACTGATTGAATATTGATTGCATTGATTCTGTCAGAGGTGTGAAATAGCGAGGTGGCTTGCATTCTCTATTTCTCCCTTGATTGTTCCTTTGGTCATAATTGGATGGTGAGGGATGTGCTTGATAGTTTTGGGGTTGTTGTGCACCCCCATCCTTATGTGTAGCCAATATGACTTGATTGACTGGAGCAGGGTTGCCCTGCTTCTTCTTGTACTTGTCATTCTTACCATTCTTGTTCCACTCCTTTTTGTTTTGGAGTTTAATGGTTCCCTCATCTACTTTTATGTCTTCAATGAGCTTGGCATGTGCCAAAGCTTCCTCAAACGAAGGATACTATTGAAGTTGTAGCAATAGGGAGATGTGTTTAGAACAACTTTTGGTGAACATGCGAATGATCTCTTCTATGGGAATAGAGAATGATAATTTTACCATGACTTTTCTCCATCTATTCCCATAATCCATTACTGGCTCATCATCATACTATTTCAAGTTGGCCAGGTCTGAAAGGTTCACCTTCTTCTTAGCACCAAAGGAGAAATGCTTTAGGAATGCATTTACTAGTTGTTCAAAGTTGGTTATGCTATGCTTAGGTAGTTGGTTGAACCATTGAGTGGCAGCACCTAAAAATGTCATTATGAATGTTCTTAGCATGAGAGCGTCATTGTCTTCAATATGAAAACATGCGTTGATAAAATTGGTGACATGCTCTTGTGCATCCTCTTCACCCTTAAATTTTTCTAACCTAGGCATCTCAAAGTGCTTAGGATATGGAGGGATAGGGATTGATGGGCACAATGGTTGGTTGTGTATTTTGCTCAATGTTGGTGAGTTCCCAGCTACCTCTTGTTTCTCAAAGGCTTTCATCTTTTCAGCAAGCTCTTGAAATGCCTTTGATGCATGGATTTCCTCCTCTTATAGGCCTACTCATAGTGGCAATGGAGGTAACTCTCTATCCATTTGATTTGTTCTATTTTCCTCCCTCCTATGAGGGGACTCAGGATTGTGATCCTGGTTTGTTATGTTTGCCCTTTCCCCACTAGTTGGATTTCATTCATGGTTTGGTGGGTGATTTCATTGTGGGCTATCTTGTCTAGTGTGCCTCTCCTTAGGTGAGTCAGTGTGTCTAGTTATTTGGTGGTCACCACCATTTATCTATAAATTGCTAAGAGCTAGCCACTCAACTTGCTCTCTTAAGCGTTGCTCATGTTGGTGCAAGAGTCTTTCTCTTTGTTTATCTTGTTCAAGAGCTTCCACTAGCTCTCACTCCTTACGTAATGCATTTTCTAACCATCTCATATAGTCAATTTGCACTGTCACAAAAGACTCATGTTTATCTGACTCTGTTCTTGTTGTCTTGACTCATAGATTCCTCGAGGAGGTTTTTATTGTACCTATACTCTTGCTAGCTAATGTGACTTGTTTAGTGTACTATTGAGTATCCCTATGATCAGACTCCATGCATCTACTATGGGGTCTCTCTGAGGTACCCCCAGACTGAGAGATGTGTTTAGAAGTCACAGTTCATGAGCTTCCAGATGCAAAGTTCTCAGTAGCTACAGTTCTTTGAGTTGGTCGTGTAGGAAATCGATCCAACCCATCTAGCTATCTTATTTTCCATGGCTGGTCCCATGGGGTGCCATTCACTCCTATGAGGTCATAGTCTATGAGAATATTTCCTTTTGTGTGAAGGGTTTCTTCTATCTAATTCCCATGACTAGATGTAGCTCTAGTTTCCTGCCCTTCAGTGGGCAGACCTGTTTCATATGTTTCTTGTGAATCTTGAGGTGTTACAACTCTTGCTTGCCTTCTTGATGAAGAGGGCTTTGTGGTGACATGTTTTCTCCATGTGGATGGAGATGTAGTAGTCTCGTCATCCCTATGTGAAGAATGAGTTTTAGAACCTTCTTTATGTCCATGTGAGGAGGAAGCCCTTGAAGCTTCCTCATGTCTTTGAGATGTTTCTGTGTGTTTAGAGGAGGCCCTTGAGGTCTCCTCATGTCTCCTTGATGAGGATGGTTGTGAAGCCTCTTTTTTTTTATGTGACTTTGTTCCATGATGTGGTTCCCTACTTGGGGTTTCTTGAGGAGATCCCCCAAGGGTTGAGTTATCACCCCTTAGGCTCATGGAGCTACGTCTCACGGTCTTATGGGTAGGTTGTTCAATGTTACTACGACTCTACCTATGGGTATGAGTTGCTTCTATCTCTCCCTCGGTATCAGACCGAGGGTGTTTACTTCTTGTTTTGACCATGTTGTCTATGAATTGATCTTTTGAGTTGTAATTTAGGAATAGCCACACAATACCAAACAAATGTTTATCTTGATTATTGATTTAAGTGTGCCCTAAACTTGTTTGGTGTGTTTTGATGTGTTGTTATTTCGATTTCTTGCTCTTGTTCTTGGATTAAGAATGAGAAGACTCATCCATAGTGAAAATAAAGTACACTCATGCCAAACATGATTTTCTCAAAAGAAGCTAGGGTACACCGTTGAAGTCCTAGTGGGGGGTTCACCTAGCTCTTCCACTCTGAACCAATGATTGTTCCAACAGTGGGAGACAGTTTGAGCACAAGTAACTTAGTATCACTATAAGTAAGTTTCTCAATCCATTTCTAGGAAGCTCTAGGGGTAAAAATGGTGGAAGGAGATGAATTCCAATGTCATCGGACTGAATTGAGGGTTGGTGATGAAATCCAACTCCCCAATTTTTAAATGAGACGTGCATGTGTGGTGTTCATTTTAAACTTGCATAACATAAAGTGCATCATATAGCAGCAATGAATCTTTCCTATATGCCTAAGTGCAAAAATACATTTCAATATTCAAAAAGATGCATGAACTATTATGATTTGTATGAGCGCACTTTATTTCGTGTAGCTATGGCCTCTTGCAAGGCCTCAAAGCAAGCAAACAACATACAATGTCTAGCACATTGGATTCTAGGGTAAAATTTTTAGGCATAAGCCGCTGTTCCTAGCAATGCCTAGTGGAAAATCTAAAAGAAGATCTAAGATATGCAAAATGCTTAATTCTTTCTCCTTTTATTCTTTCAATTTCCAAACATAAATGTGCTTTAAGTTCTCTATTTTAGACACACATAAGCAGATAGAAAGCTATAAAATATCAGAGAGGCTATACCAACCTCTAATCCAGCTCAAAAAAATCTATTTTTGTCCTCTGCCACTCTCCAGTTCTGGTCGTTGTTGACCAGAGTGGCTGGTTCTTGGCCATTGTTAGTGGGAGCGGCTAAAGCTCTATTGGCCATTGTAGCTTAGAGCGGCTGATTTTTGGCCATTGTAGCTCAGAGTAGCTAGACCTACACATAAAACTAAGTTAGTATTTCGGTAGAAAATGAAAAATTAGTGGAGGTCCCACCGTGATCACCATTTGTAGTGACCCTAGGATGCACGCACCACTCTTTTACTCTACTTGCAATGTTATTAAAAACCCAAGATGAAATGGAAGACAATAAAAAAGCATATAACATGGAAATAACAAATATGGATCTCTTTATTCGTATTGAAACTTGGTTACATGTCGGTCTCTCTTAGGGATACCCATTTCAATACAATAATGTTACAAATAGGCAAAGAGTGCCCCTTTCACGAAGAGGTGGTGCACTTCCAAAAACTTACCGATTCCGCACACGGAAATGTATGAGGGATTACAGATGCCTCCTTCTCCAGGCCTATTTCCTAGAGGGATCCCTTTTGCTCTCATATATTGTAGATTTCATCCGATGAACCTATGGCCTTGTAAGAAATGAAACAACAACACATGCTTAGATATCCAAGAATGCCTCCCTAGATGAGGTTGTTAGAAATGAATATAAAAAATGAAATAAAATGCAAATTAGATTAATGCTATGAATGCAAATGAATGAAATGATGCTATGCTAATGATATGCTAAACAAGATAATGAATCTAATGTCTAAAACCCTAAGCTAATCCTGCGGGCCACTGTCCAAGATAGCAGTCGCTAAAGTGACTCTCATCCTCTTTTCTCCAAAGCTATGGATCAAAGCTTGTATCCGATGTTGAAATAATGGTTGCTATGCTCTCCAATCCGTCAGGGCTTCGCCATACATGTGATCTCCAAGGGAACTCTCCAAGTCTCGAAATCTCTCCTCAATGACCAAGATCGACAAAATATGTATATGTCCTCTCTAGATAAAATATGTCTCTCTGGTGCTCTTAGGCTTGCACCTTTTATAGTGTGAAACCCTAGGTCTATGTCCAAGCCCTAGGAATGAATTCCTCATGTGTAGTGAGAGTTAGCATGAGAATATTTTTGTCTTTTCTATGTTTGAAGGCCAGTTAACTAAAGTCTAAATGCAAACTCAAGTCTCCCATGTGAACTGGTCATGAAAAGGAATGCAAAGTTACTCCCACTCACCTTTATTGCATGCAAACTGCCACTTCCACCCATGATTAGGCCTGTTTATCAACAAAACTACTTTTATGGTTTAGCCGCTATCGTCTGTAGTGACTAATATCTGGCCGATGTCATCTGCAATGGCTAAGTTCTGGCCACTCTAGGCTTGAGCGGCTAGGATATGGTCACTCTTAGCTTGAGCATCTAGGCTTGGATGGATTGAAAAGGCCCCAAATGAGTGGTGAGAACCACTATTGATGCTTGGAAAGTCCAAGATTATGTCTTATGATCTTATGAATGTGTCTATGTGAGTAGCTCCCCTAAGCATGACACATTTTAGGTGTCTACATCTTGACCTCACAAGCAAAGTAAATGTTCTTTTCTAGCGATTCCCACCTAAGAAAATAATCTATAAATTCTGAAGGATCAATGGTGTAGAGGGGGAAAACCATGCACCAATGTACGATTCTCAAGGCAAGATACATAGGGAAGCCTTGAGGTGACCACGATGGCCATTATAACTCTACACTCGATGTAAAGGGGAAAAGGGTTCACCAAGAATGGTTTAATGAATCATTCTAAGTCTGGGGTGGAATGTGTTTGGATGTGTTTAATTAAGCATACACCTATATTTTTCCTTTCTATACTAATCTATTAAAATGAAATAACAATGCTAGATACAAAAATACAAGAGTTAAGCCTAGAATAATTCTTTGATTCAATGATATCTAACCCTGGATTGTAAAATTAAACCTTTTAAGCAAGGGTCCAAGGGAATGCATAGAAAAACCCTATATGCACACTATATGCTCTTACTCATTCAAATTTTTATGAAACTTAATCAAATATCTATACTTTGCTTATGATCTAGGTTTCCACAAAAGTGGGTAGAAAGAAAACAACAAAAATCTAAATATCTATTAGGGTAATTATCCTATCCAGTGGTTGATCCAAGCTTTGTCTTTCATCCAGAATATCCAATAGCTTCAATCTTGCAAAATATCTTCACAAACCCTAGAAAAATTGATTAGCATTTGGGAGCCTACTTAGGCCACTATATAACTAAGCTTAAAGGTGTAGCAGTCAAGACCCCTTGGTTATTTTAGCTGACTGTTTGAAAGTAAAATAATATTTTAACCTTTGGAACATGCACAAACATAGTAAAATAGATATGCAATAGTAATATGAAATTCAGCTAAGATAGACACAATAGAAAGCTTCAAGATGAGGTGCAAATTAGGGTTTTAAAGTGCAAATCTTACCTTTAAAACCCTAATTTTACCAAATTGACACCATGTAACTAGGAGGAATGAATCTAGTTGACCAAATTCATGCCCAATATGTTTGGGTGCGAATCTAGTTCAAATACCCTTTTTGAGACCTAAAATAGCAAAAAATATGGTGCAAAAAGCAGAAAATAGAGTTCTAAATGGGCTAGAAATGAACACAAGACTTGATGATTTCATGCAAAAATAAAGAGGCAATGAAGATGTGGAATAAGCACCCCAAATTTTTTTATCTATCCAATCATCAATACTTCTCCACTCAATCT
This sequence comes from Wollemia nobilis, assembly GCA_028583015.1. Taxonomy (NCBI): domain Eukaryota; kingdom Viridiplantae; phylum Streptophyta; class Pinopsida; order Araucariales; family Araucariaceae; genus Wollemia; species Wollemia nobilis. The sequence goes on from JAQPPZ010003275.1 coordinate 316,784, forward strand.
CCAAGGGTAACAATCACCAAGCACCAAAATAGCCAAAACAATAACTTGCAGTAGAAATCCACTAGAAAGCATGAGAAAAAGAGCGAACCAAAAGTTATAATATCAAGAGAACTTGTTGGTTGTCTAGGTTGAAAATAATGGGATCCAAACCCTTATTTATAAGAGTTTTGGAAGGCAAAATGGGTGAGAAAGTGAAATTTCACTTTGGGCAAGGCTAACCCCAAAATGGGTCGATGGGGTAAGGGGTTTAAGTGAGAAAAACCTCTAAAAAGCTAAATTCGTATCTCCTCCATACATGGCATGAATTTGGAAATCCAAATGTATACCCATTATGGAATGGGTATGAATTTGGTAAATTTGGGAAAAAAGAGCAAGGGAAAAAGGCAAAAAGACCCAAAAATTACACTTAGCAAGTTTGGGTGGCTGGCTAGGGATCTAAGAAATATTTTAACCATTTGGTGGGTTAAATTTTTATGTCTATATTTTCCCCCATATTTTATGCATTTATAACCAAGTAAATTTATCAAATAAATATGTAGACTCCTATGGCAAAATGCCACAAACACAAAAACGGGTGGCTAGGTTTGGGTAAATGGGCAGTGCAAAAAGGGGTGTTATTTAAACATCATAATTTTACATGAAAAACAAGGTATTACTCCCACTAATAACTTTGAGGCTAGGGGATGCTCCCTCAATTTTTATAAGGAATGGATAATTCCTTAAGAAACTCGGAAGAGGCAAAGAAAGAAAAACAAAACACGAGAACATAATAAAATAGAGCAAGTAGACAAAGAAGCATGACAATGGTAACTAGGCACAGAATGATATAACTAATGCATGAAATGTAATATTATCTAAGATGAAATACATAAATTAAATAATAAAGTAGAGGATAAAAGGAGAGAAGAATGAGATGAAGAAGAAAAATAAGAAGAAGAAGAAGAATAAAAACTCCAAAGACGTCAAAGAGATAGAAAGAAAAAGAAAAAAATGGTCAAAACCTTGGATATAGGGTGTTATGCTCAAAAAAATTGTCAAAAGCGGGGTAAACCCAATATGGGTGTAGTACTTTCTAAGATGCACAAATGGTCAAGAGATACATGTTAGGATGTATTCTTCCAAATGGCCGAGATGGAGGTCACTCCTCGCATGTGACCATGAAGCTATACCATATGGGATGTGTTATGTGTTTAGTTAATGTCTTAGCAAGTACTACCCAATAGGGTTGTGGTGTGTGCAAAGTATGAGTGGGCCAAATGATCTGAGCATAACACAATGTGAGTGTGTGCATGTACCAAAATAAAAGAGAGGAAGAAAAATGAGAAGCAACGAAATCATGCACCAAAGTTATCCATTTCTTGAGGAGAGATGAATCTGAATGAGAAGAAGAGAATGCATAAGTGAAAAGAGATGAATCAGAATGAGAATAAGAGTATGTAGAAACAAAAATAGATCATGTATGTATATCCCCATATTAAAGCTTCAATGGTTAATAAGTGTGCGTAATATAGTTAGTGGTCGTATGAATACCATAAATGGCATACATGTGGTATCTATCCTATCCCATGAGGACCACTTAACTATTGAAAATTCAAGAAGAGAGAAGTTTAAAAACAAAGGAGAGAAAGAGAAGAACATATATCCCTACCTGAACAAAGAAAATAAGAAGAATAAACATGTAAGGAAAATAATATACCCAAAAAATGAATTGTATTCCTTGACTTTGGAGAGAAATTATGGTCGTAAAAACTATCAAAGTCAAGGAATACAAAAAATAAAAGAAGAAAAGAGAAAAGAAGAGAAGAGAAGGGATGAAAATGCATGGGCCCTAGGTTGGGTACTTCACTAGGCATCAAAGCGCTAGTGATATTGCAATGCATGTGAGCTATAACATAACTAGGTTTCATCAATTGCCATTGTCACAAAATCCCTAAAAAGCTATATGATCAAGTGATCATGAACAAGAAGCAATGCAATTATGACAAGCAAAAATGTAATAAAAATAGAATATTAGGCAACCATGCAAAATATGATAGGCAACCATGCAGTATGAGCAAGAAAACCAAATGCAATATGATCTAAGCTAAATGCAAAATGCAATGCAAATGATGGATTATGCATAATATCTTTTTAAATGCATTATATTCTTTGTGTCATTAAGCTCTTCATCATATAAAGAAGTTAAATGATAAGCACCTGAGCCAAAATTTGTTTTTATGACAAAGGGCCTGTTGGTCCAAAATCTGCCACAGAAAAGGATTTTACAAGTGCACCCTAGACCTGGCCAACATTGAAAGGCTGGAAGCAAGAAATGGCTTCCAGACCAATCTCCAGAGTGGGCTGGTTCCCTTCACTATTCTAAACTTGGTTAAGATAAGGGTTACTGGAAAGAAATTGAAAAGTTGCAGAAAGAAATGGAAATATGGCCGCAGGACGGAGTTATGGGATCGGAATAACAACAGCAAAAAACTTAAAGTGCAGCAACAGCAAGCAACAAAATATAATGACTCAAATCTCACACAACTGTATGCAAAAAATCTCTCCCAGATTACACTCCAGGAATCATATCCTTACAAGCAAGATTCAAATCCAATATGCAGAATTTGAATGTAATAGCACTTAAGGAATATAAATTCTATTAGAAATGCAAAAGGAACAGAAAAGACAATCACCCAAACAACTGCTTGAAAAATCTGAAGCCAATACTTTATTCTCGCAAATGCACTTCCAGTTTTTAGCAAAACTTCCAACCACACTTTCAAATGAAGCTTACATTGGTTTTTATAGAGGGCCGTCCTCTTTGCAGCATTAAATATTTGAAACCGACTTCCTTGTGATCTAAAATTATGCATTGGAAATTATGCACATGATCCCCTTAATTGCAGCCTTGGATACACACAAAATTGAATGCAATTTACATGTCAGCTTCGAAGAACCACCTTCATTAAATTGTTTTTTTAAAATATGCATTAAACCATTGACTCAATCCATGAACAGCAGCTTCGAACTAATAAATCCTTCAATTTTTGTGGCCTGGGCGCTTCTTTGACCTTGAATGCATTGGAAATCCTCAAAGTATTTAATTTTGGACTGCATTTAATTCTCGGAACTCACAAAACTGCATTGGGCCATAGCTTAAGCATGCATAATTAATAATAACAATAAATGTGGCAAAAATGCCAACAGGGCCCTAACCAATTGGGCTAAAACTTACCTTAAAGAACAAAATGAGCATTAGTGTTCCTTTGGTTCTCCTTGAGGAAAAGATCCCCAACCTCAAAAGAATGATTGTAAACTTTCTTAGAGTAAGATCACTTGAGCTTATCCTGATAATATCGTAAATGCTCTAAGGCATGAATACACTTTTCATCCAATATATCCAATTGGTACAAATGATTGGAGTGATACTCATCATCGATTGATACATCTTGCAAAAATATGTGCAATGAGAGAACATCGAGCTTGAAGAGAAATACTACCTCAAACCCATATACCAGGACATATGGTGAGGCACTTGTGGAAGTACACACACTAGTATGATAGGACCACAAAGCAGGATAAACCTAGATGTACCAAACATAAATGGTCTTACAAACCAAATTTTCAAGATATTTATTAAAGACTTATTGGATGCTTCGGCTTGTCCATTACCCTAAGGATAGTATGTAGTTGACCACCTATGTTGAATCTTGTACTTAGCACAAAGCTTATGAAGATCCTAGTTCTTGAAATAAGTGTCATTGTCAAAAATAATAACTGAAGGAATCCTAAATCTACAAAGGATCTAGTTGGATATGAACTTGGAAATATGAGTTCAAACCATCATGGCCAGGGGTATGGCTTCAACCCATTTAGTGAATTACTCTACTGCTGTTATCATAAACTTGTGATCATTAGATGATATTGGGTTAATATTCTTGATGATTTTCAATCCCAACATGGAGAATGACCAATGAGAAGAAATAACTTGAAGGTGCTGAGAAGAAGCATGGACAAGATTGTTATGGTGCTAACACTTATCACACTGTTGAACATGATCACATGCATATTTCTCCATGGAAGGCCAATAGTACCCCATTCAAATGAGCTTCTTGGCAATAGCATTACCACTAAAATGGCCTCCACATGATCCTTCATGACCTTCACTAGGAGCAAGTTGGGCTTCATCGGAGTCAAGGCATCACAAGAGGATACTTTCAAAAGAACATTGATACAAAGTATTATATATTATGATGAATTCATATATTTTTTTGTGTAAAATTTTATGTTGATTATGGTCTAAAACATCAAGCATAGATCCATCCTTAAGAATATTAGATATGTCATTATACCATGGCTTAGATGGGGCATCTTCGATGGTCAAAAAATCTAACGAAACAAGATAAGAACCAAATGGTGTAGGCTTCTAGAGTTTTCTAATGATAATCAATGCTTGATCATCTTCCAAATCCAAAGGAAACAAGGATGTAGCAGTTGCCATGGCATCCACATGATGGTTGGAGGATCTAGGGATAGACTCTATGGTTATTTTATCAAATAAGGACAACTTGGTGATAATCTCCCTGTAAGGATTTAGATTATCATCCCAAGTCTGATGAACATTGTTAATTTGATTGACCACAAGTTGAGAATCACCAAATACCAAAATGACTTTAACCTACAAATTTAAGGTTTTTCTAAGGACATGTATCAAAGCTTCATACTCTATAGTATTATTCATGCAAGAGAAATGAAGCTTAAAGGACAAGGGGATGATCTATTTTTTTGGGATAAGTAGAATGAATCTAGCACCAGTGTGATTCATACATTGGGCTCCATAAAAAACAAATTCCAATACTCTCGCTCTTCAAATTAAATGTTGAAGCACTCATTAGGGAAGTCAACAACAAAAGGATGGATAGCTTCTAGGGAAATACAGGCTAACTGATCAGAAAATACATGATCCTTGATAGCATTTTGACCTATGAAGGTCAAGTCAAACTCACTAAGGGCCAACACCTTAGTAGCTTGACTTGAAATGTGGGGCTTAGACATTAAATAGTGTAAAGGGTCAAACTTTACCACTACTAATATATTATGGCTGAGCATGTAGTGCCTTAACTTATGGGAAGATAACACTACAGAGAGGCAAAGCTTCTTTAAGGGAGTGTACCTGGTTTCATAGCTAACCAAAGTTCTACTAATATATTAGATAGCTCACTCTTTATTTTGATCATTGTGCTCAACCAACATGGGTTCCAAAGCATAAGTTGTGGTTGCTATGTAAAGCATCAAATGCTTACTGTTAGAATATATTTCAATATTTCTTCTTTCTAATTAATTTGATCCTAACAATCTTATATTGTTGGATTTGATTAATTTTAGGCTAGTTGTTATTTGTTGCAACTGCGCCTATTTTGGTCTCGGGTGGTTCCACAACCTCCGGACTAATCTTGGCTCAAATGTATTATTTATACTTTATCAAATTAATGAGAATCTGTTCCGCTTCTCACATGGTATCAGAGCAATCGACACTCTCTCCGCCACTCTCATTTTTTTAAATGATCTCGTAGTAGCGTTGAGAATCGCCGCTCTGGAGGTACAGCTGAGGAAGAGTTTTTTAGTTGAAATTCGAGTTTGATCGGATTTTTTGATAAAAAAAAATTCTGAGTGAGATTGAAAGGTTTGATTGATTTTTTAATCAACAAGCGAGAAGGCGATAGAACGGTGGTTCGACCAACCGGTCGAAAGGAAAATATCGGTCGACCAACTGGTCGAAAGGCAAAGGTCGACCAACCGGTCGAAAGGCCAAGCACGGGCGAGGCGCCAGCACAGCGTGGGAGCCAACACCAAGGGCGCCCACGATCCTCTCGGGAGAGCCTCTCCTCGAGAGGATATACTCCTTAATGGAGTAACAAGGTTTTTTTAAACCCTTAGACGTCTCGAAATCCCATCAATGTGGGATATACATGAAATTTCAAACCAAATCGTGCACTCTGCCACCTGAAGGATGTCTATCAACGGTGTCACCAAAAACTACCACCACCAATTTTTCCTTATCTGTGGGGATGATCGTTTTTTATTCTAAAAATTTTCGTGGCATTATAGGTTCAATCCGAGCACTTCTGTCGGATTCAAATTTGTTTTTGGTCATCGGATTGCATCTCACGCAGATTTCTTCCTCCCTGAAGGCATCAACGGTAGAAATGGTTGAGCATTTCCTAAGAATTTTTGGGTGTGCACGGTGTTTTTAATCATTCCATAAACCTCCTGTGATCCTCTGTGATCATTTTGTGGATAGTTTGATTAAAAAAAAACATTGTTTTTCAATCGCCATCTGCCCGCCACCTGAGTGCACCTTCGCTGTTGTTTCATCCCGCCACCTGTGCTCCGCCCGAGCGGTGGTGGAGGAGGGAGCACCGCCATGGAAGGCTTTATGCCTTCGAACGCTGCTTAAGGTGGAGGGCACCGAGGAGTACTCCCGGATCAGCCCACTGGCTCACCGGTTGTGAGCCGAGTGGTAAGGGCTCCGGGAGCCCTCAGGTCGCGGGTTCGAGTCCCGTCGACTTCCCCCCCCAAAAGGTATAAAAATTTTCATTTTTTTTATTAAGTTTTTTTTTAATATTCTTTAATTAGAGTTAAAATTAAATATCATTTTAATTTATTTTATAATAGTTTAAGGTTATTTTTTTTAAAAACAAAAAATAATTTTTTACTATGTAAGATAAAGTTATTTTTTTTTAACTTTAGTTATAAAAGAATGTTTTAAAATGCTTTATAAAGAGAAATTTTAAAGGGGGGAGTCATTTTTTTTCGAAAAATCAAGGGGGGATAGAGGGTAATTTTTTAAGAAAAAGCAAATTTTGGCATTATTGTAAAGGTGCATTTTCGGCTGCACCCGACACCTAGTGGTTTTTTTTTCTATGGGTACTTTTATGTTGTATGTTGCATTTTTTTCTTTCTATGCACTACATCATTAAAATTTAAAATCAAATTCACTCCCTAAGTCCCCGGAATAATTAAAACCCATCCGTGCAATTTATTGCACTACAGCATTCGGTATTTGTGATACCTCTGGCCAGCACTTACAGGTAAAGTTATCGTGATTGCGCTACTGTATCCGCCACCTAATATAGCTGCCAAAATGATGTCTGAGCTTGTTCTCTATTAATCGTCGGGGAGAGATAAGTTTACCATTTTGCTATTTTTTTACTCCATCCACTACCCCAATCACTCTCGTGTTTAGGCTTAAATCCAGATGAACGTTCGGATATCCAAAGTGTTTAGGGGAAGTTACGCCCCATGCATGAGGATTGAAGACTTTCTAAGGTCGGTGCCATCAACGAGGTGATTCCCTTTCAGTACCGCCTATGTACCACGTATCGTATAATCATTAAAATTACCTACAGTCTCCCTCACGTAAGGGCGGGTAATTTTTTTGGTTTTTCAAAATACCTATAGTCTCCCTCACGTAAGGGCGGGTATTTTGTATGGTATAATGGCCTGGAATTAAGGTATATCGAAGGGGGGACCATTTGGTGTTATAAGGAACCTTCACAATGTCTGCAAAACTAATGACTGATGCTCATCAGTTGTTGAAAGGTCCAAACTATACACCATGGAAAAACAAAATGAAGGCAATCCTAGAGATGGATGATCTTTGGGATGTTGTGTCTGGAACAATAGTAAGACCTTCATCTGCAGCTGGAGCCACAACTCTCACTTGCTGATCAGAAAAACTTTGATAAGATAGATAGCAAGGCAAAAGTGCTCATTTTGCTTGTTGTCTCTGATGAAGTTCAACCCCATATTGTTGATTGTCAAAATAGTAAAGAGGCATGGAATGCCCTTAAAACTATATATGAAGGAAAGAATGATTCCACCATTCTATTTCTTCAATCTCAATTACACAATCTAAGCATGAAACAGGGAGAGACAGTTGAACTCTTTCTTTGCAGAGTGTCTGAGTTAAAAGGAAAATTGAATTCTTTGGCAACACCAGTTGATGATAAGCTCCTTACCTCAGTGGTATTGAGAGCATTACCTGATTCTTTTTTAGTATTGATCACCTCACTTCATGTATCACAGAGACAAGTTACCTTTGTTGAGTTGGTAAATTTGCTTCAAGAGGAGGAGGCACGCCAACTACAACGAGATGATTCTTCTAACACTGCCCTCTACACAAACAGGAAGGGCCATAACAAGAAGGGTAATTTTTAGAAGGGAGGGAGTTCTCAAAAGGATTCAAAAGGGAAACAAAATCAACAAACTCAACAGACTAAGAGATATTGCAAGATCTGTGACAAGGAAGGTCATGATACAAACAGATGTTGGCATAAGAATAAACAACCAAAACAAAAAGGCCAGAACAAACCACAAAAGAACAAGCAACAGAAAGTGAATGTTGTTGTTGAGGAATCTGACATGGATTCTGAGCGAGCACACAAAGTGCTCATGACTACCACAGTATCCAAGCAGACGGATCCTATATGGTATGTCGATTCTAGTGCCAGTAAGCACATGACTGGTGACAAATCATGGTTTGAGTCTTTTGAGGCCAAAGAGGGCAAACCTGTCACTATTGTTGATGATAAAACCTACAAGGTTCAGGGAGAAGGTACAGTTTTTGTTACTCTTCCTGATGGCAAGTGCCAGATTGAAAAGGTTCTCTATGTTCCAGGATTGGCGAACAACTTGTTGTCAGTCACACAAATTCTGGACAAGGATATGGTTGTAAACTTTAGTGTTGAGGGGGGCAAGAAGTGTTGTTCTATTACCAAGAGGGGTAAGAACATTGCAACCACTTCATATAAGCATGGCTTATTTGCCCTAGATGCTATCTCTACTCCAGATGTAGCCATGATTGTCTCTACAAAGGAGGCAACTTCCCTATGGCACAAGAGATATGGACATATGAGTTCTGGTTACTTACTTGAGTTAAGTAAGTATGAGATGGTAAAGGGACTTCCTTCTCTTTCTACCACATTGCCAGTTTGCTCTGACTGCTTGGCAGGAAAGCAGCATAGAGTACCTTTCGAGAGAAGCTCTACAAGAGCAAAGAAACCTCTGGAGTTGGTTCACACCGATCTGTGTGGTCCTTTAACACCCAATAGTTGTGGGGGTAAGAGGTATTTTTAGTTATTCATGGATGATTACTCACGAAATATGTGGGTATTCTTTCTTCAACTAAAATCTGAAGCATTTGGCTTCTTTCAACAATTCAAGAAATCTGTTGAAAAGGAGTCAGGGACTTCTATAAAGACCCTCCGCTCAGATCGAGGGGGGAGTTCACCTCTAAATAATTTTTTGCATTCTTGTCTAAAAATGGGATCACACGATAGTTGACTACTGCTTATACTCCTCAACAAAATGGAGTTGTTGAAAGGAGGAACCGTTCCATCATGGAAATGGTTCGTTGCATGCTCACAGGAGCTAGAATTGGGCAACAATATTGGGCAGAAGCTGTCACCACAGCAGTATATCTGTTGAATAGGGCACCCACTAAGGCCCTACAAGGAATGACTCCATAGGAAGCATGGAGTGGTAGGAAACCCTCCATCTCTCATCTATGCATTTTTGGTTGTAAAGCATTCATGCACATACCGAAAGAAAAGAGGAAGAAGCTAGATGAGAAAACATTGAAGTGCATTCTTCTTGGGTATGATGAGCACTCTAAGGGTTATCGATTGATTGATCCCTTAACCAAGAAGATTCACATCAGTAGAGATGTAGTTTTTGATGAGGCTTTCACATCAGAAAACACATCAGATGTATACCTAGACCTTGTGGAAACTAAGGTTGAGAAGTCTCCTTCATCAAAGGTTGGAGGTCCTTCTTCATCTTCTTCAACACCACAGAAGAAGAATCCAAAGTGGTATACAAATACAATCAGAGACTCTAAGCTATCCACTCCACCATATTTGACTCTGGACAGACCTCGTACTCATAGCATGGCTCGACAGGAGAAAGTCAGCAACAGAGATTACATGGGTTGATGATCTTTGTCAATATTTTGAGGAACTTTCTGTAGATCCAGAGAGAAATACAGAAGATATGGATATTGATGATGACAGGGTGTTTATGTCTTCAATAGATGAACTTGAACCTGCTTCAGTGCAAGATGCTCTTAGTGAGCCTCAATGGAAGGCCGCTATGGATGCAGAATATAAGTCTCTGATGAAAAACAAAACTTGGAAGCTTGTCGATCTGCCATACGAAAAGAAGCCCATAGGCTGCAAATGGGTGTACAAAGTCAAGTACAAGGCATATGGGACAATAGATAAGCATAAGGCCCGACTTGTTGCAAAGGGCTATGCTCAAAGAGAAGGCATTGACTACGAGGAAACTTTTGCACCTACTGCTCGGATGACAACCATTCGAGTTCTTTGTGCTATGGCAGCACAGTATGGGTGGAAAGTGCACCAAATGGATGTCAAGAGTGCCTTTCTAAATGGTGATCTCCAAGAGGAAGTCTACATGACTCAACTGAAAGGATTTGAAGTGGAAGGCCAATAGCAGAAAGTTTGCAAATTGGTCAAATCCTTATATGGTTTGAAACAGGCCCCTCGGGCTTGGTACATAAAAATGGATAATCACCTACTACAGCATGGATTTAAGAGATGTCCGTCGGATGCAAACCTCTATTTCAAGAAGCAAGGCTCTGAAATAGTGTTGCTTGTACTCTATGTTGATGATCTGCTCATTACAGGGAGTTCAAAAACAATGATCTCTACTATCAAACAGGATTTGAGAAAATATTTTGAAATGACAGATCTCGGACTTCTCCATTACTATCTTGGTCTGGAAGTGAACCAGAAGGAGCACTACATCAAAGTGTCCCAGAAAAAATATGCCAAGACACTACTAGAAAAATATCGCATGACTGATTGCAAGCCGATGGCAACACCAATGGAATCAGGACTTCAGTTATCATGATATGACAAATCACCTCAGGTAGATGCTACTCTCTATCGTCAACTGATTGGGAGTCTCATATATCTGACCAACACTAGGCCAGATATCGTATTTGTTGTCAACTATCTTTCGAGGTTCATGCAGGAACCTAAGACTACACACTGGAAAGCAGCAAAGCGAGTTCTTCACTATGTCCGTGGCACAATGGAATATGGCCTAGAATACAAGAAGAACAACAAATTCTTCTTATAGGGATACATGGACTCCGACTATGTCGGGTCATATGATGATCGTAAATCAACTTCAGGATATTTGTTTCATCTTGGATCTAGTCCTGTCTCTTGGCACAACAAGAAGCAATAGGTGGTTGCTATCTCATCAACAGAGGCAGAATATCACGCCGCACGTGAAGCTGTGTGCGAAGTGATATGGTTGCGTCGCATCTTGACAAGTATGGGTCTTCCATCAAAATCTCCAATACACTTGTTCTACGACAACATGGGTGTTTTGAACCTTGTTAAGAATCTAGTGCATCATGAAAAAACCAAGCACATTGATACACAATGCCACTTTATTCGAGACAAAGTACCAAGGCACCGAATTCAGCTTCAGTACATCTCCACCAATGCTCAAGTTGCAGACATATTCACTAAGGCACTTGCACGTGTCAAATTTGAATTGTTTCGCAACTCTCTATGTATTTCAAAATAATGGGGGGATGCTAGTATAGCTAGTAGTTATATGTTTCCTCAAATATTGTAATAAGGGGGGATGTTAGAATATATTTCAATATTTCTTCTTTCTAATTAATTCGATCCTAACAATCTTATATTGTTGGATTTGATTAATTTTAGGCTAGTTGTTATTTGTTGCAACTGCACCTATTTTGGTCTCGGGTGGTTCCACAACCTCCGGACTAATCTTGGCTCAAATGTATTATTTATACTTTATCAAATTAATGAGAATCTATTCCGCTTCTCACACTTACTAGGTACAAGAGGAACTAAAATAGGTAAGGAAGTGAGATATTGCTTGAGGTTATCAAAAGCTTTTTGACACTCAGAATACCATTGGAAGACCACATATTTGGCAATGAATCGATGAATAGCCTACAACTTGCCTTGTAGGCTATACAGTTTGGTCAAGGTGTGGGGATGAGGCATGTCAGTGATGATCACTATCTTAGCAAGGTGCATTTCAACACCTCACCTAGAGACAATAAAACCTAAAAAATTGCCAAATGTGACTCCAAACACACACTTAGTAGGCTTAATATGAACCCTAAAATGCTAAAGCCTTTCAAAAATCTACCTTAAATCATGGACATGATCCTTTCATTGTATGGAGTGACCTAAGAGATCGTACATATAATCCTGGAGAATATCATACATCATGTCATGGAAAATATAAATCATGGTCTTCTAATAGGTTGAACCTACATTTTTCAAGCCAAAAGGCATGACTTTCCAATATAAGGTACCCCATGGAGTGATGAATGCCATCTTGGCCTAATCTATAGGGGAAATCATAATATGATTGTATCTTGAGAAACCATCCATGAGTGAAATCATTCTATATTTTGTGGTGAAATCTATAATATGATCTATTTTGTACAATGTAAAATCATCCTTGGGACATGCTAAGTTAATATCCCTAAATTTGGTGCATATTATTATTGTTCCTTCTTAACCACAAGAACGATATTGGAGATCCAATCAAAATAGTCGATAGATTTTATAAAAATTGACATCAAGGACTTTTTGGAGCTCCTCCTTGACTAAAAGGGTGACCTTAGGATGCATATTCCTAAGTTTATGTTTAACAAGATTGGAATTAGGGTGAACTACCAAGTGATGCATAATAAGGGAGGGGTCAATCCCTGACATGTCAATATATGACCAAGCAAAAACATCATGAAACTCTCTTAACAAATTGGTCAATTGCTCCTACTCATCCATGGATAAGGCTTTACCTAACTTAAGGATTCTAGGGGCTTCCTCAAAACCTATGTTCACATATATGGTCTCAATGATAATGGATGACTCATCCTCAAGAGAATGTAGGGAAGGTATCACTCCTAGTTGCTCAAGATCCTTTGGATACATAGAACCAAAGTCCTCTTGAGAACTAGAAGACTCAACCTGAGCATCACAAGGGATAGACCCATAAAATTAGATGTCATTCTAAGGAAAATTCTCATCTTTGACATACTACTCTAGGGTTGAAACCAATAGAGAGGGAGAGGATGGACCCTCATCCTCAAAACTCCACTCCAAACCTTGATGATATTCATCTAGAAGAGGATCCTAATAAAAATAATTGTCTTTATCCTATGATGAGATATTGGCTATTGATTTATCTCTCATGTTTAGATTTTTACATTGCTCAATCATATGAGATGAGTAAACTGATGAATTAAATTGAGCTTTGTCTTCTAGATATTAGTACTCAAATGGATGAGGATCATCCAAATTAGTGATATATTGATTTTTAAATTTGAATTTTAAACATTGGTGAGAAGTAGAAGGGATGGCCTTCATTGCATGAATCTAAGGACGTCTTAGAAGAAGATTAAAATATGCAAGGCAAGACACCACATAGAAAAATGTATCTAAGATCTTCAGTCCAACCTTAAGTGGGAGGGAAATAATGCCACAAGCTTCTAGGGACTCATTGTTGAACTTTTTAATGATGTCATCATATTTAGTTAGATCTTCCTTTGTTAATCCAAACTCTTGGAAAATTTGATATGTGTATAAATTAAGGGAAGAACCATTATCAATCAAAACCCTCTTGATAAAGGTTTCCCCAATAAATCTAGTAATGTAGAGAGAATAATCCCTATGTGGGTCTACGGAAGAAATATCATCATATAAGAATGTGAGATGATGTATCCCAAGAGAGCTTACAACATTGGCCATAACACTAGGGGAAATATTTGTAGGGACAAATTGTTGTCTTAGAAAATTCAGCAAGGCTTCCCCATGAGTAGGAGAATTTTACAAAATTTCTAAGAGAGAGATTTTTGTTGAAGAATTCATTTCCTGTTGAGACTGTTGGATCTGTCAATTCCATACTTGCTGCTCTAAATTCGTTGCTATCATACCAATCATATTACCATAGGGAGGTGGTACATTCTTATAATATACTTGATTAGCTAAATTTTTTCCATTTTCTTTATTAGTTGTAGGTCCTTGCTGGGTAGGAGATTGATTTTTCAAATGAGAATTTTCTATAGCAAGGCATTCTGCATCAATTAGATCCTAAACCACATGTTTCAACTTCTTACAAGAAATTTTCTATCGTCCTTCTACCTTGTGATATGCACAATTTTGAACAACCTTATAATAATTTTTTGTAGCATCAAGTTGCCTTATGGGAGGTAACTAAATCATATTAGCTTCCAAAATTTGCTTTAAAACCATCTCCATAGGCATGTTAAGTCTTGTGAAATTCCTTTATGGGGTTTTTTAAGTATCATCTTTTGTAGGTTGTTAACAATACTATTAATAAGCCTACTATATGTTACACCATATCCTACCACATGCTTATTCTTATACTAATTTTTAGGGACTTTATCTTCTTTCACTTTAATATATTCTCTTATGATAAGATCTTGTTCCACTTTTCTTGCTAACTCAATTGCTTGATCAAAGGATGTGATAGTGGTAGTTTCTAATGCATAAGATAGTTGTTCATGCAAATTCCCAATAAATATCTCAATCATATCTCGAGGAGGTAAAGTATATCTCAAGAGTCCAACCAGACTTCTCCAATGAGACAAGAATTTTGAAAAACTTTCTTCTTTACCTTACTTCAAATTGTAGACATCTTTCATGGTTACATTCTTCTCAACATAAGCACCAAATTGTTGAACAAATAATTCAGTTGTCTCTTCAAAATTTCTCAAAGAATGGCTAGGTAACTGATAATACCATTCTAACGCCATGCCAAAAAGACTCTTAGGAAATATATTTAGTAGCAATATATCATCATATATGATATCATGGCAAGTTGTTCTAAACCTCCTTAAAAGCTCGATTGGATATTCTATTCCCTTGTATATAGGTATAACCAATATGGAAAAATGCTTGGGATAAGATCTAGTAGCAACAATAAAATCTAGGGGTTGATTGCACATTTATTTATAGTTGTAGGTGAAACTAGAGGGTCGAATCATCTCCACTTTTGAAACCAGTTGTTTCACCATATTGTTAAAATGTACACTTTAGAATTGTTGTTTTGTAATACCCGTAGATTCACCAAGGGATGGGTATAGGTAGGACGTTGGACGGGTACTTGGCTCAAGTTGGAGGCATTGATATTATTGTGATATGTAGTATATAGCTGAAGAGGATAACTAATAGTTGGTGAAACATAAGAAAAATTGTTGAGATTAGTAAATTGAGGAGGAAATTGAAAATAATTTTGAATGACACTACTAGTTGGAGGTACTTGTGGATCCCTTACAATGTTGGTGGTTATAGTAGTGGCATAAGTTGATTGATGGATAATATTTCAATAATTTAAAGATACCCTCAAGGAGTTGTCATGAAAATCTCGAGGGGAAGTGGTTTTATAATGAGATGTTATAAATTGCTTGAGTTGGACTTCCTCTTCTATAGCTATATCCAAGGCATCCTTATGATGCCTGTAAAATCTCCACATATGTTCAAAATATTTAAAGGTAAGTTTCCCATTGGGTCCCCTAATAGGATAAAGGCTATTCTCAATCTCTTCATTTTTCTCTTCTACTTCAAGATTATGATTTCTCTATCAATTTAATTATCTTCTTGGAAAATCTCATCAGAATCTAAAAGCCTTCACCCACTCCTAAGGTTGGAAGCCATTAGGAGAGAGAAAAATGGAGAGAGTGGAAAGGAAGAAAACTAAAGACCAATGAAAATAAGTAAAAGATTTTTAAGATGTTTTTAGAATGTTTTTTGATCTAAACAAATAGAATTAGTGGTATTGTTAAAAATTTTCAAAAGAAAAGCAAAAAGGAAGAGGCTTCCTGTCTTGGATGCTAATATGTATCTTCATGTTGGGTTTACCAAATATGTAGAGGAAGACTATCATTCACCAACATATTATTCTCAAGGTTGCATCTGCAAGTAAGCCTTGAGGTGACCATAGTAGTCATTATAACTATACACTTGATGTAAAGGGGGGAAGGGTTCACCAGGAATGGTTTAAGGATTCGCTCTCAATTTGGAGTGGAATGTGTTTGGATGTGTTCAATTAAGCATACACCTATGTTTGGCCTTATTATACTAAGCTATGAAAATAAAAGAACAATGCAAGATACAAGAATACAAGAGCTAAGCCTAGAATTATTCTTTGATTCAATGATATCTAACCCTAGGTTACAAAATGAAATATTTTGAGCAAGGGTCTAAGGGAATGCACAATTAAAACCCTAGATGCACACTATATGCTCTTATTCATTCAAATACCTATGAAACTTAATCAAATATCTATACTTTGCTTATGATCTAGGTTTTCCACAAAAGTGGATAGAAAGAAAACAACAAACAACCTAAAGGTCTATTAGGGAACTTATATTATCTGGTGGTTTATTTGAGATTTGTCTTTCATCCAAATTATCTAGTAGCTTCAATCCTACAAAATAGCTTCACAAACCCTAGAAAATTTGATCATCGTTTGGGGGCCTACTTAGGCTGCTATATAGCTCAGCTTTGAGGTACAATAGTCAAGCCCCCTTGGTCCTTTTAGCTGATTGTTCAAAAGCAAAATAATATTTGAAATTTTGAACATGCACAAACATAGTAAAACAAATATGCAACAGTAATATGAAATGCAACTAAGATGGACACAATAAAAAGCTTCAAGATGGGGTTCAAATTACGGTTTAAAAGTGTAAATCTTAGCCCCAAAACCCTAATTTTACCAAATTCATACCTTGTAAATAGGATATATAAATATGTTTGACCAAATTCATGACCTATATGGGCATGGTATGAATCTGGTTCAAATACTCTTTTAGAGCTTGAAACGGTGAAAAACAAGGTGCAAAAAGTAGAAAACAGAGTTCTAAATGTGCTAGAAATGAATACAAGATCTGATGAGTTGATGGAGTAAGAAATAAGTAATGAAGATGTGTAAGAAGCACTCCAAAATGGTTGATCTATCCAATCATCAAGACTTCTTCACTCAATCCCTAAGGGCAACAATCACCAAGCACCAAAACAACTTGTAGCAGAAATCCACTTGAAAGCATGAACAAATGAGTGAGCCAAAATTTAGAATCGCAAGAGAAATTGTTGGTTGTATAGGGGTAAAATAATGGGATCCAAACCCTTATTAATAATATTTTTGGAGGAAAAAATGAGTAGGAAAGTGAAATTTCACTTTGGGTAAGGCTAACCCTAAAACATGTTGACAGGGTGAGGGGTTTAAATGCAAAAAATCCCTAAAAATCCAAATTCATGCCCCCTTCATACAGGGCATGAATATGGCAAGAAAAAATCATACCCATTATGGACTAGGTATGAATTTGGTAAATCTGAGAAAAAAGGAAAAGGGGAAAAGGCAAAAAGACCAAAAATTTACACTTAGCAAGTTTGGGTGGCTAGCTAGGGATCTAAAGAAGATTTGAACCATTTGGTGGGTCAAATTTCTATATTTAGAAGTGGTACAACTATATTTATGGTTCAATAACATTATCCCCATTGGAATGATGTGGATCCCCTTGATATTCCATACCTACATGAAATCGCCAAGGTTGCTCTGAAGATATTACCTAGCTTTGATGGTTTAGAAAAGACAGCATATGAGCACTCTCAAGAAGTAGCCTCCTTGGATATCATCCACAATATTTCATCTAAGGGTGTAATTATTAGACTGCTCACTCTATCTCTAAAATGGAAGGTATTTTTGTGGTATAAGTCCCTAGAGAAAAGAAGCATACACACATGGGCTGATTTGGAAGAAGCACTCATAGATGCTTTTGATGATATAGTTGGTCCTTTTATTCTTCTTACTCAGTTCTCATTCATCAAATGATCTCCTCATAAAAGTATTTTTTATTTCAATATCTGATTCAAAAGAACATGGAAGAGGATCCCCCAGGATTTCTAGCCATCTCCTACACAAGTGTATCTTTACTATATCTAATATTTTCATCTTGATTTAAGCATCCTCATTCAGCAATCTAAAGAAAGAAGGTTCCATCACCTTTTTAAGGAAGCTACACAAGCTGAAATTTTTTTGATTATGGTTGGAAATATCCCACCCTAGAAATGTAACATACTCCCAAGATTCATCCATAGGCTCAGGCTTCACATTACTCCCACAAATAACTAAACCAGACCCCTTGTGCTATGCTAAAGATAATTGGTCTTGTTCTTCTTCAAAAAATCAACAACAATCTGAATAACAAATGAGGATGATAATCCAAGAGAACCAAAGGAGTTAGGGACATGAAGATATGACTTATGACATTTGAATTAAATACTCCTAGGATAAAAGAGTATGCAGAGTCATGTGGTCCATGTCAGCTTTTGCAAACAAAAAAAATAGAAGGAAACCAAGGGAAAATATATTGTAATCATATTTGTCATGAGAAAAAAATAAAGGAAATAACAAATTTGACTAAGCCCCCATTGCTTGATGGATTCTATTCTTAGGAATACATGTAGCCCAATAATTTTTAGTCAATCCCTATGATAGAGAATGTGATAGATCTGACTCCCTTGCATGAGAAAAAATAGTGGACAAAGATAGATATCATCAAGACAAGCCAGATTGAATATATCATTAGCAACCATGCATGGATTTCAGCAGACCAAAGCATATATGAAGACACCAAAGCAAGCACTCAGTTATTAGCTCCAAAAATTCTAAATTAGAAAAGAATTGAGGCCTATAAAAAGTTGTACTTCCCAAGTGTAAATACCAAGCAAAGAACAGAAAGGGTTGAGAAATTTCATAGTCTATTCAAAAAGGCTCCCTCATCACCTGTTAGATTTAGGGAATATTTATTGATATCCAAGAAGGTGAATCTAATAGATTTTTCCATTCAAAGGGTATCAAGAAATAGTACTTCACCTATCATAGGTTCATACATAACTATCCTATAAGATCATCCTCCCCTATTTTATGTGTCCCTTCTATTAGAAAACCATATTCTGCACAATTGTGTAGCGGATTCAAAGGCCCAAATCTCAATTATGTAATTGGAAGTCTATAAAAGTTTAGGACTAAGCCCAAAAATAGAGGAGCCTAAATTCATATGTTTTAAAGGAGTCAGATTAAGAAAAATGGGATTTTTATGCAATATTCGTATTATGATATGTGGTCATCCAGTTGTGGTTATAATTCAGAATATAATGATAGTTTATGTGCCCTCATTATTCGGTGTATGTTTATCCTAGCATGTTTTGAAATTAAAATAAAGGATGCATAACCCAAAAACAAGATTTGATAATCATTCCATGGGCCAAGAGGATTATCAAGATATCAGATTAGGGGTTGCAGCCTTTTTGCTTTGAAAGTTTTAAAGGGTCAAAGAAAAATGTGACACAAAAATTTATACGTGATGTAAGATTAGAATCAGATTACCTATTAGGTCCAAGGACAAATCAGCCTTATGAATCCACTAACCCAAATTTGCATGAGTTTTTATTAATTAATATTGAGTCTCAATGACATACATAATAGCATGATTCTCATGATCATTGGGTTATCAACCTGAATAGAGCTACCAGACAAAAATTCAGGAAATATCTGGTAAATTTTATAGAACCCTTGACAAGGAGGTATTTACAAATGCAATCAGTAGAATCAATGTATGATTAGGAAGAAGTAGCAACTTGGCAATATTTTTTAAGCCACTTAGGTCTTTCAGAGCATGGGTCAATTTCAGACTAGAACATAACTAAGTATGATGATAATGGCAAGTTGGGGCAAACTGAATACAAAGAAAGGCTTAAGTTTAGTGTCATGTGTTCAAGATATTATATATTCATGGGATAGTCTGCATAATGTATCTTGAATTATGTGTGACACAAATGTCACACATTTTGTATAAATACGTGGCAAGTAAATAATCTAATATGATAATCACAGTTCTATGTAATATATTGTGTCACCTTGTACATAGAAAGAAGAGGTGTAAAAAAGGGATCATGGTATCAATTAAAAGCCATAGAAAAATGTGGAACATTGAATTTTGTAGGTCATAATTAGTCTTTATCTTAGCACTTTCTATCTCTTTCTCTATTTCTTCCCCTATCAACTTTATGTGTTTGACTCCATAGCCTAATGGAAAAGAGTAGAACAGTACAAAATTGTAGGAGATGCAATTAAAAATTTGTAGTAGTTTAAAGCAGGACTATCACCAACTATGTGATCTAAGTGATGCACCATGCCATATAAGGGGATGATGTTAGCCAAAAGGAAATTTGTGAAAAATAAAGGATTCAGGTTGACATAAAGGGAAAGTATAAGGATGATTAACATCAAGCTAAATATTTTTGAAAAAAGTTTGCAATCCAAAGATATAATTTTTTCACGTGCCAACTGGCACAATTACCCACTAAAATTTTATATAGGATTGCATGCACCACATAAATGAAGCATTTCTAAAATAAATATGATTTCAAAAGCATAGTTGAAGGCTCTCATGGCCAAATATTATTTGCAGAACAAGTTCTTTTTGGACTACACAAAAAGAGAAAATATTCCAAAGATGGCAATTATGCATGGCAATCGATCTATTTTGGAAGCAGTGACTAGCATTTGTAGAGTATGTTTATGGAAGTATGATTCTTGGTTATATCCAATGAAATAGGATATTTAGTTTGCTACTCTATGGGGGTGTCCCATGGATCTAGTAGTAATGTTTCTCTTTTTATAGGGTATTCCTAGCATCATTTTTCCTTTTGTTCTTATGTTGTCTTGTTTTTCTCTTTTGTCTATTGTTGATAGGCCAATTGTGTCACTAAATCCTTCAGTTGATGACACTTTTAGCCCTCCTACTGCTTCCTCATTTTCTTTCTTCCCTCCTCTTAGTTCTTGTTCTTGTTTCCTTCCTTTGTATTTTCTATGCCTAGTCTTTTTTCTCTACTTCACCATTATGTCTTGCATTTTTATGCAAGTAACTTTCACCTTCTCACCTACCACACTCCTTTATATTGCAGCCTCTCCTGATTTTTTTCTTTTCTAGTTTCTTTTTTAACTGTTTCTTCCATTTTATTTTGTTAGAAAAGTGTTAAGTTCAAAATACGGTCATATGGGTTCCTTTTTTCCATAAAGTGAAAATCCCTTGTGAGTTGCCAAGAATGTGGGTAATTTTTGCATCTACCCATGCTAAGCTAATATCAATTACTTATTTTATTTTTTGAAATAAAACCAGAGATTGTTAAAGGTTTTGTCAGACCTAGCTAAATGAAGATGCAAGACTTGAGTTTCAAGCCTAGAAACCCCATTGAAAGTAAAGAAGTAAAAATGTTAGCCTTTAATCTTGCTAGAACATCTACGTTTGACCAAAATCTAGAATAGAGATGAAGGCCCATCTTACTGTGAGAAGATATCAATATCTAAAAAAGGGGTAAGTGTTGAAACTGCAAGAAGACATGTACAACCACAACCCAGAAGCTCGCCAAATATTCATTAGGATGATGAAGTATAATTGAGGGTGAAATTGGCAAAGGTATGAAACATGTGGAACAATTTTACCTAAATGGAGTACCCAAAAGTGCACGTTGGGTCATATTACCCAAAGGAAAACTCTAGCAAAATTGGATAAGCCCTAGAGTTACCAAAATAATGGTACTCGGCTGGAGTTCAAGGTAGTATACAAGATCTATCAATAGTTCCAAAACATATTTATCTATCCAGATCTCATAGGAGTATTACAAATCCTTCATCCAACCGAAGGTATGAAAGCATAAAAGTGGCAAAGTGTTGGAAACACTAGAAGATATGTGCCTGATTGAAGCCCATTAGAGTCCCAAAATTTTAGCACACTCAAAAATAAAAAATTGGCTAAGTGTCCAACGTATCAGAATATCTATATGAATAACACAATCTTATACTGAGAGGGGGAGTGAACAGTATAAGATAAAATTTTACTTTTATTTCCAAAGAAATAACTTCAATTATCATAAATTGCAATAATGAAATAATGCATAAATCATCACACACATAAGAGACATAGATTTAATAACAGGCTATAACAAACTATGTACCTTATCAGATGTAATGGCTTTGGCGACATGTAGATTTTGGGTCAACCTGTTCACAATCTTAGTAAGGACATGTTCATCAACAGCCCTAGGCTAATTTTTGTAAAAGGTTTTGGGTCAACCTGTAAAACCTGGTATTAATGCTATAGTATCTTATCTACCAAAAAAAAAGAGAGATTTAATGTGGTTCACCCAATATGGGCTACATCCACGGATAAATATTTCTTATAAATTTCTTAATAAATTTCATGGGTACCAACCCACAGGAGACACCAATCTCCTATTACAATGTTTGTGGACACCAATCCATAGGAGATACCAATCCCCTCTCAAGTTCATGGACACCTATCTACAAGAGACACCAATTCCCTCTACTCTGGTTCGTGGAAACCACTCCACAGGAGACACCAATCCCCTCTCCTCTAGTTTTATGGACACTGCTCCATAGGAGACACCAATCCCCTCTTCTCTAGCTTTATGGACACCACTCCATAGGAGACACCAATCCCCTCTGCTCTGATTTTATGGACACCACTCCATAGGAGACACCAATTCTCTCTACTCTGGTTTTGTGGACTCCAATACATAGGATACACCAATCTCCTCTACTCACAAATATAGTCCAAACTCTGCTTAAGTCTTCTCTCAAATATGCTCTATAATTTTGCTCAAACCTGCTCTAAATTTGCTCATAAAACTGCTCAAATCTGCTCCAAAACCTGCTCATAAAACCTGGTCAAATATGCTCCAAAATCTCCTAAAACTCTGCTCAAATCTACTCCAAACCCTACTCATAAATATTCTTAAATATTGCATAGATCTTCTCACAAATATTG
Organism: Wollemia nobilis; assembly: GCA_028583015.1. NCBI lineage: Eukaryota > Viridiplantae > Streptophyta > Pinopsida > Araucariales > Araucariaceae > Wollemia > Wollemia nobilis. The sequence continues at coordinate 339,723 of JAQPPZ010003275.1, forward strand.
CTCATCTATTCCTAAATCTAGTCATAAATAATGAATAAATCTACTCACAAACATTTTCTCATCTATTCCCAAATCCAGTCATAAATAATGCATAAATCTGATCACAAACATTGCTCATATAATCCCAAATATTGCATACAAAACAATGCTCTTCTATTCCCAAATATTGCATAATGATGTCATCACGTTATTCACTTATTCTTCAATGTGCTTTCCTCAACTAAAGCAATTTAGACATATTCTACCCATAATTCTTTCATGAACATATAGAGAATGATATGCATTTATCACATTCAAATAGATCATCAGATAGCTTACTTGTGTGTTGAATTGGAGATGCTAGTCCTTTGTATTTCTCAACTTCCAATTGACCATTTAATAGAGAAAAAAATATGTAAAAAAAAATATTCAAAGAAGAGGTAGAAAAATCCACCTTTACTTAAAAACAAATCACCTTTTCTCTATCTTACAACTCCACTAATTTTCAATCATCATCACAAATGCACATAGCCTTCAAATTACTTTCTCTATGATCTTAACTTATTGGAAGTCATACCCATACCTTAACTCAATCACCAATAGCGTGCTTTCTTTCTCCTTGATAATTTATTACTTTCTAGAATTAATATGAGTGATTTATCTATATCATCAAATTGTTCACATGTTCTCTCTACTTCACAAACTTGTCTTCAAAAAAATAAATTAGAATTAGCGGTGATGTCTTTATCCTTCTCCATTTTGAACTCACTTTCGCAAGTCTGCCTGGGCACACATAAAATTTACACTATCTTCATATGTTTTGCCACAGAGAAATCAATGTCACTTTCTTGGAATGATATGGGCATCAACACATAACCATCATTGGCTTGAAGCTTTAGTATTTTTTTCACTTTTGTTGTTTGCACCAAGGTATCTGCCCATACTGTCAACGATTGTCTTAGAGTTTCAAGTGTTCAGTGATCCAAAGATTCAAGTTTCCTGCAATGAAAAATCTATCTCCTACACTGTTATTGTTCCTATACTCAACTTCATGCATGCAAAAAACTTTGCTTTGAAATACATCCTCGGTGCTAATGATAATACATCTCCAAATGACTAGCCTTCAATCTTTCTCTTTTGCATTTTTAGGGTAATTTCTAGTTGTACTTCAATGCTTGCAATATCCTCACACAAAAATGTCTTCTTTATCAAAATAATATTCTCCAAATGATGTTTGGTACAATTCTTCTTTCACAGATAAAAACAATAGTTGCTAATGTCTTCTATGCTCTCCTTTTACCATACAACAAAGCAAAAATATTAGCAATTTGTCATACCTTCGTTTGCTGTCATCCACACTACTACTTGCATTGTGAATCAAATATCAAGAATACATCTTATTTCCAATTACTATTCTTCACACTGCAATCACTTCTTTCCACACTTCAATCATTGTTCTTCACACTGCAATCACTATCTCTCACACTTCAATAATTTTTCTTCATGTTGTTCTCAAGTGTTAATGTCTTTCTTAAATCCATCACAGTGTTTGTCTTGGAGTATGTCTTCATTTCACAAAGGTCATCGTCAATCCTTCACAAAAAAAATTATAGACACTAAAATCATGTTAGGTGACCAAAAGGATTGACTAATTAACATCATATGGCCTCCTTGGGCAAACCTTAGAGGTTACACAGTGGTCCTAACCACTCTTGGAAGGCTCTACCCCATGTTTGGGATTTTTTGGGATACATAGGCATGATCGTCCCACCCTGGGGTGGTCACAGTCCATGGACGTCCCACCCAGGGATGGTGGCATAGTGGTCATCCCTCAATGGGACGACCATAAGCTTTGACTCCTAAAAAGTCAAAATATGGACAAATGGCATCCAAAAAATGCCATTTATTCTGACTATTCAAGCATGCAAACCTAAGGGCATAGAATCCTTATGACATGTTGTAGAATGGAGGCCAAAAATGGAGATTCTCTTCCCATTCCAATGCATGCTCAGTTTTAGACAAGTGGTACCTCTTGGCCATGCATGCCCTTGCATGCCCATTTTCCCAAAGGCCCACTTTGGCTATAAAGTGGATCTATTTTCCACCCAAAAGATAGAGATAAGTTTTGAGACAGAGAAAATTCATGCCCCAAATAAATTATGAGTCACCCACGTTTGATTCTTCTAGATGCCTATGTGGAATTTGAAATATTTTGTGTTTTAGCTGCCCACGTGGTATTTGACCAAGCCATGGCTTATGTGGCATTTTTATTATGCGGAACATGTCTTTCCATAGATTTTTCCAGGTTTTCGTAACACCCTTCCGTAGCGTCCTTTCGTAGCACCCTTTCGTAGCGTGCGTCCACGTGTCTTCAATATATTTTCACAATATTGGTTCATCCTTTCTTCAATATATGACCTATATTTTGTTGTAATATTACCTGCCAAAAACATACAAAAACTTCGCACAATTTGTGTAAAATATGATCATTTGTCATTTTAACCTCATTTATCAAATTTACTGATAAATCATATAATGAGGTAAAAATAATAATTAAAACACATTTACTTTCATAATTTTGCAGATAGAAAATATATAATATTTGCATAAAATATGTGTCAATTTGGCACTCATCATTCCCCCAAACTGAAGGGAGTGCATGTCCTCATGCACACAAGATTAATACAACAATCTCAATGGATAAAGTCTGTAGTTATAATAGTTGCATAAATCCAAAATTTGGTCTATAATAGATGATTGATGCCTTGTTCATGTAAATCCAAATTTTTACCTTGATACTCCATTTTAAACAATATTTCTTTTGGAATGTGATATACATTTGATAAGAAGCATAATGCAAATTATCATTTGGCTAAATTGGGATTACCATCATTTTTTTCAACTTAAATAAGTTGAAACAAGAAGGTACTATAAATCATACAATGAATGTGTTTTATTTTAGTCTAATCACTTCCTATAGGAGCAGTATTTCAACTTATATTTATCTAAACACACTTTCCAATGCAAAAGTCAATAGTGCTCATTGGATTTATTTAGATGTATATCAAAACTATGCATAAATAAGAATTATAACTTCTATAATAATGTTATCTACAAACCCATACTAACAATAAGAACATCATTATATATGTAACATATAAAATTTAAATTAACTTTTAAATTTTATTTATTTATTTTTATTTTTTATTTTTATTATTTTTTCTTATTATTATTTTATTTTATTTTATTATATATATCTATATATATATATATATATATATATATATATATATATATATATATATATATATATATATATATATATATATATATATATATATATATATATATATAATTATTATTATAATAATTATTATTATATCTTTATTATTATTTTTTGAGAAGAATGATCAAAGTAAAGATATAGTAAAAAATAGTAAATTAATATAATATATATTCATTTTATTATTATTATTATTATTATTATTATATAACTATAAAATATTATATTACCTATACTATACCTCTAAACTATATTATAAACTCTATTGTATTAAGTATTATAAACTATATTACTGAAGATTATTACAGAAGTTGTCTATAGAAGATATCTACAAAACTGTAGTTGTTAGAGTTTAAGAAAATTCTTTACCTGATTCTTCCCCCCAAACTGAATTGTGAACTTTGTATACCTTATTAACTTTCTCCCCAAACTATAATTTTAGCCAAAACAAGATGAAGGGTGTTTTATTTATATTGGTGGATAATATAATAATAAGTTTTATTTATGGGGGTTTATTATAATTTTTGTGATTGTGCTTCCTGTATGTCATTAAGAAGTTTTCGAGATAGAAATATAATGAATATGAAATTTGATTTCAGCCTTCTAGGATATCTTCAATCATGGAAAAAAGTGAAATAGATATTTTTTTTTTGGTATATAGAAGCAATGGTTACAATCACGATTTTTAGTAACTATTAGCACAGCTGGTAGGGTTCAAACTATCTATGAAGGCTCCCAGGACTTCCACCGTCTCGGTACATGGTAACCCGGCGTGAGATGGGGACCGCCGGACGCACAGGGGTTGCACCGTCATCATCAATCTGGCGCACCACTCAGAGGAATTGGATCTGGGCTACTGTCTGTGCATGGGCAAGCCCGTGGGATTGGAACCTAGGTCTCCTCTTCGTAAGCGCCCCAACTTACCAATCCACCTAGACCCACGGACAGAAATAGATATTAAGATGGCTTTTTCTAAGGGGTGAAAATGTGATGGGCACAAGCCATGTTTTTGTAGAAAAAGAAAAAAAAATGAAACCATAGTACTTTCATGAGGGTTTGCTTTTGATTTTTTCCTGCATGTGATGTTTCTAGTATTATTCTTCAAGGACTTCAAACATTATAGCAATTTTGAAACAACTTCATTTACTCCTTTCACAAATCAATATAGTGTTAAAGTTGTCCTAGTATTCTCAAGCTTATTTCAAGACCAACTATGTGTGCAGTGAGGATTCATTTCCCATTATGAGCAAGGATTGAAAAACAACAAGGGTTATGTATGCCAAAAAGCTAGCTTATCATATGAGCATCTAGAGGTCTTATCCAGACTTAGTGCTAATACATAAGGATACCTTAATAAAGAGTACCCCATGGTGTTTGAGATACTAAGAATTCCAAGGATTCAAGCTCTTTTGCCCTTTATTTACTTTTGTTTTATTTGGGATACTTGCTTATTTTGTGAGGAGCAAGGGATTTTTAGCGCTTTTTACGGTTCTTGCTTATTTTGAGGAGAAGCAAGAAGATTTTTATTGGGATACTTGCTCGATTAGATGAGGAGCAAGGGATTTTTTTTTCTCTTTTTTTTTTTTTCAAGGGTGAAGGGCGAGCTTGTCCTTTTGCCAATTCGTTAGTATTCTAGACCATGCGTAAAAATAGATAAGAAAGGGAAAATTTTTACTTTATGGTAAAAATAACACATGAATTAATTTTTCCAAAACTTCACAATGTTTTTAGATATGTATTTGTGCGTGGTCAAAAGCGAAAAACTTGATCATATAGGAGTCAACATTTTAAAAGATTTGTGTTATTTCCAATGAAAATTTTGCTCAAAATATTAGATATAGTTTGAGTATTTGAAAAATATCTAGAATTCATCTAGCAAACAAGGTACTATGCATCATGTGGTAATCATCTTCCTACAAGGTTTTTAGAGAAAACATCTTCTTAAGCTATCTTTGAAACATTAAGACTGAAAATGGAAGGAAATATAGATACTTCATAATGAAATAAAGGAAGCATAATATTTTTATTTTTAATTTTTTTTCAATTTTTATATATATAATTATATTTGGCGTCATCTGGATTTCTTGTCGCGATATCGCGACAATTTTGAAGACTGGCTGCAAGGAGGATTATCATCGCGATATCGCGACTTTTTTGGTGAACTGGAGCAAAGGGCACATTTCGTCGTGATTTCGTGACATTTCTGTCAATCGAAAGCTACATGGTAAAAACGTCGCGATATCGCGACAGTTGGGGCACACTGGAGTCATCTGGATTAATTGTCGCGATATCGCTACAATTTTGAAGACAAGTTGCAATGAGGATAACTTGTCGCGATATCGCAACAGTTTTGAAGATTGGGAACTGAAAAGAAAATTCGTCGCGATTTCGTGACACTTTTGGCACATTCATGGCTTTGTTAAAAATTGTCGTGATATCGCGACACTTTTGTGGATTGGGAGTCAAGATGAGAATATGTCACGATATCGCGACACTTTTGCTGGCTGGGCGCTTCGGAGAAATTCCGTCGCGATTTCGCGACCCTTTTGGAGATTTGATGCTTCCTGGAGTTCTTGTCGCGATTTCGCGACGCCTGTGATGATAGACCGTCGGAGGGAGTTGCTGTCGCGATTTCACGACTTTTTTGGCGATCGGACGTGGAGGGCTTTGTCTGTCGCGATATCGCGACATGTCACGCTTTCGTGACTGATGGCGCTGCTGCGGCCGCGACGGGGTTGACTGTCGCGATTTCGTGACATGTCACGATTTCACGACATGTCGCGTTTTCGCGCCTTGTTGTCTTCTGTGCTCTGTGGGGGTTAGCGTTGCCTTTGTGCTCTCCGCTTGTTGTCTAGTTCTCTGCTGCTGGTTGGGATGAGTTTTCTCCCTTGTGTAATTGCCTTTTGTATTAATACAAGTTTTTCAATTTTTTTCAAAAAAAAATTATATTATTATTATTTTTCCTTTCAAAGAGAAATTATTGGATAGTAGCTGGTTGCAGTTTAGAAATGCACTACAAATCAGTTTGTTGTTTAAGGTGGTGTATGAATTTTTTATTTTTTAAGATAGTGGCTCTTTGTATAGTTAAAACCTATGCCCATTAATTAGTGATTTTCTAGTTGTGTTACCAATAGGATTTGAGTTTTACTACACCCTTTCAAATATTTTCTTAATTGAAATTTTCATGATACAATATGTTTGTCCTGCCACTTTATAGTTACATTGATTCAGTCCTCTATAATACCTCTATTTTATTTCATTATTATTATTATTATTATTATTATTTATTTATATATATATATATAATTATATATATTATTTTATATATATTTATTATTATCATTTCTAATAATATATATATATTATTTTAATATATATACTTTATTTTTATTTTATTTTATTTTTATTATATATATTTATCATTTTTATTATCATTTCTAATAATAATATTTATTTATTTATTTATATATATTTTTTATTTTTATTTTTATTTGTTTTTTGTAATATTTTCTAGAGGTTTATTGGACTATTTTTCTCCACCTAGTATTTTTTTTTCTATCTTTGATTTTATATTATTATTATTATTATTATTATTATTATTATTATTATTATTATTATTATTATTATATATATATTTATTTATTTTTTGTTTGGGTTTTGATTTCTCTGTTTCAATCCTACTGTCTGCCAAGTTTAAATATAAATTTCAGAACTTATAAATACTCTTAACATATTGTCTGCTAAGTTTAAATATAAATTTTAAAACTTATAAATACTCTTAACACAGAAGAAAAGACATAAATTTAAAATTACTAAATAGTCCTAATGCTACTAAAATTAGATGCGTTTATACAACTAATTTTAGCATAATTAGGAAAAAAGTAAAAGTACTTGGAAAGCAAATTTTTAATGGAAGTAAAATTACTGAAGTAAAGATAACTTTCTATTGTTCTTTTGATTATTAGGAGGGATTTCATTACAGTTGTTTCACTCAACCTAACTACTTCCTATAAAACAAAAACATGGTCCTAAAACAATATTAGGTTGTTTTCAGTGTTCACCTACTTCCTATTCTTTTTCATAGGTCTTAAATCAAATTAACAATAGTAATTACCCAAAGATAAGAAATTGCAGAAAATTAAATATGCTAAAATAAAATGTAACTTATTACTGCTTCTTTGATTATTAGGAGGGATTTCATTACAGTTGTATCACTCAACCTAACTACTTCCTATAAAAAAAAATAGGGTGTTACTTTCGATGTTCACCTACTTCCTGTTCTTTCTCATAGGTCCTAAGTCAACTAAGCAATAATAACTACCCAAAGCAGGAAATTTGCAAAAATTGAAATTTGCAGAAAATAAATCTTAATCTATGAAAGCAATAAAAATGATTCCTTTAAGAAAAATAAACCTAGCAACATCAAATGGAGGGGCTTGTTGGAACGCTATTCGGGCCACTCTAACTCGTATGCACACCAAGGTCTCATACGTACCCCTTTTCACATACAAGTAAGTCCTCTCTCTTTGCACTGCCAAACAAATTTTCTGACTAACCACTACGGCACTACTCTCCCCGAAAACGATGCCAAAATGATTGGTTGTAGTAGCTTACATTTAATTTTGTCAATCCGGGTTAATTCAGGTTAAATTTAAAGAGTAGCAATCTAGTATAGATTGTACCATAGTAATTAATACTAAGCTTAGTTCAGATCTCTTTCTGGTTTAATGATGCATAATATAATTTATAATTATTTTTTATGCAATTTAATTAAGTTTATGCTTTAAAATTTATTCTACATTCTAACTCTATTTATCGGTGGAAGAGATTAGGGACTAACCTTTCGGAGTGGGCCCTGCCTCTGGAAGGTTAGTGTGAATACCTTCCCCTATTTTCTATTCAATAATCGACTCTCATTTAATTAATATTATTCTTAATTATTTCATAATTACAAGAGAATAAAAATTACCAAAGCAAGCAAAATATAAAATAATTATAAAACACAGATACCATATCCTGAAGAAAATATTGCTACTACTTTATTATTGAAAATAAAACATACATGGTTGCACATACAACTTTCAGAATTGCATACAAAATATTACATCGAGAATAATCATAGATTACATATATTTCTCCATTCACTTGCCATCCAACCAGGCCTTTTCAAAGGCCTTGTATGCAAATATATATTGTCACTCAGATAATTCTGAACGTAACTCCCCGTATTTATCCCATATGGTTTGGACTTGATCACACAACAACTTTATTCTAACAAGAATAATCTAAATTAACACATCTCCTAAAATACTTGGACTCAATAAATATTCTAATTGGTCCAAGTGGCAACTAATTATAACATAATACTAACTTTGACTTGGTGGGATAGCTACGTAAAAATACAACCCTTGATTTAGACTTTTTCTACAACTTTGATCCTTTATTTTAGGGGATGATGCATTTATTACAAATATTCATGTATTGTTATAGCAAATCTCATAACAAATTCATGCCCCAAATAAATGATGATTCACGCACGTTTGATTCTTCTAAACGCCTATGTGGAATTTGAAATATTTTGTGTTTTAGCTGCCCACGTGGTGTTTGACCAAGCCATAGCTTATGTGGCATTTTTATTATGTAGAACAGGTCTTTCCGTAGATTTTTCCAAGTTTTCGTAACACCCTTCCATAGTGTCCTTCCGTAGCACCCTTTCGTAGCACGCGTCCACGTGTCTCCAATATATTTTCATGATATTGGTTCATCCTTTCTTCAATATATGACCTGTATTTTGTTGTAATATTACCTGCCAAAAACACACAAAATCTTCGCACAATTTGTGTAAAATATGATCATTTATCATTTTAACCTCATTTATCAAATTTACTGATAAATCACATAAATGAGGTAAAGATAATAATTAAAAAATATTTACTTTCATAATTTTGTAGATAGAAAACTGATAATATTTACTTAAAATATGTGTCAATTTAGCACTCATCACCTAGCACCCTTAGATGTCTTCACAATCGAAGAAACATCCTCAGGATCATGGTATGGAGATATCTTCAACTTTCTCCAAAATGGATCATTCCCAAATGGCCTAGATAGAAATCAATGTAGATTATTGCGTAAACGAGTTGTTCATTTCATAATCATCAAAAATACATTGTATAAAAGGTCTTTTTAAGGTATCCTTCTAAGATGATGAATCCAAAAATGCACTAAGTGAAGTGCACGATGGATCTTGCAGAGGTCATTTTAGTGGTGGAGCCATAGCCAAAAAGCTCCTACGAATGGGCTAATTTTTCCCTCTATGGAAAAATATGCCAATGACTATGTGCATCAATGTGACAAATATCAGTGACACATAAATCTTGTCCATGCTCTTGCCTAAGATCTTCAAGCCATATCTTCCCCTTGGCCTTTTTCAAAATGGGGTTTAGACATTATAGGGAAGATTAATCTAGTTTCATCAGATGGTTATAAATTCATAATAACAATAACTAAATATTTTAGAAAATGGGTAGAAGCCATGTCATTGGCTTCTTGCACAGGAACCCAAGTCTCTAAATTAATTTTCAATCAAACGATCTATAGATTTGGAATTCCATCCACACTCGCTTTTGATAATGGAACGTGCTGAAAAAAAAATATACAAAAGCTTTGTGCCAAATACGAAATCCAACATAAATGTTCTACTCCTTACTATCCACAAGGAAATGGCCAAATTGAAGCATCCAACAAAACTTTAATTAAAATCCTAAAAATATTGGTTAATAAATCAGTTAGATATTGGCATACTCAACTATATCCTGCCTTATGGGCTTATCGGACTAGTGTTTGAATCCCTACGGGTGCTTCTCTCTTTGTCTTGGTATATGGAGTTGAAGCTATATGTCCTTTTGAGTTGGAAGTTTCTTCTTTAGATATTTTACTTCAATATGATGAAGTAGGAGATGAATATCATGTTGGACGACTAAGCCAATTGGAATTACTAGATGAAAAATGCATATGCGCTTTGGACCATCTTTGCTCCTATCAAGACAAACTCAAAAGATCATACTCAAAAAAAGTGCATACTCGATATTTTGAGGTTGGAGATTTAGTTCTTAAAGAAAAGTAGAAAAATACAAATGCTCGAACTGATCTTAAAGTAAAATTTTAACCAAATTGGTTAGAACCATTTATCATCACTACTAAATTTGGATCAGGTGCATATCGTTTAGCTACCTTATATGGAAAAGATCTTAAGGAGCCAATGAATATAATGCACCTCAAAATATATTATGCATAAAGCTATGACCTACCATTGTACATAGTTGTCATATATTTTGTACATACAATATTTCTTGCATATAGTCTATTTCATAATCACACTCACTTCATATACATCATATTTCATCTAGATGCATTTAATATTACATCTTTAATAAGTTTTGGTCCAATTGCATAGGGCATATGGTCACATCCAGTTATTATATTACTTAAATATTTGACTGATGTTGTCTAGATTCATAGTTAATCTTGGTTTTCTTTGACAAAATTCAGAATTTATCTTGAACCACTCACAAAATACACATAAATAAAATCTTGATTTTTGATATTTGATTATAAATCTCTCTTGAACCAAAATCAAAACTGCTACACTAAGAAATTTTGAGTTTTGGAAACTTATTCTTCCACTTTTTTTAACCAAAACACACTTAAACATATTTAAATGATTCTTACACAAGGAAAGATGATGCTACATAGTAGTCCTAGCTTCTTAAGCGGAAGGTTTCCCTTGCTATCCTATTATGCACATGATCTAGAATGTTGAGAATTAACAAAAGACAAGCTCCCACCTACCTGAATAAAATCCCTTGTTCTTCACCTAATCTGAGCAAGTATCCCTTGAAAAAAAAATGAAATTATTTCAAAACAAAGCAACTCAATCTCCTTGTTCAAAAATGAACAAGAATCCCTACTTAAAATCAAAAGAAAAGAATGGGGTAGTGAACTTGAATTCCTAGAATTTCTTATTTATTCAAAAATCATGGGGTGATCCCCATTACAGCAATAGGTTGAATTAAACCTTCCTAGAAATGGGGTAGTCTTATGGATGGTGACATGTCTATCACATTAGCAATATTCTTTTGTATAGACCAATGTTAGCTTATGGATCAGGTAGCTTTTGGTAGCTTGAATTACAAAGTAGTTAAGTCTAACTACATGAATAAAATCATGGTAAATGAATTCATCATTTGCACACACATGGTTCTTAAAAGACGGTTTGCATCATTACCTTATCCAAAAATGGTAAATAAACTTCATAAGTACACACATTTGATCACTGAGAGATTTTGTATCATAATTAAAATCAAGATAGAAAACGAATAAACAAATCACACACATGTTCTTGATAAACTCAATTTCATCTTAAAATAACAAATATTCTCCTTGAGTTTTGATTAGTGGAATTCACCATATTCTCATGGATTTGTATTACTATTAGCCTAAGAAATTGGCCCATAAAATCAGTTAATCTTGCATCTCATATCTACCATTTAGCACAAATACATTTATTTCACTATACTGCATGATTGCTTATCATATACAAAAAATATGCATTTGATCACATATACTTGTTTGGTCATATAATTGCATACATACTTTGCAATTATGGCATGAGAAAACCCTAATAAAATCTCTCTATTTACCTCACACTAGGAATATTATGCCTAGCACAAGTCCTTTACCTAATTTTTCATGCTTAATAATTCTCATTACATCATACTTATCTTAAGATTAAGTCAAAATTAATCTTCAAAATCACAAATTACTTAGCATCAACTTATCACTTTTAATCAATAAAATTTCAAATTACTTTTTTTTATCACAACCCTTCGATGTTAGTAATATAACAAAACCTCACACAGGATCCGCTTCATGACCAACATGAGGGGCATCCTCCATAAACAATCATATACAAGCACACATCCTCAAGGTCTATTGCTAACTAATCAAAATCGTAAGGGTACATTTTCCAAAAAATATGTCTTCTACAAACAATTCAATCATACTACATTACAAAATATCAACTACATCAAATCACATTTCACATTTCTACAATAATATTTTGATTAAGCATGATAAAATTGTTGGAAATATTGAGTTGTCATTGATGTCAAAGGTGCATGATAGTTAAGGCAAAAATATTCCCCATGGCTTTGATGAATAGCAAGCAATGGATAAAATTCAAAAGCAAGGTATATCTCCAAAGTATATTTTCTAAGAGAAGCATTAATAATATTTAAATGTCAAATTTAAATATTATGAAGAAGGACATGGTTTAAAAGGTTTTATTATAATTGCTTGAAAAATATTTAAAGACCACAACAGGAGGTAAAGTTTTAAATACAAATATTTATTTCCAAGGGCCAAAGGTTTAAATATTATAATATTTAAATCTTTTAGATTTAAAATATTATAATCAAAAGAAGGCTTAAAAAGAAAGAACGCCAAATTTATTAGAGGCTATATGAAAGTCAAAAATCAAAAAGTAAAATATGAGTGTCGACGTCATTGTGAAAGGAGGCATATGCATATAAATAATGCACTAAAAATTGGTTTAACTAAGGTAGAAGAGTGTGCATTCAAATATCGTTCATTGTGGTGAGTGTGAATGATAGAAAATAAGGATGATAAGCTTAGCCCCTTGACGTCATCCACCAGGGTAGCCCAAGCAGTGGTTTGACTTGTGCCAAGTCGCTGTGAGGAACAAGGTGTGAGGTTCAAAACTCACTGGCACAAATTTTGACATGTTCTATTGCCTTAAAGAGTGTAACAAAGGATAAAATTGGTAGTGTTGTATATTTTGTTTCAACTGGATGGCTATCCCAGTTGGTTGTTGAGCTAGTGCTAAGGCACTAGGGTCAGGAAGGCTGCAGGGTCAAATTCGAGCAGGTTCTATTTTTCTTAACAGAGTGGAAAAACACTTTTGGACAAAGGAGTGCTTCAAATATTTTATGTTGCATTGTGGTTACTACCCATTGGGGTAGCCCAACTAGTTACCAAGCCTTGGCTTGGGTGTTGCATTGGCAGAGGTCACGATTTCAATTATCTTTGTGCTTGCTAGGCTTGTTGGTTGAGATATGGGCACCAAAATTTTGATTTAATTTTTTTATGAAATGATATAGTTTGTTGGCCTTGTGTTGATTAAAATAAGGACAAAAATTTATGAGATAAGGATATAGTCACCGGTTAGTTGTTAATTAAACAAAGAAAATTTTTTATTTTTATTTTATCTAATAAAAGGAGTTATAAGGTGTATTAAGGACTAGTTGAAAGTGTAATTTTTTGGCATGTGAAAATTAGATACAAGGTGTTTTTGGTATTGTTCGAAACGTGTGATTATTGCATGTTAGGAAAGGGGATATAAGGTGTATTATGGATTATTTGAAAGTTGTAATATTGCATATATTAAAAGATGTAAGGTATTATTTTTAAATCTTTATTATGCACATTTTTGGGAAGGTTAATGTGGATGATTTGAAAAGGAGATTTGCTAACCAGTTCTTGAAGTGGCACTAGAAAAGAAAATTATTTTGTTAAGACAGGTTTTGAAGGCACATCATCATCAAGGTAGTTTTAGAGGTATGGTGATCTAACTCCTTCTATAGGTGGTTTTTGGTTGAATAAAATATATTGAGTTGTCATATGTTTGGAGGCATAAGGATTGATTGATTGTGCAATTTCTTGAATTAAATTGGGAATATATGTGCAAGGGTTTGAGATCAAGGATGTGCATTGGTTATGTTTGAAATTGGAAAAAAATTGATGAAACTTATAGATCAATTTTGAGAGCAAACTTGTGCATTGGTTTTGAGTGATATTGTAAATGAAAGTGCAAGAGTTATAGATCAGTTTTGTGAAAGCAAATTTTTGCATCTTCATGATTGAATTTGTGAGTAGATGAAAATAATAGACTTGTGCATTATTCATGATTGATTTTGTGAGTAGATGAGAAGGACTTGTGCATTGTGATTGGTTTTGAAGTAAGATGCAAATCAACAATAACTAGGTCAGTTATCAAGTGTTATGCTAGAGCTACCTTTAGAATGCAATAAATATGAGATATGTGAAAGTGACAGACTTAATGTATATGTTCAAGAGGTTAAACAAATTCTGGGTAAAATATGTCTAAAATTATTTATTTGAAGAAAGCACATTGAATATTAGATAAAGTACTTGATGACATCATTATGCAATATTTGAGAATAGATGAACATTGTTTGTATACAAGATATGAGCAGGTTTGAATAGGATATGAGAGTAGATTTGAGTAGGTTTTGGTGAGAAGATTTGAGAAAGCCTTGTGTGTAGGCTTGGAGTAGATTTGAGAAGGTTTTGGTGAGTAGATTTGAGCAATCCTTATGTATAGGTTTGGAGTAGATTTGATCAGGTTTTGGTGAGCAAATTTTAGCAAGCCTTGTGTGTAGGATTGAATCAAATTTGATAAGGTTTTGGTGAGAAAATTTTAGCAAGTCTTGTGTGTAATCTTGGAGCAGATTTGAGCAAGTTTTAGGTGAGCAGATTTTGAGCAACCTTATGAGTAATATATGAGCAATCCTTATGAGTAGGCCTAAAGTAGATTTGAGAAAATGAGATTGGTGTCTCCTATAGATAGAGATCCATGAACTAGAGTAAAGGGTATTAGTGTCTTCTATGGATAGAGGTCCATGAACTAGAGCAAAGGAGATTGGTTTCTCCTATGGATAGAGGTCCATAAACTAGAGCAAAGGGGATTGGTGTCTCTTGTAGATAGATATCCATGAATTAGAGAAAAGGGGATTGGTGTATCCTATGGATAGAGGTCCATGAACTAGAGCAAAGGGGATTGGTGTATCCTATGGATAGAGGTCCAAGAACTAGAGCAAAGGGGATCGGTGTCTCTTGTGGATAGAGGTCCATGAACCAAAATAAAGGGGATTGGTGTCTCTTGTAGATAGAGGTCCACAAACTAGATCAAAAGGGATTGGTGTCTCCTATGGATAGAGGTCCTGTTGGTCACGAATCTGCCACAGGAAAGGATTTTAACATAAATGCGCCCTAGACCCGGCCAACATTGAAAGGTCGAGAGAAAGAAATATCTCCTGGACCAATCTCCAAAGAGGTCTGGTTCCCTTACTAAATCTAAGCTTGATGAAGACTAGAGTTGCAGGAAAGAAATAGGAAATATGCAGAAAGAAATGAGAAATTACGAAAAGAGATGGGAAATGTAGCCACAGGATGAATTTATCAGATCTAGAAATATTAGCAGCAGATAACCTCAAGCACACTAACAACATATAATGAAATATAGCGACGTAATTTACTTACAACCTTGCATAGATAACCTCCAAAATCACATTCCAGAACTCACTTCCTCATTAGCAATATTTAAACTCAAACACAGAATTCAAATTTAGCAGCAGATAAGAAATACGAGCGTAAATGAGGAATGCATAATATAGAAGGAAAAACACACAGAAAGTTGCTTGCAAAACTAGAGGCCAAATATCTTTCATTCATGCAAAGAACTTGAAAAGTTTTTTAGCAAAAGTCTCTCTCTCGATGCCTCTTTCTGAGATATACATTGATATTTATAGAGGTCTTGCCTCTTTGTAGCATTTAAAACATGAAACGGACTTTCTTGAGATCTACAAAATGTGCAACAGAAATAAGGAAATGATCCCCTTAAACCAGCCTTGGAGAAGTCAAAAATTGAATGAAACAAGGAACCGGTCGTCTTCATTAAATGGTCGTTCTCGGAGCATGCTTGGACCGTTAGAAAATAATGAACGGAAGCTTTAAATAATGGAGGCATCTTCAATTTTGGTGGCTTCAAAAGCTACAGGCCTGAGCACGTTCTTCTATCTTGCATGCATTGGAAAGCAACAAAACATTAAATTTTGGAGTGCTTTTAATCTTTGGAAATCGCAATACTTCATCGGACCGTTGAACTGCTTTCTGGCGTGAAACCATGACTGGTCACGAAAACGCAACATGTCATGAAATCGTGACATTTTCCTTCTCCGTACGCTTTTGCTATTTTGGGTTGCAAAAACCAAACATGTCGCAAAATCGTGACGTATTTGGCTCTTTTTTCTCCTTCATCACCTTAGGTTGTGAAAACGTGACGTGTCATGAAATCATGACATTTCATACTATTCTTCTCCTTCCTTGCTTTTCTCTCATGAAACTATGACCTGTCATAATTTCGTGACATTTTTCCCCATGTTGTCCTTTCGATGTTTTGAACCGTGAAAATGCGACAAGTCATGATTTCGCTACATATTTCTCTCTTTTGGCTTTCTCTTTGCTCCTCGTCGTGAAAATGCAACATGTCGTGAAATCGTGACGTCTTCTACTTCTTGTGCCCTTATCTTATTTATACCCGTGAAACTAGAACATGTCATGAAATTGCGACATTCTGTACCATTTTGTTCTTTTCACTCTTTCACATCATGAAAACAAGACATGTCACGAAATCTTGACATCCTTCTCTATTTAGCCTTTTCTCCACAATATGTCATGAAATCACAATGTTTCCTTGCTTTCTCTACTGTTGCCACTTTCTGTCGCAATATCGCGACGTCTTTCATGCCTTATGCTTTTTCTTCAACTTGACCGCAATAATGCAACATGTCGTGATATCGTAATGTTTTTACATTTTGCTCCTTGTTCACTTTTATGTCGCGATATCGTGACGGGGTTCATTGTCATTGCCCTTTGCTCAATTATGTCATGATTTCGTGACGTTTTCTATCACTCTGCTCCATGGCCATCACAAGTAGTGAAAACGTGACATGTCACGATTTTGTGATAATTTTACTGATTTGCCTCCGTTGACCACTTTGATCATGATTTTGGAACATGTCACGATATCGCGACATTCTCTGGCTTTGCTTCTATCTCCTCAAAAAACCTGCGATAACGTGACATGTCACGATATCGCGACAGTTTTGAACCCGTGCTCTCCATGTTATTTTTGGTCGCGATATCGCGACATTCTTTGGACTTAGCTGTTTTGGCACCAAAACTCATAGAGAAACTATTAGGAGTGAGAACTTCAACAATTTATGCATGAAAAAACAACAATCAAAACAATGTGGCAAAAATGCCAACATTCTTGGCGGCTCGCGGCGTATACAGTTCTACTGTATGCATGAATCCCAAGCCTGAATCCATTGGGAAACAAAGTCAAGAAAACTAGAGGAACAGAATCAGGGAATGCTGACTGATGGGGAACATCTCTGCTAACTGCTGCGACAACTCTTGCTGACATTCGGCACTCAAGAACAAGATCTTCAACAAAAATGCATGGAATTGCAGAACTTCTTTTATTTCTTTAGAACTACTGCACTGTGCCTAGCTCGGAGGAGCTAGGTAAGGACCAGGTGCTGTGCAAAAATCTCCAGGGCAGTAGAGAAAAGCACCTGAGATACAAAAAATGGAAATGAATGGAGGGATGACCTACGGATGCGTAGGCTGTGGAATGGGGATGGGGAATGATGTAATGGTGGAAGATGGAGGGATGGAAAGGGAAATGATAAATACAGCAACAGAGTGTTACTATGCTACCAACTGCTATGAGACAGATAACAAAATGGAAGTGGATGGAATGGATATTGTAGTAGAACCCGTAGCTATGATGAAGTACTCACACAACAAGGGACTAGAAGAAAGGGAAAGTAGAAATGGGAACATCAGAGGGGGAAGTAGAAACAATAGTAGTGGCTTGATTATTTGCAGAAGAAAAAGGAGTAGGAGAATAAGGGAATGAAGAGGGGAAGGAAGAAGTAGATAGGAAGCCACTAACTGCTAGGAAGGAAGGAAAAGAAAAATAAATAAACGTACCTGCGGGCTCGCATGCAAAAAGAGCCGAAGTAAAAATAATTTTTTTTTTGCTAACTCCCGAATTAGCTATGAACTCTCAGGAAAGACACGAACCCAAACATGGTTCTGTCTCTTGGATCCCAGACCCTTGACAGACACTCGATAGACTCCTGATTGATAATCAGCTTGGAGTCACCAAAGATCTGAAATTGTTGCACTCCAAGTGTCTCAACCGTCTTGAGACCTAGGCATGATCATTTAGTCCTAGTGTTAGCGCCATTTCTGTATTGTGCTCCATTAAAATAGAGCTGATCTGGCAGAGAGTCTCGACCAACTTGATCAAGAGGCAACTTGACTTCAACCTCTTCAGGATTTGTAATGGAGTAACCACCAATCTCATTTTTGATCATGGCATTAAAATTGAGCATTGAAAACTCACCCTCCAAATCAAGATCCTCCAATTCTTCAGTTATCATATTGACAACATGTTTGGAATTTTCTTCCTCTTCCATCTTCTCTACATGAAAATTAGAAGGCTTCTAATTGTAGATCCAGACTCTTATTCCTTTGAGAGGAATCTCCAAGTGAGAATAATCCAGAGCAAGGTAGCCTCCCAGTTTAGCAGTGAATTCTCTTGATAAACATATGCTAAAAAATGGTTCCAAATCAACCACAACTATCTCTTGAATTATTGTAATCTGAGGCATATTATGAAGAGCAATAGGAACATCCTTGATTACACCCACTATTTTCACTAGAGTCTCGTCCAACTGCAAGACACCAAGGCTACTTCTTGTATATTCCATTCCCATCGCTTCACAAACTGCCTTTGGCATGACAGTTGTCGCAGCACCAGAATCAATTAGGCAATTGTGTACAATCCATCCCTCCATCTTGAGTGATAGATAAAATTGGGGTGGTCTGTTCTTTCTAGTGGTTGAAGAAGTTATCATTTGAGCCATAACTACCTAGGCTAGAGCTTTCCACTTACTTTGTATGGTCTTCAGGGATTCCTGTAAGAGATTTACAGTCCAGGACAACTGCAAGGTGTCATACAGACTTACCTTAGCTGGTATCCATTTGAGTTCTTCAAAAATGTTGTACTCCATGGAGATCTATTCTCTCCCTCCACTAGTAGATTCAAGTTTACTTTTATATTGTTGGGTAGCCTCCACTCGTTGTCATTTGGTCAATGATGGATACCGCAACGTCTCTTTGGCTTGTTCCTTTGTTTCTACTTGTGGCTGGGAAGTAGAAGCTTGTTCCTTGTCTTTTACTGGTGGTGGAAGTGGATTCGTCGACAAAATAGGTGATTGTTGTTGCGCTGGGAAATCATGAGCATTTTTTGGAATTTGCTGCTTTGTTGCTTGTACAGGGGGCACTTTCAATGGCTCCATCTTAGTCGGATCTACCAACATTGGTTTCTTTTCGCTGTGTGTCAGTATTGCTATATGTTCCTCCAGAGACTCCATGGAAGTAAGATCCACTTCTCGAATCATGTTTACATGGCTCCCTGTAATAACTTGCAAATAATTTTGGTGGACCATGCAAGTGGACTCATCATGTGGGTCATTGCAGGAAGAACACCGGTAAGATGGCTCATGTGAAACTTCAGAAGGGCCAGCCTCTTCACTTACCATAATTGCTGAGTTCCTTTCAGGTACTTTCTCCATAGCCTTGCTAGGAGCAAGTTGTTCTAGTTACTGTCGACATAAATATTTGTGGCTGATAGTTCATTTTTGCCTCTCTCCGTTCCATAGATGTCACCTTGTTAGTGAGAGATCTCATAGCTGACTAAATTTATTGTAACATAGCCAATTGAGGATCTGGGTAGCCTCCACTCATTGTCGTTTGGTCAATGATGGATACCACAATGTCTCTTTGGCTTGTTCCTTTGTTTCTTCTTGTGGCTGAGAAGTAGAAGCTTGTTCCTTGTCTTTTACTGGTGGTGGAAGTGGTTTCGTCGACAAAACAGGTGATTGTCGTTGTGTTGGGAAATCATGAGCCTTTGTTGGCATTTGCTGCTTTGTTGCTTGTATAGGGGGCACTTTCAATGGCTCCATCTTAGTCGGATCTACCAACATTGGTTTCTTGCCGTTGCATGTCAATATTGCTATATGTTCCTCCAAAGACTCCACGGAAGTAAGATCCACCTCTCGAATCATGTTTACACGACTCCCTATAAGAACTTGCAAATAATTTTGGTGGACCATGCAAGTGGACTCATCATGTGGGTCATTACAGGAAGAACACCAGTAAGATGGCTCATGTGAAACTTCGAAGGGCCGACCTCTTCACTTACCAGAATTGTTGAGTTCCTTTCAGGTACTTTCTCCATAGCCTTGCTAGGAGCAAGTTGTTCTCTAGTTACCGTCGACATAAATCTTCATGGCTGATAGTTCCTTTCCACCTCTCTTCGTTCCATAGATGTCACCTTGTTAGTGAGAGATCTCATAGCTGACTGAATTTATTGTAACATAGCCAATTGAGGATCTGGGTAGCCTCCACTCATTGTCATTTGGTCAATGATGGATACCACAATGTCTCTTTGGCTTGTTCCTTTTTTTTTGCTTGTGGCTGAGAAGTAGAAGCTTGTTCCTTGTCTTTTACTGGTGGTGGAAGTGGTTTCGTCGACAAAACAGGTGATTGTCGTTGTGTTGGGAAATCATGAGCCTTTGTTGGCATTTGTTGCTTTGTTGCTTATATAGGGGGCACTTTCAATGGCTCCATCTTAGTCGGATCTACCAACATTGGTTTCTTGTTGTTGCATGTCAATATTGCTATATGTTCCTCCAAATACTCCACGAAAGTAAGATCCACTTCTCGAATCATGTTTGCATAGCTCCCTATAAGAACTTGCAAATAATTTTGGTGGACCATGCAAGTGGACTCATCATGTGGGTCATTGCAGGAAGAACACCAGTAAGATGGCTCATGTGAAACTTCAGAAGGGCCAGCCTCTTCACTTACCAGAATTGTTGAGTTCCTTTCAGGTACTTTCTCCATAGCCTTGCTAGGAGCAAGTTGTTCTCTAGTTACTGCCAGCATAAATCTTCATGGCTGATAGTTCCTTTTCACCTCTCTTCGTTCCATAGATGTCACCTTGTTAGTGAGAGATCTCATAGCTGACTGAATTTATTGTAACATAGCCAATTGAGGATCTGAGCTTGAGGATACAGGCGATGTCAATAAAGGTAATGGAACCTATGGGGAAGGTAATGCAGGAGTTGGAAGTGGAGGGGCTAACCGTGAAATGCTCGGTGCAGGCAACTGAGGAATAGTTAGAATAGGAAGCTGAGGAACTGGAATGGGTGCGATCTGAGGCACACTTGAGCTCCATGATGGGGTAGGATACATGGAAGGCATGGGCTATGAAAGCAAACCAGAGTACAAATACTTAGGAAGATCAGGTATGATAGGCATTATTACCTTTGGAGGAAGCCTACCTATAGCAATAAAATTAGCTTCTTCCTTTAATGCTTGTTCGAACAGCTCTAGAAATGTAGTCACGTTGGACTACCGAATAGCCCAATCGATGTCTGTGTTAAACGCTCTGAGGTAATAAAATGTAGCTAACTCATCAGCAGGCCGAAGACCATCAGGAATTATCTGCTAGCTTCTGGTAAATCTGACATTGAAGTCAGCTATATCTTCCTGCGGGTGCCTTTGAATTACATTAAATTGATGCAATAAAGAGTATGGATCAGCTTGTTCATGAAAATTTTTGACTAACAATTCTCCTAATTGATCCCATGATGTAATGGTGCCTGACTGCAATGCTCGGTACCAATACAACAATTTACCTCTCAATGATAACACCAACAACTTTATCATCACATCTTTGTCAGTTATGTCATGAATTGCCACCAAAGAGGCTACATCATTAATATGCTCATAAGCAGTCTTACCAGTACCATCATAGGTCGGCAAAGCTTTCAAAGCAGCTTGAGGAACTGGATTTTGTGCCAATAAATTCAAGGCTCTCGAACCATTCCATGCCGAGAACTTCCTTGGAGGATGCTGAGCCATTTGGGCTATTGGATCTGGATATAAGAAGCTTGTAGTAGTACTGGGAGGAGTCGGGGATGGCACAAACTGACCTATAGCCTGTGATGAAATAGCAAATGATGGATTCACAGGGCTTACCAATCTTGGGCGCTCCCTCCAGTTCTGAACATCAATCTCAAAGAATTCGACTGGATCTTCCGATTCTTTGGCACTTGATCTCGTGATCATGAAGCAAATATTTTCACCAGATTCATAATTAGAACTTTCCAGGTACAATCACCTTCAACAGAGTCACCAGATGAACTTACAATCTTCGCTTTAAGGTCAAGACAGTTCATCAAGATCTTGATTCCTCCGGGTATCAATTTGAAATAATACTTGTCTCACCGATTGTGGATCTTTGAGAGACAGAAATAGTCTATCCCATCGGGCGTGCCAAAAACTATTGGTCATAAATCTGCCATAGGAAAGGATTTTAACATAAATGCACCCTAGACCCGACCAACATTGAAAGGCCGAGAGAAAAAAATGTCTCCCGGACCAATCTCCAGAGAGGGCTGGTTCCCTTACTAAATATAAGCTTGATGAAGACTAGAGTTGCAGGAAAGAAATAGGAAATATGCAGAAAGAAATGAGAAATTACGAAAAGAGATGGGAAATGTAGCCACAGGCTGAATTTATCAGATCTAGAAAGATTAGTAGCAGATAACCTCAAGCACACTAACAACATATAATGAAAGATAGTGACATAATTTACTTACAACCTTGCATAGATAACCTCCAAAATCACATTCTAGAACTCACTTCCTCATTAGCAATATTTAAACTCAGACACAGAATTCAAATTTAGCAGCAGATAAGAAATACGAGCATAAATGAGGAATGCATACGATAGAAGGAAAAACACATAGAAAGTTGCTTGCAAAACCAGAGGCCAAATATCTTTCATTCATGCAAAGAACTTGAAAAGTTTTTAGCAAAAGTCTCTCTCGATGC
The DNA here is from genome assembly GCA_028583015.1 of Wollemia nobilis. NCBI lineage: Eukaryota > Viridiplantae > Streptophyta > Pinopsida > Araucariales > Araucariaceae > Wollemia > Wollemia nobilis. The sequence goes on from JAQPPZ010003275.1 coordinate 362,851, forward strand.
CTCTTTCTGAGATATACATTGATATTTATAGAGGTCTTGCCTCTTTGTAGCATTTAAAACATGAAACGGACTTTCTTGAGATCTACAAAATGTGCAACAGAAATAAGGAAATGATCCCCTTAAACCAGCATTGGAGAAGACAGAAATTGAATGAAACAAGGAACCGGTCGTCTTCATTAAATGGTTGTTCTCGGAGCATGCTTGGACCGTTAGAAAATAATGAATGAAAGCTTTAAATAATGGAGGCATCTTCAATTCTGGTGGCTTTGAAAGCTACAGGCCTGAGCACGTTCTTCTATCTTGCATGCATTGGAAAGCAGCAAAATATTAAATTTTGGAGTGCTTTTAATCTTTGGAAATCGCAATACTTCATCGGATCATTGAACTGCTTTCTGGCACGAAACCATGACAGGTCGCAAAAACACGACATGTCACGAAATCATGAAATTTTCCTTCTCCGTATGCTTTTGCTATTTTGGGTCACGAAAACCAAACATGTCACGAAATCGTGACATATTTGGCTCTTTGTTCTCCTTCGTCACCTTAGGTCATGAAAACACGACACGTTGCAAAATCATGATGTTTCGTACTATTCTTCTCCTTCCTTGCTTTGCTCTCGCAAAACTATGACTTGTCATGATTTCACGACATTTTTCCCCATGTTGTCCTTTCACTGTTTCGAACCACGAAAACGCGACAAGTCACGATTTCGCTACATCTTTCTCTCTTTTGGCTTTCTCTTTGCTCCTCGTCATGAAAATGCGACATGTCACGAAATCGTGATGTCTTCTACTTCCTATGCCCTTCTCTTCTTTATACCCACAAAACTAGAACATGTCACGAAATCATGACATTCCGTACCATTTTTTTCTTTCTGCGCTTTCACATCGCGAAAACAAGACATGTCACGAAATCGCGACATCCTTCTCTCGTTTAGCCTTTTCTCCACAATGTCGTAAATTTGTGATGTTTCCTTGCTTTATCTACTGTTGCCGCTTTCTGTCATGATATCACGACGTCTTTCATGCCTTATGCTTTTTCTTTAACTTGACCGCGATAATGCGACATGTGGCTATATCGCGACGTTTTTACATTTTGCTCCTTGTTCACTTTTCTGTCGTGATATCGTGACGAGGTTCATTTTCATTGCCCTTTGCTCAATTATGTCACAATTTCACAACCTTTTCTATCACTCTGCTCCATGGCCATCGCAAGTCGCGAAAACACGACATGTCATGATTTCGTGATAATTTTACTACTCTGCCTTCGTTGACCACTTTGACTACGATTTTGAAACACGTTGCGATATCGCGACATTCTCTGGCTTTGCTTCTCTCTCCTCAAAAAACCTGTAATAACACAACATGTCATGATATCGCAATAGTTTTGAACCCGTGCTCTCCATGCTATTTTTGGTCGTGATATCACAACATTCTTCGAACTTAGCTGTTTTGGGACCAAAACTCGTAGAGAAACTATTAGGAGTGAGAACTTCAACAATTTATGCATGAAAAAGCAACAATCAAAATAATGTGGCAAAAATGCCAACAGGTCCACAAACTAAATCAAAGGGGATTGGTGCCTCCTATGGAAAAAATTCCATGAACTTGAGCATAGGGGATTGGTGTCTCCTTTGGGTTGGTGCCCATAAACATTGTAATAGGGAATTGGTTCCCAAGATATTTTTTGAGAAAATTTATAAGAAATATTTTCTTCGTGGGCGTAGCCCACATTGGGTGAACCACATTAAATCTATGTCTCTTATTTATGTGATGATATGTGCATTGTTTCATTATTGCAATTGATAATATTGGATGATATTGCTTTGGAAAGAAAAGTAAAATATTGATATTTTACTATTCACCCCCCTCTCAGTATAAGCTTGTGTTCTTCAATTGGTATCAAAGTGGGTTCCTTCGTGAAAGCCTAACAGCTTGAAGGAAGATCTTACAGGAACACACATGGCTCATAAGGAAGGGTTTTTATCAAATAAGGCTCCATTATCTGATGGGACTAACTATGCTTTCTGGAGTGCGAGGATGAAGACTTATTTTATGGCACATGGATATGATACATGGTAATCTATTGAGAATGGATTCACACCATATGCAACTCCTCCTATAGATGCAAGTGGAAAGAAACAATATGAATATAATTCCAAGGCAATGAATGCAATTTTGAGTGGGTTATGTGAATCAAAGTTTGTGAAAGTCATGCAATGTACTTCAGCAAAATAAATGTGGGATAAATTACAAAGAACATATGAAGGAGATGACAAGGTCAAAATGGTAAAACTTCAAACACATAGAAGGAAGTTTGAAGACTTGAAGATGAAAGATGATGAAGATATTGCTATGTATCTACTTCGTGTTGATGAGGTTGTCAACACTATTCATGGACTTGGAGAAAATATTGAGGAATCTACTATTTTTCAGAAAATATTGAGGTCACTCCCTATGAGGTATGATGCAAAGGTTTCAACAATAGAAGAGATGAAGGATCTAAAAAATTTAAGCATGGATGAGCTACATGGAATTCTCACAACCTATGAGATGAGGACAGAAAAAGAACAAACATAAAAAAGAGAGGCAACATTCAAAGCTTCAAATAAGGAAAAGGATAAAGAACAAGAATCAAGTAGTGAAGAAGAGGCTAACTTTGTGAGAAGAAATAAGAAGGGTCCAAGAAAACACAAAAGTATGCAGACTGTGAAATGTTTTAGTTGTGGTAACATTGGTCACTATGCAACTAATTATCCACAAAATGGAGGTAGTAGTAGTGAAGAAGAAAATTATTACAAGAAAAATAAGGAAAGAAAGTTTTATTATGAAAATAAAAATAGGCATGGTCAAGGCAAGCATGAGAAGATATTTCAAAGGCACAAGAAGAGTTTTTATGTTGAAGAAGAAAGCAATGCTTCAAGTGAAAGTGATGAGAACTTCTACGATAGTGAAAAGGAAGAAATCCTATTTTTGGCCATAGAAGAGAATGAAGATGCTCCTATTGTCAAAGACCAATAAGAAGAGAAAGAATATGCTCTTGTGATTAAAGACCTAGAAAAAGAGAAAGATTCATAAAATGAAGAAGAAACCATGGTTAACATAGAGGAGGAACTTATTGCTGCTCTTGGAGAATTGAAAAGGGTTAGAAAGAAGAATTCAGAATTGAAGGCTCAAGTTCAAGAGGATGAGGAAACAAAGACAAAGCTCCTACAAGATCTCATAGACTTAAAAGTGAAGGTTGAAGAGGCAAAGAAAGTTGAAGAAGGTATGGTTGAATAGTTAAAGGTAAAAGAACTAGAATGTGAAAGACTAGAACATGAAGTTGACATTCTAAGGAAGGGACTTGAGAAATTCAATAATAAGATATATCAGTTTAGGAAAATCTCAAAATATTTGGATGATATTATCAAAACATAGAGATCTCCATTTATGAATACTGGACTTGGTTATGAGGAAGGTCAAGAAGAGGAGTCAAGCTCAAAAGAAATAGAAGCATCAAAGAAGGTATTTGAAGAAGAGCCTAAGACCTATACTGATAAGTTGAGAAGTGGTAGTATCAAAGAGGAAGCAAACAAAGAATCATTAAGGAACAGGGACCATCATAAGAAAAGCAAAGAAAGAACCATGAGATCAAGGCAAGATGAATATTTCTTCCAAGGTTATTGTTTCTCATGTAATCATTTTGGTCATAAAGCTATACATTGTAGGGTTCATGATAAAAATTATTATGGCTTCAACAAGAGAAATTTCAAGTCACTTGCACTTTCCAAGGACTACAACATCATGTGTTTCAATTGCAATAATTTTGTTCATAAAGCTATACATTGCAGGGTTTATGGTAAGAATGATTATAGCTTCACCAAGAATTCATTTGCACCTTTCAAGGACTACAACATCAGGTGTTACAATTGCAAGAATTTTGGGCATAGAGCAAAGTGGTGTAGAACATAATTTTTAGAGCTTCCAAAGACAAGCAAGAAGAAGGATAGTCAAAATGTTCAAAGAGGTATGACTTCAAAAGTTTGGAAAAATATTGAAAAAGAAGAAGAGCATTGTAATTTGGGAGTAGATTTACTCCCATCCCATAATTAATCACCTCAAGGAAAGGAGGTGGTGAGGGGGCTATGCTAAAAGTGTCTTATTCTTATCCCCAAGGAGCCCTTTGCCATTGATGTCAAAGGGGGAGAGAATTCAGTGAGGGGGCAACTTCTCAGGGGGAGCAGTATTGGAATTCAGTTGCAGTAAAAGAAGATTTTTTTTTGAAGGGTTACCATAAATGACAAAGGGGGAAATTGTTGGAAATATTGAGTTGTCATTGATGTCAAAGGTGCATGATAGTCAAGGCAAAAATATTCCCCATGGTTTTGATGAATAGCAAGCAATGGACAAAATTCAAAAGCAAGGTATATCTCCAAAGTATTTTTCTAAGAGAAGGATTAATAATATTTAAATGTCAAATTTAAATATTATGAAGAAGGACAAGGTTTAAAAGGTTTTATTATAATTGCTTGAAAAATATTTAAAGACCACAAGAGGAGGCAAAGGTTTAAAGACAAAGATTTATTTCCAAGGGCCAAAGGTTTAAAGATTATAATATTTAAATCTTTTAGATTTAAAATATTATAATCAAAAGAAGGCTTAAAAAGAAAGAGCGCCAAAATTTATTAGAGGCTATATGAAAGTCAAAAATCAAAAAGTAAAATATGAGCATCGACGTCATTGTGAAAGGAGGCATATGCATATAAATAATGCACTAAACATTGGTTTGGCTAAGGTTGAAGAGCGTGCATTCGAATATCATTCATTGTGGTGAGTGTGAACGATAGAAAATAAGGAGGAGAAGCGTAGCCCCTTGACGTCATCCATCGGGGTAGCCCAAGCGGTGGTTTGACTTGTGCCAAGTCACTACGAGGAAGAAGGTGTGAGGTTCGAAACTCACTAGCACTAGTTTTGACGTGTTTTATTGCCTTGGAGAGCATGATGAAGGAGACAAATTGGTAGTGCTACATATTTTGTTTCAATCGGGTGGCTAGCCCAGTTGGTCGTTGAGCTAGCACTAAGGCACTAGGGGTAGGAAGGTCGTAGGGTCAAATTCGAGCAGGTTCTATTTTTCTTGGTAGAGTGGAAAAATACTTTTGGACAAAGGAGTGCTTCAAATATTTTATGTTGCATTGTGGTTACTACCCACTGGGGTAGCCCAGCTAGTTACCAAGCCTTGGCTTGGGTGCTGCATTGGCAGAGGTCATGGTTTCGATTCTCCTTGCGCTCGTGGGGCTTGTTGGTTGAGGTATGGGCGCCAAAATTTTGATTTAATTTTTTATGAAATGATATAGTTCATTGGCCTTGTGTTGATTAAAATAAGGACAAAAATTTGTGAGAGAAGGAGATAGTCACTGGTTAGTTGTTGATTAAACAAAGGGAAATTTTTATTTTTATTTTATCTAAGAAAAGGAGTTATAAGGTGTATTAAGGACTAGTTGAAAGTGTAATTTTTGGCATGTGAAAATTAGATACAAGGTGGTTTTGGTATTGTTTGAAAAGTGTGATTATTGCATGTTAGAAAAGGGGATATAAGGTGTATTGTGGATTATTTGAAAGTTGTAATATTGCATATTTTAAAAGGAGATATAAGGTATTATTTTTAAAGCTTTATTGTGCACATTTTTGGGAAGGTTAATGTGGATGATTTGAAAAGGAGATTTGCTAACTAGTTCTTGAAGTGGCACTAGAAAAGAAAATTATTTTGTTAAGACAGGTTTTGAAGGCACATCATCATCAAGGCAGTTTTAGAGGTATGGTGATCTAACTCCTTCTCTAGGTGGTTTTTGGTTGAAGAAAATATATTGAGTTGTCATATGTTTGGAGGTATAAGGATTGATTGATTGTGCAATTGCTTGAATGAAATTAGGAATATATGTGCAAGGGTTTGAGATCAAGGATGTGCATTGGTTATGTTTGAAATTGGAAATAAATTGATGAAACTTATAGATCAGTTTTGAGAGAAAACTTGTGCATTGGTTTTGAGTGATATTGGAAATGAAAGTGCAAGAGTTATAGATCAGTTTTGTGAAAGCAAATTTGTGCATCTTCATGATTGAATTTGTGAGTAGATGAAAAGAATAGACTTGTGTATTATTCATGATTGATTTTGTGAGTAGATGAGAAGGACTTGTGCATTGTGATTGGTTTTGAAGTAAGGTGCAACTCAACAATAACCAGGTCAGTTATCAAGTGTTAGACTAGAGCTACCTTTAGAATGCAATAAATGTGAGACATGTGAAAGTGACAGACTTAATGTATGTGAAGAACATATTGAGCATTTGTTAGTGCATATCATTCTCTATATGTTCAAGAGGTTAAATGAATTCTGGGTAGAATATGTCTAAACTGCTTTAGTTGAAGAAAGCACATTGAATATTAGATAAAGCACTTGATGACATCATTATGCAAGATTTGGGAATAGATGAACATTATTTGTATACAAGATATGAGCAGGTTTGAGTAGGATCTAAGAGTATATTTGAGCAGGTTTTGATGAGAATATTTGAGCAAGCCTTGTGTATAGGCTTGGAGCAGATTTGAGCAGGTTTTAGTGAGCATATTTGAGCAAGCCTTGTATGTAGGCTTGGAGCAGATTTGAGCAAGTTTTGGTGAGCAGATTTGAGCAAGCCTTGTGTGTAGGCTTGGAGTAGATTTGAGTAGGTTTTGTGAGTAGATTTGAGCAAGCCTTATGTGTAGGCTTGGAGCATATTTGAGCAAGCCTTGTGAGTAGGCTTGAAGTAGATTTGAGCAAAGGATTGGTGTATCCTATGGATAGAGGTCATGAACAGAGAAAGGAGATTGGTGTCTCTATGGATAGAGGTCCACAAACTAGAGTAAAGGGGATTGGTGTCTCCTATGGATAGAGGTCCACAAACTAGAGAAAGAGATTGGTGTCTCTATGGATAGAGGAACAGAAAAGGGGATTGGTGTCTCCTATGGATAGAGGTTCAAAACCAGAGAAAGAGATTGGTGTCTCCTATGGATAGAGGTCCACAAACCAGAGCAGAGGGGATTGGTGTCTCCTATGGATAGAGGTCCATGAACCAAAGAAAAGGGGATTGGTGTCTCCTATGGATAGAGGTCCATAAACTAGAGCAAAGGGATTGGTGTCTCCTATGGATAGAGGTCCATGAACTTGAGCATAGGGGATTGGTGTCTCCTTTGGGTTGGTGCCCATAAACATTGTAATAGGGAATTGGTTCCCAAGAGATTTGTTGAGAAAATTTATAAGAAATATTTTCTCCGTGGATGTAGCCCACATTGGGTGAACCATGTTAAATCTGTGTCTCTTATGTGTGTGATGATCTGTGCATTGTTTCATTATTGCAATTGATAATATTGGATAATACTACTTTGGAAAGAAAAGTAAAAGTTTTATCTTATACTGTTCACCCCCCTCTCAGTATAAGCTTGTGTTCTTCAATTGGTATTAGAGCGGGTTCCTTCGTGAAAGCCTAACAACTTGAAGGAAGATCTTACAAGAACACACATGGCTCATAAGGAAGGGTTTTCATCAAATAAGGCTCCATTGTTTGATGGGACTAACTATGCTTTCTGGAGTGTGAGGATGAAGACTTATTTGATGGCACATGGATATGATACATGGCAATCTATTGAAAATGGATTCACACCCTCTACAACTCCTCCTACAGATGCAAGTGGTAAGAAACCATATGAAGATAATGCCAAGGCAATGAATGCAATTTTGAGTGGGTTATGTGAATCAGAGTTTGTGAAAGTCATGCAATGTACTTCAACAAAATAAATGTGGGATAAGTTACAAAGAACATATGAAGGAGATGACAAGGTCAAAATGGCAAAACTTCAAACACACAGAAGGAAGTTTGAAGACTTGAAGATGAAATATGATGAAGATATTGCTATGTATCTACTTCATGTTGATGAGGTTGTCAACACTATTCGTGGACTTGGAGAAAATATTGAGGAATCTACTATTGTTCAAAAAATATTAAGGTCACTCCCTATGAGGTATGATGCAAAGGTTTCAGCAATAGAAGAGATGAAGGATCTCAAAAATTTAAGCATGGATGAGTTACATGGAATTCTCATAACCTATGAGATGAGGATAGAAAAAGAACAAACATCAAAAAGAGAGGTAACATTCAAAGCTTCAAAGAAGGAAAAGGATAAAGAACAAGAATCAAGTGATGAATCAAGTAGTGAAGAAGAGGCTAACTTTGTGAGAAGAAATAAGAAGGGTCCAAGAAAACACAAAAGTATGCAGACTGTGAAATGTTTTAGTTGTGGTAACATTGGTCACTATGCAGCTAATTATCCACAAAATGGAGGTAGTAGTAGTGAAGAAGAAAAGGATTACAAGAAAAATAAGGAAATAAAGTTTTATTATGAAAATAAAAATAGGTATGGTCAAGGAAAGCATGAGAAGAAGATATTTCAAAGGCACAAGAAGAGTTTTTATGTTGAAGAAGCAAGCAGTGCTTCAAGTGACAGTGATGAGAACTTCTCCGATAGTGAAAAGGAAGAAATCCTATTTTTGGCCATAGAAGAGAATGAAGATGCTCCTATTGTCAAAGACCAAGAAGAAGAGAAAGAAGATGCTCTTGTGATTAAAGACCTAGAAAAAGAGAAAGATTCAAAAAATGAAGAAGAAACCATGGTTAACATAGAGGAGGAACTTATTGTTGCTCTTGGAGAATTGAAAAGGGTTAGAAAGAAGAATTCAGAATTGAAGGCTCAAGTTCAAGAGGATGAGGAAACAAAGACAAAGCTCCTACAAGATCTCATAGACTTAAAAGTGAAGGTTGAAGAGGTAAAGAAAGTTGAAGAAGGTATGGTTGAACAGTTAAAGGCAAAAGAACTAGAATGTGAAAGACTAGAACATGAAGCTGACATTCTAAGGAAGGGACTTGAGAAATTCAATAATAAGATATATCAGTTTAGGAAAAGCTCAAAATATTTGGATGATATTATCAAAACACAGAGATCTCCATTTATGAAGACTGGACTTGGTTATGAGGAAGGTCAAGAAGAGGAGTCAAGCTCAAAATAAATAGAAGCATCAAAGAAGGTATTTGAAGAAGAGCCTAAGACCTATACTGATAAGTTGAGAAGTGGTAGTATCAAAGAGGAAGAAAACAAAGAATCATTAAGGAACAGGGACCATCACAAGAAAAGCAAAGAAAGAACCATGAGATCAAGGCAAGATGAATATTTCTTCCAAGGTTATTGTTTCTCATGTAATCATTTTGGTCATAAAGCTATACATTGCAGGGTTCATGATAAAAATGATTATGGCTTCAACAAGAGAAATTTCAAGTCACTTGCACTTTCCAAGGACTACAACATCATGTGTTTCAATTGCAATAATTTTGGTCATAAAGCTATACATTGCAAGGTTTATGGTAAGAATGATTATAGCTTCACCAAGAATTCATTTGCACCTTTCAAGGACTACAACATCAGGTGTTACAATTGCAAGAATTTTGGGCATAGAGCAAAGTGGTGTAGAACAAAATTTTGGAGCTTCCAAAGACAAGCAAGAAGAAGGATAGTCAAAATGTTCAAAGAGGTATGACTTCAAAAGTTTGGAAAAATATTGAAAAAGAAGAAGAGCATTGTAAGTTGGGAGTAGCTTTACTCCCATCCCATAATTAATCACCTCAAGGAAAGGAGGTGGTGAGGGGGCTATGCTAAAAGTATCTTATTCTTAGCCCCAAGGAGCCCTTTGCCATTGATGTCAAAGGGGGAGAGAATTCAGTGAGGGAGTATCTTCTCAAGGGGAGCAATATTGGAATTCAGTTGCAGCAAAAGAAATATTTTTTGAAGGGTTGCCATCAATGACAAAGGGGGAGATTGTTGGAAATATTGAGTTGTCATTGATGTCAAAGGTGCATGATAGTCAAGGCAAAAATATTCCCCATGGTTTTGATGAATAGCAAGCAATGGAAAAAATTCAAAAGCAAGGTATATCTCCAAAGTATTTTTCTAAGAGAAGGATTAATAATATTTAAATGTCAAATTTAAATATTATGAAGAAGGACAAGGTTTAAAAGGTTTTATTATAATTTCTTGAAAAATATTTAAAGACCACAAGAGGAGGCAAAGGTTTAAAGACAAATATTTATTTCCAAGGGCCAAAGGTTTAAATATTATAATATTTAAATATTTTAGATTTAAAATATTATAATCAAAAGAAGGCTTAAAAAGAAAGAGCGCCAAAATTTATTAGAGGCTATATGAAAGTCAAAAATCAAAAAGTAAAATATGAGCATCGACGTCATTGTGAAAGGAGGCATATGCATATAAATAATGCACTAAACATTGGTTTGGCTAAGGTTGAAGAGCATGCATTCAAAGATCATTCATTGTGGTGAGTGCGAATGGTAGAAAATAAGGAGGAGAAGCATAGCCCCTTGACGTCATCCACCGGGGTAGCCCAAGTGGTGGTTTGACTTGTGCCAAGTCACTGCGAGGAAGAAGGTGTGAGGTTCAAAACTCACTGGTGCCAGTTTTGACATGTTTTATTGCCTTGGAGAGCGTGACAAAGGAGACAAATTGGTAGTGTTGCATATTTTGTTTCAATCGGGTGGCTAGCCTAGTTGGTCGTTGAGCTAGCGCTAAGGCGCTAGGGGTAGGAAGGTCGTAGGGTCGAATTCAGGCAGGTTCTGTTTTGCTTGGTAGAGTGGAAAAATGCTTTTGGACAAAGGAGTGCTTCAAATATTTCATGTTGCATTATGGTTACTACCCATTGGGGTAGCCCAGCTGGTTACCAAGCCTTGGCTTGGGCATTGCATTGGTAGAGGTCACGATTTCGATTCTCCTTGCGCTCGCGGGGCTTGTTGGTTGAGGTATGGGTGCCAAAATTTTGATTTAAATTTTTTATGAAATGATATAGTTCATTGGCCTTGTGTTGATTAAAATAAGGACAAAAATTTGTGAGAGAAGGAGATAGTCATTGGTTAGTTGTTGATTAAACAAAGGGAAATTTTTGTTTTTATTTTATCTAAGAAAAGGAGTTATAAGGTGTATTAAGGACTAGTTGAAAGTGTAATTTTTGGCATGTGAAAATTAGATACAAGGTGGTTTTGGTATTGTTTGAAAAGTGTGATTATTGCATGTTAGAAAAGGGGATATAAGGTGTATTGTGGATTATTTGAAAGTTGTAATATTGCATATTTTAAAAGGAGATATAAGGTATTATTTTTAAAGCTTTATTGTGCACATTTTTGGGAAGGTTAATGTGGATGATTTGAAAAGGAGATTTGCTAACCAGTTCTTGAAGTGGCACTAGAAAAGAAAATTATTTTGTTAAGATAGGTTTTGAAGGCACATCATCATCAAGGTAGTTTTAGAGGTATGGTGATCTAACTCCTTCTCTAGGTGGTTTTTGGTTGAAGAAAATATATTGAGTTATCATATGTTTGGAGGCATAAGGATTGATTGATTGTGCAATTGCTTGAATGAAATTGGGAATATATGTGCAAGGGTTTGAGATCAAGGATGTGCATTGGTTATGTTTGAAATTGGAAATAAATTGATGAAACTTATAGATCAGTTTTGAGAGCAAACTTGTGCATTGGTTTTGAGTGATATTGGAAATGAAAGTGCAAGAGTTATAGATCAATTTTGTGAAAGCAAATTTGTGCATCTTCATGATTGACTTTGTGAGTAGATGAAAAGAATAGACTTGTGCATTATTCATGATTGATTTTGTGAGTAGATGAGAAGGACTTGTGCATTGTGATTGGTTTTGAAGTAAGGTGCAACTCAGCAATAACTAGGTCAGTTATCAAGTGTTAGACTAGAGCTACCTTTAGAATGCAATAAATGTGAGACATGTGAAAGCGATAGACTTAATGTATGTGAAGAACATATTGAGCATTTGTTAGTGCATATCATTCTCTATATGTTCAAGAGGTTAAACGAATTTTGGGTAGAATATGTCTAAACTGCTTTAGTTGAAGAAAGCACATTGAAGATTAGATAAAGCACTTGATGACATCATTATGCAAGATTTGGGAATAGATGAACATTGTTTGTATACAAGATATGAGCAGGTTTTGGTGAGAAAATTTGAGCAAGCCTTATGTGTAGGCTTGGAGCAGATTTGAGCAAGTTTTAGTGAGCATATTTGAGCAAGCCTTGTGTGTAGGCTTGGAGTAGATTTGAGTAGGTTTGGTGAGCAGATTTGAGCAAGCCTTGTGTGTAGGCTTGAAGCATATTTGAGCAGGTTTTGGTGAGCAAATTTGAGCAAGCCTTGTGTGTAGGCTTGGAGCAGATTTGAGTAGGTTTTGAGAAATTTGAGCAAGCCTTGTGAGTAGGCTTGGAGCAGATTTGAGCAAGCCTTGTGAGTAGGCTTGAAGTAGATTTACAAAGGGGACTGGTGTCTCATATGGATAGAGGTCCATGAACCAGAGCAAAGGGATTGGTGTCTCCTATGGATAGAGGTCCATGAACCAAGAAAAAGGATTGGTGTCTCCTATGGATAGAGGTCCACAAACTAGAGCAAAGGGGATTGGTGTCTCCTATGGATAGAGGTCCATAAACCAGATAAAGAGGATTGGTGTCTCCTATGGATAGATGTCCACAAACCAAAGCAAAGGGGATTGGTGTCTCCTATGGATAGAGGTCCATAAACTAGAGCAAATGGGATTGGTGTCTCCTATGGATAGAGGTCCACAAACCAGAGCAAAGGGGATTGGTGTCTCCTATGGATAGAGGTCCACAAACTAGAGAAAAGGGGATTGGTGTCTCCTATGGATAGAGGTCCATGAACTTGAGCATAGGGGATTGGTGTCTCCTTTGGGTTGGTGCCCATAAACATTGTAATAGGGAATTGGTTCCCAAGAGATTTGTTGAGAAAATTTATAAGAAATATTTTCTCCGTGGATGTAGCCCACATTGGGTGAACCACGTTAAATTTGTGTCTCTTATGTGTGTGATGATCTGTGCATTGTTTCATTATTGCAATTGATAATATTGGATAATACTACTTTGGAAAGAAAAGTAAAATTTTTTATCTTATATTTTTCACCCCCTCTCAGTATAAGCTTGTGTTCTTCAAAAACAACATTAGCAAATCAAACATGACCATAAGCATGATTATAACGATCATCACAAAAACAATCATAATATTTTGCATTACACATAACCATAAAAATCAAATACCAAAAAGAATAGTAGTAGTATATATAATCTCTCAAAAAAGTACATAAGGTACAAAATTCAATTGGAATACCATAATCAAAACCAACATACTCAGTCACTAGGGGGTATACCACAATCGATTGGAGTGTCTGATAGAACATCATCTACTAAGATGCTAAGATAGCCTCTACCTATGCCACCATCAGTACACTCAGTAATGCACTGCTCCCAAAGGATTGGCTTGAAGCCCCACTCCTCATCTAGTGATACTGTGACTATGTCTAACAAGATACCCCATGTCCTTGTATCCAAGCTAACAAATCCTGAGCCTACCCTAATAGAGTCTGCGACTATGCAAGATATACCTCTAAGGACTAAATATGGCTCACCTAAATGTTGATATAACTCCTTAGGCAGACATTATCTGACCACATAGTAGGAAAATCTACCACACTGCTTGACTCCTCAACCTCCATAGCAGTGCCCTTCCTAGAAGAATCTTATCAAGCAACTGAAGGGGTCTCGTACTAAGGATATAATGCAACCTGCTCTGGTGGGGGTACCTACTGCTATGAACCTCCTACCTACTATAACTACCCACTTCCTCCCTTAATATAGAGATCCCTATCTTGCCAAGAGGAACTCTGTATTGTCTCTCTCCTCTTGTTCGATGCCCCTCTCTCCTTAATGGTCTCTATCACTCTCTCTCCTACTATCTAGTAGATCATATTCTAGCCACCTCTTTATAAGCTCAGTGTACCTACTCAACTACACCTCTATCTTGTGTAATCCTCATAGGGAGTATGGTGGCATACCATACAAGGTACCCATCCTCTACTCCTACATCATCCCCCTTAGCAAGTGTGACTACTAGACCATCCTTGTCCATCTCAATAAACCTGTTGAGATTCGATGCTTCGCTAGTAGTCATCGAGTCCTAAGTCACTTGTCGATATGTAAAATCTCATACCTTAATAATCTCCTATACTAACCAAACCTAATGCTACACTCAGTATGCTCGATGCAACTTTATCTCCCCTCTCTCCATCCGGATCCATTGCACTCGTCGTACGTGAGTCAACTCTACACTATCCTCCCCCCATCTAGGATGCCCTCTATAGGATATCCAACAAATGCATGGTATGGTCAACTCATAAACCTTCCACCTGGCCTCATCTAGGCCACTCATCCTCCTCCCTTGACCTCTTGAAGAACCCTAGTGAAACACAATAGGCCATCCATCCTCTATCTATTGATGAGGAAGCCCCTATGGCCTCCTCACTACAATGTGCTCCCAACACCATACCTATAGTAGATATGTGAGTACCAAGCTATGAGCATTCTTGTACATGAAATTAAATAATATCCTATACAAGCAGTAGAGTATAAACGGTCCCCATGCAAACCACTAGAGGGTATCCCACATATTAACTACTACCTCAACTAATCCCCATGGAAGGTATCATCCACTCCGATTGCATGATAGTAACTCTGCAACTATCCCTAATAGCACCTCTATCAGGAAAGACACTCCCTCTATAGCTATTAGACCCTCAACGCTAACCCTACTCTTCTCAATAGGGAAAGATGGATCTCCCATCAACCACCACATAGCCTGAGCTTGGTTCATGGACTGGTAGAAAAAATGACCCTTAATAGGAACTTGAAGGATCCTTTAGAAATCCTCTAAAATTAGGAGTATCTCCTCTATTGGTAGCCAGAAGGTAGAAAATCTCGAATACCACCTCTCTTCAAGAGCTATCAAGAGATAGTAATTTACCTCTATGTGTGGCATCTCAACCACATGTCGTAGGTTCACTGCATCTAATACTATCTTGTCATCAACACTCAGTTTTATGACATGATCATTGAAGCCTTTATATCGCCACTCATGATTCTTAAGAGAAACGCACTGTAAAAATCAAAAGCAAAAACAATAATTAGTAAAATCATAAATTATCAAAAAAATCACAAAAAAATTAAGTAAAAAATTTACATAAAAATTTAAGTTGCAAATTTTACAAATTGGATCTTATTTGCAAATTTGGAGCTATCTAAAAATAGATTTGGATGATCGAATCTACACCAAAAGATTCGAATTTAAAAAATCAAATATTTTCTCAGTCAAATTTAGATGTATAAATTCATTGAAAGTTGCCCGAATAGATGCCATTTCAGATGAATTCGAAGGTCCGAATTTGCAGAAATGGTCTAAATTTATGAATATGGTCGTGCGATGGTAGGCCATGTCCAAAAATCTAAAAATCTAAAAAATAAACCTAAAACTTCAAATAGAAAGGCTACAAATTTGGTTACCCATATCCTAATGTCTGATTTGTTGCTGCTGGCTCGAACTACATCCGCCCGATGCATCGTAGCCTTAATTTATCTAGATCAAAAACTATAGAATAAAAGGGTAAAAATGAATTAGGGTTTTACCCTAATTTTCTATTTATAACCCCTTTTTACCCTAAATTTTGAGTTTTGTAATAAATTTTGAATTTTTCACAAAACTCAAAGGGGGTACTCTAGATAATAAATAATAAAAATAAAATTTGAAAAAACCATTTTGAATTGTAGCATAACTTCCCTTTTCTCTACATCTTTCTTTAACTCATTTATTGCTCATAAATGTGCCAAAGAGGGGGAAAAATGTAGCCATGGAATTTTGACACATTACAAAATTCCCACTTCCTAGTAAACATGTTGTTACTCCCTAACAACGTACCTTCCACCCTTCAACCCCTTGCCTTGATTTTCATGTTGGATAAAACCAAATTTTATTTGTTACCCCTTTTTTCGTGAAATTCTAGCAGATCCGAAAAATTCGGACTAGTTCGAATTTAACTAAATCAAATGTGCACCTAATTTAGGTGCACTATTTGGATTCACACATAATCTAGGCAAACCTAGATTTTCAATGACTTCGGATCCACCCGAATTCTCTTAGATTGGGAAATATCCCAATTTTCCCTAATAGCCTAACCTATTTGTGTCCTCTACCATGATTCCTCGACCTACCTCAGATGATAAATACCATAGGCTACCCTCAGATCAACCTAATGGTGATTTTGTAGCACTTTGGAGGTGGAGAAGCTCTTTCATGATCTTGTTGCAAGTTTTTGTGAAGGGATTTGGCCACCATATCATCATTCTAGTGAGCAGTCAAGACGACAGTCGGTATCATTGAAATTTATGCATCAAATTTAAGTTGAAATCTCATCATTTTGCACCTATATATCTAGATTTTTTATTTACAGTCATGAATTCGGACAGATCTGAATTCACTTTGTATGTTCCAAATTTGCATAGAGATATCATAAACATAAATTGCTAATTTGATTATAATCTTCATAATGGATGTTCTCAACATTGATATAACTTAAGTGCAAATATTTAGTAGATGTTAACCAATTTGTAGGTTCTGATTGTTGGATGTTTTGAGTAAATGAAGTTGTCATTGATGTCAAGAAGGAATGGTCATTAATGTCAAATGTCAATTTCAGTGAGCAGTGCAAGAAGAAGCAATTCCGCAATCAGTGCAGAAAGGAGAACCCGCTTTCAGTTGGTGAAAACCTGGTTCCAGGAAGTCAGATGTGGTCCAAAGTTTAAAGAAGGAGCCCAAATAAATAATATTATAAAAGGGAAGTTTAAAATTAATTATAAATTAATTAATATAATTTTATTTTAAATTAATTTATTAATTAATTTACTTAACTTATAAGTTATTTAAATTAATTATTAATTAATTTTAATATTAATTATAAGTTAATTTATGTTAATTTTAAATAACCCTAAGGTGGGTTATTAGGTCACAATTCAAAAATTTGAATTCGACATTGAACACCAACATGGGGAGCAGAGTATCCAAGTGTGTATAAAAAGGAGATTTCCCCACCTTAGAAAATATACTTAATGACTTCGATTTTAATCTCCATGCTTGTGAAAAATGTGTAAATTATTCTATGAGATCAAGAGGATTTTAATTTGTTTTAAGTGTTAATAAGAGGCAGAGATTTTTCATTCACCAAGGAAGGACCTTGGTCACCAAGCACTTGCTAGCGTAGTTGGCAACCTCGACGAAGGTAAGGCATGAGGACAGCAATCGGTGCAGGTTTGAATCCATAGTAGAGTTGGTTTTTTTGTTTTGTTTGGATATTGATGAGGAATGTTGGTTAAAAGTGAATGAAGCTTCCCTTCCTTCACGTGGGTGCCTATAGCCCATGCAGTGGGCACCAAAGCACTAAGTCACTTGGCGCTTGGGGAGACGGTGGTTCGAATCATTTCGAAACCCTTTTAGGTAGAAGACAAAGGTATGCAATTTGTTGGCGCCAAAAATTTCAAAGGGAATTAGTTGAGTAATTAAAAATTAATTTTTGCATAAATTTATTTGGTTTGTAAGGTTGTAAGGGGAGTTATAAGGTGAATGCAAAATAATATTTTTGTGATATTTGCTTGGGTGTTTGAAAAGGATAATAAGGAGTTTAAGGAAATTGTTTGAATTTTTGTGGTGTTGGATATTATTTTAAAGTTGGATATTATAAGGTGTATCCAAATAATTATTTTTCCATGTATGATTTGATGATTGCTAATTTCAAGAAGGAGTAATAAGGTGTATTTGGGATTGATTATTTTTGTGTTTGAGAAATATTTTGAAAAAGAGTTAGTGTGATATTTTTTCATCTAACCATTGAAATTGGAAAGAAGGGAATTGTGATTGAGATAGGTTTTCTAAGGTCACTTCTACATAAAATAAAATGTATGGGCATATTCTTCTTTGGTTGAAGTGATTGATTGAGGTTTTTTGAAAATAAGATTTGAGTGAAAAGGACTTTGTTAAGTTTTCCTTTTTGAGTGTGTTTTGAATTAATGCTTCAAGGTTTTCTGGAATAAAGAGTTATTGATAAAACCTTGTTTGATAAGCATTGTTGTTGAAGTGAGTGAACTTGAACTAGGGTTTGCAAATATCATGAGTATCATTGTTATGTGAGATTGATTGATAAGCATTGTTGTTGAAGTGATTAGTTGAGTGAACTTGAACTAGGGTTTGCAAAGATCATGAGTATCATTGTTATGTGAGATTGATTGATAAGCATTGTTGTTGAAGTGATTAGTTGAGTGAACTTGAACTAGGGTTTGCAAAGATCATGAGTATCATTGTTATGTGAGATTTATTAATGATAATTGTTGGAGATATTTAAGTGAGTGTTCATATGCTTGGAATAGGGTTTGTGAGCAAGGATTATTTCATTGAGTGATTGGTTGAGTAGAGTTGGTTGAGCCTAGTCAAGTGGATGTGTTGATGTGATAGTTCAAGTTTTGTGAAACAAATTGTTCTATATTCTGAATTGAATTGATAAAAATATTGAGTGTTGATGGATATGAAACATATTGAGTATCTAATAATTCTCTATATTTTTTTGTGATTACAAGTAATTGAGAGTTTTTGGGTGTGAAGCATATTGAGTCTCTAACAATTCTCTATATGTTTCTATGGTAAAAATAAATATTAAAAGTGATTGAGCATTATGGTGAATGTGAAGCATATTGAGTCTCTAACAATTCTCTATATGTTTCTGTGGTAAAAAGAAAGATTGAAAGTGATTGAGCATTGTGATGAATGTGAAGCATATTGAGTCTCTAACAATTCTTTATATGTTTATGTGAGATTGGATAAGTTCTAGTAAGGACTTGTTGAGCATATTGAGACAAGTCTTTGTGAAGATTTGTTGAGAATATTGGACAAGTTCAAGAGAGGACTTGTGGACAGATTAGTGTGAGATTTTTTGGAAGCTTACAAGGCATATTTGAGACAAATATTTGAGAAGACTTGAGAGCAGATTTGATTTATTGATTTGTTCAAACCTTGAGTTAAGGTTTGGGGTAGATCCAGTAGTGTTGATT
Organism: Wollemia nobilis; assembly: GCA_028583015.1. NCBI lineage: Eukaryota > Viridiplantae > Streptophyta > Pinopsida > Araucariales > Araucariaceae > Wollemia > Wollemia nobilis. Next base: position 381,927 of record JAQPPZ010003275.1, read on the forward strand.
TGTGAGTGGATCAAGATTTGTGTTAAGGCTTGAGGATAGATATTGAGTATATATTTGTTATAGACTGAAGGATTATGTTTTGTACATATCAAAGGACATAGATTGGACAAATTTATGCTAGATAGAAGGACTGTGTTTAGTGTATATTTGAGGATAGATATTGGTGTAGATTTGAGGATAGGTTTGTGCCAGATCAAAGACAAAGATTGAGAAAATTTGTGCTAGACCAAAGGACCATGTTTAGTGTAGATTTGAGACAGATATTTGGAGGTGACAGAGTATAGAGTACGATAGTCTCTAGTGGATAGATATCCATTAGCCAAGGTAGTGAGGATAGGTGTCTTCAGTGGATAGAGATCCATTAGCCAGAGTAGTGGGGGAAATAATTCTTCTAGAAGATCGTAAACCAGAGCAAGAGGAGAAAGGAGTTCTCCTATGGATAGATATACATAAACTTGATTAGGGGATTGATGTCTCCTTTGGATAGAGGTCCATAAACATTGTAATAGGGAAATGATTCCCAAGAGATTGATTGAGAAAATTTTAGTGAAATATTTTCTCCGTGGAGTAGCCCACATTGGGTGAACCACGTAAAATTGGTGTCTCTATTATGTGTGGTGATTTATGCATTGCTTTGATTACTGCTATTGATATTGCTATCTATACATTGCATAATATTGATTGGGAAAGAAAAGTAAAAAGTGGTTTTATATTGTTCCCCCCCTCTTAATATAAGCTTGTGTTATTCAATTGGTATCAGAGCGGGTTCCTTCGGAAGAGTTTAACAACTTGAAGGAAAAGCTTTCAAGAACACAATGGATTCTAAGAATGTATCCTTAGATAATTCAACACCAATATTTTATGGAAGTGATTATATATTTTGGATTATGAGAATGAATATTCACCTGATGGCACCTGGAAATAAAATTTGAGAAGTAGTTGAAAATGGATACATACCACCAGTTGATCCACCTACAGATAAAGAAGGTTAGCTTCTACAACATTACAATTCAAAAGCAATGAATGTAATTTTTAGAGGTTTGCATAGAATAGAATCCATAAAAGTTATGCATTGTAAAGATGCAAAAGGAATTTAGGATAAGTTGCAAAGAATATATGAAGGAGATAAAAGTGTCAAAAAGGTAAAGATACGAAATATCAAAGGACAATTTGAATAATTAAGAATGAAGGATGAGAAAAATATTAATACTTATCTACTTCAGGTAGATGAGGTTGTTAATGCCATGCAAGGACTTGGACTTAATGTTGAAGAATCGGATGTTTATGATAAGGTCTTAAGATCTCTTTCAAAGAGATTTAGTCAAAATATTTTTGCTATAGAAGAATAAAAATATGGTGATTCTTTGACAAGAGATATGTTACTTGGTATTCTTATAGCTTTTGAGTTAATAAAAAAAAAGGAACCTAATATTCAGAAGGAAGCATCATTCAAAGCTACTAAGAAGACAAAGGGTAAAAAGTTATATTCAAGCAATGATTCATCCAGTGACAAAGAAGCTAATTATGTCAGAAGGAATAAGGATTCAAGAAGATTTAAAGATGCAAAATATGTTAGATATTTCAATTTTGGAAAGTATGGTCACTATGCAACTGATTTTCAAGAGGATAAAAATAACAACGATGAAGAAAAATAAGATCACAGGAATAGGGAATCATAAATATACAGGCACCAAAAGAAAGGTAAGGATGGACAAAGCAGACAAGGGAAGAATTTATTTCAAATACAAAAGAGGATCTACTATACAAACAAGGCAAGTAAGTACTCAAGTGATAGTGATAATAGTTTCTCAGATAATGATAAAGATGAAATTCTATTTTTGATTGAGAAAAAATAAGTTAAGAAAATGTCACTAATAATTCTTAAGTGTTTTAGATGTGGTAATTTTGGACATCTTGAATATAGTTTTACAAGGAATGATTTCAGTTTCAGTGATGATGAATTTGAGTATGCATTTGAAGGACCAGAAGAGAATATTCTAATGGCACTAGAAGAATAAAATGTGATCCTATAGAAGACAAGTCAGAAAAGAAAGAAGATGTTATCAAAGGTAAAAAAATAGAGGAAGAATCATAAAAAGGAGGAGTTGATCTTGAGGGAGAGCTTATTTATGCTCTTAAAACCTTAAAGAAGGTAAGAAAGCAAAACTCCCAACTTGAGATTCAGTTTCAAGAATGTGATGAAGAGAGAGGGAAGCTTATAGAGGATTTAAACAAATCGATGGCTAAGACAAAGGAGTTCACGGATAAGCTAGAAGAAAAGGTCTTAGAATGTGAAAGGTTAGAACAAGAAGTATCTCTACTAAGGGAAGAATTAGAAAATTCAAAGGAAAATCTACACAAGTTTGGAAAGAGCTCAAATATTGTAGATAAGATGATCAAGGTACAAAGAAGGTCAACAAACAAAATAGGTCTTGTTGGGAACAGAATTGCATCAATATTTACTCAATACTATGGTTTTCTATCTTCCTACTTTCTATCCAGACTTGCACCTAATAGCTACAACTCAGCACTCAACATTGGATGGACCAAAATAGGGTTTTTGATCCAACCTCTAGAGTAGGATGGTCCCTTGTCAACTTAAAAAAGATGCTGACACAATTATTCTCACTTGGGGTTTTGAGATTAGGGTAAGAAAAGGTTAGGGTTAGAGATATGTGAACAATAGTGGATGAATAGGCTAACAACATTGCACTACATCAAAAAGCTCCAAAAAACCAATTTAAAGACACATTACTCAGATCAACATTATCTCAAGTTAAATATATTTTCATTCATTAACGAACAACAGAGAAATATTGTAGAGAGAAATTTCAATATCTAAAAAATGCTAATCCAAATAACAAAATTCACCAATATCTATATTTTACATAAATGCACTCCCTAACAATAAATATCAAACTTAAAAGTAGATTTCAATTACCCTAGCAGCTAGTAATCCATTAATTTGGCACAAACTAACCATTCAAGTATTCACAAAAATACAACTTAATAATTTGAACCTTTGATATCAAATATGAAGACACAAGATTTGAGGTGAAGATCAATGTAATGCTCCTTTCATTAGTCCTTGGGAATATTTACAGTAGCATAGACAAACACACTAGATACAACCCTTTAAAAATGAGGGTTCGAACTCTACTTATAGTTTTACAAAATTAAAATAACAAGAAACATTACAAAGATTGAAATTTGACAGCTCAGTAGAGAGTTCTTGTTGGCATTCTCTTACTGGTTCATCCTTCGAGAAATTCGTTGCAAGTGGACCACCATGGCAGCTTGAACTGTCTACAACTTATTGGTCGTTCGATGCTAACGAGAGTTTTGGCCGTTGGAGATTGCCTATACATCATCGATACTTCTTGGAAGCCTTTTTTTGTCATCGATCTGTAACCATATTTAGTTTTGTCTTTGTGAAACCCTTGATGCTTCATATTCCTCCTCCAACTGACTATTATAACTATGGTGAAGAAATAATTTTATATAATTCATATTCCTTAGCAAAATCTCCATCGTCGATCTCACCCATTCTATGGCTATGATTTAATCTGATATAAGCTTGGTATAATGGCATAGAAAAACACAGTGTCATTCCACTCTTAAAAATTGATGATGTCATATTTCCTACCTTAGAAACTATGGAACACCAATCCGGCCTTAAATGCTTTGGAAGTTAAGCGAGATTGAATCCGCTCCTCATCCTTTGTTTTTCTTCATTGGTCATGAAGCATTCGCTAATCCACACAAAAACATTGATGATGTCATATCTCCTTTGAAACTCTTGCGGATTCTATTCTAGACCAATACAAGTACATTGGCCTATGAACACCATTCCGGACCTATTACAATGCAAAGTGACTCTTCATCCAATCCGCATTGACTTCAGAGTACATCTCTAGTTGTTGTTATTCCATAAGATAGTTAGTCAAAAACTTCCTTCATCATGAATCCACATCTACTATGTTCATAGCATTCCGCCTTGTCACAATTCCGCTCAAAAATGTTCTATGCGATCTCTAGAATCAGGCTCTCCAACACAGCCACTCGCAAGGTATTCAAAATATCAAGCGATCGCCAATCCACACTTATTTTTTGCTGATGTCATCCTTCTTAAAAAAGAAATTGGATTCGAGATGCGTCGCCAGTCCGGAGTCAATAATATGGGAAACCTTGCGGAATCACTCTAAGTGTGAAAACTTGCTTAGTGTTGGGCGAATTTGTGACCCTTGTTGTGGATCTGATCCAAAATACACTAAAAATTATGTGGAATGAGAACTCCATGACTTAGACAAAATTTTCAAAATTTTCTTAAGTATGTGGCCATTTTGGGCTTACATTCTGGTGCCTTCCGGGTGGATTTGCTTGCAAAGCCATAGAACTCAAAGTCTTATCCATTGTGCCTTAAGAGTAAAAAATGCTCATCTTCATAAATATGCTTTAAAGAATAACCTCCATACAAACATTACCCTCTAAAAAATTTAACAGCTTGTTTAGGGGGTAAAGGCTCATATAGAAATGATGCCAAAAACATCGCGACTCATCCACTTATAAGGAGACTATACCCAAAAAAATAGGTCTATTGCCATTGTATTCAAAAATCAACCAACCTGTACAATTTTTTTGCCAGAATCACCATAGGTTGCAACTCTCCGATTATCTGATCTAGATCTCTCTGAACATTGGGGAGTAGGCGGTTGGCATCATCAAGGTAATCAATCATGAGCTAAATCCCTGGACATTTCTCTTGGACCTCGGAGAGCAATTATTTTCTAATATTATTCAATCCGGCCTTAGAAAAGCTAGAAGACTTAGCTTTCTCAAGTTTAATTTGATGTCTCAAAATTTGAATTTATTTTTCTTGTTCTACATTCAACTTATTTTACTCTCCTAGCTGAGCTTACTGGCCTCTTGAAATTTTTCCTGCCAACCCTTGGCTTCTTTCTTCAGAGCCTTTTCTACTTCCTTATGATTTCTTAGAGTCTTCTAAATATTTTCAATTCACTTCTCAAGTTTGCTCACCTTCTCTCTGAATATATCATTCTTCACATATAAGGTGTCCAAGCGGGCTCTGGCTATGATCAGCTCATATTCTTTAGGAAGCTTATAAATATCTTCTGTGACCTCCTCCACTCGATAATATTGGATAGTCATTTCGGTTTCAGGCTGGATTACAAGTGGATTCATAGATCTAGATACTCGCTGGAAAGAAATTGGATCAACATACATGCGTCTTCTTATGACAACCATCTTGTTGGAAGGCTTAGAAAGCTTCTCTACCTAGAAATCACTTGTCTTCTGTGTGGCTGCCTACTCTTTCGATAAAGTTATAGGACTTGAAAAACTAGCAGCCAGGGGAGATGAAGATACCAGAAATGAAAGGGTGGATTGATCTGTTGACAATGGAGGTGTGGAATTAATCACATCAGTCTCTGTAATGACATTGAACTCTGTAACTACTACTGTTATTTCTATTAGTAGACTCATAGGAACCGAAGAAATACTGACAACTGGGTGAATGGTGATACTTGGAACGCTATGTCCCTTTGATGGAGGTGGTGGTAATTATGAAGATGAAATGATGGGATATGATGAAGTAGGAACCTCGAATGTTGAAAGTGGGATTTGGGGTGACTTTGGGGGAACATAGGTGACTTGTACTTTAGTAACAAATAATGAAATATGGGGTGGACTACGAGAGAGAGAAGGTACCTTCGTCACATTATCTTGAACAAAAAGTGAGGGAGAATTCTTTGGGTATTCAAGAGGATGTAGAGTAGGAGGGATTAGAAACCATACCTTCACCTAAATATGTAGGGTGCTCCTACTCCACTTCTATTTCCTGTTGCTGCTCTTGGTGAGTCAATTCTTCTACAACAAAAATAGCTACCTCTTCCGTAATCTCCTCTATATCCAATATCTTTTTCTTTGAAACTTTATTTTCCCATCCTTCTGGGGCTCTTTTAGTTCTTATGTGGATCAATTGAAATGAAGTCATCTCACTCTCAAAATATTATTTTGATATATCTCCTCTTATTGCTCTAAAAAGCAAGACTTGCTCAGAAATATGACGCAATTCTAATGATGTTGTAGGGGTAAAAGAAAGGGGGGTGAACATGAGACTCTCATCCTTCTTCCTCCAGTCAATATCTGTTTTTGGAGGTTGAACCCCCAGAGCTAAGAATTTATGCCTAGATACTACTTTGATGACTGGAGTACTAACAACTTTTTCACTAGAATATTGAATTTTGCTTAGAAGCTGAGCTCCCTTAGGAAACTTCTCCACTTGTTCAGTGGTAGGATGAAAATTTCTCAAGACCTCATATGTTGTTAAAGGATTTTCTTGATCTTCTGCTAGAGCTTCTTGATCTATGGGTGGGGAGAGAGATTCAAAATATCCTGGGACCTTTCAACTATCAACACAATGTTTTAAATGTCCTTTTGCTTCTAGGTTTTGATATTTTCATTATATTTCTTGGAAAACTCTTTATCAATATTCATGTCAAACTTATACTTAGGTTTCCCAATTTCAATTCTCATTCTCCACCAATCTAATATCTTTGCTACGTTCAATTTTTCTCCTTCCTCAGCTTCTTTGGTAGAATCCTCCTCGAGCTGAGCGTCCTTTTTATTTTTAGTTTTCTCTTCAATGTCATGGATGGTGGCTTTTGTGAGCCGATGACTTTTCTTTTGGTTAGGATCAAAATCGAAATTTTTTCATAGAAATCCAACCATGGAGGCAGTTGACCCATTTTTGAAACATTCCACTCTAAAAGAGTGGTCTCATCATTGTTTCTGCCCTGTTCAAAATGATCCCTACACCTCTTTTCAAACTTATAAGCCTTTTATCCATTTAGGGCCACATTTTTGGCAGTGGAAATACCATCAGGGTTGTAACTCCATCTTTAGGGAATGTAAAATAGACCTAACCTATCAAGGTATTGGTCAGTTAGCCTACTCTACCCCTTCTTTGTGATGGTAATATCCTCCACAGTGTGGTATGTAAGCAGATATTTTCTCTTTCTCCCATAACTATAATTCAAATCAATGTATTCTGCCTACCTTAAATATTCTAAGGCAAAGAGCCTTTCTGTGACAAAATGGGGCAGGAGGAAAGGTTTACCCATGAAACCATATAATTTGATAATTGTGTCCTCGGTAAAAAAAAACCAATCTCCTTCCTCAGCATCCTTTGCTCTCAGAATCTGCTTAGCCAGGGGTGGCAATCTAGGGAACTCTCCATACATTATTTTCAAGGTAGGTCCAAGGAATTACAAATTAAATATGTAAAAAGACTCACCACTTCTCAAGTGGCTCATACAATAGTAAATCAGAAAGGGTTCCCCATCACTAGTTTTATCCCTAACCAGAATCCAAGGCATCTTGTCCTTAATGGCAGCATAAAACATCTATACCAAACTTGAGCAATACCTAAAACTAGGAGCATCAAAGCCCATTTTCATTCTTACCAATTGTTCATGTATCCTCTGTGCAAGAAAAGTTGGCCAATCAATTTAAATCACCCTAGTCCGTTTTTCCTTCATGCATTCCTCATACATTATTTTGGTAGAAATACAATAGGCTACGGTAATTTTCTAGCCGTACACCAATCTATCAAAATCTAGACCCTCCATAGAGGCTAACATAGAGAACAGTACAGGGTTTGGAAATTCATCGATAGGAATGGGGACCTCGAGTAACTTCTTCCTAGGCTTAGCATTGAGTTGTTTATAAACCCATCTCCTAAATGATTCACCTTCATTCGCTTGCTTCTCTAGGGAATAATACCCAGCCTGGCCAGTTACCATAAATTCCTTAGGTCTTACAAATGGTTCTGATCCTAGGGCAAAAGATTGTGATAGAAGGTGGTGGTGATACTAAAGAGGATTTTTTCGTTGTAAGTTTTCACTGCTTTGGCCATTGGGTCATAAAATTTAACTATTGCAGCTATTAATTCTGGATAGGGATGAACATAATCACAAATGTAAAAATATAAATAATAAAGGACATCACATTTACCTTCTACAGACAAAGCAACTCTCTTATTGAATCTATCATTAACACTCTTCCTAAGCCTTGTTCTCTCCATGAGGACCATCTCCGTATCTACCACAACTTCTTCTCTATCAACGTATAGAGGTACTACTCTTCTATCTAGAGTTTCAAACTCATGGGAATCCTCTAAAGACATCTTGGTAGCAAGAAAACTTTGTTTTCTCTGTAATTCACAGCAAAAACCTCAGAGTATCACTTCACTCTTTACCACTCCGTGGACACAATTAGCTACTGAATGAACATCGTGTGTGCTTTTTGCTTCCTTTATTTCTTGGAGCACATGTATCCTCCACAATTAATATAGTTGTTGTGAAATCTACCCACTGGAACACTTTACAAATTCCACTTATTCCTCTTATTGGCTCAACGATGGCATTCTAAATTTTCATTGGTCAAAAATTTAAACTGTACTACCACCTCATTGTGTCTCTTTGGCTACTCTTTGGTGCAAGCGTGAGTTCGTTAGATTTGAATGTGAGATATTTATTTCCTCTCCACATTACATGGTTTTGAAGTTATTGCTTGGCTCTATCTTGGTTTTAAAATGGTGAATTGGATAAGTCCTTGTTTCTGCTGACACTTAGCCAATTCCATGCATGATTTTTCACCTTGGTTTCGCTCCGCTACACTTTAGCTTGGAAAAATCCCTAGATTGGAAACCCTTTTGTTTCTTTTGATACTTGAAACTCTTCATTATGTGGTAAAAGGACACTCACACTGTTTCATTGGGATTTAAATGCATTTTAATGCGGATTCAGAAGCACTCACCGTTCCGCTAGGATTTACATGTATTTGAGTGCAGAATGGAACCTTGTCGAATACTTTTCAACACTTAGCCATTTTTTCAAGTATTTTTATTTGAACTTGTACAAAGCATAAAAAGAAACTAAAATACAAAGTGCATAAATAAAGGGAAATAATAATACAATGTATATACATGTATTACAATGAGCTCATATTTTACACATAGTAGAGCTTGAGATGAAAACCATTCATTGGAATCCGTTGTATGTTCTCTTCTGGATATTTTAGATGAAACACATTGGACTCCTTGACCTGTACTATTTTTAAAGGGCCATCCCAAAAATAATTAAACTTTTCATGCTTAGCCAACTTTGCTCTATCAACATTCCACCTGAGAACTGCACCTTCCACCTAAAATTTTCTGAATCTGGCTTTCTTATCAAACCATGCCTTTATATCTGAGGAGTGCTTTTGAAAATTATCATATGCTTGAGCTCTATTCTCTTCCAATTGTAGTAAGTGAGTCAGCCTAGTTTTTACCAAATTTTCCTCTGATTCCTCCTCTGTATTGACAAGCTTAAGTGTTGGAATCTCCAAATGGATAGGTAGTACTGCCTCTTTTCCATACACCAGTGCATAAGGGGAAGTCTTAATGGAATTATTTATAGTAATCATGTTTTCCCACAAGGCTTGGTCCAGTAATAGGTGCCAAATTCTCTTGTTACCTTCAAGTGATTTCCTCAAAATCCTTAATAAGTTTTTGTTGGTAGATTTTGCAAGTCCATTACCCTACGAATAATAATTTGAAGTATTTTTAAGATTAATTTCATACTTGTTGGCAAACTCAATATACTTGGCTCCTATTAAAACTGGGTCGTTGTCACTCACCAAGGCTTCTAGAACCCCAAACCTTGAAATCAAAATTTCCATAAAATTGATCATAATATCTTGATTTGATTTCTTGGTAGGAATAGCCTCTACCCATCTGGTAAGATAATATATGGCAGTTAGGATAAAATTATTCTCTATTGAGTAATTAGGGTTGATAACCCCTATGAATTCTAGTCCCCATTGTTGAAAAAGATCTTCAAATTGTATGGGCTTGAGGGAAAATGAAGCATTCCTTATCCTTCCAACATATCTCTGACATTTGTCACATGCCCTAGTGACCCTGGAAGCATTAGTAAATACAGTAGGCTAGTAATAACTTACCCTTATGATTTTCAAAGTTGTAAACCTACCTTAGCTATGTCCACCAACTGGTCCTCCATGGAACTCTTCAATGACCCTATTTTTTTGATCATATTTTAAGCATTTTATAAGAATTCCATCCAAGTTTCTTTTGTAAATGCCTTTTGGTAGTAATACATATTTTAAATCATGAATATTGTATCTCCTCCTTGGTATGAATTTATATTAGAATGGCATACTCCAGTTTCTAAATATTTGATCATCTGGTCTACCCAATCAGAGTTTACAGTTTGTACTCCTTCCATCTGATCTTCTACTGTTGCCTGACAAGTTGTCACTTTTGCTAATGTTGCAACCTCTATTAGACCTTGGCATAGGGCTCTGCCTCTCACTAACTTTGTGGGATGTATTTCTACATCATATTCTTGGATTTTTGTAATCCAACCAACCCTTTTATCTCCTAGTTCACCCTATAGGATAAAACTTCTTACATCTAGATTGAACCACATATACCAAGTTCTTACTATGTACCAAGTACTACCTGAACTTCTTCAATGATCTCATAATAGCAAATACATGTATTTCAATGAAGTTGTACTTGAACTTTTAGTCATATAGTTTCTGGATCTAAATGAATACAGGATGCTCTTCATCTTGATCATCCTTTTGAGTAAGAACTAAAGCATAACTTTCTTCAGCTCCATAGGCATAAAGGATAAAATATTTACTGAAATCTAGATTTATCAACAATGGGGATGTTGTGATGGACTACTTGATAATATCAAAATATTATTTCCTGAATTCAATCCACTTGAACTAAACATTCTTCTTGAGTAACTCAAATATAGGCCTGAATTTCTGTGTAAATTTAGAAATGAATTTCTTGACAATTGATCTTGCCTAGAAAATACTGCAAAGTCTTCTTGTTTGTAGGAAATGGAAAAGCAAGAATGGATCTAATTATATCTGGATCTATGGCCATACCTTCTTTTGAGACCACATGACCTAGAAGATTTCCTTCATGAATTGCAAAGAATGGTTTTTTACGATTGAGTGAAATACCAAATTCTCTACATTTTTGAAAAACCTACTCTAAGTGTGATAGGTGATCTTGCTTATCATAGGAAAACACAGTCATGTCATACAAGTAAATTAGAATGACTTTGTTGATCAGTGCTCCAAAGGCATAATCCATGGCTCTCTGAAATTTGGCTCCTGCATTGGACAACCCAAAATGTATTCTCTGGTAGGCAAATGTGCCCCATTTTGTGGTGAATGTTTTTTTATACTAATCTTCATATTTTACCCAAATGTGATTGTGTCTAGAGTAACCATCTAGTAATGAGAACCTCTCAGCCCCTACCACTACCTATAGAATTTGGTCAATCTGAGGGAGGGGGTAGTGATCCTTAAGGGATGCTTGGTTAAGATTTTTGAAATCTACACACAAGCGTATATCACCATTCTTTTTTCTCACGGGTACCAAGTTGGCTACCCAGGTTGAATGTTTTATTGGATATATGATCTTAGACTTTAATAAATTTAAGAGATCCTCTCTCATGATGGCTTCAATCCTTGGATTTACAAGCCTTTGCTTCTACCTAAAAGGCTTGGCATCAGGCTCTAGCTCAATAGTATGTTGGATAACATTTTTGTCATACACCTTAAGGTCTTCATATGACCAAGCCACAATGTCTTGATATTTTAGGTACAAATATTTTATATCTTTTGCTTACCCTGGTGAACATCGAACTTCAACATTGAGCTTATTTTCTATATCGACTTCAACTTCTTTATATATTTTTTCACTGACTTTCATTGCTTTGGTCTTTTTTCTATTTTCATTATCAAACAAGCTCTTTAGGGTGACCATTCCTCTAGGGATGTGGTTGTTCCTTATTTGAATAACATCTTGGTGATCAATTTATTCTATATTTTATTCTTGGATAATGGAGAGACATGCTTATTTTACCATAAAGTCAATTATATGTTCATCAATTTCAAAAACTTGCCAAAAAATCTATTTGTCTGGTACTGTAGGTCTAAAAATCACTTTGATCCCCTTGGATTTCTTGATTCCAAAGTCTACAGAAGGGTTGAAGTTAGCTCCCTTTTTTGCTAATGAATTAGCCAAAGTCTTCTTTTCTATGGGAACAAAATTTAAATTCATGGCATCAAAGGATTCCATCAGATCCCATACCCTGTTTATGTAAGCTTTTAGGTAATGGTGCTTACAGCTGCACCTATTTCTTACCTGATGGACTATTAACTCATAATCACCATATATCTTTAAAATATTAATGCCCATGCTTTCTGCTTGTATCAATACAAGACATAGGGCCTCGTATTCAACAATATTATTAGTACATGACCATGTTAGTCTGTAGGCAACATTAATTATCCCTTATAACTGGGACTGTAAAACCACACCAGCTCCTGCACCATTTCTACATTTAGCACCATCAAAGTGCATGATCCATGTTTCTTTATCTCTTAGATATTGATTGGATATAGCAGGTATTTTCTTCTCTGATTTAGTTGAGATACTGTATGTTCCCATACCAGTTCCAAATTGACTATAATCTTCTTTGAAAGGCAACTCATCCTCAATATCCAACTCTTCAATGTTTTCTACTAGCTCAAATTCTTCCATGGGAGTAATATTGCACATGTCTTCCTCAATATTTTCAATGTGATAAGCTACTAGTTTTTCAGGTGTTATCCTTATTCTCTTTTCTTTGAAAGGAATTACCATGCTAGAATAATCCATGTACATACATCCACCTAGTTTTGCAGTAAATTCCCTTGAAAGACATAATCCAAAGTAGGGTTCTAGATCAACCACAACTATTTCTTGTACTATTGTTACCTCAAGGGCTCTGTGCAATCTCATTAAAACATCCTTAATGACTCCAACTGTCTTAATAGGTGTCACATCTAGTTGTAATACTCTATAACAAGATCGGGTATATTCCATACCCATTTCTTCACATACTGCTTTAGGCATAACTGTAGTTAATGCTCCTGAGTCTATCATACAATTTTGGATTATCCAACCTTCCATCCTCAAGGATATATAGAAAGGAGGGGGCTTATTATTTAAAATAGTAGGTGACATTTATTTCTTTTTTTATGGTACAGTAAGGATTGTAGTGGCCTGCCTATTTTATGGATACTTATTGAGGGGAGCCTTAAGCATATCTATCTGTCCAGGAATAAACAGAGTGTCATACAAACTAGATTTTGATGGAATCTTTTTCATCTCTTCAATAATGTTATACTTAGACTTAGTCAGGGCAGGTCTTTCCAGCCTTATTTATGGCTCACCGTATCTTCTTTTGTATTTTTGAGTGGCTTCTATTCTTTGTATTTTAGTAATAGAGGGGAATCTAAGCCTTTCTTGAGCCTCATATTTAGATCTCATCCGGTCTCCTTCAGTTTCCTTTTCTAACCTCTTAGGAATATTGTCTGTCTTCTCTTTACCTTTAGCTTGAGGGGTGGGTAAATTATCATTGCTTTAAGGAAGGGGATCAATCCTTTTTTGAGAATGGAATTGGAATTGCCCCATATTTTGGGGATCTACTTGCAAGGATTTCTTTCCAGAACTTGTCATAATAGTAATTGGGACTTCATCTAGCTATTTTTTGACCATGATTTGATCATATTGCCATAACATGTTTACCCTCCATTTTTTATTTCATTCAGCTTGATCCATAGCTTGTTGTACATGGTGTTGGTACATAACACAAGGTTGTGAGTCATGGGGATCATTGCATACTAAAAACCAAACATTTACAAGAGTAGTATCTGAAGAAAATTCAGGTTCATCATATGTTGCATTTACTCTAAACCTAGTACTGTTCTTAGCACCAGGTCTCTGATATTTGTTCACATATGGAAACCTCCTCTATTGTGACCTTTCTTGGTCTCTATTTTCCATTGAATTCATTCTATTAATCAAATTTTTTAGAGTATTTTATATATCAAGAATAACAAAAAAATCTTGAGAAGGTTGAGAAGGAATGGGAGGGAAAGGATTTGTAGAGGATGATGGATTTGGTTGAGGGATTGCATTAATTTATGGATATGGATATGATAAAGAAAGAGGATCCATGTAATAAGGATTTACAGTTTGGCTTTGGCCACTAGTGGTTTATGTGCTATAAGGTAGCATAGTTTTAGGGGGGAGTCTTCCCACATTAATTAGGATGTTCTCAGCATGAACTGTTGCATTATAAACTTGGGGGAAGGTCTCTACTCCAAATTGATGTGTTTGTAACCCTAGCTCTGATCCAAGAGCTCAAATATAATATATATGCCAAAAATGTAGTTGGTTTGGCTATGGAGGAAATTCTTTTCCATGTTCTGCTAAATCTCAAATTGAAATCAGAGATAGTTTCTTGCTGATTTTTTTGCATCGATGTAAACTAGTTAAGTAGGGAGAAGGGGTCAATAGATTCATTAAATTATTCCATAAAAGGCTCAACCAATTCTTGCCATGAAGTGATGGTATTATCCTCTAGGTTTCTAAACCAATGTCAAATTTTTCCTATAAAGGATAGGGCCAGGATTCTTACGATAATATCCTCTTCTTTTATGTTGTGAATTGCTGCCAGGTTTAAAATATCCTGATAGTGCTCATAGGTTGTCTTCCCAAATCCATAATAAGTGGGCATAGCCTTGGATACAACCTAGGGAATGGAATTCATTTGGGCTAATCTCAGGGTACCAGTTGTATTCTAGTTGGGATATTTCTATAATGGTTGATTAGGGGCCATATTTTATTGGACATTTTGAGTCCCTAAGTCAAAGTTGTCATTGATGTCACCAGATGAAGTCATCATTAATACCAAATATTTCAGTAGGAAATAAAGGGGATAAAAATGGTTATTTGATATCCAGGAAGAAGGCCAAAGATCAAGTGAAACAATGCAAAAGACAGAAGTTAAAAAGGAGTTATAATATTTATTTTATAAATTATTTAAATTCAATGTGAATTTAAATTTTATAAATAAATATTAAAGGTACTTTATCAAAGGATATAATATTATAATATGAGTTATTATAATATTAAGTAAGGTGGTGAAAAAGAGCCCAAAGTAAAATATTAATAATAATATTTTACTACACCCAAAGATGGGTGTTAGAATTTAAATATTCGAAGCATGTTACAAAGGTTTATCCTCGTCGACATCATGTGGGTTAATTGCATTTTGAAGCACCGACATTCTAAAGCAAAGGAGGAAGATTAATATTTAAACCTATGCCCAAAGGGCATTAAGATTATCCTTGCTCGATTGAAAATATAGCATACAAATTAATTAATGCAGAGCTCATGAAACGGATGTGCAAATTTTAAGTTTGAATTGCCAGCGAAAGAAACAAAAGGGACAATGTCAAATAGTTGGAATCCAACTAGGCACCTTGGCCTAGTGGCAAGAGGGTTGTGACTTACATTTTGTGTGCAAGGAGGCCAGCGTTCGAGTCTCGACGGAAGTGCTTGGCAGGTGTGTTGAAAGCGCCAATCGTGAGGTGCACATTTTGTGAAATAAGGAGGGGATAAAGTTTTTGAAGCACGTGGTGCTTCACCTATCTCCAATGAGCGTGTAGCTCATGTGGTTGTTGGCATCATGGTTGAGATGTTAGAGTGGGCTGCATTGAGAGTTCAAAACTCTCCAAAGGCAAAGGTAATATTTTGATTTTAATTTTAATTAAATGCCTAAGTTGGAGGTATAAGGTTGTTTAGTGGTTGAAATTTGGAAAGGTTGCTTTGCAATAAAATTGTGGTAGTTGAGAATTATCTTTAGGAGTTATAAGGAGAATTTTATTTTATATTTAAAGTCTTAAAATTGCTATTGTGGAATATTGAAAGGTTAAGACTTTGTGGGTAGTATGTTATTTTGAATTAAGGGTTTTTGTGACTATTGTGAGGATATTGATTATTATTTAAGTTGGAGTGATAAGGTGTAATTTTGATATTATATTTGTGATATATTTTGTTGAAGAAAATTATCCTCTAACCCTTATTGAGATTGGAAAAGAAGTAATTGTGAGTGTGGCAGATTTGTGAGATCAACTACTTGTCAAAAAAAAGGTATGGGCAAATTCCTTCTTGGTTGAGTTGATTGATTGGATTTATTGAAAATTAAGTTTGGAGTGAAAAGGACTTGATTAGGGTTTCCTTTTCGAAAGTGGTTGAGTTATTGCTTCAAGGTTTTCTGATTTGAGAGTTGAGATTAAAACCTTGTTTTATTAGCATTGTTGTTGAGATCATTGGTTGAGTGAAGTGTTTGAGTTAATGCTTCAAGGTTTTCTGAAATTGAGAGTTGTGATTAAAACATTGTTTGATGAGCATGGTTGTTGAAGTGAGTTGTTATGCAAAGAACTTGAACTAGGGTTTGAAAAGATCATGAGTATCATTGTTATGTGAGATTTGTTGTTGAGCATTGTTGGAAATATTTTGAGTTGGATGATACATGCTTGGACTAGGGTTTGTGAGCAAGAGTTGTTTCTTGAAGTGATTGGTTGAGTAGAGTTGATTGAGCCTAGTCAAGTGGATGTATGAAGTGATTGTTCAAGTTCCATAAAATAAACTATTCTATATTCTGATTTGAGTTGAGATTGAGTTTTGAGAATAGAACATATTGAGTCTCTAACAATTCTCTTTATGCTTCTATGAGATTGAGTTGAGAAAGTGATTGAGTTTTGAGTATAGAACATATTGAGTCTCTAACAATTCTCTTTATGTTTCTATGAGATTGTTGAAAAGTGTTGAGTTTTGAGTACATATTGAGTTTTTTGTTTGATTTTGAAATTTGAGATTGATGAACATATTGAGTTTAATTCTCTTTATGTTTCTATGATATTTGGACAAGTTATGTGTGAACTTATTGAGCAGATTTGGATAAGTTATGTGTGAGCTTGTTGAGCATATTTGGACAGGTTCTGTGTGGACCTATTGAGAATATTTGAGCAGGTTATGAGTGGACCTATTGAGCAGAGTTGTGCTAGATCGACTAGACTATGTTTAGTGCAGAATTGAGATAGATATTTGGAGGTGATAGAGTAGAGAGGATAGTAGTCTCTAGTGGATAGAGATCCATCAACTAGGGCAGTGAGGATAGGTCTTCTGAGTGGGGACAAGAGTCTTCAGTGGAGAGAGATCCACAAGCCAGAGTAGTGGAGGCAGTAGTCTTCTAGAGGATCATCAACAGAGCAGAGGAGAAGGAGTTCTCCTATGGATAGAGATCCACAAACCAGATTTAGGGGATCAACATCTCCTTTGGACAGAGGTCCATAAACATTGTAATTGGGAAGGATTCCCAAAATATTATTTGAGAAATATTTAGAAGAAATACTTTCTCCGTGGAAGTAGCCATATTTGGGTGAACCACGTAAAAATGATGTCTCTCATGTGTGTGATGCTTTGTGTGATGCTTACTATTTTATTAATGTTGATGCTACTATTTGGATTAAAAAGCAAAAAGTTTTATTGTATACTGTTCACCCCCCCTCTCAGTATAAGCACATGTTCTTCAATTGGTATCAGAGTGGGTCTCTCCATGAAAAGACTAACAACTTGGAAGAGGATCCTTCGGTAGCACACATGACTTCAGAAAGTGAAGAAGAGACTATGTTTGATATAAAAGAAGAATTCTTTGCTGCTCTCAAAAAATTGGAAAGACTTAGAGAGAAGAATTCAAGCTTGAAAGAGCAAGTTCAAGAAGATGAAGAAGCAAGGATGGAACTTATACAGAGTCTCACAGAACTCAAGATTAAGGTAGAAGAAGGAAAGAATATTGAGGAAGATATGACAGATCTATTGAGAGCCAGGGAAACAGAATGTGAAATATTGGAAGCAAAAATTGTTCTCCTAAGGAATAAAGTGGAAAGGACCAAGGTACTACAAGATACAGAATATGAGAAGCAGAAAGAGGAATCAAGTCTCCAAAAGGTAGAAACTTCAAACAAGGAAAAGCAAGCAAAGGACATCAGAAAGGAAGAAAGCAAAGAAGAACCCTGGATAAGAGTCAATCACAAGAGAAAGATAACTTCTCCTCAAATTCCAAGACATCCAAACAGGTTACATAATTTCTTCCATGGACATTGTTTTTCTTGCAATAAATATGGTCATAGAGCTGCACATTGTATTCATTATGCAAGATACAATAGAAATTTCAATTCCTTTGCACCTCTCATGGATGATGATGTCATATGTTACAAATGCAATAATTTTGGGCACAAGGCTAGATGGTGTAAAATGATATCTCCTGAGTCTAGAAAAACAATTCCAACAACTAGGAAGGATGAAAGAAAGAATGTTAGGGCTAAATCAATGTTAGTACAAACAACCCTTCATGCTCAAGATAAAGAAGAACAATGGTATCTTGATAGTGGTTGCTCTAGTCACATGACAGGAGACAAGGATAAATTCATTGTACTGAAAGAAACAAATAGAGGATCAGTTAGTTTTGGTGATAATGGATCAACAAAGATTGTTGGGAAAGGAACTCTGAGTCTAGACAATGGAAAAACAAAAACAGAGAATGTTTTGTACGTCAAAGGGTTAAAACACAATCTACTGAGTATAAGTCAACTTTGTGATCAAGGATACATGGTCACCTTCCATCCAGATAGGTGTGAAATAAGGAAAACAGAAACTGGGAAAATCATTGCCAATGCAAGAAGGACCCCAAACAACTTATACATGCTCAATGAGATCAAAGGGGAAAAATGCTTTCTATCGCAAGAAGATGAGAGTTGGTTGTGGCATAGAATATTGGGTCATTTGAATTTTGACAACATAGTCAGTATAAGCAATAAACAGGCAGTTAGAGATTTACCCAAAATAAGAAGACCTCAAAACACAATTTGTGCACCCTGTCAACATGGAAAGCAAACAAGGACAACTTTTAAACCAAAAGGCTATATATCTTCTGAGCCTTTGAGTCTAATACATACTGATTTGTGTGGTCCTACCAGAACACAAAGTATTCAGGGTGAGAGTTACTTCATGTTGTTTGTAGATGATTATTCCAGAATGGTTTGGGTAACCTTCCTAAAAGAGAAGTCAGAGGCCTTTGAAAAATTTAAAGCATTCAAGGGATTGGTTGAAAATGAAACAGGCAAAAGGATTAAGTGTCTACGATCCGACAGAGGAGGAGAATTTACTTCAAATGAATTTGTAGAATTTTGTGAACAACATGGAATCAAGAGAGAATACTCAACAACAAGAACTCCTCAACAAAATGGAGTAGTTGAAAGGAAGAACAAGACTGTTGAAAACATGGCTAGAGCTATGTTAAATGAATCTAAGTTATCAGATGGTTTTTGGAAAGAAGCGGTATCCACAACAGTATACATAATTACCAGGGCTCAATTAAGGGTAAATCATCACAAGACTCCATATGAGCTTTGGAAAGGAAGACCTGCTACTGTAAAACATTTCAGAATATTTGGAAGCAAATGTTACATAAGACGGGAAGATCAAAACTTGGGTAAGTTTGATCCAAGATGTGATGAGGGAATTTTTCTTGGTTATTCCACAAAGAGTAAAGCCTACAGATGTTTCAACAAAAGAACACGCACTATGGTGGAAAGTATGAATGTGACAATTGATGAGAAGACAGATTCCAGAGAACCAGTTCAGCAAACTGTGTACCAAGAAGATGGATGTTGTCAAGAAGAATTTTGTGAGGAATCAGACAAAGATGAAGAAGAAACACAAAGGCTCCTTCCTAAGACTCCTTCTAGGTATGTACAGAAACACCATCCAAAATATCAGATCATCGAGAATCCAGATGAAAGATAGACAAGGAGAAGAATAATAAAACCATCTCAACAAGCAAATTTTTCTTTGCTATCTAATATTGAGCCAAAAGACTTCACTCAGGCTAGTGAGGATGAATTTTGGGTTAAAGCAATGAATGAGGAGTTGGATCAGATAGAGAAGAGAAAAACTTGGGAACTTGTTCCATGACCAAAGGACAAAAATGTGATTGGCACAAAATGGGTATTCAGAAATAAGTTGAATGAAGATGGACAAGTGGTCAGAAATAAAGCAAGGTTAGTATGCAAAGGATATGCACAAGTAGAGGGAATTGAATTTGATGAAACTTTTGCTCCAGTTGCACGACTTGAAGCTATAAGGATATTTTTAGCTTTCTCAAGTTTCAAGAACTTCAAGGTATATCATATGGATGTCAAGTCAACATTTCTAAATGGGGTTCTAGAAGAAGAGGTCTATATTGAACAGCCAGAGGGATTCATACTAGAAGATACACCAGATCAGGTATGCAGATTGAAAAAGGTATTGTATGGTTTAAAATAGGCTCCCAGAGCATGGTACTCAAGATTGGATAAGTATCTTCAGGAACAGGGATTCAGGAAAGGAATAGCAGATAGTAATTTGTATATCAGAAATGAAGGAAATGATCTTCTAATAGTGGTTGTTTATGTTGATGACATAATTTTTGGAGGAAACAATGATAAGATGTGCAAAGAATTTGCTAAGAATATGCAAAATGAATTTGAGATGTCTATGCTTGGTGAATTGTCCTTCTTTCTTGGACTTCAGATTTCACAATCAGAAAGGGGAGTGTTTCTCTCTCAAGCCAAGTACATCAAGGAAATGTTAAAGAAATTCAGATTAGAAGATTGCAAACCAGTAAGTACTCCTATGGTCACAGGATGCAAGTTGAGTAAGGACGATGAATCTCTAGAGGCAGATCAGAGATTATACAGATCTATGATTGGTAGCTTATTATATGTTACAACTACAAGACCAGACATAGTACAGTCAGTGGGATTAGTGGCAAGGTTTCAAGCAACACCTAAGGAAACACATGTGGCAGCAATAAAAAGAATCTTCAGGTATCTAAAAGGGACTATGGATTTTGGGCTTTGGTACCCCAAAAGTGATAGTTTCACACTAACAACATATACAGATGCAGATTGGGCCGACAACATTGATGACAAAAAAAGCACAAGTGGAGGAGCATTCTTTCTTGGAGAATGTCTAGTCTCTTGGTTAAGTAAGAAGTAGGTTTCAGTATCTCTATCTACAGCAGAGGCAGAATATATTGCAGTAGTAGCCAGTTGTACACAGGTGTTATGGATGAAGAGAACTCTAGAGGACTTCAAGATAAAGCATGATCAACCCATTCCTATACTATGTGATAATACAAGTGCCATAAGTATCTCAAAAAATCTGGTAATGCACTCCAAGACAAAGCACATTCCGATTAAGTATCATTTTTTGAGAGAACAGGTGATGGATAAACAGGTCAGATTGGAATATGTCACTACAAAGGAACAGATAGCAGATATTTTCACTAAGCCTCTTTCAAAGGAAACTTTTGAGTATCTTCGAGGAAAATTGGGAGTGAGACTCCCACCCCAGAATTAACCACCTCATGAGGAGGTGGGGGAGGGGCTAAGCTAAGAGGCTCATTCTTAGCCCCGAGCCCCAAAGGTGACCCTTTGCCATTGATGTCAAAGGGGGAGAGATTTGTGTATTGGGGAGAGATTTGATATTTGAGAGAGCATTGAGCCAGGGGGAGCAATGTCCCAGGGGGAGCAGAAGGAAAAAGAAAGGTCAGGTTTCAGTAAAAAGAATATGGGTTGCCATCAATGACAAAGGGGGAGATTGTTGGACATTTTGAGTCCCTAAGTCAAAGTTGTCATTGATGTCACCAGATGAAGTCATCATTAATACCAAATATTTCAGCAGGAAACAAAGGGGATAAAAATGGTTATTTGATATCCAGGAAGAAGGCCAAAGATCAAGTGAAACAATGCAAAAGACAGAAGTTAAAAAGGAGTTATAATATTTATTTTATAAATTATTTAAATTCAGTGTGAATTTAAATTTTATAAATAAATATTAAAGGTACTTTATCAAAGGATATAATATTATAATATGAGTTATTATAATATTAAGTAAGGTGGTGAAAAAGAGCCCAAAGTAAAATATTAATAATAATATTTTACTACACCCAAAGATGGGTGTTAGAATTTAAATATTCAAAGCATGTTACAAAGGTTTATCCTCACCGACGTCATGTGGGTTAATTGCATTTTGAAGCACCGACGTTCTAAAGCAAAGGAGGAAGATTAATATTTAAACCTATGCCCAAAGGGCATTAATATTATCCTTGCTCGATTGAAAAGATAGCATACAAATTAATTTGTTAGAGTAATATTCCATTACTTAGGATAATTACCATTTACTCCACTAGGTAAAATAAGCTAGTGTATTGCATTACACTACTTAGGATTTATTTCTACATTTACTGTTTTATTTTCTACCATATAGATATTTACTGTCCTAAATATCTAATGGTAACTAGCCTAAATATCCTAGGGTAGTCAATCCTAAACCTAACTCTCTACCTAGCCTAACGCGTTTGTTAGCTTGGTTAGTGGGGAATTAGTTAGGTTTACTATTTCATTGTATTATATAAACATTAGTCTTAAACCTAATGTTTAGTTAGATTAATTTAATAATTATTTTCTTCAGACTTACCTTGCATCATTGGTATCATCGCAATCGGGTGGCCTAATACGAGCTTCGCTCGTTCCACCCGACCTGGACCTGGCACGATCTTCAAGGGCCCTGCTGGCCCTTAGGACCTACATGGATCTCGATGTGGATCCCAGGAAGTAGGGCCTACAGGCCCATATCATCGCATGACCACGAGATAGGGCCCACAGGCCCACGTCAACAGGCCACAGGTGGCCACGGGAGCAGGCCCACAGACCCCGACAGTTCTGACAGCACTCTATTGTCCGACCTGTAGGGCCTGACAGGCGGCCAGCGCCTACAACACATGGCCTGGATCACGAGGGCCTACGGCCCTCCAATTTTTGATAGCCGCTAGTGTTGCTGCCCCTGTGGGTACAGCACACAGTTGGGAGGGCAGGCGTACCCTCCCAGGCAAAGATCGAACCCAAACCCAAGGGCAGGAGCGCCCTTGAGTCTGACCGTTACTGACAGGGGACATCCCTGTCAGATCCAGGGCGATTGGTGACTAGTGGACCAGATTCGATGATCGAGATCTAAGAGGGCAGGCGCGCCCTCCGATCCCCTGTGACCGACAGACCAGAATCGATGATCGGGACCTGTGAGGGCAGGCGCGCCCTCTGATCCCCAACAATCGAATCAGACACCCTACAACTGTGGATACAAATCTTGAGGACAATCATAGTTGGGACCCACGCATGCTTGGGCACAGATCCTGAGGCACTAGACCAGACACATGGCACAACCACTAGACAAGATCTGACACATGGCACAACCACTGGACATGACATGTGGTAAGCGCCACCTGGACAGGACACATGGCACAGCCACTGGACAGGAACCTGGACTAACTGAACACGTGGCAGACAAGCCACTGGACGATGACAGACGTGACATGTGGTGAACTAGCCACGTGTCACTTGACCTGACGAGACCGACACGTGGTAGACAAGCCACGTGTCCTGACGTGGACATTCCATGTGGCTGGCAGTAAAACCAGCCACGCGGGAGAGTGACTGCTCGTAGGCAGTCACAAGCGCTTTAAGCACTTTTGCTCTTTTAAATAGCAATAGATGCCCCATGGCATCAATGTGGGAAAAAAGTCCCCATTTAAAAAAAAAATGTCGTGGGGTGGGCCAAGCCTTCAATATGAAGGTAATGCCCTCCCCCTCTCGTCGAGCTAGCTAGCCTGACTGGAGAGCAGGCCAGCGCTATGGCGCTGCCCGACAGAGGTCGAGAGTTTGACTCCCATTGGGGGGAGGGGGGCAAAATTATTTTTTGCCACGAGGAGCCCGCAGCAGGAATTAAAGGTAAATATTTTTTTTTTTTGTAATTTTTTTTTATTTTTAATCATTTTTTTTAATAATTTAATCTTTTGTCTAAAATCAATTTTTTTTTTTTAAATTACATTGATTTTTTACAAAATTAAATTTTATTATTAATTAAATAATGATTAGATTTATTAAAATTTTGCATTAAAATAGAGAATTAAGGATTTTTTTTGCAACTTTACAAATTTTAGAGTGCTTTTGTTTTCTCACAAACAAGGAGATATAAGACATATAAGAGCCTCATTTTTTGTTGCAAATAAGAAAACCCTCAACTCTTCTCAACCTTGTTAGTTTTGCAAAATCAAAGAAGGATAAAATCAAAAAAATTGATTCTTTATTGCAAATTTGAACACAAGGAGACTTAAAAATTTTGTAATATTCAAAGGCAAAGTGTGCATTTGTTTTCTCCAAGGGGGGATATAAGACATAAAATTGCACATTCTTTTTTGCAAAATTGAGAAGAATTTGAAGCCTTGGGTCCATAAAAACCAAGTCGTTTGTCGATTGGTTCTGGAAGCCTTCCAAAAGTGGGTCGTGTGTCGACTTGTCTTAGAAGGAGTGCTCAAAATTGTTAATTTTGCAAAATATAGGGGAGAAGACAACATTGTACTTCTTTTGCAAAATTGGAAAACAAAGTAGGAGACATAAAAATATCATTTTTTGCACAACACAAAACACACATTTTGTTGCCAAAAAAAAATTAAAAGGTGCATTTTTCGATTTTACTCGAAACCTTTATTGGCAAATTAGGTGCATTTTCGGTAGCATCCGACACCTAGGTGATAAGAATTTTGTGGGCATTCTTTTTTGATTATTGCATTATTTCTTTTGCAATTATAAGTCATAGAATCAAGAACACACTAAACCCCAAAATTTCACAAATTTGTGTAAATCCTTGCACAGATTTAAAAGCCAAAATTACTTGATATTCTTTCCTAAATCAACAAAACCCCTAATTTACTCTTATTCGTTTGGCTTAAATTTCCTCACACTTTTCATCCTTCTTGAAGGGAGTTAAGGCAGGTGCCATTAAATATCTGTTTGAGTGAATTATATTTTGGTACTCTTTTAGGGTAATCAGAAGAAAGAACAAGATTTTTTTTTAAGGAACCTTCAAAGTTGCAATCCTTTGCACTAAGGGGGGATAATTCCTTTCTTCCTTCAAACATAGAGTTTGATAAGAGGGAAATAAAACTTGTAAAGGCAATCAGAGAAGTCCAAATCATCAACATTAAACCTTTTCTTTTAGACTTCATAATAGCAATCATGCTTGAAGTACTTGCAATAAGAAAGGACAAATTGGTAAACTTTTTTGATCAAATTGCCTAGAAAGCATAGTTTTGCACAAATTGTAAAAATGAAAACCATGACACCATTCAATGTTGGTTTCAAAACAAGCAAAACTAAAATGGCAAAGGCACATCACAGAAGCCATCTTTCTAGTGAAGTGTCTCATACTGATTATGTTTCTAGTTCAAATATAGCACAAGGAGTGCTAAATTGCTAAAAACAATTTTGTAGAGGGAAAACACATGTGTCCCTTGGGCAAAAGCCCCATTTTCTCTCACTCTTCTTTTAGGCTTCATAAATAGCATAAGTTTTTTGTTTGAAGACCTTGTAATAAGGGGTGCTTGTCCCTCTTTTAGGCTTCATAAATAGCAAATTCTAGGTGTTTGAAGTACTTGTAATAAGAGGAGCGATTTTTTGTGGTGTACAATTGTCTAGGAGGCAATATTTGTAAAATCCTTCACAACACTATTGAGTTGCACACTTTTTGCAATTGAGGGGGGATATCCATTTATTTTTTTCACTAATTTTTGTAAATAGGGAAGATGACTTATAAGGGTGCATTTTCAGCTTTGATCGACACCTTAGTCACATTTCCTTCAGAAATTAATTACACTATGTTTTGCAACAAGAAGGGGGGAACTTATAAGGGTGCATTTTTGACAGCGATCGACACCTTAGCTACCTTATCTTTTGCAAATTCATATTGTAAATGAATGAACCTTGTATGAAGTGATCTATTCTACTACACCTAGCGATTGCAGCGACCGGTTACCCATGCAAATTCAGTTGGATGATGTGATTACACAAGGACATTCGTTGGCATGAAGACAAAGTGAGGAATGACCCACTTTTTGCTTAGAAGCAGGCAGAGCACTGTGACAGAGCAAAGAACTAGCATATCAACATCTTCTTCATTGTATTGGGGCAGTTATATACTTCACCCAAATATTGTTGTATAGAGGGATATGTATGTATTACCCAAATAATGTAATAAGGGGGGATGTTAGAGTAATATTCCATTACTTGGGATAATTACCATTTACTCCACTAGGTAAAATAAGCTAGTGTATTGCATTACACTACTTAGGATTTATTTCTACATTTACTGTTTTACTTTCTACCATATAGATATTTACTGTCCAAAATATATAATGGTAACTAGCCTAAATATCCTAGGGTAGTCAATCCTAAACCTAAATCTCTACCTAGCCTAACGCATTTGTTAGCTTGGTTAGTGGGGAATTAGTTAGTTTTACTATTTCATTGTATTATATAAACATTATTCTTAAACCTAATGTTTAGTTAGATTAATTTAATAATTATTTTCTTCAGAATTACCTTGCATCATAATTAATGCAAAGCTCGTGAAACGGATGTGCGAATTTTAAATTTGAATTGCCAGTGAAAGAAACAAAATAGAAAACGTCAAATAGTTGAAAACCAATTAGGAACCTTGGTCTAGTGGCAAGAGGGTTGTGACTTATGTTTTATGTGCAAGGAGGCCAACATTCGAGTCTCGGCAGAAGCACTTGGCAGGTGTGTTGAAAGCGCCAATCGTGAGGCACACGTTTTGTGAAACAAGGAGGAGATAAAGTTTTTGAATCACGTGGTTCTTCACCTATCTCCAACGAGTGTGTAGCTCGTGTGGTTGTTGGCACTACGGTTGAGATGTTAGAGTGGGTTGCGTTGAGAGTTCGAAACTCTCCAAAGTTAAAGGTAATATTTTAATTTTAATTTTAATTAAATGCCTAAGTTGGAGGTATAACGTTGTTTAGTGGTTGAAATTTGGAAAGGTTGCTTTGCAAAAAAATTTTGGTAGTTGATAATTGTCTTTAGGAGTTATAAGGAGAATTTTATTTTATATTTAAAGTCTTAAAATTGCTATTGAGGAATATTAGAAGATTAAGACTTTGTGGGTAGTATGTTATTTTGAATTAAGGCTTTTTGTGACTATTGTGAGGATATTTATTATTATTTAAGTTGGAGTGATAAGGTGTAATTTTGATATTATATTTGTGATATGTTTTGTTGAAGAAAATTATCCTCTAACCCTTATTGAGATTGGCAAAGAAGTAATTGTGAGTGTGGCAGATTTGTGAGACCAACTACTTGTCAAACAAAAGGTATGGGCAAATTCCTTCTTGGTTGAGTTGATTGATTGGCTTTATTGAAAATTAAGTTTGGAGTGAAAAGGACTTGATTAGGGTTTCCTTTTCGAAAGTGGTTGAGTTATTGCTTCAAGGTTTTTTGATTTGAGAGTTGAGATTAAAACCCTGTTTTATTAGCATTTTTTTTGAGACCATTGGTTGAGTGGAGTGTTTGAGTTAATGCTTCAATGTTTTCTGAAATTGGGAGTTGTGATTGAAACATTGTTTGATGAACATGGTTGTTGAAGTAAGTTGTTATGCAAAGAACTTGAACTAGGGTTTGAAAAGATCATGAGTATCATTGTTATGTGAGATTTGTTGTTGAGCATTTTTGGAAACATTTTGAGTTGGATGATACATGCTTGGACTAGGGTTTGTGAGCAAGAGTTGTTTCTTGAAGTGATTGGTTGAGTAGATTTGATTGAGCCTAGTCAAGTGGATGTATGAAGTGATTGTTCAAGTTCCATAAAATAAACTATTCTATATTCTGATGTGAGTTGATATTGAGTTTTTGAGAATAGAACATATTGCATCTCTAACAATTCTATTTATGCTTCTATGAGATTGAGTTGAGAAAGTGATTGAGTTTGTGAGAATAGAACATATTGAGTCTATAACAATTCTCTTTATGCTTCTATGAGATTGAGTTGAGAAAGTGATTGAGTTTGTGAGAATAGAACATATTGAGTCTCTAACAATTATCTTTATTCTTATTTGAGATTGAATTTATAAAATGATTGAGCATTTATTAAAGAACATATTGAGTCTCGAACAATTATCTTTATGTTTCTATGATATTGGACAAGTTATGCATGAGCTTGTTGAGCAAAATTGGATAAGTTCTATGTGAGCTTGTTGAGCAGATTTGGACAAGTTTTGTGTGGACATATTGAGTAGATTTGAGCATGTTCTGAGTGGACTTGTTGAGCAAAGTTGTGCTAGACAAACTAGACTATGTTTAGTGCAGAGTTGAGATAGAGCTTTGGAGGTGATAGATTAGAGAGGATAGTTGTCTCTAGTGGATAGATATCCATCAACCAGGGCAATGAGGACATGTCTTCTAAGTGGGGACAATATTATTTAGTGGAGAGAGATCCAAAATCCAGAGTAGTGGAGCCAGTAGTCTTATAGAGGATCATAAACCAGAGCAGAGGATAAGGAGTTATCCTATGGATAGATATCCACAAACCAGGTTTAGGGGATCAACATCTCCTTTGGACAAAGTTCCATATACATTGTAATTGGGAAGGATTCCCAAAATATTATTTGAGAAATATTTAGAAGAAATACTTTCTTCGTGGAAGTAGCCATCTTTGGGTGAACCACATAAAAATAATGTATCTCATGTGTGTGATGCTTTGTGTGATGCTTATTGTTTTATTAATGTTGATGCTATTATTTATATTAAAAAGCAAAATGTTTTATTGTATACGGTTCACCCCTTCCTCTCAGTATAAGCACATGTTATTCATATTTTGTGCCATATTTCCAGGTGCAAATCCTACTGGAGGGACTACGGGGTTAACTATAGGGTTTTCTTCAGGAAGATCCTCTTTTGAGAGGAAGTCTTGATTCAAAATTCTAATAACAATAGACCCTCTATAAGGTAATTCGCAAAAAAATAGGAGTCAGGGTTATTCCTTTTGAAAGACCTGGTATACATGAAAGGACACTGGTCTATAGGGGTAATAATTTTTCTGGGTTTAAGGACCAGAGAGTCACTAGGTGAATTTGCTATTCTCCACTTATAATGTCAAGAAAATTCACCAAATCTTAATTCCTTTGGGTAGAGATAAACAATAACTCATATGATGGGTTTTTGTGTTCCTTGTGAACTGGTCCCACCGGGCATGCCAAAAAATATTGGGCATTGAATTGCATCAAGATTTACTCAATACTACGACTGTATATCTTCCTACTTTCTGTCCAGGCTTGCACCCGATAGCTACAACTTAGCACTCAACATTGGATGGACCAAAATAGAGTTTTTGATCCAACCTCCAGAGTAGGTTGGTTCCTTGTCAACTTAAATAGGATGTTGACACAATTATGCTCACTTGGGGTTTTGATATTATGGTAAGAAAAGGTTAGGGTTAAAGAGATGTGAACAATAGTGGACGGATAGTCTAACAACATTACACTATAGCAAAAAGCTCCAAAAAACCAATTTAAAGAAACATTACTCAGATCAACATTATCTCAAGTTAAATATATTTTCATTCATTAACGAACAACAAAGAAATATTGCAGAGAGCAATTTCAATATCCAAACAATGATAATCCAAATAACAAAATTCACCAATATCTATATTTTACAAAAATGCACTCCCTAAAAATAAAGATCAAACTCAAAAATAGATTTCAATCACCCTAGCAACTAGTAATCCATTAATTTGGCATAAAATAACCATTCAAGTATTCACATAAATACAACTTAAGAATTCAAACCTCTGATATAAATATGAAGACATAAGCTTTGATGCAAATATCAATGTAATTCTCCTTTTATTAGTCCTTGGGAATATTTACAGTAGCACAGGAAAACACACTAGAGCCGACCCTTTAAAAATGAGGGTTCGACCTCTACTTATAGTTTTGCAAAATTAAAATAACAAGGAACATTACAAAGATTGAAATTTGATAGCTCAGTAGAGAGTTCTTGCTAGCATTCTCTTACTAGTTCATCCTCTAGGAAATTCGCTTCAAGTGGACCACCATAGAATCTTGAACTATCTGCAACTTGTTGGTCGTTCAATGCTAACCAAAGTTCTGGCCATTGGAGATTGCGTATACATCGTCGATCCTTCTTGGAAGCCTAATGTCGTCATTGATATGTAACCATATCTGGTTCTATCTTCTTGAAACCCTCGATGCTTCAGCTTCCTCCTCCAACTGACTATTATAACTCCGATGAATAAATGATTTTATATACTTTAGATTCCTTAGCAAAATCTCCCCCATCGTATGGCTACAATTTAATCTGATATAAGCTTTGTATAATGGTGGGGGAGAACACAACGCCATTCCACTCTTAAAAATTAATGGTGTCATCTTTCCTGCCTTAGAAACTACGGAACACCAATCCGTCCTTAAACGATTTGGAAGTTAAGCGAGATCGAATCCGCTCCTCGTCCTTTGTTTTTCTTCATTGGCCGTGAAGCATTCGCCAATCCGCACAAAAAATTTGATGACATCGTATCTCCTTTGAAACTCTTGCGGATTCCATTTTGGACCCAAATAAGTACATTGGCCTGTGAAAACCATTCCGGACCTATTGCAATGCAAAGTGACTCTTCCTCCAATTTGAACTGACTTTAGAGTACATTGCTACTTGTTGTCATTCCATAATAGAGTTAGTCAAAAATATCCTTCATCATGAATCCCCATCTACTATATTCATAGCATTCCACCTTGTCACCATTCCGGTCAAAAATGTTCTATGCGATCTCCAAAATCGGGCTCTCCAAAACTTAGCCGCTCACAAGGTATTCAAAATATCAAGCTATCACAAATCTGCACTTATTTTCTTCTGATGTCATCCTTCTTCAAAAAAATTTATAGATTCGGGATGCATCACCAATACGAGGCCAAGAATATGGGAATCCTTGTAGAATTGCTCCAAGTGTGAAAACTTGCTTAGTGTTGGGTGGATTTGTGACCCTTGTTGCGGATCTGCTGCAAAATATATTGCAAAGTGTATGGAATGAGAACTCCATGACTTAGACAAAATTTTCTTAATTATGTGGCCATTTTGGGCCTTCAGGTCTTGGTTTTGAACATGCTCAAAAGAAACAAGAAAAAGAGTCAACCTCAAGTTCTGAAGAAGAAGAAACTTCAGAAGAAGATAGTGTAAGAAAAAGTGAGACTTCTAAGGATGAGTTGGACAACAAAAATTTCAACAAGAAAAGGAACAATGCACAAAGAAGAAACATATTGAACATGAACCAGCACAAGGTAAAAGAGACTAAGAGACCAATGAGGTCAAGGCAAGAAAATTTCAATGGAAGATATTTCTCATGTCATAGATTTGGGCACATGACTTCACAGTGCAGGACACATGAAATACATGAGTATGGGAACTTCAGAAACAAATAAATTTTCCATGGGTATTGCTACTCATGTAATCAGTTTGGTCACAAGGCAATGAATTACAAGGTACATGATATGAACAGATATGGCTTCACTAGGAGAAATCCTAAGACATTTTCACCTCCAAGGAATAATAACATTAAGTGTTATAAGTGCAATAATGATGGAAATACAACAAAGTGGTGTAGAGCAAACATTTCAAAATCAAGCATGAATAGGAACAGGATTAGGAATATGGACATGAATAGAAACAGGAACAGGAGCAAGAATATGGACACAAACAGGAACAAGAACAGGAATATGAACAGGAATAGGAACGTGGACATGAACATGAATAGTCAAAGGAATTAGAAGGATCATATGAGAAGGAAAGAGGACAAAGGTAAAGACCAGTGCTTGTTGGGAGTAGAAATACTCCCACCCCAAAATTAACCACCTCAAGAGGAGGTGGGGGAGGGGCTAAGATAAGAAACTCATTCTTAGCCCCGAGCCCCAAAGGAGACCCTTTGCAATTGATGTCAAAGGAGAAGATATTTGAGTAAGGGGGGAAATTTGATTTAATAAGAGAGCATTGAGTCAGGGGGAGCAGTTTCCCATGGGGAGCAAAATAGAAACATGTCAAGTTTTGGTAAAAATAATTTGGGTTGTCATCAATGACAAAGGGGGAGATTGTTGGACATTTGGAGTAAATGAAGTTGTCATTGATGTCAAGAAGGAATAGTCATTAATATCAAATGTCATTTTTAATGAGCAATGCAAGAAGAAGCAATTTCGTAATCCATGCATAAAGGAGAGCATGCTTTCAGTTGGTGAAAACCCGGTTCTAGGAAGTCATATGTGGTCCAAAGTTTAAAGGAGCCCAAATAAATAATATTATAATATTTGTTATAATATTATAAATGGAAGTTTAAAATTAATTATAAATTAATTAATATAATTTTTTTTTAAATTAATTTATTAATTAATTTACTTAACTTATAAGTTATTTAAATTAATAGTTAATTAATTTTAATATTAATTCTAAGTTAATTTATGTTAATTTTAAATAACCCTAAGGTGGGTTATTAGGTCGCAATTCAAAAATTTGAATTCGACATTGAGCGTCGACGTGGGGAGGAAAGTATCCAAGTGTGTATAAAAAGGGGATTTCTCCACCTTAGAAAATCTACTTAATGCCTTCGATTTTAATCTCCATGCTTGCAAAAAACGTGTGAATTATTCTATGCGATCAAGACGATTTTAATTTGTTTGAAGTGTTAATAAGAGGCAGAGATTTTTCATTCACCAATGAAGGACCTTGGTCACCAAGCGCTTGCTAGCACATTTGGCAACCTCGATGAAGGTAAGGTATGACGACAACGATTGGTGCAGGTTCGAATCCGCAATAGAGTTGGTTTTTTTGTTTTGTTTGGGGATTGACGGTGGACGTTGGTTGAAAGTGAAGGAAGCTTCCCTTCCTTCACGTGGGAACCTATAGCCCATGTGGTGGGCACCAAAGTGCTAATGCACTTGGCGTTTGGGGAAACGACGGTTGGAATCACGTCGAAACCCTTTTGGGTAGAAGACAAAGGTATGCAATTTGTTGGCGCGAAAATTTTCGGAGGGAATTAGTTGAATAATTAAAAATTAATTTTTGCATAAATTTATTTGATTTGTAAGGTTGTAAGGAGAGATATAAGGTGAATGCAAAATAATATTTTTGTGATATTTGCTTGGGTGTTTGAAAAGGATAATAAGGAGTTTAAGGAAATTGTTTGAAGTTTTGTGGTGTTGGATATTATTTTAAAGTTGGAGATTATAAGGTGTATCCAAATAATTATTTTTCCATGTATGATTTGATGATTGCTAATTTCAAGGAGTAATAAGGTGTATTTGGGATTGATTATTTTTGTGTTTGAGAAATATTTTTAAAAATAGTTAGTGTGATATTTTGTCATCTAACCATTGAAATTGGAAAGAAGGGAATTGTGATTGAGACAAGTTTTATAAGGGCACATCTACATCAAATAAAAGGTTTGGGCATATTCTTCTTTGGTTGAAGTGATTGATTGAGGTTTTTTGAAAACAAGATTGGAGTGAAAAAGACTTTGTTAAGTTTTCCTTGTTGAGCGTGTTTTGAATTAATGCTTCAAGGTTTTCTGGAATAAAGAGTTATTGATAAAACCTTGTTTGATAAGCATTGTTGTTGAAGTGAGTGAACTTGAACTAGGGTTTGCAAATATCATGAGTATCATTGTTATGTAATATTGATTGATAAGCATTGTTGTTGAAGTGATTAGTTGAGTGAACTTGAACTAGGGTTTGTAAAGATCATGAGTATCATTGTTATGTGAGATTTATTGATAAGCATTGTTGTTGAAGTGATTAGTTGAGTGAACTTGAACTAGGGTTTGCAAAGATCATGAGTATCATTGTTATGTGAGATTGATTGATGAGCATTGTTGGAAATATTTGAGTGAGTTTCCATATGCTTGGACTAGGGATTGTGAGAAGGGATTATTTCATTGAGTGATTGGTTGAGTAGAGTTGGTTGAGCCTAGTCAAGTGGATGTGTTGATGTGATAGTTCAAGTTCTGTGAAACAAATTGTTCTATATTCTAAATTGAATTGAGAAAGAGATTGAGTGTTGATGGATGTGAAACATATTGAGTCTCTAACAATTATCTATATGTTTCTATGATTGAAAGTGATTGAGATTTTGTGAGTGTGAAGCATATTGAGTCTCTAACAATTCTCTATATGTTTATGTGGTAAAAATAAATATTGAAAGTGATTGAGCATTGTGGTGAATGTGAAGCATATTGAGTCTCTAAAAATTCTCTATATGTTTCTGTGGTAAAAAAAAAGATTGAAAGTGATTGAGCATTGTGGTGAATGTGAAGCATATTGAGTCTCTAACAATTATTTATATCTTTTTGTGAGATTGGATAAGTTCTAGTAAGGACTTGTTGAGCATATTGAGACAAGTCTTGGTGAAGACTTGTTGAGAATATTGGACAGGTTCAAGAGAGGACTTGTGGATAGATTAGTGTGAGCTTTTGTGGAACATTACAAGGCAGATTTGAGACAAATATTTGAGAAGACTTGAGAGCAGAGTTGATTGATTGATTTGTTTAAACCTTGAGTTAAGGTTTGGGGTAGATCTAGTAGTGTTGATTTGTGAGTGGATCAAGCTTTGTGTTAATGCTTGAGGATAGATATTGAGTATAGATTTGTTCTATACTGAAGGACTGTGTTTAGTACATATCAAAGGACATAGATTGGATAGATTTGTGCTAGATCGAAGGACTGTGTTTAGTGTAGATTTGAGAATAGAGTTTGGTGCAGATTTGAGGACAAGTTTGTGCTAGACCAGAGACAAATATTGAGAAGATTTGTGCTAGACCGAAGGACTATTTTTAGTGCAGATTTGAGATAGAGCTTTGGAGGTGACAGAGTATAGAGGACGATAGTATCCAGTGGATAGAGATCCATTAGCCAAGGTAGTGAGGACAGGTGTCTTCAGTGGATAGAGATCCATTAGCCAAAGTAGTGGGGGCAACAATTCTTCTAGAAGATCACCAGCCAGAGTAAGAGGAGAAAGGAGTTCTCCTATGGATAGAGATACATGAACATGATTAGGGGATTGGTGTCTCCTTTGTACAAAGGTCCGTAAACATTGTAATAGGGAAAGGATTCCAAAGAGATTGATTAAGAAAATTTTAGTGAAATATTTCTCCGTGGAGTAGCCCACATTGGGTGAACCACGTAAAATTGATGTCTCTATTGTGTGTGTTGATTTGTGCATTACTTTGATTATTATTATTGATATTGTTATCTATACATTACATAATATTGATTGGGAAAGAAAAGTAAAAAGTGGTCTTATACTGTTCACCCCCCCTCTCAGTATAAGCTTCTGTTCTTCACTGATGAATTCAGAAGCATCTGAATTTGTCAATGTAACCCAAAATTGTTCTACAAATTTTTAATTTGACCATTGCAGATTTTAGATCTAGTCATTACAGATTTGAATGAATTTAGAGCCATCCAAATTTGCTGAAGACACCCAAAATTACACAAACTCATGCTAGGGGTAATATCATGATCTCAGGTTTATCAATACTGATTCATACTTGCATTCTAATCCCTTTAAACTTTATTACTTTTTTGTATCCACTGTTGTTACTGCTTTTCAATCATCAAACTTCATATGTTTTATATTAAATTTATAGATCCATTACTTTATTTACAGTTTACTGAAAGAACCGAGGGGATTTGACTGTCATAAATCATAGTTTGTTGTGGTCTAAGAAGATCCTCCACCACTAATTACAAATTTTAGTGTTTTGTTGTGAAAGTTATAGGTTTGAACAGATTCAAATTCGTCTTAACAGATTTGGACCGATCTGAATTCGTTTTAACAGATCTGAAAAGTGTTTGATAGCAAACATCTGAACCAAGTAAGGATATAAACCTAATTTTCCTCAGTTTCTCTGTACTTTAACTTCATATTTCTCTTATTAGTAAGCATTTGCATAAAATAAAAGAAATAAAATGAAAATACAAAAGGAACATAGACTTAGTTGCATTATATTTTGCATTTATCCTACTAGTTGAAAAAATTAAAAGAAAATATAAAAAAATACAAACTTAGTTGCATTGTTTTACATCAATTGCATTAGTTGAAGAACTCAAAAGAAAATATCAAAAACATAGATTATCTTGCATTTCTTTCATACTAGCTGAAAAACACAAAAGACAAGAAATATAAATGCAGCTAATTCATTTTTACATCAATTGCATTTGTTAAAAAGCTCCAAAGAACTAAAAGACAAAAACATAGATTTAGTTACATCATTTTGCATCTAGTGCATTAAGTTAAAAAAAACATAAAACACAAAACACAAAACAAAAAGAAAAGAAAAATAACATGCTAGCATAAATCTCATCCTTTGCTTTCAATATCTACAAAATCATTTGCATCATAGTTAGATTTACAAAGCTTTCTAGCTAGACTATGTATACTTTTTTTCATCGAAATTTGAATCGCATATAGCTAGGCAATAGTTGCATTTTGGTAAAACCCTCGGTGTATGTACATAAAAAGAATCCAACAAACATCCAACTTATCTAGGCGTGGAAACTACCACAGAAAATATTTTTTGGTGAACCCTACCCAATTTGTTGACAAACACTAAGGAGAGCACAACTCAAGTGCTTCTCGTCCAAGGTGTAGATACATCATTTACCTCCCCCTTATGTACATAGCACTAGGGGAAATATCTTGAGGAATAATTATTGTCTTAAGAGCTTCAACAAGGCTTCCCTATGAATAGAAGTTTGCAAAAGCTCTAAGAGAGATATTGGCTGGGATACTATCTAGTTGTTGTTAAATTTCAAAGGAGACTTTAGTTTTTGGCTTCAACACTAAAGGTGGGTTTTCTAAGCTTGTGCTATTTTTTTGGATATTCTTCAAAACTAAGGTGGGCTGGATGAAGAACTCGTCTCCTATTGAGAATGTTGAGTCGATTGTGCTTGATCTTGTTGTCTTTGCAATTATTACTATCATTCCAACCATATTATCATAAGGAGGTGGCACATTATGATATGACACATGATTAGCTACTTGTTGACCATGCTTAGATAGGGGATCTTGAAATATTTACATATCTTGATTAGTTATGCATGCTTGTTGAGGAAGAGGTTGACTATTTTTTTGAGGGTTAGGTTGAGAACCTTCTATAACAAGGCATCCTTCGTCAATTAGCTCTTGAACCACATGTTTCAACCTCTTACATGAGTTTGTCATGTGTCCCTCCACTCTATGATATTCACAATGTTGACCAAGCGTATACCAATCAGTTGTGGTATTTTTTTTCCTTATGGGAGGTAACTCAATCATATTAGCTTCCAAAAGTTGCTTTAGGACCACATTCATAGGCATATTGAGTCTTGTAAACTTTCTTTATGGGGGTTTTGGGGCTAGCTAAGCACCACATTTTGTAGGGTGTTAACAACACTATTAACATGCCTACTATCTGTTACCCCATCACCTACCACATGTTTGTTCTTATACTGTGTTTTAGTGGTTCTGTCCTCTTTCATCTTAAGTTGACCTCTTCTAATAAGGGCTTGCTCTACCCTTCTTGCAAGATCTATTGCTTGATCAAAAGATATGATAATTGTAGTTGCTCTACCTATCTATTGTAGGATGTTGAAAGGGAACTTGGTGAATGTTGGAAGTATTGATAGTGCTATGGTAAGGGTTGTAATATGTGGTATCTTACTATGGAGGATAACTGACATTTGGTGGAACAATAGTAGAAATGTCGAGATTAGCAAAATGAGGAGGAAATTGAACATGATATTGATATGCACTACTAGTTGGAGGATCTTGCAAAATTCTTCCAATGTTGGTGGTTACAATAGTGACATATGTTGGTTTAGGGTGAGGATCAACATGATGTGAAGATTCAAGCAATGAATTGGTGTGGCCATTCTGAGGAGAAATGATTCGATGATGAGTGTAGGTAGGAAAATCCACATTATTTAAAAAGAAGAAATGACAAGGCACAATGTGGGATTTGCACAATTTTGAGTAAAATGTACAATTTGGTATAAATTGTACAAGTGGAAAGTAAAATGTACAATTTGGTAAAATTGTACAATTAGAAAATAAATGTAAATGCATGTGAAATAAAATTAAATGTAAAGACATGCAGATGAAATATAATTTGATAAAAATTACATTAAACTTTAGAAACATTAAATAAAAATATTAATGTGAGTTATGGGTAGTTGTAAATAATGAATTGTTCGAGGAAACTTTATTTGGAACGGCCTACATAGCCACTATAAGCCCCCCATTCGAATTTTTGTGTTTTTGGTTGATGGTTACTATATGTAAGGGTTGTTGGTTATTGTTGGAGATTGTTCATGTGCATTTCGTGGAATGTGAAGCATGGATTAATGTTGTAGTTTATTTATTGTTGTGTGCAATGTCATACAATTGTTGTATAAAATACCCAAAATAATATAAATATTCATTTAAACCAAATTTGTGTATGCATGTGTGGGAATCAGATTGCAATCTCAATAATGATATTGTTGGTGGAGTTTTATTGATATTGCAGGTATTGTTGATTCTAGATCTATGGCAGAAGTGCATACCCAAAAAATGTACAACCATCCATGTGTTGTTGTGTGGAATGCATAATGAAGAGAAAACAAGATTAATGGCTATTACCCATTATTGGTAATGATATTTGTGTAATTAATATGCAAATGGGTATTCTTCAAAATTAAGTTATTTGGTATAATAACAAGGGATTTTACCAAACCATACAAGCAGAGTATCAAACCATACAAAGAGTTTGTCAAATCGTATAGTTGATGAATTTAAGCCTGAA
The DNA here is from genome assembly GCA_028583015.1 of Wollemia nobilis. Taxonomy (NCBI): domain Eukaryota; kingdom Viridiplantae; phylum Streptophyta; class Pinopsida; order Araucariales; family Araucariaceae; genus Wollemia; species Wollemia nobilis. The sequence goes on from JAQPPZ010003275.1 coordinate 420,703, forward strand.
ATTGCATGTTTTAGCATCTTGAAGGTAGATCAATGGATTTCCAAGTGAATAGTTGCAAAGTGGTTGTGAATTGAACAATTCCAATATTCTTGGAGAAAATGTATAAGTGAACAATTGTAACCGTAAAATTGTACGTTTTGGGGTTGTATAGTCTCCAGTTGTACATTTTGGAAATTGTACAATTTTAAACTATACAACTATATGAATTGAACCAAATTAAGTGTAAATTATTAGAATCTCTCATCACACCCCCTATTGGGAATACTCCACTCGTGCTACAATGAGAAGTCCCAACTTCTTCAAGTCATGTTTCCTTATCCATAGCCTTATTCAAGGTATATCTGTGATACTTGTAGAAATTCTAGATATGATCAAATGATTTAAAGATAAGGTTCCCATTGGACCCCTTAGTAGGATCAAGGTCGTTACCAACTTTTCATTTTCTTTCTCTTCTAGGTTATGATTCTCTCTATAAACTTGATCATATTCTTGAAAAATATCATGATACTTTAAAATTCTCTGCTTACTCCCAAGGTTAGAATCCATTAGGAGATAGAGAAAGGATAGAGTAGAAAAAGAGGAAAACTAAAAACTAGCAAAACACGCAAAAGATTGTTAAGATGTTTTTAGTGTTTTTCTATTTCTAAACAAACAAAATTAGTGGTTTTATTTAAAGTTTCAATAGAAAAGCAAAAGGAATAGGCTTCCTAAGCCTAGCCACTAAGACATGTGATTCATGTCGGGTTCACCAAAGATGTAGAGGGGGAAAACTGCACATTGTGTACGATTTTCAACTAGATTCATTGGGAGCCAAGGTGACCGGTGATGGCAGTCATATTCTGTACACTCAGTGGAAAAGAGAACGGGTTCATCAAAAAATATTTTAGGACTCTCTTTAAGTATGAGGTGGAAATGTTTAATGTGTCAATTAAGAAATCACCTATGTTTGGCCTTTATAAACTAAACTATGGAAATAAAAGAACAATGCAAAACACATAAGATGCAAGAAGACAATGCCTAACCCTAGTATGATTATTTGGTTCAATGGTCTCCAACCTTAGGTTGCAAGAAATGAATTTTTTTTATCTTTGAACAAGGGACCAAGGGAATGCACAAACAAGACTAAACCTTAGATACAAAACTATATGTCTTTTCTTTTAAATACCTAGAAATGAATCAAATATTTTTCCTCTTTATTTATAACCTAGGTTGTGAACATAAAAGATAAGAACAAACAACACACAACCTAACAACTTTACCAAGGGTACTTATCTGATTTGGTGTTTGATCCTAGCTTTGTCTTGCGTCCAGAATATCCCACAACTTCAAATATGCAAAATAGCTTCACAAAATCTCTATAAAATATGGTCAGTATTTGGGGGCCTTCTTAGGCTCCTATAAGACTAAGCTTGGAGGTGCAATAGTCAAGCCCTCTAGGTCCTTTTAGTTGACCATTCGTAATAAAAATGAGCTTTGACCTTTGGAACAAACACAACATAATATGATAGCATGGAACAACAAATGAAATGCAAACAAAATGGATACAAAGCTTGAACAAGAATACAATTTTGAAATCTAGGGTTTGGGAACAAATAATTGCCCCCAAGCTAATCTAATATGAAATGCAAGTGAAACAAAATGATGACAACCATAAAAGAATTCAAACAAATATGAAATAGTATGTAGAAGGCATGTAAAACGAAACCCTAGGGTTTTGGGACGAATAGTTGCCCCAAAGCCTAATTGGACCGAATCCGCACCCTATAGGCTACCAAGCAAGAATTCGATGATAGAGTTGAAATGGATGTAGAACGCTCGATGTTTGTCGAATCCACACCCTATAGCAGATGAAACGCGTATTCATATAAATGGGCTAAAAACCTGAAACAGAGATAAAAAATGCAACTGAACACGAACTAATATAAATAAGTGAACTAACGAATACAAAGAAACAACCTAGTGATCTTATGAAAGAAGCAAGAGCAAAGGTGGAAGACCTCTCCTCCCTCAAGAAGACAAGTTGTCGTCAAGGTTCTCTCCACTTATAGATTCTAAGAACCCACCAATAGCATAACACAAAAGCACAAGAGCACTAGAATTTTGCACAAGATTGCTAGCAAGATCACTTGAGAATTATTTGAATAACTGAGAGTAACTTGGGTAACTGGGGTGAAAAAAGGGATCCAATCTCTTTATTTATAAAAGGGTTTGGAGGGCTAAAAGACAAGAAAAACAAAACTTAACCTTGATTAGGTCGACATCTCAAAAAAAATCGATTTAAAATTTATGTTTTTTGAAAAAAAATCCTAAATTTGCTGAATCTACATCCCGTAATTTACGGGATATAAATTTAATAAAGATCAAGAAAAACAAAACAAAACACATGAAAAAAAAAACCAAACTTACTCCTAACATGTTTGAGAACCTTTTGAAAAGACCCAAGAAAAAATAACTTATTTAAATGGGTCAAATTTTCCAAAACAAAATTTATGAAATCTTTGACCTTTCAAAAAAATCAAATTAAAACAACCACTTACAAATACGCTGCAGTACTAAATGCCCTATGCTAAGACGACAGAATCTTAGTTGAAGGGTGAATAAGCGACACTCACTCTATAAAGGTCAAAGATGGGGAACAACGACCTACCTCACATCACTCGCTCTATAGAAGGGTTCGTATAAGCGATCGGGAACAACCTCCTATTACAATGGTTTGACACCATTGTAATCAATATTGATGGTTTGACACCATTGTAATCAATATTGAAGAGATTATAATCACAATAACTAAAATTGAAAACAAGACTGTTAAAATGTAATGAACGGAAGCTACCAGTTACCCCGTTCAAGAAAAAGAAGTTAAGTAATCGAATGCAAGACCCCATGGGGCGTTGGGTCCACCCACTTGGGACTGCATTACACTTCGAAACATTACATGCTTTCTTCTTGAGAAGAAAAAGAGTATAAAATAATAGAATAAGTTTACGCTAAACTTGGAGTTTGGCATCAAACTGATCTACATACAAGTCGCTTCAGAGCTAATACCTTCCATTTTGAGCACTCCTTTGAATGGCGATAGTCTCATTCAAATTCGGTTTATATACTCAATAAATTATTTTGTTAGCATTTAAGGGTTTTGATTGAACATTAATATTTTTCTAATCTTGCTTCAATTCTTCTTTTAAACAATTGGTTTCATGCAAGATTTCTGAAGTGATTTCAATTGCAGTAGTTCTAATTCTCCCCAGCATAAGACTAATAAAAAAACAGATTCCTCCCCGTGAGTTGCAGGCCAACACAGAGGACAAAGGACAAACCCCTTTGCCTAATTTGTTGTTTTCAAAGTACGCGTTTCACGAGCGACCTGTGGATTGAGTGCTCTTGCTTTAATTAAAATCAGTTTTTTGGGGCCCTCCTAGCCCGTATTGTGGACATATGCAGGCTTCCAGGAGGTCCCAGCGCTATTTTATTTTGCATACAAAGATCTAGATCTTGGTCCCAAGCCTTCGAGTCACCTCACAACCCAGGAGACATATAAACATGAAATAAAATACATGCTTACTAATAACGCAGATTATTCTTTAGCCAAGCCTTGAATCTCATTGGATAGCTTGAATGGTTGGTCTGAGGAGTGCTCTGATATACGTAATATTGATCAACTTAAAATGTACAGTTGTAATATCTGTGAACTTCAAAAATTACTTAAATTGTAGAGCTGTCAGGGTACTGGGAATTCTGAATACGAATGGGTACACGATTGTTTTAGATATCTAATGCAAGTGAACTTCAATAGTTCCTTGTATTTTAAAACTAGAAGAATATGGATGGCCCATCAACTTCAAAAATTAACTAACTTATAGAAAGTTAAAAGTAACCAAAGTAGGAAATTTTGGACCTCCTACGTCATCTGCTCTGCACTGCTTCTCGTGAACATTAAAATTCTTTTATTCAAAAGATACTCGACAGGGAAAAATATCTTATGCCATAAAATTTATGTTCTTTACAAGTGGTCCTTGTACTGTGTAGCAAGTACAAGAATCGAACCTGGGCCCGGATAAATGAGGTTGTGTGGCTTATGAGATAGGCTTCTGCACGAAGTACATTCTTTCTTCCTACGGCCATTTTAATTTCCCTGTCTTCATCCAGCTAAACATGTCGTTCTGAAAGACATACTTTATTTCAAGCCGTCGTTCTGAAAGACATACTCTTGTCTGAAAGACATGCATTATTTCAAACTATCGGTTGAAAGACAAACTTTATTTCAAACTGTGGGCACTTATAATGTTTGATCTGATTGTTTATTGTGTGATAGGCGAGTAGATCCTGCTAAACCTGCCGTACCGAAAGACATACTTTATTTCCAACCGTTGACGTTTAGAGGTGAGAGGGAGTAGTATAATGTTAGATGTGATTCTTTAGGTGCGACATTAATTAGATATTATAGTGAGTTGGTTATTTATTATGTGTTTAGTGTTTTGTAATAATTTATAAGATATTTTTTATTTGGATGTAAAAAGGTAAATTTACATTAAATTAAGATAAAAGGTTTTATAATAAAAAAAGTATGTGGGTTAACACACTCATGGGGAATCAAACTAATCTTTATTGACAAAGCTTAGGAATTAAAGCCCTCAATAAAACACAAATTTACCAATCAATCATGATCATTGATGATCATTATATTAAATAAAGCATATCATATGGGGTAATGTGCCTTGGCTTGTTGTACTACATAAACTGCTAGTGATTATGGGATGGGAACCCCTCTACTCGCAATTAAGGCCTTTAGTACGTGTGTTGCTCCAACCAACAACTGGCCCAGGTGAAACTGGTTGAACATCATCCCACCCTCAACCTAGCGGGATGAACAAGCAATGTCAACATTAGGCCACTTCATGACTAACAAGGGTTGGGACTGTCTGCAGGAGTATTTCTTGCATATAACAGAGACCAACGATGAGAGCGGGATCCAAAACGCTCCTGAGAAGAGCATTCTAGGGGGATCCGGTTGACTGTACACGAAGCATTGGCCCAATGCGTCAGAAGAACTTGCAGGTGATCCAACTCCATAATAATTTTGTTGGTTTGAGTACATATCCGTAACCACGTCTTTAAAAACTTCTAATTTGTTAGCATAAGTGTGACACAAGGTGTATACTAAAGAGCAAGCTAATCCTGAAAACTTGCCACACTTTAAAAAGCGGGAGAGACAAAGTAAAAGAGTCCCTAATAAGAGCTTGGGATCAAGAAACTCTTGAAGCTATAAAAGAAGAAAAAAAAAAAAGAACCCATTCCCAAGCTTGCCTAGATATTCTGCAATTCCAAAAGAGATGAGTACAAGACTCGGGTACACCATAAAAAGGACATTTAGAATCAGGAATTCCAAGGTGCTTCAAAAGTTCTCCCAAAGGAAGGCCTTGACACAACAAGCTCCAAGCAAAAAAAGATTGTTTGGGCTCAACTTAAGTAGCCCAAACATTTTGAAAATTCTAGAATTCCATTTAGTCCTTGTAGAAAATAAGTCGCAACGTTGATTGAGCTTAGGCACCAGAGGAAGATGAGGAGATAACCATTTATACCCCAAACGGACCTTATAATTAAGCAAAGGAGTATCAACATGCCATCTCGAGTCTGACCACCAAAGACACTATGAGCGGACACAAATCTTGTGTAACATAGAAAAAGGGGTGAGAGCAATAACAACATCATAAGTATCTTTGTCCGCACCATTTGAACTCATTCCATGGGATCCAATCCTTGATCTGACCAGAAAAGAAATCAGCTATTGTAACAATACCCTTTTTGAAAAAATGTTGAGTATGAATACATTGCACCCGAGCTAAGGGAAAACCTTGACGAAGAAACCCGAAGGACCACCAAATATTCACAAAATTGATGGATAATGATGGATAAACCTTTACGAAAGCCATCACCTCTCCAACAAATCCAAAGAGTGAACTGCTACCAAGCTTTCCATATATTAAAAGAGACAGAAGTTCTTAACAAGAACCCTCATATAGTTTAGTTCGAGAGCGGTAAGGAATGGTTGGTCTAAAGGGTGCTGTGATATACGTAATATTGATCAACATGAAATGTACAGTTGTAATGTCTGTGAACTTCAAAAATTACTTAAATTGTAGAGCTGGAGGGCACTTCAACGGAGGGAATTCTGAATACGAATGAGTATACGATTGTTTTATATATCCTAATGCAAGTGAACTTCGATAGTTCCTTAAATTTTAAAACTAGAAGAATGGTCTATCAACTTCAAAATTTATTTAACTTATAGAACGTTTAAAGTACCCAAAGTAGGAAATTTTGGACCTCCTACGTCATCTGCTCTGCACTGCTTCTCGTGAACATTAAAATTCTTTTATTTAAAAAATACTCGACAGGGAAAAATATCTTATGCCATAAAATTTATGTTCTTTAAAAGTGGTCCTTGTACTGTGTAGCATGACAAGAACCGAACCTGGGCCCGGATAAATGAGGTTGTGCGGCTTATGAGATAGGCTTCTGCACGAAGTACATTCTTTCTTCCTACGGCCATTTTAATTTCCCTGTCTTCATCCAGCTAAACATGTCGTTCTGAAAGACGTACTCTTGTCTGAAAGACATGCATAATTTCAAACTGTCGTTCTGAAGGACAAACTGTCGACACTTATAATGCTAGAAATCCAACGGATAAGGTATTTTAGTTTATTCTTAATTTAGATTTATAAAATTTTATAACAAAAATATTTATAGAATATTTTATATATATTTTTATAATTAATTTTTGGAATAATATATCGAGAGTGTGATGTTTTTCTTCTATAATTTATCTTTTGTTTTTTTATTGTATCAAAATTAAAACCTTGTTTATTGTTAAAATTTGGTTCATATTTGAAGAGTTTTATTTTGCATGTAACGGTGACGTGGGAGCACTCCTTAGGATTCAAGGATCTGGTTTGGTTTTGCAGAGTGGTATTTTAAATTTGCAACATACAACTAGTTTGACACTATTGGTAAAGGAAGGCATATTGAAAGCATGAGGGATATTGCCATAATTTTCTTATGTTACCATCTGAAAAGATTTTGGGGCTTGTAAACTTCTAGACGTGGAAATTAATTTTTTAACTTTAGTTAAATTATTTTTTTTTAAAAGGTTTTGATAATTTGTTTGTAAGTGGAGAATTGTTCTCGGGGATATCAAAGCTTAAGCCTTTAAAGGTAATTTTAAAGCTTGTAATTTGAAATTGCATGAAATTTTTTGTTTAAACTCGTGAGAGGTTGGCTCATTAAGAAGGTCAAGATCAAGATACAATAGTAAAAAGACCTTATTTTGTGTGTTGGTGTGGAGGTTTAGCCTTTGTATTTGTGTGGAGTATTTTTTGTGCTTGTCATGTTGTGTCTTCTTTTAACTATAGTCTTGTCATCTAAAAACCTAATTATGTAATTGGAATTGTGAGATTGAGTTAAATATATAAATGAAAGGATTATAAGAATCGGCAAGAGAAAACAAACCTAAAAATGCCAGTAAACATGCAAAATGGGATAAAATTGATATGAATAACCAAGCAACTATTTTGTGGTAAATTAGTCCAACCATTAGGCCCTATGTTAAAAATATCAAAACAACAAAAGGAGTATGGAGGACTTTACAATCAATGTATGAGAGAATCAACAAATTAAAAGTTATAGACATTGAAAGACAATTGACTCATCTAAAAATGAAGGAAGATGATAGCATGAATGATCACATTGCATAATTAAAGAATTTAAGAAATCAATGAAGGTGAAATATGAAAATTTAGAGATTGTATATTTTTTGATTGAAACTTTTCCAAATGCATATCATAATTTCATACACACATTAGAGTTTTTATTTTGGTTACATAAGAGAGTTGGTCACAACCACACTATTTTTAGTAACTGAAAAGCGTAGGGTTCAAACCATAAGGGCTGCTTCCATCAAATCTATTTATATTTATTAGTGTTGACCCGGTGTGAAGGGGACCACTGGTTGCTTGGGATTCATACCATCATTATCGGTCTGGTGTGCACTCATAAGATTCATATAAGACTACTACCTTTGCAAATAGGTTGCCCTCGAGGTTTGAACCCGAGTGTCTTCTTGCTAAGTGTCTGGCCAGACAAGCACTTACGAATCCACCTAGCCCTTGGGGAATTTAAAAAAAAATTAGGCTAGTGTGAGAAACCCCTACGAACAACGCATAGGGCTGAGCAGTCTCTTCCCAACCATGACCCCTCGTAAAGATGAGATCTATGCTTATCAATAGGAATTTAACACAACCTTTGTGTTCCCCTTTGCATCACATACACACATTAGATTTGATAGGGCATTTTGATAATATAAAACCAGAAGATTTGTAAAGGTCTTTATTGAATGAAGAGAATAGACTTAAAAAGTATAGATGAGTCTAGAAAGAGGTCACAATAATTTATAGCTAGAGGTAAAAATGAGAATTTCAATCAAGGAAAGTCATTACAAAATCAAGGAAATTAGCAAAGCAATAATTGAAGGCAACGAAATCAACAAAGGAATAATTTTTAGAAAGAACAAAAAGGAATAGAGAAATCAAAGGGATAATACTAGAAGGAAAAGTACATCATATGTTACAATTGTGGAGAGGAAGGACATAAGAGTGATCAATGCCCTAAGAAATCATATGGAGGAGGACAAAGAAAATTTTATTAAAGAAGATAGTCAAATTTTGTTCACAGAGAGAAAGAACACGGTAAAAATATGTTGATAGCCTCATTTGTTTCTCAAGGAGTTTAAATGACTCATGGTATATTGATTCAGGGGCTAGCCAACACATGACTTACAACAATAACTTCTATACTTTTTTGGAAGCAGTGAAAGGTGCAAGGATATTTCTTGGTGGTGAAATTTTATATCAAATTGAAAGTGTAGGTTCAATTCCAATGAAAGGACATGATGGAAAGGAATTGAAAATAAAATATGTGAATATTGTGCTTATGTTAAGGAAAAATATTCTTTCAATAAGCCAAATAACTCAATACGATTATAAGGTTGAGTTCTATTCAAATAAATGTTTGATAAAGAACATTAATGATGGATTCAAGGTTGTAGCTATAGGAGTTGCAAGTGACGACATATATAATTTTTTAGCATTTGGAGATAAAACAACTTACCTTAATACAAGTGAATTGTGGCTTCAAATTTTTGGTTATGCTTTCAAATATGAACATAGTTGAAGGACTTCCTTGGATTAGGGTAAACACAAGTGTGTGTACAAGATGTATGGTTGGCAAACAACATAGAGAAAATTTTGAAAAATAAAATTAGAGGGCAAGTGAACCTCTTGAACTTATCTATAGTAATTTATGAGGGTCTATGAATCCTCTATCAAAGGGAGGGACTGAGTATATTTTAACATTTATTACTGTTTTTTCAAGAGAGGTTTGGGCATACTTCCTTAAGTAAAAGGATCAAATGTTTGGCATATTTGAAATGTTTAAGGTTTTTGTGGAAAATCAAAGTGGGAAAGAGATTAAGAGGATAATAAAAAATAATGATGGAGAATATGTCAATAAAAAATTCAAGGATTTTTGTGGACATCATGGTATTAAGAGAGAAATCACCAACATGTATACTCCCTTAAAAATAGTATTATCAAAAGGAAAAATAGGATCTTGGTGGATGTTATGATCTTGGTGTATTTAGATTTCACTTCCACCTTGAGGTTTTGGTGTAACGGTTCCGTTAAATTTGGTATTAGAGCAATCACCTAGGTTCGAGTTGTGGAGCATACGGGAAGTTAGACCTATCATGCCAGAGTCTCGAGTGGAGTAGATGACGAAGTAAGTCTATCATCCAAAGTCTATACTGTGGAGCGTGGTGGGATGTTATGATCCTGATGTAATCATATTTCACTTCCACCTCGAGGTTTTGGTGTAAAGGTTTGTTACAGTGGAGATGGGTCGATACATGCTATAATCCAAGGATCTTCCTTTATTTCTTTAGTGTGAAGTAGTCAAGACAGTAGCAAATATTTTAAATAGATCATTTACAACTTGTTTGAAGAACATCACTCTATGGGAAGTATGGAATGACAAGAAGCCCAATGTTAATTATTTCAAAATATTTGAATGTGAAGCATTTGATCACATACCTAATGAGGTTAGAGAAAATAAATTTGATGAGAAAAGTGTTAAATGCATCATTGTTGGTTATGATGACAATAAGAAAGGATACAGGTTGTATTATCCCAGTGTGGAGGATGTGTTCACAAGTAGGGATGTCAAATTCAATGAAGGGTTTGAGGATAGGATGCAATAATATCCCACTCATATCCCATTAGTGGACATAAATAATGATGTACCACCTAGTACCTTTGAAATTGATAAAATTTGAAAGGTAACTTCTTGTGAAGATGAAGAATAAAGTCCTCCTAAGAAGACCAAGAGTCTTGAAAAATATATCAAAGGAATCAACAAGTTAATTATACCCTAATGACCACAATTATGAAGACTAATAATTCTAAAACTTATGAGGAAGCTAAGGGAAAACTTGAGTGGGAACAAGCTATGAAAAGTGAATATGACTCGTTAATAAAAAATAAAACTTAGGAATTGGTAGAGTTACCTAAGGGGAGAATATGGTAAAAAATAAGTAGGTAATAGAAACATTGAAAATTATAAGTTAATATTAGTGTCTAAAGGGTATTCACAAGAGGAAGGGATTGATTACATAGAAATTGTTGCTCCAATGGTCAAGATCAATACTATCAGGACTATTATACCCTTAACAACTCATTTCAAATGGTCATTTCCCCAAATGGATACTAAAATGTTTTTTAGAATGGAGAACTTGATGAGTAAATATACATGACTCAACTTCAGAGATTTGAGCATTTAGGATAGAAACACTTAGTTTGCAAGTTGAGGAAACTTCTTCATGGCTTGGAACAAGCTCTAAGATCTTGTTATGCTAATATTGATGAGTACTTTAAGGCACAAGTATTTCATAATAGTCATCATGATCCCTACTTGCATGTGAAGAACATTGATGGATATGGTATACTTATTATTGTACTCTATGTTGATGATCTTATCATCATTGGTGATAAATTGGATGAAAATAGTGAAGCAAAAAATATTTTGAAAGATAAATTTGAGATGACAAACCTTGATTTTATACATTATTTATTTAGAATTCAGATATGGCAAAAATATGATGACATTTATTTCTTTCAAACTAAGTATGCTACATACTTGTTAGGCAGGTTCAAGATAAAAAATTGTAAAACTATTTCTACTTCACTTTCTCTCAGTTTGAAATCAACCAAGGATATAGAAGGTGATGATGTTGATCCTACCCTATACAAGCAACTTATTAGAAGCCTTATGTACTTGACTCACACTTGGCTCGATATTTGTTTTGCACTAGGTGTGGTTTCTAGGTTTTTGAGTTCTCCTACAGTTCCACATTGGAGGGCAACAAAGATAATATTGAGATATGTGCACATGACTTTGACTATGGGTATTTATTATTCCTCCTTTGGAGACTTGACACTTGTAGGGTATTTTATTTCAAATTGGACTGGTTGTATAAATGATAGAAAATCTACCATAGGATATGTTTCCTTGCTTGGTTCTAGTGTAGTTTCATGGTGTTGTAAGAAGCCATCTACTATTGCCTTATCAACTACAAAGGCTAAATATGTAGCAATAAATGTTGCAACTAAAGAAGTTACTTGGTTACAATTTATTCTGCTAGTACTCCAACTACATCCAATAGGATCTTCTTTGCTCTATTGTGACAATCATAGTGTCATTTAGCTTTCCAAAAATCCAATGTTCCATGCATGCTTGAGGCATATTGAGACACACCATCATTACATCATACAACTCATTTAGAAACAAGTGATCGATCATCTTCAGTATAACAAGACAAAGGACCAACTAGCTAATATTTTCACCAAGTTTTTATGTACGGCTAAGTTTGTATATCCTAGAGGTCTCTTAGACTTGAGAAAGGTCACATAAGTTTTTAGTTTTGACAATCAAGAGGAATGTTGTGAATGTCCAACCCTTATTTTGTATTGAGTCTTGTAACCCCTAACATTGAGAAGGTGTTGAGAGGTGTAATGTTAATTGTGATTGCTTAGATATCACAATAAATTGATATTAACAATAAATTGATATTAAAGTGAATTGATGATTGTTTAAATCTCCTAATAAAATATTCTAATTTATTATCAATCTAAATCTACTTTCATAAATGATAAATCATCTAAAAATAATATCATAAAAATTTAATATTACTTACATGATAGTTTTAATGTTTTGATGGTGACTAACATGTATCCCACTTTATTGTCAATAGAGATTCACTTTTAAGAGATAATAAAAACCGGATAATAAATCCTTTGGAACAGTATCTTCATAATGTGATGTTTTTCTTCAGCAATTCCAAGGTTTATCTTTTGTTCTGTTTTATTTATTTTTTCTGCGTGTGACAGAGGTCCATATGATGCTGTAAGTGATGAATTTCAGATTAACTTTATACGGAACCCATATTCTACCGTAAATGCCAGTGGACAGCGCACATGGTTGCTGAATCGACTGAATGAGTTCGGGGAATCCGTGTTTGGTTCACACATTAGTACGGGCAAAATTATTGACGACACGGAAGATTTTATGTTTAACAGGAGGCAGGTACTCCAACTTGAAGAGGAGCATGTGGGAGTAATGTTTGCTTGGGGGACATCGTTACTTCTGCCTCGGCTTTGTGTCACATCGGGAATTGTTGTTTGCATAGTCCATTTTCAGCAAATGCTGTGCCTGCCTGCTAGGCTTCTTTACAAATGTTCTATAAATTTATAGCTCCCCAATTCCTGACAAGCTTATCTCTTCTTTCGCAGAAACCATCGAAGTTTGCAATGTTGAGAAATCGATCAGATGAATCACTAGGAAGTATGGTTTCCATAAACAGAGGTGATGGTGCCTTTGCTATGCATGAACACCAACGGGAAACTTCAGAAGATTCTTCTACAGATCAACATTCATTCTCGAAGAATCTGAGGAACTGTGAAGCAGACGGAGAAAATGACTGTAAAGATGCTTGTGAATGCTCCTCCAATATGGGAGTGGTGAAATCCGGCCACTACTACAAGCGGCCCAAGAAGCGGTTAAAGAGCTGTCTCAGCCATGGGCACACCATTAGAAGTGGAGGATTCAACGCCAGAATACAAGTTCTTCAAAGTCTTGTTCCGGGTGGAGCCGCCATGGACACTGTTTTGTTACTTGATGAAACTGCCCTTTATATCAAATCGCTCGAGGACAACATCAAAGCTCTACAAGCATTGGAAAGTCTGTGGGTTTATCTTACGTCCACCACATGAAAAATCAAAGTCCTAAAGCATCGTGGGCACTGGAGGTGAAAGATGTCATTGATCTTCCAAATGAGCCATCCTATTTAGCCATGTGAACATCTTTCTTATGCGTTGTACGTTTTTCTTTACTATTTCTACAGTCGGATATCTAGTTCGTTATGCATTTCTGGAGAGGTCACTAACGTCTAAATCCAGTCGTAAAATGCAACAGCGCTCTAAACAAATAAAAGACGGCTCCTTTTCTCAGGGCCTTAGCCTGTAGAAGTCATGAAATCCTTTGTCTGTATTACTACTTTTAGTATATTACTATTTTTCGGTTCTCACAGTTATCGTATGATGCCTATAATATTCCTGTGTCGTTGTTTTTTTTTTTTTTTATGATCACGAAATCAACAAGGTTGGAAAAAACAAAAGAAACCGAAAAAAGAGGAAGTATGACCAATACGTAGAATTTAAAAGCAAGAATGGAAATGTGATTGAGTTTTCTCTTCGCATAAGATTTGTTTTCTAATGGTACTTTTAAAATGTTAATTTTCCTTTTACTAGATGACACAGAAATTAAGAAGCGCTCACGTCGTGAAGCAGGTTACCTCATGTAATTGAAGAAAAGACGCGAGCAGGTCATCTCATATGATTTAGGAAAGAAAGAGATGAATACCTAGAGAATGTAATGGAACCATGAAAAAACTATTAATCTGTTAATAGAACCATTTAAGGCAAGGAAAAAATGCTGCCAATAAATAAAACGACAGCGGAAAAAATAAAAAATTAAATAACAATATTTTAATTTTTATCCTATTTATATGCATATGATTTTCCAAAGTTTTCAATGACTTTAAGTTTGAATGGTTTATATTCATTTAAATTATTACCAAATTTTTATTTTTTTATTTTAATATAATTTTTTTTTTTCCAGTTTCCTGAGAGTCAATTGAAGTCTTCCAGATTTTCTTTTTATTTTACATTTTACATTTTATATATTTTATAATATATCATATTTTTTTTAATAAGTTATATGTGATTTTTAGTGGGGTCATTTTATTGGGGCCGCTTTCATTAGAAAAACAAAACAATAGATTGTTTTTTCATATTTTTATCAAATTAATTAAATTATATTCTGCCTTTTTATAAAAAAAAATATTTTTCATTTGCCTTTCTTATTAAAGAGATTTGCTATCTTCCTCATTTTTAAGTTTTTGCAATAGACTATTTTTTATCATTTCATAGCCTTTCAAAATTTAAGTTTTGTCAAGATAATGTGAATGTTTAAAATATTTGCTGCCTATTTTTCATATTTATAAATATAAATATATTATTTATAACAATTTGAGATTTTCTTAATACCTTTTTTTAGGGTTCTTATTCATACTCCTAATATTCCAAAATATTATTTTAATTGTTATTTGTTTATTTCTATTTGTGGGTTTAACCTCACTTCTTGTTAACACTTACATATTTGCTTTTGTTTTCCCTATCAATATCCTTTTGGATTTCCTTTTCTCTTTGTTTTAGTTTCTTGGGTCTTTCTCTTCTTTTTTTTCATTTCCAACAATACTTTCATCTTCATCTATTTCTTCAATCTTCTCACATTGCTTAAAGTAAGACTTCTCATCTATAGGTTTGTCTTGTTGTTGTGCACAATTTGTAGAACAAGGAATAACCTCAAAATCATATATTTTTATATTGCCTTGAAAACCCTAAAGTGCAAAGACACTCTTCCAAAGCAATTACCTTCTTATTTTTTCCTAAAGACCCTAAATTGTTACAAACTTACTCCATCCTCATTTATTTATTGTCACTCTTGAAACCCTAAAGTGCAAGGGTTAACCTCTATACCACTTTCAATTTTATTACTAGGAGAGGATTCTATAATACTTGAGGAAAATAAAGATGATTTACCTCAAAAGATCTTGACCTCTTATGTCATCTTCGTGTTTGGATTTTTCTCCACATTTACATTTGCACCTTTACACCTTTAATTCCTTCTAAACTTGAACTTACATATTGTATTTTTCTCATCCCTTATATCCTTGTTTTTCTTCTAACTATTGATCCAAGTGAGTTATGATGGCCTTTTCTATAAGATGTTGTAGACATGCGTTCTTTACCCCTTCTTTAGGAGTGGAATATCCTTGATTTGATCTACCTTCTATTAATGTATGATTTCCTTGCTTCACCTTGAACATTTTCTTATGACCAAAGTTTTTATATCTCTTTTTCATAGTTTTCACTTTACAAACTCTTTCCAAGTGGCTAGTCTCATAACAATTGTGGTAGTGAAATGCGATATTTTTATAATCCACTTGTTGATCCCATTCTCTTGATTCATATTTAATCTTAATGGATTATAAAAAAGGTTTTGAAATATCTATAGCAACACACATTCTATCATATATAACATGCTTATGCTCCTTAATAGTTATTCCTTCCTTGATGAATTCTCTTAGGACATTTCCAATATCCTTCAAAACATTCTTATTGATAAGCTGGTATGGAAGTCCCAAAAGCTTAACCCAAATTGGAAACTTCTTAATAGTTTTTTTTCAATAGAAAATTTTAAATAAAGGGTATATCTTCCTCTAAATCATGGGCCACCACTTAATATTTTATCCCTGATTTTTGAATTAGAAAATATGACAAGGAAAAAATATTTAGGAAGAAAACTCATAGAGTAATTTAAATTCAATCCCCACTTCCACTTGATCCAATATTGAATCTTAAAAATCCTTGACCAGGATCTATGTAACTTACATATTAACCCTCATACTTTTCAATACCATTATATCATGCTCAATCATCTCATCATTGATGGTCACTTCTGGTGTAACATCTACTACTTGGATCAAACTTTCCATATACTTTCCCTTCCACTGATCTTCAACTTGGGCATCCATACTTCTAGCTAGGGCATACTCACTTTCCATTTTCCTTCCAAAATAACTAGTGGAGTTGGGGTTGGGGATCGCTTTTGGCTTGCACTCCCTCCTAGCTTACACTCCCTCCTAGCCTACACTCCCTCTCAGCTCATACTTGCTCCCAACTCGCACTTCCTCCTAGCTTACACTCCCTCTTAGCTCACACTTTCTTCCAACTCGCACTTCCTCCTAGCTCACACTCCCTCTCAGATTACACTCCCTCCGACTTGCTCCTTTATCTTATTTCTACCAATGTTTCTTTGCTTCAATATTTTTTTAGAAATAATATTCATTGCATTCATGGTAAGGGTTTGAAGCATTGATACACTATGAATGAATCCATTGCTCTTTTACCATATCTGAAGATATCAATATTGGCTTGCATTCTTTTTTGGCTTACACTTTCTCTCAATTCGCACTTCCTTCTAGCTCGCAGACCCTCTCACCTTCTACTCCATCATGGCTCACACTCGCTCGTCTCTTATTTCTCTCAACATTCCTTTACTTCAGTAATTTTTTAGAAATAATATTCACCATATTCATGGTAAGGGTTTGAAGCATTGATACCTCTAAACGAGTCCATTGCTCTTTTGCCATATCTGAAGATCTTAAGATTGGCTTGCACTCCCTCTTGGCTCGCATGAGAAATAAAATGTTGATAACTATAATATATCATGTTATTATAAATATATAATTTATTATTATAAATAAACATTAAATAATAAAATAATTATTTATTTATAATTGGTATGCTAATTATAATTTAACAATAAATCTAATTTTATTTATTTTAATGATATTTTTAACAATATAAAAATAATCAACAAAAGTATTGTTATTTTAAAGAATTTTTATGGAGGCAAAAGGACCAACAACTACTATGTATTGACATATATGCAACCACTTCCATACAGGAGAAACATAGGTAATGAGATTATATTCAACATCCCAGGCTCCATTTTCCTAATAATAAGATAATCCTAGGAGGAGATTTTAATACCATTATTTTCTTAGATGAAAATATGAGAGGGATGAGAACATTGGACACTACAACTAATTTAATGCAAGAGCACTTGAGGTATCTCCACTTGATTTATGTCAATCCCAACAATGGATTAATGACATGGATGAATAGATGATAGGGACCCACATGCATCCTAGATCATTTGGATAGGTTTATCATTTTGGATGACCTCTCTCTAGAAGTAATTCCAAAATTTCTTATCCTTAATAATGCAAGATCAAGCCATTGTCCTATTTTGCTAGATCTCTAGCAATTGGCTAGGAATTGTTTTCTTTAAGTCGTTAGTTTTTTAGTGGTGGAGGGAAGGAAAGCCAAGATATGTCACTCAAGTGTATTGCTTTTCTAAGAGATTATAGTTCATAAAAACTAGTTTTAAGGAATGGAATTGGCATGATTTTGAGGGATGTGAGGGTTAAAAAGTAGCTTTGATTTCTCAACTTGAGAAAGTGAACACTCAAATTCGTTCCTCGAGACTTATAGAGGTGCTTAGAAAATAGGAAATCCAAGTCTCTTATGAGTTAGTATAATGGAAAATGAGGGAGGAGCTCTTATGGAAATAAAAATTTAGGATCTAGTGGCTAAAGGAAGGGGATGGAAACTTTGCTTTCTTCTGGCCATAAGAGTTTCAAATTTTGTATCTTCCTTGAAGAAAAATAGTGGTACTCTAGTTTACTCTTGGGATGGGATGAAGAAAATTATCATTGATTACTTTGAGGAACTTTTCTCTACAATCCCTCTAGACTCTAAGGCTCAAGAGGAAATTCTATAGGGAAGCCCTTACCTTATTAATAAATAGGATATTGAGGTATTGAAAACACCAGTTTCTATGGCAGAAGTAATGGAAGTAGTTTTCAAGATGAAAAAAAGAAAAAACAAATCCTAGTCTAGATGGTTTTCCCATCGAGTTCTTCCAAGAATTTTAGGACTTGCTTAAGGATGATCTTATTGCAATGGTAGAATAAGCGTGGATGGAAAAGTCAATATTGAAATAAATCAATAAAACCTACATTGTACTCATACCTAAGTCCCAATAGGAAGATCAAAGTTTTGGCTTTAGATCGATATCTCTATGTAATGTTGTCAAAATCATTGCGATGGTGATAACTCAAATGTTGAAACACTTCCTCCGTATGATAATTTTTCCAGAGAAATAAAGATTTGTGATAAGGAGACAAATTGTGGATGAAATAGTGCTTTCTTAAGATGTCCTTCACTCCATGCAAGCACAAAAATCCCCCTCCATGTGTATCCATTTAGAACTTTCTAAGGCTTATGATAGGGTAGATTGGGATTTTTTTTTATAGGTCTTAAGGAAGTTTGGCTTCTCCCAAGATTGGGTGTATTATATTAGAGGTATTATTTCCTCAATATCTTATGATGTGATGATAAATGGTAGTCTATCTCCTTTATTTACTACTTCTAGGGAACTATGCCAGGGGGATCCTCTTTACCTCTATTCATTTATCATTGTGGTATGGTGTCTAGGTCATCCTCTCTCTAAGGAAAGGAATAAGAAATCCATTCAAGGAATTATATGTGCATCAACAACCCCTTATCTCTCTTATTTATATTTTATAGATGACTCGACCTTGATGGGTCATGCTACTACACTAGAAGCATCTAGATTAAAAAAAATTCTAAACCTCTTTTTGGTAGCCACAAGACAACTTATTAATGAGGAAAAGTCTAAGATCATATTATTTCATTGTACTTCTAGAGTGGAGACCATGATTCTAAATATTTTGAATTTTAGGCTAGAATCTCTTCCAATCTCTTATCTAAAAGTTTCCTTAAAGGTGGTCAAGAAAAAAAATACAGAATGGGGGTGGTTGATAGAGAAGATACAAAGTAGGATGAAAAACTAGACAAATTGATGGCTTTCTATTGTAGGTAGGTTCACTTTGGTTAAATCTATTTTACAATCTATATCATCTATACCTCCTCGGTTTTGAGTATTCCTAAGGATGTTCTAAGAAAGTTGGACAAGATTAATCAAAAGTTCTTATGGATTGGGGCAAAAGTAGAGTGTAAGTGGGCCTTAGTAAAGTGGGATCAACTTTGTCTTCCAAAAAAGAGGGTGGCTTGGAAAACCAGACAACAATTAAAAATAAGTTAGCCTTGGAAGTAAAATTATATTAGTGGTTAATTACTTTCCCTAATGAGTTATGGGAGTAGATCCTAAGAGCAAAGTATGTAAAAAATCAAGCTCTAAAAGGGTTAACTAAATATCAACTTCCTTGATGAGGATCTCTAGTTCTTGAGGTATTAAGGATAGGGGAGAAAATTATCAAACCATACTATTTTGGATAGTGGGGAGTGACCATAATGCAAATATTTGGACAAATGCTTGGGATGGTTTACCTCCATTATCTCAACAATTTTCAAAATGATGAGACATCATGGAACAACCCCATAGTCGAGGTTGGATAAAGATATCACACTATTACAAAATCATAGGGAACAAAATTTGGAGGATATAGTATGGATTCTAGTAAGGGATTAGCCAATCTTGGCAATGAAGGATGTCAAGGAGGCTATTCATGAGATTCCTAGAATATGATCACTTTCTTGGAAGAAAAACAAAGATAGGTTGGGATAGACTCACATTCTAACGATGTGTATATTTGTAGGATATTTACCCCTCAAAAATTATAGAGAAAATCCACTTAGTGATGTCTTCAACCAGATTTGACCTAAAGTGAGACTTTTTATTTGGCTCCTACTCCATTAGAGGGTTTTTACAAGAGACCAATTGATAAAATGGGGTTTTTTTTGTCTATTCATATGTGAGTTATGGTATTTAAAGAATGAAACCTAAGACCACCTCTCGGCAATTCAATTGTGGAAATGTTTGGCAACATTTTTAGATCTAATATTATGGTAATTCACCTCCCTTGAGTAGGCATGGAGGAATTAACCTATAGTGAATGGGTTGGATAGTTCAATGAAACAAATAGCTTGGATTAGTATATCTTTGATGCTTTGAAATCTATGGAAAGAAAGAATAAATAAATATTTAAAGCAATTCACCATAATATTTCATTATATTTGGGAAAATTTGTATCCAATATTGAGGAAAGTACTTTACATAGATTAAATCCCCACTCCACAAACTCAAGAGTGGCATAATTTAGTCTAAAGGCTTCAACTTCCTATGGATGAATGGAGATGTAGAAATATACAAGATCCTTAACCTACTATTCAAAGGTATGAACCATGGCAAGTCCATCCAAAATATATGGAGAATATTAATATTAATGGCACATAAAGAGGTAATATAAGAAAGGCAAATGTAGATACGGGTTCGAAACCCAACAAAAATAGTTTTAAGGCATCCCTTTTGGGATGTTTTCCACAAATAATAACAAAAAGGCAAGTGTAGAAGGCATAGGAAGATTCTTAGATGGTACTCATGTTTTTATTTTTGTATAGAATCTTGAAATCCTTTTGTAGACACCTAAAACACGTCATGTTTAGGAGACTACTCATATGGGCATGTTTTCAGACCATATGAATGATATTGGACCTTTCCAAGAGATGGTAGTGGTTTTAACCACTCATTTAGGAAATTCTAGTCCTATGCAGGCTCCATAACTGATGATCAGGATGGTTGCCAACCTAGCCATTGATGCTCAGAGTGATTGTGAGCTAGCCATGCCTGCTAACAGTGGCTAGGAGCATCTTGCTCCTAGATGTGTTGAGTGAGAATGGATAGCTCTGAAATAGACTCGATCCTACGAGCTAAGCCAAATCAATTATGCCAACAATATTTTCAACTGATTTGAGCGGTTGAGGGCATAAATATTATGGAAGGTTCCTCCCAACTTCCACAGGTTGGCAATTCTTGATCTTGGCTTCTCTAAGAAGCCAATATTGGGAATCGAGATGCCTATTTATAGGCCTTCCCTTGAATGAATTATGATCTTGAATTTCATGTAGCAAAGCTCTATTGGATTGGATAGTGATTTGATAGCTCATGAGGAGAATTGAAATGCTATCCAATTGTGGAGTGACACACATGCAATCAACAATGGAGCTTTCGAAGGACTGAGAAGCATACCTTGCAATTCCTCACCAATCTAACATGAATTCAAATAATTTCAACCGCCAATCAATCTCTAGACATGTAGGAAACCCTTGACCATCAATTCAACTGGTGAATTGTGCATCACAAACCCTTATTTAAGAGGTAGAATACTCAGTTTGCGACTACTATCTTTGATAGCGGCTCGTAGGCCCAAACACTGATGACATCGGCAGCTAGCAAAACCAACTGCTCTGAGTGACAATGACTAGGGTTTGACTCACCATTTCTTTAGTTATTAGCCTATATTTCTATTTATTCCTGCTTTATCAGCTTAGCTTAGAGTATATTTACCATTTTTAATGCATTTGTACGATGATTTACCATTTATTTATGCATCTTTGCTTACCTTTATGCTTTTCATGCTTTCATGTCATTTCATGCAATTTCTTGAAACAAACCTCATCTTGAGAGGTTGCATATGCTTTTGACATATTTTATGGTTGCTTTGTGTGCAGGTGATAGGATCTACAAAGGACAAAACCACATCTAAGGATATTTCCTCCGAATGAGTTAGGAGGCATCAATAAGCCCTCAATCAATTCATGTCGATCTAGAAGGCCTGCGAATTACACCACCCCTATTTTAGGATTTCATATCTTTGTATATATTGTATCAAAATTTGATATCCCTAAGAGGGACATACATGTAACTAATTTTCATGATGAATTAATAAATGGAGCTTTTATATTTTTCTTAATTCATTATCATTGTATGCTTTCTTATTTTATCTTTGATATTATGATGCAAATACAGTAGGTGTATGCATTATAGCATCATATACCTCTCTAATAATCTAGCAGAAGCATGTGTTATCCTTCATGGCCTTTAGGAAGCTACTAAAATTGGTTGGTATACAGTACAAGTAGAATCAGAGTCATAATTAACCATTAATCAACTGATTGTGTCCAATAGGACCTCCTCTCAATATTGGAGGTTATAGAAGGTGATTAACAAGATACATGCACTTCAATATAGATTATGAAAAATAGAGTTTCTTCATGCTCCTCGAGAACAAAATAAGATTGTATATATTATGGAAAATTAGGCTTTATACCATGGAGATTTAACTTGTTATGGAGATCCTCCACTATGGTGGATATAGAAAACTAGGGAAGATCTACACCATATACTATATATTGATGTTGATAACTATTGTTCCTATATGTTGTGATTCAGAAGAAAGTCATATATTTCTCTATCCTTGTATTAGTAGGATGCACTTAAGACATAGTTGTTGCTCTTCTCTAAATTTTAAATGAAAGTCATGTGTTCATTATAAGGCAAACGATGTAGCTTTCTTATTTGTGTTAGGATCCTATCCTAACGCCATTTTGTAATTCTCATTTACTTATGTAATGACCCACTTCCAACGTGGGGGATCCCATTATGATATTATTTTGTAATACTTTGTAATGTATGTGGCAAGTGGTATTCCTAGCCAAGTGGCACCATCTCATGTAACCATTTTTTATCAAGATTGTAACCGATGGTAGGTAGGAGATTCTAGCTCGAGTGGCATTTTGCATGTAAGCCAACTCTTGAGCCTTTAGGTAGGGTTGCATGAAGTTTTTCTTTAAAAGATATGAAGCCATGTACGAATTCATCTTTTTGCAAGCTAATGAAATATTGAAGGAGGTTGCCCCCTCGAAGAGGCCTGCGATTCTGTGTTATTGTGAGATTGTTCCATTTTTGCATTTAATTTTTGCATAGTGTTATTGAGTTATTTGATGTATTTGTGTTATTTTCTAGTATTTTGTGTGAGTGTGCTTATTTTTAATAGTGAGATCCTAACAAGTGGTATCAGAGCGCTTTCTAGGGCCGAGTTCTGCTGCAACTGAGATGATTTTTGCCAGCCATTCCATCTGTTAGGTATAAATTTTTGTGTGTTTTTTCGTTTCTATTTTTCCTTTATTAAAAAATCCAAAAAAATACAGTCCTTTTTTCGACCAAAAATCCAGAAAACACAAAAAAATACAGTCTCTGTTTTAGTAGTTGTGTAGGTTAGAAACCCTATGCTGGGGGTTTTAAAATATCGTGAAGGAGCTGTCGTTATTGGCTAAGCTAGATAGCCCATAAAGCGTCTAGTGAAGTGAGGGGCGATCAGGCTCCAATACCTAGGCCTTAGACAACACTCGCGCACGGACTTGAGCTCCCACGCATCTTCGGGTGTATCGGGAGACAATCTAGGTTTAAACAAAATTTTATCCATTAGGAAGCTTTTCGGCCTTGTATTATCCATAGTCCATGGGACACAACATCCCGGACGATCACCCTCCCATACTGTCAGAGAGGCAGATAGTGTGCTCAAGGGTATGTGTGGAATCCTCCTTGGGTAGTGGCCTGAAATATTGGTCCGAGCACTATTGTTCGTCACTGCGGTATAACAGAGGGCCTATGGGTATTACATACTCCCTTGCTTAGCATACCCTGGTTCTACAAAACATAACTTCCACCTGCAAATCAACACCATCCCTGTTTTGTTAACCTGCATTCACAACCCCAAAAGTGAGCATACGGAGAAGGCATTCCTTATCACAGAAAACAAACTTGCATGCACCAACAGTCAGGACAGATCTTGCAAGTGTCTGCAATAACCTGTGGTCAGAAATAGAATAGTCAAGACAGTGACAGAAATAGTCTAGTCAGTAATAGAGGTAGTCAGGTCGACAGTAACAACCCTCTATAACAATCCAAAATTATAGACTTCTAGTGTCAGAAACAATACTATCAATATCAGAGAATCCCTAGGGTCAGTGATAGGAACCGTGTTAGTAACCGCAATACAGGTGATAGAGGAAGGAACAGGATAGTGATAGGGTGGTCAGGGTGCAGTCTACAGGTCAGAGATAGTTGATCCCAGGTCCCAAATTTTGAACTGTAACTCCAGATCAGAAACCGACAACACCACAACAGAAAAAAAAATTGAAATTTTATTAAAATAGGGATATCTCTTCACACAGAGCTCAGATTGACTCCAAAATTTAGCAGATAATTCTACACTCTATTCCAAACAAAATTGTCCTTGGCAGCCCCTAGTCAAATTTTGCACCGATTTTCCAAAAATAGTAATTTTTTATTTTTCTTGCTAAGGCCATAACTTTTCAACGGTCAATCAAATTGATCCAAATTTTTGGGAATAGAAGCTACTTATTATTCTGCACCAAAGACTCTCAAGGACTCACTGGTGAAATTTTAAGTCCAAGGGGAAGAAATTACCTTCACATCGACTTGCAACCAATAGGAGATCACAAAAAGTCAAGAAATTCAAGTATATCTCCTCATTGAGCGCTCAGATCAAACAACCACCGAAGTGGACCCTATCCTAAAATCAGAGTTGCAACACATTGCCCAAATTAAATTTTGGACCCTTACTAAAAATAGTAACTCCTAAAATCCCACATCTATTTTTAGTAACTGAGTAAAAGAGGGCCCACAATGGCGAGCGACACTCGTGGACAAAAGGAGTTAGAAATTGCCACATTATTGGCCGATATGCAAAAAGCCCTTGACTACTTGACCACTACAAACCACACCATAAGAGAAGAGATTCGAGAGCTCCGAACAGATCAGGATACCACTAGAATCCGCTTAGAAAAACAACTTACAGAGGTGGAGACACAATTGCAAGGTACTCTCACATCTGAACACCAAGCTAAAAACTTTGAACGAGGTCGAAGAAGGGAAACAGAAGACCGAAGAAGGGGAACCGAAGACACTCACTATGACCGTGATCCGACCTTCAAAATGCCTAAATTAGATTTTCCTAAGTTCAATGGAAAGGATGTCGATGGGTGGTTATGTCGGGTTGATCAATTCTTTAGACTCCATAATGTCCCTATATATCATCGGGTTCAGATGGCTTCCTTCAACTTAGAATCTGAAGCCTTACATTGGTTCCAATGGCTACGAGCCACTACCCCTGATCTATCTTGGGAGGACTTTGAGTCCCAACTACTCACCCGATTTGGCCCTAATGACTATGAAGACTTTACAAGAGCATTGAAAAAGCTGAAACAAACTACCATAGTTCGTGATTACCAGACACAATTTGAGAAATTGGCCAATAAGACAAGGGGCTTGAATGAGGGATTTTTTATGAGTTGTTTCATGAGTGGGTTGAAAGATGATCTACAGGCTGAAGTCAAGATGTTTAAACCACAAACCATGATGGAGGCTATCAGTTTAGCCCGATTGGCCGAATCTAAACTCTCAGCTCAACGGCGGACACCGCGATTTTCTCAAGCTCGGCCTCCCTTTCCTCCTCGGTTCCAAAATAATACTGATAATAAACCTCCTGCTCCTAAGCGACTGACTACAACTGAAATGGATGCGCATCGCGCCCAAGGGCTATGTTATAATTGTGATGAAAAATTTGTAAAGGGGCATAGATGTGCAAATAAGAGATTGTTCTTAATAGATGCAGAGGAACCCGATAGCAGTGACCAGAGTGATGAGGAGAGTGACACAGCTGAAGCACCAACTCAACAGGAAGAGGAAACCCAAGACCCTGAAGCAAAAATTTTTGTCCATGCTCTTGTCGAGGTTACCACTCCACAAACCATGAGAGTTGTGGGTTTTTTCAAAGGCCAACGCCTTACTATTCTTATTGATTCAGGCAGTACACACAACTTCATTGATCCCCGAGTTGCTAAGCAGGCCAATTGCTATATACACACATGCAATTCCTTTGAAGTCATGGTGGCAAATGGAGGCACTTTACCTTGTAAAGGTAAATGTCATAATGTTAAAATAAATATGGGGGATTATGAACTCAAGCAAGACATGTTTGCCCTCCAATTGGGAGGATGTGACATGGTGTTGGGATCCCAATGGTTGAGCACCTTGGGCACTATCAACTGGAACTTTGCAGAACTATGGATGCAGTTTTCACAACATGGAAAAACACACATCCTCCATGGTGCCAAAATAGGCCCTTCCCAAATTGTCAGTTCCAATCGTATGGAGAAATTGTTGAAAAAGTCATCCCATGGGGTCATTGCACAAATATTTTCAATTCAACCAAGCACTTCCATAGTGGATCAAATTCCAGCAGATTTGCAACTTGTTCTTACCAAGCACAATGGTGTTTTTTCAGAACCAACTACCCTGTCGCCTCGTCGCTCACATGACCATGCTATTCCACTACTACCAGGTAATGCACCACCCAACATCAGACCGTATCGGTATCCTCATGCTCTCAAGTCTAAAATTGAGCAGATGGTACAAGAATTGCTCAAAGTTGGTGTCATTCGACCGAGTACCAACCCTTACTCTTCTCCAGTTTTACTAGTTCGCAAGAAGGATGGCTCATGGCGATTGTGTATAGACTACCGTGAGCTCAACAAAATTACCATCAAGGATAAATTCCCCATTTCGATAGTGGATGAATTACATGGAGCTATGTACTTCTCCAAGTTAGACCTTCATTCTAGCTACCATCAAATTCGGCTCAAGGATGAGGATATCCCCAAAACTGCATTTCGTACTCATGAAGGTCACTATGAGTTCTTGGTAATGCCATTTGGTCTGACAAATGCTCCTTCCACATTTCAGAGCTTGATGAACAACATCTTTCACCCTTTCCTACGGAAGTTCATCCTGGTTTTCTTTGATGATATCTTGGTTTATAGTCGCTCGTGGGAAGAACACCTTATCCATGTGGATCAAACATTACAATTGTTGGCACAACATCAACTTTTTGCTAAGCGGTCCAAGTGTTCCTTTGGTCTAAATGAAGTGGAGTATCTAGGACACATTATCTCCAAAGAGGGCATCAAGGTCGACCCCAAGAAGATTCAAGCAGTTCAGGACTGGCCAAAACCTCGCACTCTCAAGGGACTTCGAGGATTCTTAGGGCTTACAGGTTACTACCACAAATTTGTTTGTAATTATGGTAAAATAGTAGCCCCCTCACATCCATGTTAAAGAAGGACTCTTTTACTTGGACGGGGCCCGCTGACCAAGCCTTCCTCGAATTGAAGCATGCTATGACCACAACACCAGTTCTAGCCATGCCAAATTTTTCCAAGCCTTTTGTCATTGAAAGTGATGCTTTCGGTCGTGGCATCGGGGCAATGTTGATGCAGGAAGGGAGACCCTTGGCTTTCACTAGTAAGGCACTCTCTGATCGTAACTTGGGAAAGTCTACATATGCCAAGGAGATGTTGGCCATATTACATGTTGTAACCCATTGGTGACCATATCTCATTGGGCATCATTTCTCCATTAAAATAGACCATCAGAGTCTCAAATACTTCTTGGAACAATGGGTTGCTACCCCAGAACAACAAAAATGGGTTTCTAAACTCATGGGATATGATTACGATATCACCTATAAAAAAGGCAAAGAGAATCTTGTGGCTGATGCTCTCTCTCACCAATTTGAGGCCCTCAGTATGTTATGTGCCATTTCCTCACCTGTTCCTCAATGGATAGATTCCTTACGATAGGAGGTACTTCAGGATGCAGATTTGAAAGCTTTGGTGGCCTCGCTCCATGATGATCCTACTTCATTCCTAGGCTACAATTGGGATGGCCATGACCTGCGTTATCGCCAACGCCTTGTTCTTCCTCGCACATCCCCACTCCGTGAGCTCTTCATGAAGGAACTACATACTGCTCCCTCTGCAGGCCATTCAAGATTTCTTAAAACATATGAACGCCTCAAGCGCACATTCTTCTGGAAAGGTATGAAACAGGATATCCATGATTTTGTCGCAGATTGTGATACCTGCCAATGGATGAAAGGTGAAACGGTACGTTCTCCGGGTACTCTTCAACCCTTGCCCATTCCAGATCAGGTTTGGACTGACATTTCCATGGATTTTATAGAAGGGTTACCTAAATCTGGCGGTAAGTCTATTATTCTCATGGTAGTGGATCACCTTTCGAAGTATGCTCATTTTTGTTCCCTTGGCCACCCTTACACAGCCTCCACCATTGCCCAAATATTTCTCGATTCTATTTTTTGCCTTCATGGTATGCCCACCTCCATTGTGTCTGATCGAGATCCCACCTTCACTAGTCATTTTTGGCAAGAATTGTTTAAGTTGTAGGGAACTCAACTCAAAATGAGTTCAGCCTATCATCCGCAAACGGATGGTCAAACTGAGATTGTCAACAAATGTTTGGAGACCTATCTTCGTTGCTTTGCATCAGATCATCCTACTCAATGGGCGAAGTGGCTTCCTTTGGCTGAATGGTGGTACAACACTTCCTATCATACAACAACCAAACTCACCCCTTTTGAGGCCATTTATGGGTGCCCTCCACTCACGCCTTCTTCATACATCCCAGGCAGCTCCAAGGTCCAGGCAGTTGACACTACTCTCAACCAACATACCGATGTTCTTCGCCAGCTGAAGCAGAATTTGGACATGGCTCAGAATCGGATGCGACAATAGGCTGACCAACATCATTCTGAGCGTAGCTTTGATGTAGGTGATATGGTCTTCCTTCGCTTGCAACCGTACAAACAATCATCCCTACAACTCCGTCGATGCCAGAAACTTGCTGCAAAATACTATGGACCCTATCAAGTTCTTCAATGGATTGGTTCCACTGCTTACAAATTGGCTCTTCCGCCCACCTCCAAGCTCCATCCTATTTTCCATGTTTCCTCTCTCAAGAAAGTTGTGGGCACACAGGTACAGGTTCAGTCAACATTACCAGAATTGGATGAAGAAGGGTCCATATTACTCGAACCTGAACAATTGTTGGATCATCGAACCCGCACTCTTCGCAACCGTACCATCACAGAAGTTCTTGTTCAGTGGCATGGGCTCCAGCTAGAAGATGCGACATGGGAGTCTCTCCATCAGCTCCAACACTAGTTCCCTCATTTTCAGCTTTGAGGACAAAGCTTTTTGAAGGGGAAGGACATGTTAGGATCCTATCCTAACGCCATTTTGTAATTCTCATTTACTTATGTAATGACCCACTTCCAACGTGGGGGATCCCATTATGATATTATTTTGTAATACTTTGTAATGTATGTGGCAAGTGGTATTCCTAGCCAAGTGGCACCATCTCATGTAACCATTTTTTATCAAGATTGTAACCGATGGTAGGTAGGAGATTCTAGCTCGAGTGGCATTTTGCATGTAAGCCAACTCTTGAGCCTTTAGGTAGGGTTGCATGAAGTTTTTCTTTAAAAGATATGAAGCCATGTACGAATTCATATTTTTGCAAGCTAATGAAATATTGAAGGAGGTTGCCCCCTCGAAGAGGCCTGCGATTCTGTGTTATTGTGAGATTGTTCCATTTCTGCATTTAATTTTTGCATAGTGTTATTGAGTTATTTGATGTATTTGTGTTATTTTCTAGTATTTTGTGTGAGTGTGCTTATTTTTAATAGTGAGATCCTAACAATTTGCTTATAAATAATAAAAAATATTTTTTAACCCCCTAAAAAAATGCACCTAACAATGAACAATAACTTGCAAAATATTATTGATAATATCTACTTTAAGCAATGCATAAATACAATGCTTATTTGATCAATTATTACAAATTTTTATCTTCAATATATACATACATGAGACTCTTCATATTCACAAGACTCTTGACCTTTACACTTACATAAACTCTTCATCTCCTCATACTCATGGGAGATCTATCTCTTCATATTTCTCACATATTTACATAAAGATAAAGACTCTCATGATTGCACATAACTCATAACTCCTCACTTATAAACACGATACTTCATTTAATTAACTCACACTTACATTATACCTCACCTAAAAACTCCACGCTTATTTACATGACATATAACTCAAATATTAAACACACCCTAGTCTAAATTATTTACATGGCCCTTGCATTAATATTACAAGGTATCAAATAATGTAACACCTCCAAGACCCCCTCATATTTACATTATTTGGTATGAATATACTTTTTCTTCATGAACTTCTAGTCTTTGATTCTTGTCTCAGTATTTTTGCTCTAGCTTTGGTACTGGTAGTGACTTTGACCACTTCTGGAATTGCATTGAAAATGATTTTTTGAAGAAGTCCATCTAGTGCTATCATCAATATTTCTTTTACATTTTTTTCATCCATGATTTATATTCTTATTCTTATTATCCCCTTGTGCCAATAATATATTTGAGTTGATTATTACCTCCACAAATTTTATAATGATGAAGATCCCAATATTTTTTAGCATTGTATCCATATCTGTTGCAATTCTTGCACTTGTTCATAATGTGAATGTTATTTCCTGTTTCTATTTCCTTAAATTTTGTATGGGTATTTATGAGATTTAAATCACAATTCTTATTTTCCTTTTGATAAAGATCAATAGTGTCATAGCATACATCTTTCATCATAGTCTTGTTCTTCAATTCTTCCAATTTTCCTTATATTTTTGTCTTAAGAACATTTAGTGTAACTACTGCCTTGTATACTTCTTTTCATATACTAACAAGTATTGCAATGTGATTTTCATAATAGTCAATAGCATATTTTAGAATACCATGTATGCAGTGTTGAAGTATTAAAAAAACTCTATTTTTAGCTTCTTTGTGAATTGATAGTAAATGTCCCATTAATTCTACTGACCCATATTTTTTTATCTCTAATAGTTTCTTGAGAGATGGATTGTAAGTAATTTGTTGAAGACTTTTCTTTAATTGTACTATCCTCTAATGATGAATACTGAATGTTTGTTTTCCTTTTTATTTGATTTCTTTTCTCTATTGCCATGATTTGTTTATTCAAGTAATTTGTTTTTGCCTTTGATCAATCTTCAAGATTTTCAATAGTTTTGTAATATTTTTGCTCACACAATTTTGTATTTAATTTTAATTTCCAATTAATTTCCTCTATTGTAGAATTCCTTATTACTCCCAAATTTAATATTAAAATTTATTCTTTCTTCAATATAATTCTCTTCTTTTCAATTTCAAATATTCTTCTTCAATATTTTCCTTCAAATAATTATTTTCTTCAATAATATTTTTAATTTTTTGTAGGAATCCTTTTGCCTTCAAATTTAATAATTTTCTTCTTCTTCAAATTCAATTTTTAAATATCATTAATTTATTTCTTCAATATTTTCTTCAAATGATTTTTTCACCATCAAATATTTCAAAATTATTCTTTCCTTAATCTTCATTTTTTTTTTTACTCTTTTTCAATCTTCAATATCAATATTATTTAATATTCTTTTCTTCAATCTTCAATTTATTTTATTTCTTCAATTCAATATTATTTCTTCAAATAATTTTCACTTCAATATATTAATTTCTTCTTATAACTATTGCAATTATAATTCTTCTCACAATAATTAATTTCTCCTTTATTCTTCCTTCTCAATATGAATAATCTTTCTTCTTCAAAATATTTATTCTTCACTTCAAATATTTATTTCCTTCAATATATTAAATTTTCTTCTTATAACTCCCATTAATTATCAAATATCCTTTCTCCAAAAATAAAATTGTTCTCTTTTCTTTAGTTCTCATTTCGATTCAATAAATACCTATTTTATAAATCATTTTTTTGTATCATAATCTTTCCTTTAATATTTCTATGCACCTTATGGAGTCATTGAATAATAATTATTAGTAGCAATTTTAATGTACCTTTGGAAATTTGAATATGGTGCTTCTCCAAATTATGGCATCTTTCTTCTACATGTTTTCAACGTAATGGTTTCTTAGAGTTCATCTATATTTTGTTGGCTTTTCAGCCTTGCTACCTCAAAATATCATATGTCCCGGTATAAAGGACACAATATTATAGGTTGAAATATCAATAATCAAGAGTATAATTATATATGCGAGCAATATATATATATATATATATATATATATATATATATATATATATGACAATATAATTATAAAATAACATTCACTTATAATATCAAATTAAAGTGTAAAATGACCAACATCATTCATGTACATGCATGAAGAATACTTACAATATGAATTGCTCAAAGATCTGTATACAAGATTTATTATCAATGTTTGCTATATGGTGATCATTACATACCATTCTCTGTTTCTCACATGTTTCTTTTTATTCTTGTTGTTCATGTTGTAAGGAGCTTTATCTCCATAATGTAGAATTAGTAATGTGACTCTTCATATACTTGACTATTTTTTTTTTTTTTGTAAAAGAGGGTAAAAATTTATTAACTCAGCAAAACATTCATGATACAAAGAAAAATCAGAAGCTATTTAGACATATCATCTCTCAATAAAGAAGAGAGAGATTGAGAGCAATCAGAAGAAAGTTGAGACCAATTTTGAACATCCCAACCATCTTGAAACTTAGAAGCCCATTTAGCTAACAAATCCGCTACCCTATTCCACTCCCGAGGAATATGCACAAAATAAATGAAGTCCAAGTGAGCAGAGATATTAAGAATTTTCCGAGCAACCCAACTCAACCGCCAACAACCATGAAGACTATCTCCAGAATTTAACAAATTTATAACAACCGAGAATCGATTCACAAACAATCCGATGCCAACCCAAAGCATACCCTTGCTCCAAAGCATATAAAATTACGAGTGCTTCCATGAAGTTATTATAATGATGTCCCTTAAAGCAAGAGAAAAAAAATTGGATAGTACCACTACTATCCCGCCCCATACCACCAATACCAGCATTACCCGGATTACCTCAGGAAGATCCATCCGTATTAATTTTTAGCACTCCCGGAGGAGGCGGATTCCATTTTCTAGCCCTCCGCACCTGATTATTCTGACCCATCCGTCTGCAAGAGACATTAGGACCAGGACCATTAACCATAAAGCCTAATCTTTCCATGATCTGACGTTCCGCATGGTCCACGGGAGAAATAATCTAACATTTTGCAGATACAGTTTCTTGGATCATTCGCAAAATCCTCTGCCAGACCTGGGAAGTAGTTAACTCCTTACCTTGGAAAATCCGACGGTTCCGTTCAAGCCAAATTTGCCAAAAAATGCATGAAGGACCAATACTCCATCCAACTTGTAAAAAGAAAGCCGCTGCAGGAGGCCGCCCCATACTCCTCCAAAAATCAACTATTGATGAAGCATGCGAACAAGGGTGATTCCATACTCCCCACCAATAATGCCAGACTTGTCAAGCAAAGTCACATTGGAGAAGTAAATTCCCAATAGATTCTTCAGCCTTCCCACAGTTATAGCATAAAGAGGGGCTAGCAAACCCACGCTTTTGAAAATTATCCCAAGTGAGACAATGATTATGAGTAGCCTGCCACCCATAAAAACTACACTTCAGCCAAATAAACTTATTCCAAACTTGCTTCCACCACGGAACCTCCTCCTCACCAAACCACTGTCGATCCAAAACACAATAACCAGCAGCAACCGAAAATATTCCTCTATTATCTCTTCCCCATGCTAGCACATCATCCCCAGGTAGAGAAGAGCAGGGACGGCTAGCGAGAATACGGGCCAGCTCTGCCCTCACATCCATAGTGCCACCAGCAGGCCATTCTCGAGGATCCTTCCACTGGAGACTAACCATCTGACCAAAGGACTTAACAGTTTTGAAATCTGCCACCTTCAACCATCTAACATCCCAAAAGCATTGAGCAAGATCTTGAAGATGTGGAAACTCGCTAAGAAGAGGAGCAAAGCCATCCCAAGAATATTGCCAAAAAAGAGCCCGAGACCCAGTATAACAAATCCAGAATAACCCCTGCTTAACCAGCTCTGCTCCCTTTTTCAAAGTATTCCAAACAAATGATCCTCGACCAGTCAAGCTGTATCGAGGAATCTCTGAACCTTCCACTCCCCTAAGATACTTGTGGGAGATAATCTTGGCTCAAGTTTGCTCCTGATTACTACACCAACGCCAATATAGCTTAGTAGCCAAAGAAGTCCCAGAAAGAGAGCTTAGACGAAGACCCAACCCCCCAGCTTGCCTTGGTCGACAAATAGTCTCCCATTTAACAAGACTCCATTTTGAGGAACCAATATTGCCAGCCCATAGGAATTGCCTAGAAAGAGAATCTAGGTCATGAAGAAAACTTGTTGGAGCAATCTGAATAAGGCATCTATACACCGATAAAGCCTGAACAACTGACTTCAAAAGTAAAACCCGACCAACAAAAGTTAACCATCTATGAGTCCAATGACTAACTCGACTACGAAATTTGTCAAGTATGTTAGTCCAAACCGCCCTAGGTAGAGGACCAACAGAAATGGGAATCCCCAAGTATGTAAGAGGAAGAGTTCCAACCTGAAACCTGAGAATATGAACAATTCTAGCTTGAACCCTGGGATCTATTTTGAAAAATAAAATAATAGACTTGTGCTCATTAATCTCCTGACCAGAGACAGCCAAATACAAGTCCAAAGCATGTCTAAAGTTTGTTGCTTCACAAATAGAAGCTACACCCAAGAGAGCAGTGTCATAAACAAACTGAAGATGGGAAATGGCTGGCCTACTATTCTCCCATTTCCATCCATGAATAAGACCCTGGTGAACCTGATCTTTAAGCCAGCGACCCAGACCTTCGACCATAATTATAAACAAGTACGGAGATAAAGGATCCCCCTGTCGAAGACCCCGGGAAGCATGAAACAAAGGAGAGGGCTTTCCATTAATTAGGACAGAATATGAGGGAGTTGTAATACAACTCATAATCCACTCAATCCAAGAAGGATCAAATCCAAAGGCCAAGAGGATTTTGTGAAGAAAAGACCATTTCACCCTGTCATAAGCCTTCACCATATCCAACTTCATAAACATAAACTTATTCTTAGAAGTGCTCATAGAATGAATCGCCTCGACAGCAATAGCCACTCCATCCGTAACTGTCGGCCGACCACATAGCCACCCTGCTCATCAGAAACAACTCTATCCAGCCAAGGCTTAAGACGCTCCGCAATCAGCTTAGTAATAATTTTATACACCACATTGCAGAGAGCAATAGGCTTGACTATTGCTCTCCATATGACAACTTCCATGATATTTGGCTTATCATCTTGCCACTTGTATACTAAACTCTTCACTCTCTTCTTACATGCATACTTGACTTTATGACACTTTTACACTTCTACATGACTCTTACTCTCCTACATGCACTCCTAATACAAGACACTTGTGCACATCCTCACATTACATATTTGTACACTTACATACATGACACTTGTGCACATTCTCTCAATACACACTTTCACTCTTACATGACACTTGTGCATATCTTACATATTGCAGTCTTACATGACACTTGTGCCTTTGTTGCACATTGACACTTACATAAAAAGGAAAATATAAAACACTCACCTAAACGGAAGACTCAATCCTAATCTATTACATATTTACATTTTTACCATGAAGGTACCATGGGGGTACATTTGCATGTACCAAATAATATAATATTCTTCAACACCCTTTTTGTATTACATTATTTGGTTATTGAAGACTTTAGTTTTCAATATTTGTCTTCATATTCAATCTTCATGTAACCTTGCATTGTTCATGAATCTTTGTTTCTTTGGAATCTTATTCATCATTTTGAATCTACAGGATTTTATCTAGATCTTCAGTATATGATCCTACATGTGATCCATCAAATTCTTGTTCTAGAACTTGTATTTTATTTGTGTCTCTTTTTGCTTTCTTCCTCTTTACTTTCCTAATATTCTTCTTCTGTTTCTTTATTTTGTTCTTTTTAGTCCTAGTCTTGATTTTGACATGTCATCTTTCTGAAGTCTTTTCTCGTGTATCTTGATGTTTTATAACATTTGCAACATTAATATCCTAAATTTTTTTGAAGAATGAATATATTCATTAACCAAGAGTTTTACTGTAAGAGCTTTGAATTCATTTCCTTCTAATGTTTCTTCTCAATCTTAAATTTCATGAATTTCATGAACTATGTTTCCTTTTTTATTTTCTTCTCTAAATTACAGCTAACGTTGTTGAGGATGACCATATTGATACTAAGGATTATTTTGACATTGTTGATACTGAGGTTGAAACTAATTTTGCTATTATTGATTATATTGATAATGAGGTTGATATTGTCTTTTTTGAATTGTTTATTCATTTGATTCCCTTAATTCATATTCATCTAATTTCCTTGATTATATCTACAAAAAAATATACTATGATCCTTTCTCTTACATATATGACCGAATATTGAATTCCATTTAGATCTATACTTGGATTTTGAAGCAATATTACTTGGTATATTTTCTTTAGATACCAAGATATTATTAGTTATTTTATATTTATCTAAATTATCTACTTCATATTTCTAAAATATATTGACAAATTCATGAAATGTAGTCTCCTTGCTTTGAAATTTGTAAAGAAGTAACTAAATGTTTATAAATTTCTAGAATTTCCCTTAGCGTAACT
The DNA here is from genome assembly GCA_028583015.1 of Wollemia nobilis. Lineage (NCBI taxonomy): Eukaryota > Viridiplantae > Streptophyta > Pinopsida > Araucariales > Araucariaceae > Wollemia > Wollemia nobilis. The sequence continues at coordinate 457,436 of JAQPPZ010003275.1, forward strand.
TGAGAAAAAAATTTATCTTCTACTTTTTCTCCTAGATTTAATAGTTTTGCCTTTATATGTACCATTTTTTGAAGAAATAGTTCTATACTTTCTCCACTATATTTTTTTAAGGAATATAATTGAGATTGTAAATTTTATAATTGTTTCTTTGTTTTTCCCTTCAAATATTTTGCATAATATAATCCATACACTAGTAGAATTTTCTGCTCCACTTAATTATGGTTGTGTTTTATCAATTATTCAAAATGTAATTAACATGAGTGCTTTTGCATCACTTTCTTTAAATTTTTGTATTTCTCTTTCATCATCTCTAGGATTTTTCTTTGTTCTATTTCCTATATCCCATTATTTTTTTACAATAATAATTGATTTCATTTTGTTCTTTCATGATGCAAATTTTGGTCCTTTCAAAAGTTAAGATTCACAAAGAACTTTTTTTTTATTTGACATAATGGAACTCATTCAAATTGAAATCCTTTAAAGTTTAAATCCTTACATCTCCCAAATTCAAATAAGAAATTTTAAAATTTAAAATTTTTTAAACCTTTGAAGTAGATATCCTTTTAACTCCCTATTTGCAAAATTTCAAATTTCAAATTTCAAAATTTTTAAATTTTATAAAAATTAAAATAACTTCAAACCAAAAATATTCAAAATAAAAAAATTTAAAAACTTAAATCTAAAACCTTTTAACTCCACAAATCTTAAAAATCAAATCTTCACACAATAAAGCTTAAATTTTTTAAAATTTCAAACACTAAAAACTTCAAACCTTCAAAACCAATTTTAAAATCCTAGTTGAAATCCTTTTCACTCCATACCTTATAAATAAATTCAAATATCAAATAATTAAAATTCATAAATATCTATGTGCAAAACCTTATAAATTTCAAACTAATTCAAATATTTTTTCCTCCAAATATTTAAATGGTGCATCAATTATGGAGTAACGTTGAATGTTAGTTGAGCAATTCGACAATATTCACGCTGTAATTATTTTACTAGACAAGGTGCCAATTAACCATTTCTAACTTTATTTGAAGCAAGCATTTATGTTTCCAAGACACAAAATGCTTGGACTTCTCTTTGTTCATCCATTCGCTTTGCTCTCTTCTCACTCGTATGAATGATGACAATGATTTCCTTTCATCTTGTTAGCTCGTTCAAATGGTGGTGATGCTCTTATTTGCTCTTGTTAACTCATCTGAATGGTGGGAATGTTCTCTTTTACTCTTTTTATCTTGGGTGCCAATGTTTCTCGTGGCAATATCTTAGGAGAAACATCTTAGCTGGATACATTTCAAGTGCCAATGTTCCTTGGTGGCAACATCTCTGGTGTAATGTTTTAGATGGAAATATTTTAAATGCCAATGTTTCCTCGTGGCAACGTCTCTGGTGCACCATCTTAGATGGAGATATTTTAGGTGCCAATATTCCTTGGTGGAAATGTATTTGGTGCAACGTCTCAAATAGATATGTTTTAGGTGCCAATATTCCTTAGTGGTAATGTCTTTGGTGCAATTTCTCTTAATGGTGCTTACCTCAATACATGTTTCATGATGCTATTATCTCACATCTGAATACCTCTATATAATAGCGCTCTACTAGCAGTCATTCAAATGCTATGAATAGTAATTCTCTATTAGAACCAGTTGCTTCTTGAGTTTCTTGTCTCCAAGCACTATGTTAGCACTCATACTTTTATATTTCCCTTGTATGCTAACACCTTATTAGTGCTTAAAAACTTGTTGATTACAATGTATCAAGTAGTCATTATATAATGGATCCTATAACAACTGATATAGCTTTCACTTACACTCATAACACTTATATAGCCTAGCTTATAATTCTCAGGCAAGGGCACTTATGATAAAATTTGAGACAAACAAAGTCTCCCCAAGATCAAAGAATGCGCCACAAGATCAATCATACACAAAATAAGAAAACCCACAACACCAATATTAAGTGGTAAAACCCTACTTCAAATGAAAAATGGAAACATCCATATGAAGCTCACTATATTACTCATTTGATTCAACAATACAAGAATTCTTCAATGTTATGCAACAATATGCATCAACATGATATTACAACACAAGTCAATATGACAAGATATGTTAATATGTAGTAGACAACACCCCTATTTAAAGAGAAGCTTTTCTACTACAACCCTAAATCTTATCACAATCTAATCTTATCACAATCTAATCTTGAGATGTGTGACAAGTGGCATCTATCAAATATTATAAAGTGCTTAGTTACTTTCTAATATTATCACAATATAATCTCTGAGATGTGTGATAAGTGTCATCTATCAAATATTAGAAAGTGATTAGTTACTTTCTAATATTTTCTACAAAAGGGGAAATAATTTTTTCCCACAAATTAAATATTTCGAGCACCCTTATTTTATTTATTAATTGGGTGGGAATATTTTTACATAAAATAGAATTATTTTCTAATTCAAATATTATTCTTTAGACTTTATATTTTAGTCTAAGAATAATTTACACAATGTTGCATTACATATTCCAACACTCCTCCTTAATGCAATATTGGAGAAAGGAATTATGAAAAAAGAAACATTCTCCCCCTAAATATGATTCCCAACCTAAGCGATATGGGAATTTAACCCTATCCTTACTACTCTGATCTAGAGTTCATTACCTCATCTTGAACAAAATTATTTAACCTGTTATGGATGAAACTGTCAGGCTAGCCTGTCCGTTTGAGCAGTCAATGGTCTTGCTTTTAGACAAGACATGTTGCCACACATGAGCATACTCCACTTCCAGCCAGGTGTCTATAGCCCCGATGGATATTAACCCCATAATCCATGATTTGGCTCTACTTTTGATTTCTTGGACCTTGGGGATGACTACCCATCCTTGCAAGGGACATGTAGTACAATCCTTCCAATCCAATATTAATAAAGAAATGAAAAATAGAATGAAAAATATTTTCTTTGGAATTTCAAGTTCTTGAGTGGGAAAAATAGAAGCTTTGGGGAATCGTATTCTCAACCTAAGCGAGATGATAATTAGACCCTATCCTTACTACTCCATGAAGGTCAAATCAGAGATTTGGGGAGTTGGATCCTCAACCTAAGTTCGATGGGGATTTAACCCTATCCTTACTACTCTGATTTTAGGCTTTAAGAACTATGGGAGTGGAAAAAACCATTGTTTTAAGGATTATGATGCATAATAGGACAGACACAAAATACTCCTTTCGCCTCACCTTTTCTTCCAAATATGGTTTTGACCATTTTGCTCAAGATCCTCTTTAAAATATGTAGAACGTGCTTGGCTCAAGATAGTTCGGGCATCAGTTCCCAACCTTAGGATCCTTTTAATATATGTTATGTAATAACCCTAAGAGGATGCGACACCTTTTCAATGATTGTATATGAAATGAAGATGCAACTGAGATGAAATGTATACGCAATGTGGAATGTAACATGAGATATGAATGCATTGCTCCTTTTGAAATGCGGATGGAGTATACCGCCTACTTTGCCATAATTTATAAAACTGACAACTTCATGCATCACAAGTTCCAAACGATATTCTTTAATGTGTTTGCAATATTCATGGAGCTTTCTGCAATACAATTCCAATGTTTCATATTCTCCTAGTCTTAGTCAAAATTCATAAGGACCTAAGTTAACATCTTGCTTTTTAAAAAAAAAAAAAAAAAACCAAAAGTGTCCAAAGGACCAACACACAACTTGAAACCAAAACAAAAATGCAAAACCAACATCAAAACCAAAAAATCATATACAAATGTACAATATAATGCAAGATGGTGCAAAAGTTTGGATTATCATTTTCTCGGATCCCAAACCTGATTGGAATTCTTTAAAAGACGTATGACGTGATACACATACCAAATTTTGTAGGAATCCAACAAAAACAAGATCAAACCAAACAAAGAAACAAACTTCCACTTGCCCCTCTCACCATACCAATTTGATTTAGTTTCATTAATAATCCTATGGTGGAGTTTCAAGTTTTCAAATTGATTAGACAATGATTGATATTCAATTCCTTTATGTCTATTCTTTAAGATGTTCATTCCGCAATTTAATTCATGGTGTAGAAATAAGCTTTCATTTTCATTCAATAAAGCCATAAAATTAATAATATTTGAATCAAACCATTCCTTAGGCAAATCTTCATTCGAATTTTGCATGGTGAAACCAAAAAGGTGAGATTTTACCTTTGACATGTTTTCATTTGACCTTACTTGAAGAGAATTTGAAAATTCCTCTTTTCTCTCATGACATTCATCATCATGTAGCACTTTTTCTTTCTCCATGATTTTTTTATCAAAGGCACCAAACTTAGGTACCCAATTGAAAATATGTCCATCCCTTTCAAACCATAAGTCTTGTCTATCTAGGGGTGGGTTAACTAACACATTTCCATGATCAATCACTTGGGTTGTTTTGGGTAACGTGAGATTTTCAATTGGATCATCAATGATATCAAACCCAAATGATTTAGGTTTTGTAATTTTCTCATTTTGAAATGGCATAATCATTGTAGCACAAGTAAGTGGATCAAGATTTTCAATTTCTTTTCCTTCAAAGGAATCTAAAGCAAGTGACTCTCTTTCTTGATTCATGGTTATAGAATCCTTATCATGTTCCAAAATTTTATGAGATTCAAATTCCTCTTCCAAAACTTTCTAAAATTGTACAGGATTTATAGTATCCTCATGTGAGGAAGCAATTGAGTTATCCTGCATATTAATTGACACAAGTTTATTAGAAGATTTATATTGATAATATTCTTCCCATTTCTTCCACGAATCATAGTAATCATCCTCCAAGTTCAAGTTGTGACGCTCAAGTACTTCTTCATATTCTGATTCATCAACATGTTTCTCACCCTATTCATCTTCACCTTCCTCATTCTTACTCTCTTGACGATATAGAGTTTCCACTACCAAAATGTTGTCCTCTCCTTGTTGATGTTGGGGTGGACCCTTATTTGGCACAAGTTCCAAATCATCCACTTGAGCTTGGAGACAATGGGTATACCTAGCAATTTCGGGACAATTCCTTTCATTATGATCCTTTGTATTATGCAATCTACACCCCTTTTCCTATGCAAAATTAGAAAGATTAAGAATGGAACTAGAGTGGCTTGGTCCTGCAGAAGTATCTATCTGATTAGCAATAGGGGAAGGCACACCCCCATTGTTTGGCTTCGTATTCCACTGTCTCCCTCTATTGTTGAAATTTCTATTTGGGTGAGGGGCATGGGCTTAATACTTTTGTTTTTGAACCAAATCATTACTCAATTTGTGAACTATATTTTTGAGCTCTTCAACCTCTGAATAAATCTCTTTTGGTTGAGCTATGTTATTGCTAGTTCTAGTAGGGTTTGCGTAATTGGTGAGATCTTGACTTAAAATTTGAGTTGGATTTTGAGCCACTTGATTTGCGTAGGGATTCATACTTTGAATCGAAATTGGATTGGGGAAAGGAACTATAGCCTGAGAATTAACCGGACTAGCTCCTTGCATAGTCTATTGACTATTTTGCAAAAATGAAGAAATGGGGGGAATGGATATGATTGGTTGAATTGGAATGGGTGCGTAAGCGGGTGTTGGTGAATATGGTTGTTGATAAGGCAAAGCATTTATGCCTGATATTTGTGGTGCCATGATATGATTCATCGTAGGAGTTTGACCATATGGACCATATTGTCCTACCATAGGCATCTGGGAAAACCCATAACCCTGTGGTATCATTTGTTGTTCAATGGCCATAACTTCATTATAGGCTATAGCAAGCATGGTAACTTGAGGATTTCCCCTTGAAAACATTGCCGTCATAGGATCCAATACCCCAAAATATATTTGCAAAGCTACTGCGGTATCAATGGCAAAATGCCGAATTGCTCTATTATAGCACTTCTAAAATCTTTGATTAAAAGTTTGGATTGGCTCACCCTGGCCTCTTTTGCATGTAATGAACTAATTATAGATGATTGTGGGATCTAATGGTGACCTAAAATGGTTGAAAAAAGCATCCTCCATTTGCGTCTATGACGTAATGAAACCAGTAGGTAAGCAAATATACCATTCGTAAGCCACTTGGTCTAGGCGCATGGGGAAGAGTCTACAAGCCACATATTCATGTTGAACTTGCAATTTTATCAAAATATACCTATAGGCCTGAATATATTCTTATGTGGTCCTTGGGCCTTTTGGTTCGTATTTGTGCAAAAATCTCTCTATATTCTTAGGGATCTCGTGAATATCCCCTATGACATTCAAAGGAATGTTATGGGCTCCGTACCAAGGAGGTGGTGGAGGTTGGGCCATCAATCATAGTAATCAGTTTTTCTTCCATGAATCATAGTAATCATCCTCCAAGTTCAAGTTGTGACGCTCAAGTACTTCTTCTTCATCTTTCGATTCATCAACATATTTCTAACCCCATTCAACTTCACCTTCCTCATTCTCACTCTCTTGACGATATAGAGTTTCCACCACCAAAATGTTGTCCTCTCCTTGTTGATGTTGGGGTGGACCCTTATTTGGCATAACTTCCAAATCATCCACTTGAGCTTAGAGACAATGGGTATACATAGCAATTTTGGGACTAGAGTTGCTTGGTCCTACAGAAGTATCTAGCTAATTAGAAATAGGGGAAGGCACACCCCCATTGTTTGGCTTCGTATTCCACTGTCTCCTTCTATTGTTGAAATTTTGATTTGGGTGAGGGGCATGGGATTCATACTTCTATTTTTGAACCAAATCATTACTCAATTTGTGAACTATCTTTTTGATCTCTTCAACCTCTGAATAAATCTCTTTTGGTTGAGTTATGTTATTGCTAGTTCCAGTAGGGTTTGCGTAATTGGTGAGATCTTGACTTAACATTTGAGTTGGATTTTGAGCCACTTGATTTGCGTAGGGATTCACACTTTGAATCAGAATTGGATTGGGGAAAGGAACTATAGCCTAAGAATTAATCGGACTAGCTCCTTGCATAGTCTGTTGACTATTTTGCAAAAATGAAGAAATGGGGGGAATGGATATGATTGGTTGAATTGGAATGGGTGCGTAAGTGGGTGTTGATGAATATGGTTATTGATAAGGCAAAGAATTTATGCCTAATATTTGTGGTGCCATGATATGATTCATCATAGGAGCTTGACCATATGGACCATATTGTCCTACCATAGGCATCTGGGAAAACCCATAACCCTATGGTGTCATTTGTTGTTCAATGGCCATAGCTTAATTATAGGCTAGAGCAAGCGTGGTAACTTGAGGATTTTTCCTTGAAAACATTGTCGTCATAGGATCCAATACCCCAAAATATATTTGCAAATCTACTGCGATATCAATGGCAAAATGTCGAATTGCTCTATTATAGAACTTCTGAAATCTCTAATTAAAAGTTTGGATTGGCTCACCCTGTCCTCTTTTGCATGTAATGAACTAATTATAGATGATTGTGGGATCTAATGGTGACCTAAAATGGTTGACAAAAGCATCGTCCATTTGCGTCCATGACGTAATGGAACCAGTAGGTAAGAAAATATACCATTCATAAGCCACTTGGTCTAGGCTCATGGGGAAGAGTCTACAAGTCACATCTTCATGTTGAACTTGCAATCTTATCAAAACATACCTATAGGCCTAAATATATTCTTCTGCGGTCCTTGGGCCATCTGGTTCGTATTTGGGCAAAAATCTCTCTATATTCTTAGGGATCTCGTGAATATCCCCTGTGACATTCAATGGAATGTTATGGGCTCCATACCAAGGAGGTGGTGGAGGTTGGGCCATTTGATTCAAAATCGATGATGATAACCATACAAGAATCGTGGAAATGGTACTGATAATTGGTACACTAGTGGAAAATGACACCACCGGTGCAAGTCCGCTAGATGCACCTGAAACAGAAGGATCTTATGTAACAAGAATATCTGGTGGGACCACAATTTGCTCGGTTTTATTCCTTGTATTCCTATGAGTAAGTGAGAGGCTTTGGAATATGGTTTCCTCAGTTGTTTTGGACCTATTTGTGATGTGATGCGGTGGGTCCAGCTTGTAAATGAAACTACCCTACAAAACCTGACAAAACTCTCAATACCTCAAAGAAAACCTATGACACAGCAAATCCTGCAATTAATGAAATTCAAAGAATAACTTCAAAATCAATTTGTTAGTCATGAATGAAAGAAGGAACCATGACAAAGTAGTATTCTAAAAATGTAAGTTTCTGATTCACCAGATCGCATATGCGCAAGTGAAGAGCATACTCCTAGTGTTGTAGGCTTTCTGATTCACAAGATCGCATTACACGCAAGTGAAGAGCATAATACAGACAACAAATACATTTTAGACAAAAAATAATTCCTTACAAATAAGCATGAAATTGACTATCAAATATCAAACATGTAACATATTAATAATCATGTCAGCATCAACCAAGAGATGTATCCATTAAAATCAAATGAAAGTAATTGCATGGAGACAACCTCGTTAGTCAAGACCAATTTTTTTTCAAAATCAAATCAAAACACATTATTCTTGTATGAATGATCAAAAGCGTTAGAACAATGCATAGCAATTCATGTCCTCATTTTAACACTACAAAGTTGTATTGTTAAAATAGGGCTAAAGATAATAATCAATAGGGCATGAAATATTCAAAATTTAAATCCCTATAGCTTTTAAATCACTCTGAAATAAAACAATTCAGGCCCTCCTTCTAGCACGAATCTGTTGAGTGGTATTTTCACCCAGTTGTGAATGTACACTCTCCTTTAGGATTTGGGTTCCAAATCCCCTCTTGCAAAGAAATTAAATAAACAACTTCTCCAAGGTCTCCGTTGTATTAGCATTTGCATATGTGTATTAGTAATCTCAAATAAAGATATTCAATTTAAATGCTTGGAACACCTTAGTGATTGCAACTAACTGTAAACAAGGGGCAATGTTGGTTTATTTCACCATTAAACTTTAGTGATTGTTCATTTTTTTTTTTTTGGATTTTGAAAATTTTTAAATGTTTATTTTAATGCCTGAAATTTTAAAATAAGTTTAAATTTTTGGAAAAATAAAATGTAGAAAAATAAAAATGAAATGCAAAAAACTGAAAATAAAATGCATTCAGTATGATGCTATCCTATTTCGACAAAACCAAAGATGTGAGGTTTTCATGCATGCAACCTAACCTATTGGACCTGCAAAACAAGCACAATCCGGATAAGCTAAGTGCTGGCTCCTAGGGTTTTAAATGAGATTTTTCAAATTTAAACATTCGCATGAAGCAACCAAGAAAACTTGCATAAACTCCATTTACAAGCCTAAAATATGAAAAGGGGAAAAATAGACATTTAATATTGCATGCAGAAAATGACTCCTCCTTTCTTGTCCATAAGATGCAACTTTATGAAATTTTCTTTATTAAAAATTTGTCATTTTACAATAACAAAAATTTATGGTTTTCCCAAACTAGTCCATGGAAGAAAAATGACTCAAACAGGTCCAGAATGGCCCTCTTGGACCTGATATTTATGCCTGATATTTGTGGTGCCATAATCTGATTCATTTTCCTATTTCGACAAAACCAAAGATGTGAGGTTTTTATGCATGCAACCTAACCTATTGGACCTGCAAAACAAGCACAATCCGCATAAGCTAAGTGCTAGCTCCTAGGGTTTTAAATGAGATTTTTCAGATTTAAACATTCGCATGAAGCAACCAAGAAAACTTGCATAAACTCCATTTACAAGCCTAAAATCTAAAAAGGGGAAAAATAGACATTTAATCTTGCATGCAGAAAATGACTCCTCCTTTCTTGTCCATAAGATGCAACTTTTTGAAATTTTTTGTATTAAAAATTTGTCATTTTACAATAACAGAAATTTTTGGTTTTCCCAAACCAGTCCATGGAAGAAAAATGACTCAAATAGGTCCAGAATGGCCCTCTTGCCTTCAACTCTGCAAATATGCTCGTAGCAATTTCCCACCCTTCAAAACATCCTTGCCTGGCATATTTAAACTTTTCAAGAAGCTTTTTGTTTCATTTTCCAATGGTTGTTCATTTCACCTTCTCTTGTGCATGCATGTGTTTCGGTTTCCAAAAAAAAAAAATTGTTTCTATTTTGTGGCCCTTCATTTCATTTTCTCCACATGGGCTTGCATATGTTTCCCTCCGTGTGTAACGACCATATTAAATGATTTCAAATCATTAAATATTCCTTATGTAACGTTTTGTCTTATTCATTGGATTTTGTCCTTATGTCCATGTCATTATGTAGGTCTGTTACCTTGGCAAAAATTGGACATGTCGCGAAATCGTGACACTTCTTGTTTCTTTGCTTGCCTGCCCCTTTTGAATCATGAAAATGCAACATGTCGCGATATCGCGACACTTTTTCTTTGGCCGCGACAATGCAACATGTCACGATATCACGACACTTTTTCTCTTTTGGCCACGATGATGCAACATGTCACAAAATCGTGAAACTTTTTATCTTTTAGCCGCGACGATGCAACATGTCGTGATATCGTGACACTTTTCTCTTTTGGTCACGAAAATGCAACATGTCGCAATATTGCGACACTTTTCCTTCTTTGGCCGCGACGATGCAACATGTCGCGATATCATGACACTTTTTCTCTTTTGGCCGTGATGATGCAACATGTCATGATATCTAGAATGGCCCTCTTGCCTTCAACTCTACTCGCAGCAATTTCCCTCCCCTAAAAACATCCTTGCCTGGCGTATTTAAACTTTTCAGGAAGCTTTTCGTTTCATTTTCCAATGGCTGTTCGTTTCATTTTCCAAAAAAAACTTTTTGTTTCTATTTTGTGGCCCTTCGTTTCATTTTCTCCACATGGGCTTGCATCTATTTCCCTCCGTGTGTAACGACCATCTTAAATGATTTCAAATCATTAAAGATTCCTTATGTAATGTTTTGTCTTATTCATTGGATTTTATCCTTATGTCCACGTCACTATGCAGGTCCATTACCTTGGCGAAAATCGGACATGTCGTGAAATCGCGACACTTCTTGTTTCTTTGCTTGCCTGCCCCTTTTGAATCATGAAAATGCAACATGTCACGATATCACGACACCTTTCTCTTTTGGCCGTGAAAATGCAACATGTCACGATATCGCGACACTTTTTCTCTTTTGGCCGTGACGATGCAACATGTCGCGATATCGTGACACTTTCTCTTTTGGCCGCGACGATGCAACATGTCGCGATATCGCAACACTTTTTCTCTTTTAGCCGTGACGATGCAACATGTCGCGATATCACGACACTTTTCTCTTTTGGCTGCGAAAATGCAACATGTCGTGATATCGCGACACTTTTCCTCCTTTGGCTATGACGATGCAACATGTCGCGATATCACGACACTTTTTCTCTTTTGGCTGCGATGATGCAACATGTAGCGATATCGTGACACTTTTTCTCTTTTGGCCACGAAAATGCAACATGTCGCAATATCGCGACACTTTTTCTCTTTTGGCCGTGACGATGCAACATGTCGTGATATCGTGACACTTTTTCTCTTTTGGCCGTGACGATGCAACATGTTGCAATATCACGACACTTTTTATCTTTTGGCCGTTACGATGCAACATGTCGCGATATCGCGACACTTTTCCTCTTTTGTCCGTGACAATGCAACATGTCGCGATATCGCGACACTTTTCCTCCTTTGGCCATGATGATGCAACATGTGATATCGCGACACTTTTTCTCTTTTTGCCGTGATGATGCAACATGTCGCGATATCACAACACTTTTTCCTCCTTGATCTCTTCCTTTGCTTTAGACCATGAAAATGCAACATGTCGCGATATCGCAACACTTTTTTCTCCTTGTGGTGTTTTGCTTTTTCTTTGATCTTTAGCACATGGGCCACTTCGGTCTTCTTGGAAAACATGCAAAAAATGGTGGGTCCCCAATGTTGGGGTATGTTATGGAGCAACCACAACAAATGGCGACTCTCTTGGGAAATGCTCCTGAGCATTTCGGTGAGAACTCAACCTAAAAACACACCGACTCAAATACAAGCATCAACAAATATCCCACGAATGAAACTAGACGAGAAATACATGAAGCATTAGAATTATTAAGCATCATCTCATGTGAGGAAGCAATTGAGTCATCCTGCATATTAATTGACAAAACATGTTTATTAGAAGATTTAGATTGATAATATTCTTCCCATTTCTTCCATGAATCATAGTAATCATCCTCCAAGTTCAAGTTGTGATGCTGAAGTACTTCTTCTTCATCTTCTGATTCATCAACATATTTCTCACCCCATTCATATTCACCTTCCTCATTCTCACTCTCTTGACGATATAGAGTTTCCACCACCAAAATGTTGTCCTCTCCTTGTTGATGTTGGGGTGGACCCTTATTTGGCACAAGTTCCAAATCATCCACTTGAGCTTAGAGACAATGGGTATACCTAGCAATTTTGGGATAATTCCTTTCATTATGCTCCTTTGTATTATGCAATCTACACCCCTTTTCCTATGCAAAATCAGAAATATTAAGAATAGAACTAGACTTGCTTGGTCCTGCAGAAGTATCTATCTGATTAGAAATAGGGGAAGGCACACCCCCATTGTTTGGCTTCATATTCCACTGTCTCCCTCTATTGTTGAAATTTAAATTTGGGTTAGGGGCATGGGATTCATACTTCTCTTTTTGAACCAAATCGTTACTCAATTTGTGAACTATCTTATTGAGCTCTTTAACCTCTGAATAAATCTCTTTTGGTTGAGCTATGTTATTGCTAGTTCCAGTAGGGTTTGCGTAATTGGTGAGATCTTTACTTAACATTTGAGTTGGATTTTGAGCCACTTGATTTGCATAGGGATTTACACTTTGAATCAGAATTGGATTGGGGAAAGGAACTATAGCCTGAGAATTAATCGGACTAGCTCCTTGCATAGTCTATTGGCTATTTTGCAAAAATGAAGGAATGGAGGGAATGGATATGATTGGTTGAATTGGAATGGGTGCATAAGCAGGTGTTGATGAATATGGTTGTTGATAAGGCAAAGCATTTATGCCTGATATTTGTGGTGCCATAATCTGATTCATCATAGGAGCTTGACCATATGGACCATATTGTCCTACCATAGGCATCTGGGAAAACCCATAACCCTGTGGTGTAATTTGTTGTTCAATGGTCATAGCTTCATTATAGGCTAGAGCAAGCGTGGTAACTTGAGGATTTTGCCTTGCAAACATTGCCATCATAGGATCCAATGCCCCAAAATATATTTGCAAAGCTACTGTGGGATCAGTGGTAAAATTCTGAATTGCTCTATTATAGCACTTCTGAAATCTCTCATTAAATGTTTGGATTGGCTCACCCAGGCCTCTTTTACATGTAATGAACTGATTATAGATGATTGTGATATCTAATGGTGACATGAACTGGTTGACAAAAGCATCCTCCATTTGTGTCCATGACATAATGAAACCAGTAGGTAAGCAAATATACCATTCGTAAGCCACTTGGTCTACGCTCATGGGGAAGAGTCTACAAGCCACATCTTCATGTTGAACTTGCAATCTTATAAAAACATACCTATAGGCCTAAATATGTTCTTCTGCGGTCCTTGGGCCATCTGGTTCGTATTTGGGAAAAAATCTCTCTATATTCTTAGGGATCTCGTGAATATTCCCTGTGACATTCAAAGGAATTTTATGGGCTCCGTACCAAGGAGGTGGTGGATGTTGGGCCATTTGATTCAAAATCGATGATGATAACCCTACAAGAACCGTGGAAATGGTACTGATAATTGGTACACTAGTGGCAAATGACACCACCAATGCATGTCCACTAGATGCACCTAAAACAAAAGGATCTTCTATAACAAGAATATCTGGTGGGACTACAATTTGCTCAATTTTATTCCTTGGATTCCTATGAGTAAGTGAGAGGCTTTGGAATATGGTTTCCTCAGTTGTTTTGGACCTAGTTGCGATGTGATGTGGTGGGTCCAACTTGTAAATGTAACTACCCTACAAAACCTGACAAAACTCTCAATACCTCAAAGAAAACCTGAAACACAAAACAAATCCTGCAATTAATGAAATTCAAAGAATAACTTCAAAATAAATTTTTTAGTCGTGAATGAAAGAAGGAACCATGACAAAGCAGTATTCTAAAAATGTAAGTTTCTGATTCACCAGATCACATATGCACAAGTGAAGAGCATACTCCTAGTGTTGTAGGCTTTCGTTCCCCCCCCCGCCCTTCGATTCACAAGATCGCATTACACGCAAGTGAAGAGCATAATACCGACAACAAATACATTTTAGACAAAAAATAATTCCTTACAAATAAGCATGAAATTGACTAGCAAATATCAAACATGTAACGTATTAATAATCATGTCAGCATCAACCAAGAGATGTATCCATTAAAATCAAATGAAAGTAATTGCATGGAGACAACCTCGTTAGTCAAGAGCAATTTTTTTTCAAAATCAAATAAAAACACATTATTCTTGTATGAACAACCAAAAGCGTTAGAACAATGCATATCAATTCATGTCCTCCTTTTAACACTACAAGGCTGTATTGTTAAATGAGGGCTAAATATAATAATCAATAGGGCATGAAATATTCAAAATTTAAATCCCTATAGCTTTTAAATCACTCTGAAATAAAACAATTCAGGCCCTCCTTCTAGTGCCAATCTGTTGAGTGGTATTTTCACCCAATTGTGAAAGTACACTCTCCTTTAGGATTTGGATTCCAAATCCCCTCTTGCAAATAAATTAAATAAACAACTTCTCCAAGGTCTTCGCTGTATTAGCATTTGCATATGTGTATTAGTAATCTCAAATAAAGATATTCAATTTAAATGCTTGGAACACCTTAGTGATTTCAAGTAACTATAAACAAGGGGCAATGTTGGTTTATTTCACCATTAAACTTTAGTGATTGTTCATTGTTTTCTTTTGGATTTTGAAAATTTTCAAATGTTTATTTTAATGCCTGAAAATTTAAAATAAGTTTAAATTTTTGGAAAAATAAAATGCAGAAAAATGAAAATGAAATGCAGAAAACTGAAAATAAAATGAATTTAGTATGATGCTATCCTATTTCGACAAAACCAAAGATGTGAGGTTTTCATGCATGCAACCTAACCTATTGGACCTGCAAAACAAGCACAATCCGCATAAGCTAAGTGCTAGCTCCTAGGGTTTTAAATGAGATTTTTCAGATTTAAACATTCGCATGAAGCAACCAAGAAAACTTGCATAAACTCCATTTACAAGCCTAAAATCTAAAAAGGGGAAAAATAGACATTTAATCTTGCATGCAGAAAATGACTCCTCCTTTCTTGTCCATAAGATGCAACTTTTTGAAATTTTTTGTATTAAAAATTTGTCATTTTACAATAACAGAAATTTTTGGTTTTCCCAAACCAGTCCATGGAAGAAAAATGACTCAAATAGGTCCAGAATGGCCCTCTTGCCTTCAACTCTGCAAATATGCTCGTAGCAATTTCCCACCCTTCAAAACATCCTTGCCTGGCATATTTAAACTTTTCAAGAAGCTTTTTGTTTCATTTTCCAATGGTTGTTCATTTCACCTTCTCTTGTGCATGCATGTGTTTCGGTTTCCAAAAAAAAAAAATTGTTTCTATTTTGTGGCCCTTCATTTCATTTTCTCCACATGGGCTTGCATCTGTTTCCCTCCGTGTGTAACGACCATATTAAATGATTTCAAATCATTAAATATTCCTTATGTAACGTTTTGTCTTATTCATTGGATTTTGTCCTTATGTCCATGTCATTATGTAGGTCTGTTACCTTGGCAAAAATTGGACATGTCGCGAAATCGTGACACTTCTTGTTTCTTTGCTTGCCTGCCCCTTTTGAATCATGAAAATGCAACATGTCGCGATATCGCGACACTTTTTTCTTCTTTGGCCGCGACAATGCAACATGTCACGATATCACGACACTTTTTCTCTTTTGGCCACGATGATGCAACATGTCACAAAATCGTGAAACTTTTTATCTTTTAGCCGCGACGATGCAACATGTCGTGATATCGTGACACTTTTCTCTTTTGGTCACGAAAATGCAACATGTCGCAATATTGCGACACTTTTTCCTTCTTTGGCCGCGACGATGCAACATGTCGCGATATCATGACACTTTTTCTCTTTTGGCCGTGATGATGCAACATGTCATGATATCGTGACACTTTTTCTCTTTTGGCCGCAAAAATGCAACATGTCATGATATCGCGACACTTTTTCTCTTTTGGCCATGACAATGCAACATGTCGCGATATCGCGACACTTTTTCTTTTTTGGCCACGACGATGCAACATGTTGCGATATCACGACACTTTTTCTCTTTTGGCCGCGATGATGCAACATGTCGCGATATCACGACACTTTTTCCTCCTTTGGTCGCGACGATGCAAAATGTCTCGATATCGTGACACTTTTCCTCCTTTGGCCGTGATGATGCAACATGTCACGATATCACGACACTTTTTCTCTTTTGGCCACGATGATGCAACATGTCATGATATCGTGACACTTTTTCCTCCTTGCTATCTCCTTTTGCTTTGGACCGTGAAAATGCAACATGTCATGATATCGCGACACTTTTTTCTCCTTGTGGTGTTTTGCTTTTTCTTTGATATTTAGCATATGGGGCACTTCGGTATTCTTGAAAAACATGCAAAAAATGGTGGGTTCCCAATTTTGGGGTACGTTGTGGAGCAGCCACAACAAATGGCGACTCTACTAGGAAATGCTCCTTAGCATTTCGATGAGAACTCAACCTAAAAACACACAGACTCAAATACAAGCGTCAACAAATATCCCAAGAATGAAACTAGACGAGAAATACATTGATGCAGGAGCATCCGATGGCAGCAGAGCAATCTTGCATCAACAAAAAAAAAAAAATTCTAAGTGTTAGCCTTAATGTCGCGATATCGCGATAGAGAAAAGTGTCGCGATATCGTGACATGTCGCATTTTCGCGATTCAGGAAGGAGAGAGAAGGCACGGGGAAAAAGTGTCACGATATCGTGACATGTCGCATTATCGCGACTCAGGAAGGAGAGAGAAGGCACGAAGAAAAAGTGTCACGATATCGCGACATGTCGCATTATCGTGACTCAGGAAGGAGAGAGAAGGCACGGAGCAAAAAGTGTCACGATATCGCAACCAAAGGACGAGTGAAAGCACAAAGGAGAAAAAGTGTCACGATATCGCGACATGTCGCATTATCGTGACAAAAAGCCGAGAGAAGGCTCAAGAGAGAAAATTGTCACGATATCGTGACATGTCACATTTTCGTGACCAAAAGCCGAGAGAAGGCGCAAGAGAGAAAATTGTCGTGATATCGTGACATGTCGCATTTTCGCGACCAAAAGGCGAAAGAAGGCGCAAGAGAGAAAATTGTCGCGATATCGCGACATGTCGCATTTTCGCAACCAAAAGCCGAGAGAAGGCTCAAGAGAAAAATATCGCGATATCGCGACATGTCACATTTTCATGACTCAAAAGCAGAAAAGCGAAGGGAGAAAAGTGTCGCGATATCGCGACATGTCGCATTTTCGCGACCCAAACAAGACAGGAAGGCAGAGAAGCCAAAAGTGTCGCGATATCGCGACATGTCGCATTTTCACGACTTGAGGAAAGCAGGAAGGCAGAAGAGCCGAAAGTGTCGCGATATCGTGACATGTCGCATTTTCGTGACCCGAAGAGGACAGGAAGGCGGAGAAGCCAAAAGTGTCACGATATCACGACATGTCGCATTTTCATGACTTGAAGAGGGCAAGAAGGCAGGGAAGCCGAAAGTGTCATGATATCGTGACATGTCGCATTTTGTGACCAAACAAAAGAAAAGAAAGTGCAGGCGGTTACAGGAGTCATTATAGAGGAAACGATCGAGCGATGGTATACCGAACGTCATCAATGGTTGACAGGTGGACCGAGCTTACAGTGGCAGCACTGGACAAGCATGTGGCACCAAGGTGCAGTGAGAGCAGACAAAAATGAGGAGTCAGAATGATTCGAAAGCCAAGCCAACGAAGAGGCACGGGAAATGAAATGAAGCGTCAAAAAAGGGAAACAGAGAGTCACGCCAGAGATTATAAAAGAGGGAAGCGAAGGCATGCAGAGGGGTCGGAAAACTGTGAAGCAGAGTTGCAGACGTGAAGGCAAGAGGCCATTCTGGACCTGTTAGGCTATTTTTCTTCCAGAGTTGGAAATGTTGTAATAGAATAGAAAATTTGATAAACTATCTTTTGGGATAAAAGAAGTTTATTTGGCAGAGTCTGCCATTTTTGTAAATTTTTTCTAAATTAATGAATGAGAGTTGAGATTTGGGCTGAGCGATTGTGGCTCCCCATCAAGTGGTATCAGAGCAGGAGTTCCTGAGTGTGTGAGCAGATCGTCGAAAGTGAGGCAGTTTGCACCAGGATCTATGGAAGGGTTGTGAGAAGAGAGTGAGGAAGAATGCCTCCATGAAGAAACCATGGTGGTGGGAGAAATGTGGTACCTGAAGAAGATTTTAGAGCTTTGCAGAGGCAAGTGCAAGCCCTGCGAGAGGAATTGCGAAGAGGGGTTGAACCAAGAAGAGAAGATCATAGTGAAGATGAAGCTTGGGAGGTTGATAATCCATCAGAAGAAGAAGAAGCAATGGATCCTGCAGAAGCCAGATTGGTTAAGGCCATATCTCGGATCGGGAAGAAGACAAAGTTTGATGTCTCCACGTATTTTGGGAATCTCAATCCAGAGGAGTTGATTGATTGGATCAATGATATGGAGGAGTATTTTGAGTATGAGGAGGTTGTAGATCCAGATCGGATAAAGTTTGCAAAAATGAAGTTGAAAGGCCATGCTTGCATATGGTGGAAGGAAGTGCAACTAGAAAGGAATAGAAGCAAAAAAGAGAAGATAACCAGATGGGATCGAATGGTGGAAAAGTTGAAGAGACAGTTTATTCCCGTAGATTATGAATTGGACCTGTTGAGAAAAATGCAGAGTTTGAGACAGTCAAACAAGTCTATCAAAGAATATATAGAGGAGTTTTTCCAGATCTCAATCAGAACTGGCCATTCGAAGGCTAACAGGGAGAAGGTGGCCCGTTACATCAATGGATTGAGAACCAGTATTCAAGAAGAATTGAGTCTAGTGAGGATGAGCACCATTGAGGATGCTTATCAATTTGCCCTCAAAGTTGAAGAGAAGCTGAACAGACGGTTTGAGAGTAAACAAAGAGGAAGAGGTCGTGGTGGAAGAACTGGTGGAAGGACCAGTGGAGAAAAATATAAGGGTCAGATGAAGGCTGGTGGAACCAGTAATACCCAGGACCAGAAAGAGGGGAACACCTACCAACCCCATAATCAGAACAATGGTTACCCAAGAGGGAGAGGTAGATCTGGACATGGATTTGGAAGGGGAGGATTTTGTGGAACCTGTTTCCACTGTGGCAAAGAAGGACATCGAGCATACGAGTGTCCACAACACCAAGAAAGGATGAATAAGAGACCTGAGGGTCCTGCCAGAGCTGTTGTGGCAGATGAAGGTGCTGAATCAAAACATTCTGAGGAGGCAGAGGGAGGAGAAGTTATGGTCACCAGGAGGACCCTGTTGAATGAGGAGAAAGAACCAGACCAGAGGAGGAGCCTGTTTCGCACAAGGTGCAGAAGTTTGGGTAAGGTCTGTAATATCATTATAGATAATGGTAGTACTGATAACTTGGTCTCAGAAGAAATGGTTACTAAGTTACAGTTAAAGAGGAGAAGCCACCCGCATCCATATCAGATTGCGTGGTTACAGAAGGACCATAGGGCTTTGGTCAGTGAGCAATGCTCAGTGAAATTCAATATTGGGAATTACTGTGATGAAGTCCTGTGTGACATCCTGCCTATGGATGCTTGTCATTTGTTGTTGGGAAGGCCATGGCAGTTTGATCGGTGTGCAGTGCATGATGGTCGTGCCAACACTTACTCAGTGACAAAGAATGGAGTGCGCCATAAGCTGAAGCCCTTGAAGGAAGCAGGCGAAAAGGTATGTGGCAGCGCTAGAATCTGTTTAGTTGAAGGGGGAAGATTTTTGGATGGTTTAAAACATGAGCATATGTGCTATGCATTAATTCCTAGAGTTAGGAAGGAAGAATGTAAGGATACCCCTGTAGAAGTCTTAGGACTATTAGAAGAATTTCTAGACATTGTATCTGATAATGTGCCTGAGGGTTTACCACCAGTGAGGAAGATCAGTCACCATATAGATTTGGTACCAGGATCTAGTTTACCCAATAAGGCAACACATAGAATGACTCCTACAAAAACTGAAGAGCTGAACAGGCAAGTCCAAGAGTTGTTGGAGAAGGGACTGATTCGGGAGAGCTTGAGTCCATGTGCAGTACTTGCAGTACTAGCACCAAAGAAATATGGAGAGTGGAGAATGTGTACAGACTCTCGAGCCATTAACAAGATCACCATAAAGTACATATTTCCATTACCAAGGATGGATGACATTATGGACTATTTGAGTGGAGCCAAGTACTTCACAAAGATTGATCTGAAGAGTGGTTATCACCAGATTCATGTCAGAGAAGGAGATGAGTGGAAGACAACCTTCAAGACCAGAGAGGGTTTGTATGAATGGTTGGTCATGCCATTTGGGCTAACCAATGCACCAAGCACATTCATGCGATTGATGAATGAGGTATTGAAAGAATTTTTAGGCAAATTCATCATTGTCTATTTGGATGATATTTTGATATTTAGCAGAACCCTGGATGAACATCTGATGCATATCAGAAGAGTTTTTGAGAAGCTACGGGAGGAGCAGTTGTTAATTAATCTAAAAAAGTGTAATTTCGTGAAGAAGGAGTTAGTATACCTAGGTTTTGTCATCTTAGTCGAAGGTCTAAAAATGGACCCAAAAAAAGTGAGAGCTATCATTGAATGGCCTACTCCGAGAAGCACGACTGAGGTAAGATCATTTCATGGTCTAGCAAGTTTTTACAGGAAATTCATTAGGAATTTCAGCAGTATTTGTGCACCCCTTACGGAAACAATGAGAGGGGATAAGAAAGAATTTAAGTGGACCTTAGGAGCAGATAAGAGCTTTGATCTGTTGAAGAAGAAGGTTACAGAGCAACCTATTTTGGTGCTTCCAGATTTTAACAAGGTATTTCAGGTAGATTGTGATGCTAGTGGCAGTGCCATAGGAGCTGTTTTGAGTCAAGAAGGTAAACCTATTGCTTACTTTAGTGAGAAACTCAATGATGCTAGGAAGAAGTATTCGGTTTATGATCAAGAGTTCTATGCTATGGTTCAGGCTCTAAAGAAGTGGCGACATTACCTATTGCCAAAAGAGTTTGTTCTATTTATTGATCATCAGGCCTTACAGTATATTAATAGCCAAGGGAAGCTAAATCAGAGGCATCTGAAGTGGGTTGAGTTTCTACAGAGTTATACCTTTGTGTTGAAGCACAGGAGTGGAAGGTCAAATAGAGTTGCAGATGCCTTAAGTAGAAGGCAATGTTTGTTGATAGAAATGAAGGTGGAAGTGGTAGGATTTGATGAACTGAAGGGTTTGTACCCTGAAGATCCTGATTTTGCAGAAGCCTGGAAGGCTTGCTTGGCACCTGTCACTTTGGACAGGACCAAGTGGTTGGATTTTCTGATCCAAGATGGAATGTTGTTTAGAGGAAGTCAATTGTGCATCCCAAGGAGTTCAATGAGGGAAAATCTGGTCAAGGAGAAACACAGTGGAGGGCTGGCTGGACATTTTGGTCGGGATAAGACCATTGCCCTGGTTAGTGAGAACTACTATTGGCCACAACTGCAGCAAGATGTGAAGAAGTTTGTGCAAAGTTGTAGAGTATGCCAGAGGGCGAAAGGTGTGCACTAGAACACTGGATTATATCAGCCATTACCTGTACCAGAGAGACCATGGGAGGACGTCAGCATGGATTTCGTTCTTGGTCTACCAAGGACACAATGGGGAAATGACTCCATATTTGTGGTAGTTGACAGGTTTTCCAAGATGGCACATTTTATTCCCTGCCAGAAAACTAGTGACGCAGTTCACATTGCAGGGTTATTTTTCAAAGAGGTGGTACGACTTCATGGTCTACCAAAGAGTATCATTTCTGACAGAGATACCAAGTTTGTGGGGTATTTCTGGAGGACTTTGTGGAAGAAGCTGAAGACAGATTTGAAATTCAGTTCTGCATACCATCCACAGACTGATGGCCAAACGGAGGTGGTGAACAGAAGTCTGGGAAACCTGTTGAGATGCTTGATAGGAGATAAGCCCACAGGATGGGATTTGGTTTTGCCACAGGCAAAATTTGCATATAACAATTCTGTCAATAGGAGTACTAACAAATCTCCATTCCAGATAGTGTATGGGAGCAGTCCAAGGAATGCTTCTGAGTTGAGGAAGATGGATACAGGGGAAAGGTGCAGTGCCGAGGCTGAGGACTTTGCAGAGCATCTGAAGAGCGTGCATGAAGAAGTAAAGAAGCACATTACTACTATGAATAACCAATATAAGACAAGGGCAGACCAGAAGCGACGGTTCAAGGAATTCGCTATGGGAGATGAGGTCATGGTCCATCTGAGAAAAGAAAGATTTCCCGCTAAAACCTATAACAAGCTGAAGATGAAGAAGTTTGGACCATGTCGAATTCTAGGAAAATGGGATTCAGGCAATGCATATGAAGTAGAATTTCCCAGTGGCCTTAACATATCACCTATTTTCAACATTGTAGATTTGGTAGAATATCATGAAGGAGGCAGTAGTGAGACACCAAGTGCAGAATTGTGGAGTATTCCAACGTCTACTCCAGAAATAGGCGAGATCAAGGAAATACTAGACACTCGAGCAGGAAGAAGTACCAGGAACAGGCAGTATTCTGAATATCTGGTCAAGTGGAAGGGCAGGCCTATCGAAGATGCAACTTGGTTGTCAAAAATAGAGGTCGACCGCCTGGGTCTTCCTCCAACAATATAGAAGTGAAGGACACTTCTCAATCCACCCCGGTTGTCTGATGCAGGAGCATCCGGTGGTAGCAGAGCAATCTTGCATCAACAAATTTTTTTTCTAAGTGTTAGCCTTAATGTCGCGATATCGCGATAGAGAAAAGTGTCACGATATCGCGACATGTCACGTTTTCATGACTCAGGAAGGAGAGAGAAGGCACGGGGCAAAAAGTGTCGCGATATCGTGACATGTCGCATTATCGCGACTCAGGAAGGAGAGAGAAGGCATGGAGAAAAAGTGTCACGATATCGTGACATGTCACATTATCGTGACTCAGGAAGGAGAGAGAAGGCGCAGAGCAAAAAGTGTCACGATATCGTGACATGTCGCATTATCGTGACCAAAGGACGAGAGAAAGCGCAAAGGAGAAAAAGTGTCACGATATCGCGACATGTCGCATTTTCGTGACCAAAAGCCGAGAGAAGGCTCAAGAGAGAAAATTGTCGCGATATCGCGACATGTCACATTTTCGTGACCAAAAGCCGAGAAAAGGCGCAAGGGAGAAAATTGTCGCGATATCGCGACATGTCGCATTTTCGTGACCAAAAGCCGAGAGAAGGCGCAAGAGAGAAAATTGTCGCGATATCGTGACATGTCGCATTTTCGTGACCAAAAGCCGAGAGAAGGCTCAAGAGAGAAAATTGTCGTGATATCGCGACATGTCAACATGTCACATTTTTGCGACTCGAAGAGACAGGAAGGCAGAGAAGCCAAAAGTGTCACGATATCGCGACATGTCGCATTTTCATGACTCGAGGAAAGTAGGAAGGCGAGGAGCCAAAAGTGTCACGATATCGTGACATGTCGCATTTTCGCGACTCGAAGAGATCGAAAGGCAGAAGAGCCGAAAGTGTCGCGATATCGCGACATGTCGCATTTTCACGACCCGAAGAGGATAGGAAGGCGGAGAAGCCAAAAGTGTCATGATATCGTGACATGTCGCATTTTCGTGACTTGAAGAGGGTAGGAAGGTAGGGAAGCCGAAAGTGTCGCGATATCGTGACATGTCGCATTTTCGTGACCAAACAAAAGAAAAGAAAGCGCAGGCGGTTACAGGAGTCATTACAGAGGAAACGGTCGAGCGGTGGTATACCGAACGTCATCAATGGTTGACAGGTGGACCGAGCTTACAGTGGCAGCACTGGACAAGCACGTGGCACCAAGGTGCAGTGAGAGCAGACAAAAATGAAGAGTCAAAATGATTCGAAAGCCAAGCCAATGAAGAGGCATGGGAGATGAAATGAAAGCGTCAAAAAAGGGAGACAAAGAGTCATGCTAGAGATTTAAAAAGGGGAAGTGAAGGCATGAACAAAGGATAGGAAAACTGTAGAGGCAGAGTTGCAGATGTGAAGGCAAGAGGGCCATTCTGAACCTGTGTAGACTGTTTTTCTTCCAGGGTGGAATATGTAATAGAAACTATCTTTCGGGATAAAGGAATTTATTTGGCAGACTATTGCCATTATTGTAATTTCTTTTCGAATTGTTGAATGAGAACATATATTTGGCATGAGCGATTTTGGCTCCCCATCATACATGAAGCATTAGAATTATTAAGCATCAGCTCGGTGTGTGCAATGTGCTTCATTCCCTATCATTTGAAACTCGTTCAACTTTCCATTGTCAGTTTCACTTATGATTCGTATGCAAGGCTATGAATGATTTGTGCAGGATTTGATGTATGACAACTATGTTAGAGATATAACAACCTGCTTTGCAAAGGCTCAAACCTTCTAGTATCATGAACAAACATATTAAAACTGTCAAACCCTCTTAGGACCAAATATATGTATACTGAATTAATTTACTAGATCCCAAAGTTGGTTATGTGCCACTACCATCTTGAACCCATGTGCAAGTGTAAGTGAAATCAGAGCTTTGGGGAATAGGATTCCCAACCTAAGCGAGATGGGAATTTAACCCTATCCTTACTACTATGATCTGGAGTTCATTACCTCATCTTGAACAAAATGATTTAACCTGTTATGGATGAAACTGTCAGGCTAGCCTGTCCGTTTGAGCAGTCAGTGGTCTTGCTTTTAGACAAGACGTGTTGCCACGCATGAGCATACTCCACTGCCAGCCAGGCATCTATAGCCCCGGTGGAGATTAACCCCATAATCCATGATTTGGCTCTACTTTTGATTTCTTGGACCTTGGGGATGACTACCCATCCTTGCAAGGGACATGTAGTACGATCCTTCCAATCCAATATTAATAAAGAAATAAAATGAAAAATATTTTCTTTGGAATTTCAAGTTCTTGAGTGGGCAAAATAGAAGCTTTGGGGAATCGGATTCTCAACCTAAGCGAGATGAGAATTAGACCCTATCCTTACTACTCCATGAAGGTCAAATCAGAGCTTTGGGGAGTTGGATCCTCAACCTAAGTTCGATGGGGATTTAACCCTATCCTTACTACTCCGATTTTAGGCTTTAAGCACTATGGGAGTGGTAAAAACCACTATTTTAAGGATTATGTTGCATAATAGGACAGACACGAAATACTCCTTTCGCCTCACCTTTTCTTCCAAGTATGGTTTTGACCATTTTGCTCAAGATCCTCTTTAATATATGTAGAACGTGCTTGGTTCAAGATAGTTCGGGCATCAGTTCCCAACCTTAGGATCCTTTTAATATATGTTATGTAATAACCCTAAGAGGATTCGACACCTTTTCAATGATTGTACATGAAATGAAGATGCAACTGAGATGAAATGTATATGCAATGTGGAATGTAACATGAGATATGAATGCATTGCTCCTTTTGAAATGCGGATGGAGTATACCACCTACTTTGCCATAATTTATAAAACTGACAACTTCATGCATCACAAGTTCCAAACGATATTCTTTAATGTGTTTGCGATATTCGTGGAGCTTTCTGCAATACAATTCCGATGTTTCATATTCTCCTAGTCTTAGTCAACATTCATAAGGACCTAAGTTGACATCTTTCTTTTTTTTTTTAAAACAAACCAAAAGTGTCCAAAGGACCAACACACAAAACTTAAAACCAAAATGAGATCCAATCCAAAACCAAAACACCAAAACCAAAAGTATATACAAATGTACAATATAATGCAAGATGGTGCAAAAGTTTGGATTATCATTTTCTCGGATCCCAAACCTGATTGGAATTCTTTAAAAGACGTATGACGTGATACGCATACCAAGTTTTGTAGGAATCCAACAAAAACAAGATCAAACCAAACAAAGAAACAAACTTCCACTTGCCCCTCTCACCATACCAATTTGATTTAGTTTCATTAATAATCCTATGGTGGAGTTTCAAGTTTTCAAATTGATTAGACAATGATTGATATTCAATTCCTTTATGTCTATTCTTTAAGATGTCCATTCCGCACTTTGATTCATGGTGTAGAAATAAGCTTTCATTTTCATTCAATAAAGCCATAACATTAATAATATTTGAATCAAACCATTCATTAGGCAAACCTTCATTCGAATTTTGCATGGTGAAACCAAAAAGGTGAGATTTTACCTTTGGCATGTTTTCATTTGACCTTACTTGAAGAGGATTTGAAAATTCCTCTTTTCTCTCATGACATTCATCATCATGTAGCACTTGTTCTTTCTCCATGACTTGTTTATCAAAGGCACCAAACTTAGGTACCCAATTGAAAATATGTCCATCCCTTTCAAACCATAAGTCTTGTCTATCTAGGGGTGGGTTAACTAACACATTTCCATGATCAATCACTTGGGTTGTTTTGGGTAACGTGAGATTTTCAATTGGATCATCAATGATATCAAACCCAAATGATTTAGGTTTTGTAATTTTCTCATTTTGAAATGGCATAATCATTGTAGCACAAGTAAGTGGATCAAGATTTTCAATTTCTTTTCCTTCAAAGGAATCTAAAGCAAATGACTCTCTTTCTTGATTCATGGTTGTAGAATCCTTATCATGTTCCAAAATTTGATGAGATTCAAATTCCTCTTCCAAAACTTTCTCAAATTGTACAGGATTTATAGTATCCTCATGTGAGGAAGCAATTGAGTTATCCTGCATATTAATTGACACAACAAGTTTATTAGAAGATTTAGATTGATAATATTCTTCCCATTTCTTCCATGAATCATAGTAATCATCCTCCAAGTTCAAGTTGTGATGCTCAAGTACTTCTTCTTCATCTTCTGATTCATCAACATGTTTCTCACCCCATTCATCTTCACCTTCCTCATTCTCACTCTCTTGACGATATAGAGTTTCCACCACCAAAATGTTGTCCTCTCCTTGTTGATGTTGGGGTGGACCCTTATTTGGCACAAGTTCCAAATCATCCACTTGAGCTTGGAGACAATGGGTATACCTAGCAATTTTGGGACAATTCCTTTCATTATGCTCCTTTGTATTATGCAATCTACACCCCTTTTCCCATGCAAAATCAGAAATATTAAGAATGGAACTAGAGTGACTTGGTCCTGTAGAAGTATCTATCTGATTAGCAATAGGGGAAGGCACACCCCCATTGTTTGGCTTCGTATTCCATTGTCTCCCTCTATTGTTGAAATTTTGATTTGGGTGAGGGG
Source organism: Wollemia nobilis (assembly GCA_028583015.1). Taxonomy (NCBI): domain Eukaryota; kingdom Viridiplantae; phylum Streptophyta; class Pinopsida; order Araucariales; family Araucariaceae; genus Wollemia; species Wollemia nobilis. Next base: position 485,062 of record JAQPPZ010003275.1, read on the forward strand.
CATGGGATTCATACTTCTATTTTTGAACCAAATCATTACTCAATTTGTGAACTATCTTTTTGAGCTCTTCAACCTCTGAATAAATCTCTTTTGGTTGAGCTATGTTATTGCTAGTTCCAATAGGATTTGCGTAATTGGTGAGATCTTGACTTAACATTTGAGTTGGATTTTGAGCCACTTGATTTGCGTAGGGATTCACACTTTGAATCGGAATTGGATTGGGTGCATAAGCGGGTGTTGATGAATATGGTTGTTGATAAGGCAAAGCATTTATGCCTGATATTTGTGGTGCCATGATCTGATTCATCATAGGAGCTTGACCATATGGACCATATTGTCCTACCATAGGCATCTGGGAAAACCCATAACCCTGTGGTGTCATTTGTTGTTCAATGGTCATAGCTTCATTGTAGGCTAGAGCAAGCATGGTAACTTGAGGATTTTGCCTTGCAAACATTGTCGTCATAGGATCCAATGCCCCAAAATATATTTGCAAAGCTACTGCGGGATCAATGGCAAAATGTTGAATTGCTCTATTATAGCACTTCTGAAATCTCTGATTAAAAGTTCGGATTGGCTCACCCTGGCCTCTTTTGCATGTAATGAACTGATTATAGATGATTGTGGGATCTAATGGTGACCTGAATTGGTTGACAAAAGCATCCTCCATTTGCGTCCATGACGTAATGGAACCAGTAGGTAAGCAAATATACCATTCGTAAGCCACTTGGTCTAGGCTCATGGGGAAGAGTCTACAAGCCACATCTTCATGTTGAACTTGCAATCTTATCAAAACATCCCTATAGGCCTGAATATGTTCTTCTACGGTCCTTGGGCCATCCGGTTTGTATTTGGGCAAAAATCTCTCTATATTCTTAGGGATCTCATGAATATCCCCTACAATATTCAAAGGAATGTTATGGGCTCCGTACCAAGGAGGTGGTGGAGGTTGGGCCATTTGATTCAAAATCGATGATGATAACCCTACAAGAACCATGGAAATGGTACTGATAATTGGTACACTAGTGGCAAATGACACCACCTGCAAGTCCGCTAGATGCCCAAAAAGGATCTTCTTAACAAGAATATCGTGGGACCACAATTTGCTCGTTTTTATTCCTTGGATTCCTATGAGTGAGTGAGAGGCTTTGGAATATGGTTTCCTCTTGTTTTGGACCTAGTTGCGATGCGATGAGTGGGTCCACTTGTAAATGAAACTACCCTACAAAACCTGACAAAACTCTCAATACCTCAAAGAAAACCTGCGACACACAGAAAATCCTGCAATTAATGAAATTCAAAGAATAACTTCAAAATCAATTTGTTAGTCATGAATGAAAGAAGGAACCATGACAAAGCAGTATTCTAAAAATGTAAGTTTCTGATTCACCAGATCGCATATGCGCAAGTGAAGAGCATACTCCTAGTGTTGTAGGCTTTCTGATTCACAAGATCGCATTACACGCAAGTGAAGAGCATAATACCGACAACAAATACATTTTAGACAAAAAATAATTCCTTACAAATAAGCATGAAATTGACTAGCAAATATCAAACATGTAACGTATTAATAATCATGTCAGCATCAACCAAGAGATGTATCCATTAAAATCAAATGAAAGTAATTGCATGGAGACAACCTCGTTAGTCAAGACCAAAATTTTTTTAAATCAAATCAAAACACATTATTCTTGTATGAACAATCAAAAGCGTTAGAACAATGCATAGCAATTCATGTCCTCCTTTTAACACTACAAGGTTGTATTGTTAAAAGAGGGCTAAAGATAATAATCAATAGGGCATGAAATATTCAAAATTTAAATCCCTATAGCATTTAAATCACTCCGAAATAAAACAATTCGGGCCCTCCTTCTAGCGCCAATCTGTTGAGTGGTATTTTCACCCGATTGTGAAAGTACACTCTCCTTTAGGATTTGGGTTCCAAATCCCCTCTTGCAAAGAAGTTAAATAAACAACTTCTCCAAGGTCTCCGTTGTATTAGCATTTGCATATGTGTATTAGTAATCTCAAATAAAGATATTCAATTTAAATGCTTGGAACACCTTAGTGATTGCAAGTAACTGTAAACAAGGGGCAATGTTGGTTTATTTCACCATGAAACTTTAGTGATTGTTCATTGTTTTTTTTGATTTTGAAATTTTTTAAATGTTTATTTTAATGCCTGAAAATTTAAAATAAGTTAAAATTTTTGGAAAAATAAAATGCAGAAAAATGAAAATGAAATGCAGAAAACTGAAAATAAAATGCATTCAGTATGATGCTATCCTATTTCGACAAAACCGAAGATGTGAGGTTTTCATGCATGCAACCTAACCTATTGGACCTGCAAAACAAGCACAATCCGGATAAGCTAAGTGCTGGCTCCTAGGGTTTTAAATGAGGTTTTTCAGATTTAAACATTCGCATGAAGCAACCAAGAAAACTTGCATAAACTCCATTTACAAGCCTAAAATCTGAAAAGGGGAAAAATAGACATTTAATATTGCATGCAAAAAATGACTCCTCCTTTCTTGTCCATAAGATGCAAATTTCTGAAATTTTCTGTATTAAAAATTTGTCATTTTACAATAACAAAATTTTTTGGTTTTCCCAAACCAGTCCATGGAAGAAAAACGACTCAAACAGGTCCAGAATGGCCCTCTTGCCTTCAACTCTGCAACTCTGCTCGCAACAATTTCCAACCCTTCAAAACATCCTTGAATGGCATATTTAAAACTTTTAAAAATATGTTTCTCCTTCCTATTCGTTTCATTTTCCAATGGTTGTTCATTTCACCTTCCTTGCATGCATGCGTTTCAGTTTCCAAAATTTTGTTTCTATTTTGTGGCCCTTCATTTCATTTTCTCCACATGGGCTTGCATCCATTTCCCTCCATGTGTAACGACCATCTTAAATGATTTCAAATCATTAAATATTCCTTATGTAACTTTTGTCTTATTCATTGGATTTTGTCCTTATGTCCACGTCACTATGCAGGTCCATTACCTTGCAAAAATGGAACATGTCACGATATCGTGACACTTTTTCTTTCTTGCCTTTTCATCACGAAAATGCAACATGTCACGATATCGCGACACTTTTTCTCTTTTGCGAAAATGCAACATGTCGCGATATCGCGACACTTTTCTCTTTTGCACGAAATGCAACATGTCGCGATATCGCAACACTTTTTCTCTTTTGCCACGAATCAACATGTCGCGATACTTTTTCTTTGATGCAACATGTCCGATATCGTGACACTTTTTCTCTTTTGCCGGAATGCAACATGTCACGATATCGCGACACTTTTTCTCTTTTGGCCGCGACAATGCAACATGTCGCGATATCGTGACACTTTTTCTCTTTTGCCACGACGATGCAACATGTCGCGATATCGCGACACTTTTTCTCTTTTGCCGCAACAATGCAACATGTCCGATATCCTGACACTTTTTCTCTTTTGGTGACATGCAACATGTCACGATATCGCGACACTTTTTCTCTTTTGGCCGTGACGATGCAACATGTCGCGATATCGCGACACTTTTTCTCTTTTGGCCACGATAATGCAACATGTCGCGATATCATGACACTTTTTCTCTTTTGGCCATGACGATGCAACATGTCGCGATATCGCGACACTTTTTCTCTTTTGGCCGCGATCATGCAACATGTCACGATATCGTGACACTTTTTCTCTTTTGACCGTGATCATGCAACATGTCGCGATATCGCGACACTTTTTCTCTTTTTTGAACCATGAAAATGCAACATGTCGCGATATCGCGACACTTTTTCTCCTTGTGGTGTTTTGCTTTTTTCTTTGATCTTTAGCATATGGGCCACTTCGGTCTTCTTGGAAAACATGCAAAAAAGGTGGGTCCCCAATTTTGGGGTACGTTGTGGAGCAACCACAACAAATGGTGACTCTGCTAGGAAATGCTCCTGAGCATTTCGATGAGAACTCAACCTGAAAACACACAGACTCAAATACAAGCGTCAAAAAATATCCCAAGAATGAAACTAGACGAGAAATACATGAAGCATTAGAATTATTAAGCATCAGCTCGGTGTGTGCAATGTGCTTCATTCCCTATCATTTGAAACTCGTTCAACTTTCCATTGTCAGTTTCACTTATGATTCGTATGCAAGGCTATGAATGATTTGTGCAGGATTTGATGTATGACAACTATGTTAGAGATATAACAACCTGCTTTGCAAAGGCTCAGACTTTCTAGTATCATGAACAAACATATTAAAACTGTCAAACCCTCTTAGGACCAAATATATGTATACTGAATTAATTTACTAGATCCCAAAGTTGGTTATGTGCCACTACCATCTTGAACCCATGTGCAAGTGTAAGTGAAATCAGAGCTTTGGGGAATAGGATTCCCAACCTAAGCGAGATGGGAATTTAACCCTATCCTTACTACTCGGATCTGGAGTTCATTACCTCATCTTGAACAAAATGATTTAACCTGTTATGGATGAAACTATCAGGCTAGCCTGTCCGTTTGAGCAATCAGTGGTCTTGCTTTTAGACAAGACGTGTTGCCACGCATGAGCATACTCCACTGCCAGTCAGGCGTCTATAGCCCCGATGGAGATTAACCCCATAATCCATGATTTGGATCTACTTTTGATTTCTTGGACCTTGGGGATGACTACCCATCCTTGCAAGGGACATGTAGTACGATCCTTCCAATCCAATATTAATAAAGAAATAAAATGAAAAATATTTTCTTTGGAATTTCAAGTTCTTGAGTGGGCAAAATAGAAGCTTTGGGGAATCGGATTCTCAACCTAAGCGAGATGAGAATTAGACCCTATCCTTACTACTCCATGAAGGTCAAATCGAGCTTTGGGGAGTTGGATCCTCAACCTAAGTTCGATGGGGATTTAACCCTATCCTTACTACTTCGATTTTAGGCTTTAAGCACTATGGGAGTGGTAAAAACCACTATTTTAAGGATTATGTTGCATAATAGGACAGACACGAAATACTCCTTTCGCCTCACCTTTTCTTCCAAGTATGGTTTTGACCATTTTGCTCAAGATCCTCTTTAATATGTGTAGAACGTGCTTGGTTCAAGATAGTTCGGGCATCAGTTCCCAACCTTAGGATCCTTTTAATATATGTTATGTAATAACCCTAAGAGGATTCGACACCTTTTCAATGATTGTATATGAAATGAAGATGCAACTGAGATGAAATGTATATGCAATGTGGAATGTAACATGAGATATGAATGCATTGCTCCTTTTGAAATGCGGATGGAGTATACCACCTACTTTGCCATAATTTATAAAACTGACAACTTCATGCATCACAAGTTCCAAACGATATTCTTTAATGTGTTTGCGATATTCGTGGAGCTTTCTGCAATACAATTTCGATGTTTCATATTCTCCTAGTCTTAGTCAACATTCATAAGGACCTAAGTTGACATCTTGCTTTTTTTTTTTAAAACAAACCAAAAGTGTCCAAAGGACCAACACACAAAACTTAAAACCAAAGTGAGATCCAATCCAAAACCAAAACACGAAAACCAAAAGTATATACAAATGTACAATATAATGCAAGATGGTGCAAAAGTTTGGATTATCATTTTCTCGGATCCCAAACCTGATTGGAATTCTTTAAAAGACGTATGACGTGATACGCATACCAAGTTTTGTAGGAATCCAACAAAAACAAGATCAAACCAAACAAAGAAACAAACTTCCACTTGCCCCTCTCACCATACCAATTTGATTTAGTTTCATTAATAATCCTATGGTGGAGTTTCAAGTTTTCAAATTGATTAGACAATGATTGATATTCAATTCCTTTATGTCTATTCTTTAAGATGTCCATTCCGCACTTTGATTCATGGTGTAGAAATAAGCTTTCATTTTCATTCAATAAAGCCATAACATTAATAATATTTGAATCAAACCATTCATTAGGCAAATCTTCATTCGAATTTTGCATGGTGAAACCAAAAAGGTGAGATTTTACCTTTGGCATGTTTTCATTTGACCTTACTTGAAGAGGATTTGAAAATTCCTCTTTTCTCTCATGACATTCATCATCATGTAGCACTTGTTCTTTCTCCATGACTCGTTTATCAAAGGCACCAAACTTAGGTACCCAATTGAAAATATGTCCATCCCTTTCAAACCATAAGTCTTGTCTATCTAGGGGTGGGTTAACTAACACATTTCCATGATCAATCACTTGGGTTGTTTTGGGTAACGTGAGATTTTCAATTGGATCATCAATGATATCAAACCCAAATGATTTAGGTTTTGTAATTTTCTCATTTTGAAATGGCATAATCATTGTAGCACAAGTAAGTGGATCAAGATTTTCAATTTCTTTTCCTTCAAAGGAATCTAAAGCAAATGACTCTCTTTCTTGATTCATGGTTGTAGAATCCTTATCATGTTCCAAAATTTGATGAGATTCAAATTCCTCTTCCAAAACTTTCTCAAATTGTACAGGATTTATAGTATCCTCATGTGAGGAAGCAATTGAGTTATCCTGCATATTAATTGACACAACAAGTTTATTAGAAGATTTAGATTGATAATATTCTTCCCATTTCTTCCATGAATCATAGTAATCATCCTCCAAGTTCAAGTTGTGATGCTCAAGTACTTCTTCTTCATCTTTCGATTCATCAACATGTTTCTCACCCCATTCATCTTCACCTTCCTCATTCTCACTCTCTTGACGATATAGAGTTTCCACCACCAAAATGTTGTCCTCTCCTTGTTGATGTTGGGGTGGACCCTTATTTGGCACAAGTTCCAAATCATCCACTTGAGCTTGGAGACAATGGGTATACCTAGCAATTTTGGGACAATTCCTTTCATTATGCTCCTTTGTATTATGCAATCTACACCCCTTTTCCCATGCAAAATCAGAAATATTAAGAATGGAACTAGAGTGACTTGGTCCTGCAGAAGTATCTATCTGATTAGCAATAGGGGAAGGCACACCCCCATTGTTTGGCTTCGTATTCCACTGTCTCCCTCTATTGTTGAAATTTTGATTTGGGTGAGGGGCATGGGATTCATACTTCTATTTTTGAACCAAATCATTACTCAATTTGTGAACTATCTTTTTGAGTTCTTCAACCTCTGAATAAATCTCTTTTGGTTGAGCTATGTTATTGCTAGTTCCAATAGGATTTGCGTAATTGGTGAGATCTTGACTTAACATTTGAGTTGGATTTTGAGCCACTTGATTTGCGTAGGGATTCACACTTTGAATCGGAATTGGATTGGGTGCGTAAGCGGGTGTTGATGAATATGGTTGTTGATAAGGCAAAGCATTTATGCCTGATATTTGTGGTGCCATGATCTGATTCATCATAGGAGCTTGACCATATGGACCATATTGTCCTACCATAGGCATCTGGGAAAACCCATAACCCTGTGGTGTCATTTGTTGTTCAATGGTCATAGCTTCATTGTAGGCTAGAGCAAGCGTGGTAACTTGAGGATTTCGCCTTGCAAACATTGTCGTCATAGGATCCAATGCCCCAAAATATATTTGCAAAGCTACTGCGGGATCAATGGCAAAATGCCGAATTGCTCTATTATAGCACTTCTGAAATCTCTGATTAAAAGTTCGGATTGGCTCACCCTGGCCTCTTTTGCATGTAATGAACTGATTATAGATGATTGTGGGATCTAATGGTGACCTGAATTGGTTGACAAAAGCATCCTCCATTTGCGTCCATGACGTAATGGAACCGGTAGGTAAGCAAATATACCATTCGTAAGCCACTTGGTCTAGGCTCATGGGGAAGAGTCTACAAGCCACATCTTCATGTTGAACTTGCAATCTTATCAAAACATCCCTATAGGCCTGAATATGTTCTTCTGCGGTCCTTGGGCCATCCGATTTGTATTTGGGCAAAAATCTCTCTATATTCTTAGGGATCTCGTGAATATCCCCTGCAATATTCAAAGGAATGTTATGGGCTCCGTACCAAGGAGGTGGTGGAGGTTGGGCCATTTGATTCAAAATCGATGATGATAACCCTACAAGAACCATGGAAATGGTACTGATAATTGGTACACTAGTGGCAAATGACACCACCGATGCAAGTCCACTAGATGCACCTAAAACAGAAGGATCTTCTATAACAAGAACATCTGGTGGGACCACAATTTGCTCGATTTTATTCCTTGGATTCCTATGAGTGAGTGAGAGGCTTTGGAATATGGTTTCCTCGATTGTTTTGGACCTAGTTGCGATGCGATGCGATGGGTCCAGCTTGTAAATGAAACTACCCTACAAAACCTGACAAAACTCTCAATACCTCAAAGAAAACCTGCGACACACAGAAAATCTTGCAATTAATGAAATTCAAAGAATAACTTCAAAATCAATTTGTTAGTCATGAATGAAAGAAGGAACCATGACAAAGCAAGTATTCTAAAAATGTAAGTTTTTGATTCACCAGATCGCATATGCGCAAGTGAAGAGCATACTCCTAGTGTTGTAGGCTTTCTGATTCACAAGATCGCATTACACGCAAGTGAAGAGCATAATACCGACAACAAATACATTTTAGACAAAAAATAATTCCTTACAAATAAGCATGAAATTGACTAGCAAATATCAAACATGTAACGTATTAATAATCATGTTAGCATCAACCAAGAGATGTATCCATTAAAATCAAATGAAAGTAATTGCATGGAGACAACCTCGTTAGTCAAGACCAAATTTTTTCAAAATCAAATCAAAACACATTATTCTTGTATGAACAATCAAAAGCGTTAGAACAATGCATAGCAATTCATGTCCTCCTTTTAACACTACAAGGTTGTATTGTTAAAAGAGGGCTAAAGATAATAATCAATAGGGCATGAAATATTCAAAATTTAAATCCCTATAGCATTTAAATCACTCTGAAATAAAACAATTCAGGCCCTCCTTCTAGCGCCAATCTGTTGAGTGGTATTTTCACCCGATTGTGAAAGTACACTCTCCTTTAGGATTTGGGTTCCAAATCCCCTCTTGCAAAGAAGTTAAATAAACAACTTCTCCAAGGTCTCCGTTGTATTAGCATTTGCATATGTGTATTAGTAATCTCAAATAAAGATATTCAATTTAAATGCTTGGAACACCTTAGTGATTGCAAGTAACTGTAAACAAGGGGCAATGTTGGTTTATTTCACCATGAAACTTTAGTGATTGTTCATTGTTTTTTTGGATTTTGAAATTTTTTAAATGTTTATTTTAATGCCTAAAATTTAAAATAAGTTAAAATTTCTGGAAAAAATAAAATGCAAAAATGAAAATGAAATGCAGAAAACTGAAAATAAAATGCATTCAATATGATGCTATCCTATTTCGACAAAACCGAAGATGTGAGGTTTTCATGCATGCAACCTAACCTATTGGACCTGCAAAACAAGCACAATCCGGATAAGCTAAGTGTTGGCTCCTAGGGTTTTAAATGAGATTTTTCAGATTTAAACATTCGCATGAAGCAACCAAGAAAACTTGCATAAACTCCATTTACAAGCCTAAAATCTGAAAAGGGGAAAAATAGACATTTAATCCTAGCATGCAGAAAATGACTCCTCCTTTCTTGTCCATAAGATGCAAATTTCCAAAACTTTTGTATTAAAAATGTGTCATTTTACAATAACAAAATTTTTGGTTTTCCCAAACCAGTCCATGGAAGAAAAATGACTCAAACAGGTCAGAATGGCCCTCTTGCCTTCAAATCTGCAACTCTGCTCGCAGAAATTTCCAACCCTTTATGGCATCTTTGAATGGCGTATTTAAAACTTTTAAAAGCTTTTCTTTTCCAGCCTTTCTTTCATGCATGTGTTTCGATTTCCAAAAACTTTTCGTTTCTATTTTGTGGCCCTTCGTTTCATTTTCTCCACATGGGCTTGCATCCATTTCCCTCCATGTGTAACGACCATCTTAAATGATTTCAAATCATTAAATATTCCTTATGTAACGTTTTGTCTTATTCATTGGATTTTGTCCTTATGTCCACGTCACTATGCAGGTCTATTACCTTGGCAAAAATTGAACATGTCATGATATCGTGACACTTCTTGTTTTCTCTCTTTTTCTTTTAATCATCGAAAATGCAACATGTCGCGATATCACGACACTTTTTCTCTTTTGCCCAAATGCAACATGTCGCGATATCGCGACACTTTTTCTCTTTTGCCATGAAATGCAACATGTCGCGATATCGTGACACTTTTTCTCTTTTGCCGCGACAATGCAACATGTCGCGATATCGCGACACTTTTTCTCTTTTGCCTGACATGCAACATGTCGCGATATCGTGACACTTTTTCTCTTTTGGCCGTGACAATGCAACATGTCGCGATATCGCGACACTTTTTCTCTTTTGGTCTGACGATGCAACATGTCGCGATATCATGACACTTTTTCTCTTTTGCCGAATGCAACATGTCGCGATATCTGACACTTTTCTCTTTTGCCGAGATGCAACATGTCGCGATATCGCGACACTTTTTCTCTTTTGGCCACGATATGCAACATGTCGCGATATCGTGACACTTTTTCTCTTTTGGCCGTGACGATGCAACATGTCGCGATATCGTGACACTTTTTCTCTTTTGGCCGTGACGATGCAACATGTCGCGATATCGTGACACTTTTTCTCTTTTGGCCGTGATGATGCAACATGTCACGATATCCTGACACTTTTTCTTTTGGCGAATGCAACATGTCGCGATATCGCGACACTTTTTCTCTTTTGGCCGTGACGATGCAACATGTCACGATATCGTGACACTTTTTCTCTTTTTCAACATGTGCGATATCCACCTTTTTTCTTTTGCTTTGGACCGTGAAAATGCAACATGTCGCGATATCGCGACACTTTTTCTCCTTGTGGTGTTTTGCTTTTTTCTTTGATCTTTAGCATATGGGCCACTTCGGTCTTCTTGGAAAACATGCAAAAAAGGTGGGTCCCCAATTTTGGGGTACGTTGTGGAGCAGCCACAACAAATGGTGACTCTGCTAGGAAATGCTCCTGAGCATTTCGATGAGAACTCAACCTGAAAACACACAGACTCAAATACAAGCGTCAGCAAATATCCCAAGAATGAAACTAGACGAGAAATACATGAAGCATTAGAATTATTAAGCATCATCTCGGTGTGTGCAATGTGCTTCATTCCCTATCATTTGAAACTCGTTCAACTTTCCATTGTTAGTTTCACTTATGATTCGTATGCAAGGCTATGAATGATTTGTGCAGGATTTGATGTATGACAACTATGTTAGAGATATAACAACCTGCTTTGCAAAGGCTCAGACTTTCTAGTATCATGAACAAACATATTAAAACTGTCAAACCCTCTTAGGACCAAATATATGTATACTGAATTAATTTACTAGATCCCAAAGTTGGTTATGTGCCACTACCATCTTGAACCCATGTGCAAGTGTAAGTGAAATCAGAGCTTTGGGGAATAGGATTCCCAACCTAAGCGAGATGGGAATTTAACCCTATCCTTACTACTCCGATCTAGAGTTCATTACCTCATCTTGAACAAAATGATTTAACCTGTTATGGATGAAACTGTCAGGCTAGCCTTGTCCGTTTGAGCAGTCAGTGGTCTTGCTTTTAGACAAGACATGTTGCCACGCATGAGCATACTCCACTGCCAGCCAGGCGTCTATAGCCCCGATGGAGATTAACCCCATAATCCATGATTTGGCTCTACTTTTGATTTCTTGGACCTTGGGGATGACTACCCATCCTTGCAAGGGACATGTAGTACGATCCTTCCAATCCAATATTAATAAAGAAATGAAAAATAAATATTTTCTTTGGAATTTCAAGTTCTTGAGTGGGCAAAATAGAAGCTTTGGGGAATCGGATTCTCAACCTAAGCGAGATGAGAATTAGACCCTATCCTTACTACTCCATGAAGGTCAAATCAGAGCTTTGGGGAGTTGGATCCTCAACCTAAGTTCGATGGGGATTTAACCCTATCCTTACTACTCGATTTTAGGCTTTAAGCACTATGGGAGTGGTAAAAACCACTATTTTAAGGATTATGTTGCATGATAGGACAGACACGAAATACTCCTTTCGCCTCACCTTTTCTTCCAAGTATGGTTTTGACCATTTTGCTCAAGATCCTCTTTAATATGTGTAGAACGTGCTTGGTTCAAGATAGTTCGGGCATCGGTTCCCAACCTTAGGATCCTTTTAATATATGTTATGTAATAACCCTAAGAGGATTCGACACCTTTTCAATGATTGTACATGAAATGAAGATGCAACTGAGATGAAATGTATATGCAATGTGGAATGTAACATGAGATATGAATGCATTGCTCCTTTTGAAATGCGGATGGAGTATACCACCTACTTTGCCATAATTTATAAAACTGACAACTTCATGCATCACAAGTTCCAAACGATATTCTTTAATGTGTTTGCGATATTCGTGGAGCTTTCTGCAATACAATTCCGATGTTTCATATTCTCCTAGTCTTAGTCAACATTCATAAGGACCTAAGTTGACATCTTGCTTTTTTTTTTTTAAAACAAACCAAAAGTGTCCAAAGGACCAACACACAAAACTTAAAACCAAAATGAGATCCAATCCAAAACCAAAACACGAAAACCAAAAGTATATACAAATGTACAATATAATGCAAGATGGTGCAAAAGTTTGGATTATCATTTTCTCGGATCCCAAACCTGATTGGAATTCTTTAAAAGACGTATGACGTGATACGCATACCAAGTTTTGTAGGAATCCAACAAAAACAAGATCAAACCAAACAAAGAAACAAACTTCCACTTGCCCCTCTCACCATACCAATTTGATTTAGTTTCATTAATAATCCTATGGTGGAGTTTCAAGTTTTCAAATTGATTAGACAATGATTGATATTCAATTCCTTTATGTCTATTCTTTAAGATGTCCATTCCTTTATGTTTTATTCTTTATAATATAATCCATATCAACCTTAATGGCATCAACCTAACAAGAATGTTGTGAAGCTTCTTTGTAAGAATTAGGCTCATGATCATTCTCTATCTTAGCTAGAAGATATATGTTAAAGATCATACTTCTAGTTATCCTTTGGCTAAATGATTCTGCTCTTTAGGACCCCTAGAATGATCCAACCACTTGGTCCTTTTGAGGCCCACCCTTTTCTAACTCAAGAAGGTCTTCATTTAATTTGACGTCTCTTGAAACAAATACAATGCGTGAAGAAGGTGAGTATAACCTATAGCCCCTATGTTTTGCATCATAGCCAACAAATATTCATTATTGAGACTTTTTGTCCAATTTATTCCTCTTTTCTGAAGGAATATATGAAAATGCATCACATCCAAACACTCTTAAGTGTGACAAATTTGACTTCTTACCATTCAAAACCTCATAAGGAGTCTTCCCCTCAATTGATTTTGAAGGACACCTATTGAGAATGTATATTGTTGTACTGGCTACTTCACCCCAAATAAATTGAGGTAAGTGGTCACCAAGCATGCATCTTACCATCTCCATGGTTGTCCTATTTTTCCTCTTTGAAACACCATTTTGTTGATGAGTGTATGGGTAAGTAAATTGCCTTTTGATCCCATGAGAAGAACAAAACTCATTGAAATCATTGCTATTGTACTCCCCTCCATTGTCACTTCTAATCATTTTGATCTTTGCTCCCTTTTGATTTTCTACCAAAGCTTTAAACTCCTTGAATGTCTCAAAACAATTTGATTTATTATTAAGTAGATACCCAAAGATCATTCTTGAATAATCATATATAAAGGTGAGAATATAGGATGCACTACCAAGTGATCTAACATGTAATGGACCCACAATATCTGTATGAATGAGTTGAAGAATTTGTGTGTCCCTTGTTGACCTATCCTTTGCAAACTTTTGTTTGCTCATCTTGCCTAAGATGAATGTTTCACACAAACCATGAATAGGTGAAATGTTAGGCAAGCCTTCAACCAAATTTTTGGACTTCATCATTTGAATATTTTGATAGTTTGTATGGCCTAACCTTAAGTGCCAAAGCTTGCTACTAGGAGAAACATTAGTTGCTAAACACACTTTAGGAGGAACATCACCTAACACATAAATATTATTCTTCACATAACCTATAATTATTGGTAGCATTCCTTTCCTAATGCTCCATGAAGTTGCATTGACCTCAATAGTGTTACCATTTCTAGCAACTTGAAAAACTGAAATTAAATTTCTCCTAAGGTTAGGCACATATAGGACATTATAAAGTAATTTCCCTTCAATTACAACATTTCCAACACCTTCTACTTGAAGTCTAGTATTATCACCAATGACAACTGAATCTGAAGAGTGCTTATGAAAGTCCACAAACTTATCCTTTTCAAAACACATATGGTTAGTGCATCCAGAATCTAACACCCATTCATTAGAAGTAGATGAGTCAATGGAGTAGAGGGTACAAACAAAGGTATTTTTATTAGAATTTTGCTTTACATTGTTGTCATTTTTCTTTTCCTTGCCAAACCATTTATTAGGTCCTTGTCCCTTAGCCTTTTATTGCTCTTGCTTTTTTTCAATATTCTTCTTCTTGAAACAATTTTTTTCCTTGTGGCCTTTCTTGGCACAAAAGTTGCAAGTGAAATCAACTCTAGGCTTGTTGGGCTGGAAATTTTGATTTTTACTTCCCTTGTATTTCTTCTTGAATGAAGCCTTAGTGGCACTCAAGGAAACATTCTTCTCCTTGACAAATTGACCATTCACTTTGTCTCTATTAAGAGGCTCTTCATGTTGAATCAATAATTGTGAAAGAATGTTGAGAGGAATGCCATCCTCTTCTTGTTCTAGCCTAGTCTCAATAATGGTGACAAAATTCTTGAACTTGCTTGACAAGTTCCTAAAAATGATAAAACTTAAGAGATTCTCACTTATCCAATCACAATTACAAGCCAATAGTTGAGTTCTCATGTATTTCATCTTTGAGAGGAAGATCAAGGCACTTTCTTCTTCTCCTTGCATAGTGCTAAGAATTTTGGACAATAAAGTGAATTTACTTAATGTGTTGGACCCTAGATGGACTTTTTTTAGCAAATCCCATGCATCTTTAGCATGCTCACAATGGATTATAGTGAGCAATGTCTCATCACTCACACTATTGATAATCATGAAAAGTGCAAGGTGACTCTTGTTGTATGTCTCAAGTGCCCTTGTCTGGGTTAGGATTGCTTCATCTCCATTCACAATGGGCCATAACTTTCTTGCTTGAAATTTATTCTTCATCCTTGGTTCCCATATTCAAAAATTTGATCCATCAAGGATGTGCTTAGGTGTGAAGGATATTTTGATCAACCATTCTTAATGGGTTTTTCACCTCAAAATATTGAATACACTTTATGGAGATCCCAACCGCTCTGATACCAAATGTGAGACAAGCAAAGTCTCCCCAAGATTGAAGAATGCTCCACAAGATCAATCACACACAAAAGAGTAAAACCCACAACACCAATATTAAGTGGTAAAACCCTACTTCAAATAAAAAAGGGAAACATCCACTATGAAGCTCACTATATTACTCATTTGATTCAACAAGACAAGAATGCTTCAATGTTATGCAATAATATGCATCAACATGATATTACAACACAAGTCAATATGATAAGATATTTTAAGATGTAGTAGACAACACCCCTATTTAAAGAGAAGCTTTTCTACTACAACCCTAAATCTTATCACAATCTAATCTTATCATAATCTAATATTGAGATGTGTGACAAGTGGCATCTATCAAATATTATAAAGTGCTTAGTTACTTTCTAATCTTATCACAATCTAATATTTTAGATGTGTGATAAGTGGCATATATCAAATATTAGAAAGTGATTAGTTACTTTCTAATATTTTCTATAAAAGTGGAAATAACTTTTTCCCACAAATTAAATATTCCTAGCACTCTTGTTTTATTTATTAATTGGGTGGGAATATTTTTACATAAAATAGAATTATTTTCTAATTCAAATATTATTCTTTAGACTTTATATTTTAGTCTAAGAATAATTTACACAATGTTTCATTACATATTCCAACAAGATTCTATATGATCCCATATATAGGTAAGTGGTCTTGCACTTTATATATTATACTTTCCTTATGTAGTACTGGTTCTTCAAGAAATACTTCTTCAAGAGAACTACCAAGACTATAGTAACTATAGTATTCTAGTCAGCCTTATATTTTTGATTAATAACTAGAACTTAAACTTTTCCCTATACCTCTATATTATTTTCTTGAAGGCTTCTTATCTATACTTATCAGTATTAATTTCTTAGGGATATTATACTGATTCTCTTCTTTGAACTCTACTATTATATGGAATCTTAGATGGTTCTCAATATTCTATCTCTATCATTCTATTCATGAAGCTTAGATGGTTCTAAATATTCTATCTCTATCTCTAGAAGTTATGATGCTTCTCTAGATCTATCTTCTAAAAAATATCTTCAATGTCTAAAATATATTTTCAATGTCTTAGGTCACACCTAAAAACAAAATTAATTCTTCTCTTGTATAGAGAATTCAAAAACTCAATATCAGAGTGACTATGAATGTCCCCATCCAAATATCTCCTGATTTGGATATCTCTCAATATCCAAATTTCTCGAGTTGGCCTTCTTTCAATGTCCAACTTTATCCTGAGTTGGCCCTTAATCAATCTTAGTTGAGTCCTAGTATTCATTGGTTTTTCTTCAACTAAGTGGAAAGACCCTAGCATCCAAATCAGGATGATTTTACCTTGTCCCCTCACTCTACTCAACCAAACCCTCAAAAATGGAGTCCAAGTATTCACTGCTTTCAAAGTGGAGAGACTCCATTGTAATGGTGGCTTATAAAATATTACTCTATAAAAATAGATAGAGTTAAGTGGTAGATTTAATGCCACTATTGGCTTTTAAGTCTTGTTACCTCAAAGTATCATAGGTCCCAATATAAATAATCCACACTATTATAGGTCAAAATATTAATAATCAAAGTAGAATTATATATGTGAGCAATCATATATATATCTAGGCCAATATACTAATAAAATAACATTCACTTATAATATCAAATATGAATGTAATATGGCCAAAATAATTCATGTACATGCATGAAGAATACTTACAATACGAATTGCTCAAAAATCTATATACAAGTTTTACTATCAATGCTTGTTATATGGTGATCATTACAAATTGTTCTCCCTTTCTCACATGTTGTTTCTTATTTTTCATATTGTACAGAGCTTTATCTCCATAATATAGACATAGTAATATGACTCTTCACATACTTGACTATTGATCTCCATATGACAACTCTCATGACCATTGGCTTATCATCTTTCCACTTGTATACTAGACTTTTCACTCTCTTATTGAATGCATACTTTACTCTATGAAACTTGCACACTTCTACATGACTATTACTCTCCTATATGCACTCATAATACAATAAAATTATTCACATCCTCACATTATATATTTGCACACTTACAGATATGAGACTTGTGTACATTCTGTCAATACACACTTATACTCTTAAATGACACTTGTGGATATCTTGCACATTGCACTCTTACATGAAATTTGTGTATTTTTTGCACATTGATACTTATTGGAATATATTACATTATTTTGTACATGCCAATGTTCCACATTGGGTACATATTTAGTTTAGAAAATTTTCTTAAAGTAGAGTGAGGGTATTTACTTTATGTAATGTAATTAATGCACAAGTGTGAAAATTATTTTGGTAATGTAAATGTGCATAATAGTCCATGAGCACATGATTCTATAGAATAAGAAGATGAAGAGTCATTGGAAGAGTGAAGGCCAAGAGTGCTCCATATGAAGAGTCACATTACATTATATATGTGTCTATGTAGGTGTGAGAAATATATAGAGTGATATATAGAGTGACATATAGAATGGAGAGTGAAGAAGTATGATGTATTTTAGGTCTTTATTCAATTAATTTCCATTTTTAGTGAGCATTTGTTAGTGGTATTTATATGAGTTATTTCTGAATTTATTTATGAGTTTTATATGCTTAGTAGTTTACCATTATCATATATTTCATGTTGCAACTTTATTTTAGATCTTGTGGTTACTTTATATTGAGTATTTAGCTTAAAAATCTAACAATACTTACATAAAAGAGGAAATATGAAAATCTCACCTAAATTAAAGACTCAACCCTAATATATTACATATTTACATTTGTACCATGAAGGTACCATGGGAGTATATTTACATGTACAAAATAAATTAATATTCTTCAACATATTCAACCTTCCTTTTGCAGCTCTGCATTAAACAATTCAACTTGGCTTATCATTTTCCTATTGCAATTATTTTCTATCTATTTTTACTCAAGACCTCTCTAGTGTATCCTTTCCAACACTCATATTTTGGCATCCAAGACAACACTCTATCTCTTGTGGCTTCAGGTTGTTCACACTCTTCTTTCTCAATGTGGTATCCTTTAACAATTTCTTAATATTCCTTGGCTATGATATTTTTCATCCTTGATGTTACTATGCATACATTGCTCTCTTTATTTCTATAGCACTCTAAATATTGCTCTTTCTTCTTAGTAGCATCTCTACACAAGAGTAGATTTCACTATGCACACCGAACAAGTATCCTGTAATGGATGCTTTTCAAATGCTATTCACTCTAAATATTTTCTTCACCAAACCTCCAACAATGTGGCTTGATTCTTTTTCATATCACAAATCTTTCTCACCTTCTCCCAAACACTTTAAATGTGGCTTTGATACCACTGTTAGCAATCCAATAATATTTCTACATGATCTCAATATCAAATATTCTCAAGATAAAATATGCACATAACAATGAACAATAACTCATAGAATATTATTAATAATATCTAATTTAATCAATGCATAAATGCAATGATTATTCAATAAACTATTACAAAGCTTTGTATTTAATATATACATACATGAGACCCTTCATATTTCTCATTTTACATAAATATAAAGACTCTCATGATTGCACATAATTCATAACTCCTCACTTATAAACATGACACTTCATTTACATAACTCACACTTACTAACATGACACCTCACCTACATAACTCCACACTTATTTACATGACACATAACTCAAGTATTAAACATACCCTAGTCTAAATTATTGACATGGTCCTTGCATTAATATTTCATGATACCAATTAATATAATACCTCCAACACAAGCATTTCATATTTATTATTTTTTTAGCTAACCCATAGACTAGTATTGCATCATAATTTAAAATCTAAATTATATATAAAAAAACTAGATTGAGTGTATTGCATTCCACCTTTAACCCTTTCTTAAATTGAAAGTGTATTATATTTCATAATTCAAAAATCAAAATCATTGTAGCCAATATATTTATCTTCTATATATTCTTTTATTGCATCTATAGTTGGACAATATTGAACAAAGAAAAGGTAGTTAATAGGGATATGTTAAGAAAATGTAAGTGTATTCAAACTTAAAATCAGAATTTGTAGTCTATTAAAAAACTTATCCTATCCTCAAAGTGACACATCATGGACTCATAATTGAATAGGAAAAGGAAGCCAATACACCCATGCATGACTATAAGTTGAAGGTCCTCTGTAATTTATTTATCTTGCATTTTTATGAACTTAATTTGAACACCACAATGGATCCCAAAATATTCCTTTGAACAATGTAGATCTTAATCAAACTTTAAAGTTGTTAAACTCAATTAAGATCACTCAATCTTATCTACTTAGTAGATAATTCTAAACATATATTAACAATAACATAACCAATGACTAGTTCTATTGGGGATATTTTTTATTCCCTAAGTAGCTACAATATGAGCTACTAGGTTATATTAGGTATATAGTGAGCCCAAACTACCAATAATCCACTTAGGGTCTCGCATGTACTTACATCTAGTAGGGAGTATATCATAGTGAGCTAGTGGGATTTAAAAGGAGAAAACTTATTACCCATCACATACCATCTAGACTATGTATCTATACAACCACTTTTATATACTACTATAATTCCATGTAACAACTTTCTCTCATGTACTAATGGAAATATAGAAAGGAGGTAAGAATATTTGAGCCTTCGGTATATATGAAGGCCTTCAAGGTATATTGAGGGAAGGTGATATAAGGACATACGACTTATTCTTTTAAACAATTATATAAATAATTAAGATCTTAAATAATCATTTTTTCTCTCCTAACCTCAATCCCATGGCTAAGAAATACTACTTGACTCATAGTATCATTCATCAACTTGCTAATAATATTGATCCTCCAATGGACAGTCAAGATGAACACCTTAGATTTGATATCCCTATATTTGACCAAGAATAAGAAGCCTCATAACCTTAAGGTTTCTTAAGCCCAACCCATGGAGAGGATGGAAAATTAGTCTTCCAATCCACACCCCACATGGCTAACTTCTTGCAAAAGCATAAGGAATCTATAGAGGCTTTCTTGAAAGAAGTTAGTGAGGCACAAGGAACATCTACCAAGGATGATTTATTATTGGATTTCTCCCAACAACCTAAATCTAACCCTTTGCACCTAAATCAAATGGACTATTAATTTAATTCCATTCTTGTAAATATTAATTTATTAAATTATTATCTTGTTGATTCAAGTGTGCTTTCCATTACAATATTAATGGGTATCAGGAGATAAGTTCTTTCCCCTCCATTAGTACATAACTAGTATTTTCCTACCACTAAATAATTTTTGTATGGTAGTTCTAACTTCCTAATGCCTCAATAGATAGGAACCAACTATAACCTCAATCCAAGTATCTATTTCAATAACTTCTAATCTTAATATAAATATATCCTATGTCACTCATTTTGATCCCATAAGTTTTGGGTTAAATTCAAGAAAAACCCTAAACCACGCATCTCTCATCCTTAATTTACCAATCAAGTAACCTATCTAATTCTAGGTATTTACTACCATATTTAGCCTCATACTTCCAATTGTACCAACCACCATCTCACTTTAATTATCAATAAATTTCTCATATCTCTCAACCTATACCTTTCATCCCATTATCATTGTCAAATCTCATTTATTTTAAACTTCAAGATCTAACAACCCAATTAGGGAAATTGAAACAACAAATAATTATTATACATGGGTCATCCTCTAGCCATAAGTACTCTTATGTTTGATTTTTCAAAAATCCCTTAGATTCCTTTATAGAAAGACTCCCCTTTCCTCCCAACTTTGAGACCACTAAGTTTCAAATATACGAGGGGAAAGAGGATCCCATTAACCATCTTAGGATATTTAGAACTACCTAAAGTGATATTTCATATGATTAAATGTTTCTATTGAAAATATTCCCAAAGAGATTTAGTGGTCTTGATTTAGAATGGTATTACTAAATACCAAGGCATTCCCTAAAAAGCTTTAGATATCTTGTAGAAATGTTCATCAAGCAATTCGTAGTCTATATTGAGGAGAAGATCGCCATAAGTGACCTATACCAAATCAAGTAATATAAATATAATAATATTATTAAATGTTTAAAAATATAGAAAGCCCTAGTTAGGAGACAATAATATGTTCCCCCTATGGCTTTACTTGATATTTTTATATGTAACTTTAATGAACAATTAGCCTTATATTTAGAGATAAATAATGTATCTTTGTTTGAAGATGTCATTGATATGGCTAATAAAGTAGATACCACTCTCATTAAATAAAGTCAACTAAAGTTGAAGATCACTAAAGAGGAATATAAATCCTCCTAAAACCTAAAGGGATAGTATAAAAATAAACATATTGTTGGAGATGGAGTCACAAACTCTCACGACACCAACAACATCAATGCTATCAAGAACCTTCAAAATATCATCCTAGGAAAGTCCCATCAACAAAATTCCAATAGGACATATTATTGACTAGATAAACCTCTTTTTTCCATCCTATATTAGTTCTTTGGAGCTCCAATTATAGAACTTCCACCCATCAATCCTATAGAGACTAAAAGGAAAAAAAAACTCTTGGTTATGATTGAATGAGCAATGTGTCTTCCTATGCTTCAATGATCATGTAATTGATATATGCATAGGCCTCAAGAATATTATCCAATACCTATTTATAATGATAAAATCAAGATTCTTAGCCATTGATAGCTTTGATTCTTAGCCATCTCCAAATCAAAATCTTGATTTTTTACAAATTCATTGCTAAGTCATAAACAAAATAAAAATGTAGCAAATACTATCAATTATAGAAATGTGTCATCTCTAAACTAAGGGATGGTGGATATTCTTGGTCCTTCTCATTATGTCAATCATATCTCTCAAATTTGTACTGTGATAAGGCAACAACATAAAAATAACCATTTCAACAACCCTTAACAAGTCAACCACTAAGACCACCTTTGGTATTTCACTTAAGACAACATCTTCACCCAATGATATCCTATAATCATTCAATACTAGGACAAGACCAAAGGTTATTTTTATTTGTTGCAACTAAATGAGAACACTTTGATCAAAATATCCCTTTTTAAACTTGTTAAGTCTTTGTTGATTTATCAAGACATCTTGATCAAGGTTTTGAGTGAATAAATCATTTCTTAAGATCTAATTCTTGATGATTTCACTTCCATAAAGAGTTAATCAAGATTAATCAAACCAACATATCATTCCAAAAGGATGATAATCCCCACTATTATTTAACAAAATATTTTCCACTATATATTACATACCATATTAGAAATAAATTTATCAAAATAATTTTAATCAATAATGGCTCTGGTTTAATGTATGTAATTTAAAATTTATCAGTTATTTTGGTCCAACCAAGAAAAAAATTGATCTTGTGACTAGAAATTTTGATAATGGAAAACATGAGACTAGTGGTACAATATTCTTATCCCTCAAATTTGGACACTATACCCTCAACACTCTCTTCTATGTTATGCCATAGGACTTGTATTACAACATTCTTCTTAGAAGGCCATATATCCATAAGATATATTTTGTCCCTTTAAATTTACATCAATGACTTAATATGAGTATAAGGGAAAGACTTTACACATTGCTACTGATCTTGAACCTTTCACATATTATTAGGTAATTAAGGTTGAGAATCTGGAGGCTTATTTTTCCCCTTCTTTGAACCCATGTCTTGGCCCTTCTTATTTTGAACCTCTCATCATTGATGCAATAATATTACTTATTATAAATATTTAAATTATTAATAAAAAGTAATAAGTCAATAATCATTAGTAAAAAACTTAATATAGATAATAATTCTTGGACCTAGAAATGCTTCCCCCATCTCCTTGAACCCTAGGTCTACCTCCTAGTAGTACATGCAGAAAAATGCAAATAGGAAAGTAATTATTCATTTTCACTACAAATGCTAATTATGAGAAAATTAATGTCAACAACTCTTACACATATACATAATAGTATGCTTTATGCATTGTATTCAAATCCTATCCTATCCCTAATCAGATATTAGCTAATATGGGATATCGAGGCAAGTGACTAGGCTTGTATGAGTAGGGTATTAACGAACCCCTATGGAGTGAAGTCTAGATGGGACACTATAGGATACATTATATCCCCAACCATATAGATCCCTATACTACTTTGTATTTATATAGTGAAGAGGAACTTAATCATTATGATTTTTAATGAAAACAATATCCCTAGCTAGTACTATTTCTTTAAATGGTATTGATTAGAATGATAACAATGATTGTGGGTCATGATTTCTTATAAACCCTAGCATTTTATAATTTAATTGATATGTTAGTAGAATTTTCTTAACCTTAGACTATCCAAATTTTATTACTGATGAAGGATTTGTGAATAGGAGGACATCATGTATGATCTTACCCAAGATGGTCCTTTGGATTACCTTGACCATAATCACTTTTATTTTGCAAATCCTTTCTCTAAATTGTAAGTGTGGCCATATCACAAAATTTAGAAATTAATCAGTCAACCATATATCCAATTGAATGAGAAAACCTAGGAGTGCTTCTATCTCACCTTTAATTAGAGGACGAGTCTCATATTTTAATTGAGGAAACCATAGATGTCAATATTGGAACATTGGATGATCCCAAGATCCTTAAATTAGGGAAGACCTTAATCATGAAAGAATGCAATAAATACACACATCTTTTAAAAGAGTTTAAGAATATATTTTCTTGGTCCTAGATTGATATGCTAGATTGATATCCTTCCCTAGTTGTCCATATCCTATTTATTGCCCTTGATGTAAAACCTCTTAAACAAAAATTATGAAAATTGTACCCAAAGGTCACACTTCTAGTCAAAGAGGAGTTGTGGAAAATCCTTGATGTTGGATTCATCAAATTCATAGACTATTCTAACTGGATCTTTAGCATTGTTCATGTTGTCAAGAAAATAGAAAGTATTAGAGTGTGCATTTACTTTCAATACATCAATAAAGCATGTCCTAAAGATGATTTCCATCTACCTGATATTGACATGATTGTCAATTTTATCATAGGCTATGGAATATTATCCCTAATAAATAGATTCTTGGGGTGGAATAAAATTAATATTTCCCTTTAGGATCAATAAAAAATGGCTTTCACCACCTTGTGGGGAACCTTCTACTATTAAGTCATACCTTTTGGGATGAATAATGTAGAAGTTACCTACCAGAGAGTCATGATATATATCTTTCATGATATGATGTATGTAATGATGGAATATTATGTAGAATATATTCTTGGTTGGTCTCTAAACTAAGAGGACCATGTTCAATGATTAAGACATATTTTTAAGTGACTAAAGGAATACAAGGTGTTGTGGCTGATCCACAACACACCCCAAAAATGGGGACCCACCTTTTTTGCATGCTTTCAAAGAAGATCTCAGTGACCCAGATGCTAAAAATCAAGAAAAAGGGCAAAATTGCACAAGGATAAAAAGTGTCGCGATATCGCGACATGTCACGCCATCGCTGCCGAAAAATGAAAAGTGTCGCGATATCGCGACATGTCGCGCCATCGCTGTCGAGAAAATGAAAAGTGTCACGATTTCGCGACGTGTTGCGCTGTCGCGGCCGAAAATGAAAAAGTGTCGCGATTTCGCGACATGTTGCTCCATCGCGGTCCAGAGAGGAGAGAGAAAGGCAAAATGTAAAATTGTCGCGAAATCACGACATGTCACAAAATCGCGGTCAAACCAGTCAAACAGGGCAAGGCAGAAAAGCGTCGCGATTTCGCGACAGAAAGCAGCAAAGGGGCATGAAGCGGAAAAACGTCGCGATTTCGCGACAGGTCGCGTTTTCGCGGCAGGTCGCGTTTTCGTGGCTCCAAGCAGCGAAGCGGTACGAAAGTGAAAAGCGTCGCAATTTCATGACAAAAAGTCGCAAGATAGCTTCGAATGAAAAAGCGTAGTGATTTTGTGACAAAAAAATAGCAAAGTGTATGGAATGAAAAGTTGTAGCGATATCGCGACATGTCATGTTTTCGCGGCCAGGTACAGGGAAACACTCAAAACAGAAAAAACGTCGCGATTTCATGATAGGTTGCACCCACAGGGCCCGATAGCATAAAAATGTCGCGATTTCGCGACATGTCGCATTTTCATGGCCAGGTAGGCGGACAAGGCTGTTGGCAGAAAAACGTCGCGATATCGCGACATGTCGCGTTTTCACGATGAAAGTAGAGGAACAAAGTTGCAGGCAGAAAAACATCGCGATATCACAACATGCTATTTTTGTCACGATTTTCATGGGGCCATTACAGAACATGCAGAAAAGTGCGGAACACGTGGCGTACATGTGTAAAGGCTGCAGAGGCGTTACAGGTCACAGAGAAGATCAAGCGTTTTGAGGTCGAGCATAAATTCAAAAGCAACGAAAAGGCAGGGAAGGTGAAACGAAGCGATCTGGAAGATGAAGCGAAGCGTCACAGGGCGAAACAGAGAGCATTGCCAGAAAGTATAAAAGTAGAAGCATAGATTGGCACAAGGGTCAAAAAACCGTTGCGGGCAGAGTTGCAGTGCCTAAGGCGAGAAGCCATTCTGGGCCTGCTCGGGAGTGTTTTTCTTCCTTTTTCTAGTTTTGAGAAAACCAGAGAGTCTGCTATTGTAACATGATTTATTTTTAATGCAGGAGTGTTCAGAAATTTGCATCTTGTTGGCAAGAAAGAAGGAGTCATTTTTTGCATGCAAGATTTAATTGTTTTATTTTTCCCTTTCAGATTTCTAGGCTTATAGGTGAAGTTTAATGCAAGTTCTCTTGGTTGCTTCATGCGAATGTCTAAATCTGAAATTACAGTCGAAACCCCAGAGACCAACACTTAACTTACCTGGATTGTGCGTGTTGCAGGTTCAATAAGTTAGGTTGCATGCATGGAAATCTCATTATCTTCGGTTTTTCCAGGACGGGATAGCATCAAACTGAATGCAATTTTAATTTCTTTTTCCTTTGCATTTTATTTTCTTTTTGCTGCACTTTATTTTCAGAAGTTCAAATTTTAATTTTTCAAGCATTAAAATAAAATAAAAAAATTAAAAAACTTCAAAATCCATAAACAATTCCTTCATGTTATGGCATTTCATTAAATTTTATTTTGAAGTTACAGCATGGTCATATAGAGACCAAATCACATTTGCTTTATCAGGGTTCAATGAACAATCATTAAATTTCACAGTAAAATAAACCACAGTGCCCCTTGTTTTCAATTACTTGCAACCACTAAGGTGTTCCAAGCATTTTAATTAAATATCTTTATTTGAGATTATTAATACACAGATGCAAAATGCTAACATAACAAGAACCTTGGAGAAGTTACATGTTTAATTTCTTTGCAAGCAGAGGATTTAGAACCCAAATCCTATCGGAGAGTGTGTTTTCACAATCGGGTGAAAATACCACTCAACAGATTGGCGCTAGAAGGAGGGCCGGATGGGTTTATTTTAGCAAGATTTAAAATTTTTGTATATTTCATGCCCTACTGATTGTTATCTTTAGCCTCTAACACCACTCAACAGATTGGCGCTAGAAGGAGGGCATGAGGCGGTTTATTTTATCGTGATTTTAGATGTTACGGGTTTATAATTGTTAAGAGCTTTACATTGCTAAATATTTCAAGTCCATTTGATTAGCATCTTCGGCCTCTAACACCACTCAACGGATTGGTGCTAGGAGGGCCGAACGGGTTTATTTTAGTGTTATTTAAATTTAAATTTTTTATGCTTTAGTCCTCTAACACTCAGCGGATTGTAAAAAGGACGGCCTGAATTTATTTACTTGTTCTATTTTAAGCAATTCAGGTATGTTGTATATTATTCTAACACTTTTCTGATTGTTCATACAGAAATATGTGATTTGATTTAATTTTGAAAATTTTGGTCTCATGCAATTACTTGACATTTGATTTTAATAAGTACATCTCTTGGTTGATGCTAACTTGATTTTTTTTTACATTGCAGGTTGAATATTCAACAGATTTGGTTCTAAAATTACATTTTAAGTTCACTAATGGCAACACTTGAGGAGCAAATGGTATCCCTGAGAGCTGAAATAGTGTCTCTAAGAGAGAGAATGGTATCAATGATAGAGGATCATTATAAGGGTTTATCTATACCTGTGGTACCCTATCAAATTCCTAAAATGTTATTGGATTTTTTACGGTGTTTTAATCAAGAGGTGCCACTAGGATACTTGCAAAAACTGCATGTCTACAAGGATACATTATGTCAATTCCAGATTTTCTATGAGGAGGTGGCTTGTAAGTTATTTGCATACATTTTGGATGATAAACCATTCTTTTGGTACAGCCAACTACCCATGGAGGTTAGGACTTCTTGGATACAACTAGAAGCAGCCTATCTTTACCATTTTGGTAATCAAAGTTGACTTAGAAATCCTGAAAAATCAGTTTACCTCCATATGTAAGGAGCCTAATGAATCCTTGAGTCAATTCAATGGAAGATTTCGTGAGTTGCACTCCCAAATGTGGGAAAATTTTAACACATTAGAAGAGGAAGCCATGGAAGTATACCTAGGAGCCATACACCCCACACTTGCTTCACTCATTGAGGAAAAACCGAGTGGTTTGTCCCTAGAGAAAATCCATGAGGTCTTAGAAGAGATAGAACGACAAGGTCTTGAAGAAGAAAAGGCACAACATGTTCACATGAGAGATTGTTCTTTTGATGCCAACCTACACCAACCATCAAACATAGCACCCTCCACTCCAATGATACCTAAGGTGAATGATCAAGGGGATGAATTTGAATATCCAAATCTTACAACCACCTTAGATGTAGTCCACGAGGAGGTGCAAATTGCTAAGCCAACATCCACTAGTGAGGATTATGCAGAAATGATCTCATTCATAGAGATACACGATTATCCGGATGAAGGGGTTCTAAATTCAACAATGTTTGATATATGTGATAGGACGGAACCCACCATAGAATTAAATGAAGTGGTTGAAAGTGAAATTGGAAGAAAACCAATAAATGAATTTGAAGATATGATAGAATTTCACCACTTGTTCTTGGAAGATACTATTGATGAGATGTGTAAAATTAAGGATCAAGAAATTCTTCACCCTCTAAATTATGATAAAATTGAATCATGGGTTACTAATTTGGACGATGATAGCCTTATAAATTTGAATTCAAGAAATAACCCACTTTTGGAAATAATTGAACCATCTAAGGAAGGTGAAGATGAATTTGATGAGAAACACATTGATGAATTGGAAGATGTTGAAGAAGTAGTTGAACGTCACCACTTGATTTTGAAAGATGATTATTATGATGCTTGGAAGAAGTGGGAAGACTACACTCATTCCAAAACTACTAATGAAACTTGTGTGCCCATTGATATACAGGACAACATAATTGCCTACTCAAAGGAAGATATTACAACTCCTGTACAATTTGAGGATGTTTTGGAAGAGGGTTTCAAATCTCATCAAATTTTGGAAGATTATAATGATTCTATTACCAAGGACAAAGAAGAAAATGAATTGATGAATGAATCAAAAGATCATGTCACAAATATCATGGAATTTCATGCCATGGATTTGGATGACAATTTTCACAATGGTTGGGGGAGATATGATGATGCATTCTTTTCTCACATCCCTATAAATGAAACTCATATTTCACTTGATATGCAGGATGTTGAACCTTCTACATCATACGAAGATCTCATATTCACAAGATTTGAAAAGGTGACAAAATTTGATCATGTTGAATATAAATTCATTGAAAGTGTGGATGCAAGTTTGCATGATGATTTTGAGGATTCAAATGAAGAGATACCATGGATAGTGAACAAAGAATTAGAACCAAATGACAAAGAGATTGATCAATTGGAAGCAACTCAAATGAAGGATCATCAAGATGAGTCATGGGACATACACTTTGACCAAAAACATTTGAGGGTTGAAAATTTGCATGACCATGTTTTGAATTTGATATGATGAAATGTCATTAAAGGTAAATGAAAAACAAGGTATAATTTTTAATCACACCTTTAATAACATTGTTTTAATGAATGGAAAAGAAGTTGATGCACTTGAATTGTTAAACCAAATTCATCAACAATTACTAATTGAATCTAGGATAAAAACTTTTAATGATCCTAATTTAGTAAATATCCTAGATGCTTGTAAATTGTTACACAAATTTGATTGGCCTACAAATTTGGAAAATGATTTGGCTTTGAAATTTGTAGAAATAGGCTCTTACTTACAAAATTGCATATTTGAAAAGGATAGCCTAATTCTAAATCAAGGAGGGAATTATGAAGTTTACATTTTAAAGAATAGACATGATAAAATTGAAAATCATTTATTGTCTAATCATTTTAGTAATTTGATGCTCACCTATGGGAGTATTATTGGAACTAAATCAAATTGGTATGGTGAGCATGGCAAGTGGAAATTTGTTGCATTGTTTGGTCTAGTCTTGTTTGTGTTGGATTCCCACAACATTTGGCATGCATATCACGTTATATTTTTGTTGAAATGTTCTAATCATGTTTGGGATCCAGGAAAGTGATAATCCAAGCTTTGCATCATCTTGTATTATATTGTACATTTGTATATAGATTTTGGTTTTTGGGTTTTGGTTTGTGTTTTCAAGATCGTTTTTAAAGGTACTTTGGGTTTGGTTTTGGTTTGTGTTTTCAAATTTTCATTTTTGGGATTGCAGTTTGGTTTTGGATTGAATAAGTTTTAATTTAAAGTTGTGTGTTTATTTGACATGTTTTGTTTGTCTATAAAAAAAAAAAAAAAAAAATGATGAAAAAGTTGCCTTGAGATGCTAACTTATGTTCTAGATCGGGAGAATATGAAACATTGGAATTGTCTTGTAAAAAGCTCCACAAGTAACACAAACATTTTAAGTAATATCGTTTGAAACTTGTGATGCATGAAGTAGTCAGTTTTATATGGCAATATTTCATTTGCATTTCAAAAGACAATGCATTCATATTACATCTCACTTTGCACATACATGCCATCTTAGTTGCAAATGCATTTCAAATACAAATCATTAAAGTGTGTCAAATCCTCTTAAGGTTATGCTATCACATAAATAAGAAGAAAATCCTAAGGTTGGGAACCGAGTCTTGAGATATCTAGAACCAAGCACATTTTATACACATTAAAAAGGATCTTGAGCAAAATGATCAAAACCTTGCTTGGAAGAAAAGGTTGGGCGAAAGAAGTATTTCATGTCTATCCTATTTATGCAACATGATCCTTAAAACAATGGTTTTGACCACTTCCATAAAGCTTAAAGCCTAAAATCAGAGTAGTAAGGATAGGGCTAAATCCTCATCGAACTTAGGTTGAGGATCCAACTCCCCAAAGCTTTGATTTGACCTACATGGAGTAGTAAGGATAGGGCATAAATTCTCATCTCGCTTAGGTTGAGAATCTGATTCCCCAAAGCTCCTATGTCTCATTTCATAATAAATCTTGGATTGGAAGGATCGTACTACTTGTCCCTAGCAAGGATGGGTAGTCATCCCCAAGGTCCAAGCAATAAAATTAATATTTTCCATTTTTATCCAAAGCTTGGATTGGAAGGATCGTACTACATGTCCCTAGCAAGGATGGGTAGTCATCCCCAAGGTCCAAGAAGTAAAAAATTAATTTTTCCCATCTCATCTTTATATTGGATTGGAAGGATCGTACTACTTGTCCTCTAGCAAAGGATGGGTAGTCATCCCCAAGGTCCAAAGAAGAATGAAGCTAAGTCATGGATTATGGGGTTAAGTATGCCCATGCATGGCAGCATGTCTTGTCTAAAAAACAAGACCACTGATTGTCCAAAAGGTTAGACTAGCATGACCATTTCTTCCATAATTGGTTAAATTATTTTGCTCAAAGTGAGGTAATAAATTCCAAATTAGAGTAGTAAGAATAGGGTTTAAACTCCCATCTCGATTAGGTTGGGAGTCCGATTTCCTAAAGCTCCGATTTCACTTTCACTTACACATGGGTTCAAGATAGTAGGGACTCATAACCAACTTTGGGATCTAATAAAGCAATTCATTATACATATAGTTGATCCTAAGAGGGTTTGATAATCTTGAATGTTTGTGTATGATACTAGAAGAAAGACTATGCCTTTTATAAAAGCAAAATCTCTTAGCATATTTATTAGGTTACACAAATCATTCACAATCTCACATATGCATTCATGTAAAACTGACGATGGAATGTTGATCAATTTCAAACGATAGGGAATGAAAACACATTGCACACACCGAGCTGATACTTAACAATTCTGATGATTCATGTATTTTTGATCTATGGGCATTTGTTTATATTTATAATGTGCTAACACATGTTTTCGAGTTTATATACTTCCAGGTAGGGTTCTCACTAAAATGCTCAAGAGCATTTGACAGCAGAGTCGCCATTTGTTGTGGCTGATCCACAACACACCCCAAAATTAGGGACCCACCTTTTTTGCATGCTTTCAAAGAAGATCTCAGTGACCCAGATGCTAAAAATCAAGAAAAAGGGCAAAATTGCACAAGGATAAAAAGTGTCGCGATATCGCGACATGTCGCGCCATCGTTGCCGAAAAATGAAAAGTGTCGCGATTTCGCGACATGTTGCACCATCGCTGTAGAAAATGAAAAGTGTCATGATTTCGCGACGTGTTGCGCTGTCGCTGACTAAAAATGAAAAGTGTCACGATTTCGCGACATGTTGCTCCATCGCGGTCCAGAGAGGAGAGAGAAAGGTAGAATGAAAATTGTCGCGAAATCGCGACATGTCACAAAATCGTGGGTCAAACCAATCAAACAGGGCAAGGCACGAAAAGCGTCGCGATTTCGTGACAAAAAGCAGCAAAGGGGCACGAAGTGAAAAACGTCGCGATTTCGCGACATGTCGCGTTTTCGCGGCCAAAGTGGTGAAGCGGTACGGAAGTGAAAAGCATTGCGATTTCGTGACAGAAAGCCGCAATACAGCTCCAAATGAAAAAGTGTCGCGATTTCACGACAGAAAAACAACAAAGTGTATGGGATGGAAAAGATGTCACGATTTCGCGACATGTCGCGTTTCACGGCCAATGCAAGAAACACTCGAAATAGAAAAATGTCGCGATTTCGTGACAGAGGGCAGAAAGGCCCGATAGATAAAAATGTCATGATTTCGTGACATGTCGCATTTTCACGGCATGTAGGCGAACAAGGTCGTAGCGAGAAAATGTCATGATATCGCGACATGTCGCGTTTCACGATGAAAGTGGAGGAACAGAGCGCTAATGTCTTCATGACATGCTATTTTTGTCACGATTTTCATGGGGCCATTACAGAACATGCAGGAAAGTGTGGAACACGTGGCATACATGTGTAAGGGTTGCAGAGGCGTTACAGGTCACAGAGAAGATCAAGGGTTTCGAGGTCGAACATAAAATCAAAAACAACGAAAATGCAGGGAAGGTGAAACGAAGTGATCTGGAAGATGAAGCGAAGCGTCACAGGGAGAAATAGAGAGCATTGCCAAAAAGTATAAAAACAGAAGTGCAGATTGGTACAAGGGTCGAAAAACCGCTACGGGCAGAGTTGCAGTGCCTAAGGCGAGAAGCCATTCTGGGCCTCGCTCGGGAGTGTTTTTCTTCCTTTTTTTGGTTTTGAGAAAACCAGAGAGTCTGCTATTGTAACATGATTTATTTTTAATGCAGGAGTGTTCAGAAATTTGCATCTTGTTGGCAAGAAAGAAGGAGTCATTTTCTGCATGCAAGATTTAATTGTTTTATTTTTCCCTTTCAGATTTCTAGGCTTATAGGTGAAGTTTAATGCAAGTTCTCTTGGTTGCTTCATGCGAATGTCTAAATCTGGAATTACAATCGAAACCCCAGAGACCAACACTTAACTTACCTGGATTGTGCGTGTTGCAGGTTCAATAAGTTAGGTTGCATGCATGGAAATCTCATTATCTTCGGTTTTGCCAGGACGGGATAGCATCAAACTGAATGCAATTTTAATTTCTTTTTCCTTTGCATTTTATTTTCTTTTTGCTGCACTTTATTTTCAGAAGTTCAAATTTTAATTTTTCAAGCATTAAAATAAAATAAAAAATTAAAAAACTTCAAAATCCATAAACAATTCCTTCATGTTATGGCATTTCATTAAATTTTATTTTGAAGTTACAGCATGGTCATATAGAGACCAAATCACATTTGCTTTATCAGGGTTCAATGAACAATCATTAAATTTCACAGTAAAATAAACCACAGTGCCCCTTGTTTTCAGTTACTTGCAACCACTAAGGTGTTCCAAGCATTTTAATTAAATATCTTTATTTGAGATTATTAATACACAGATGCAAAATGCTAACATAACAAGAACCTTGGAGAAGTTACTTGTTTAATTTCTTTGCAAGCAGAGGATTTAGAACCCAAATCCTATCGGAGAGTGTGTTTTCACAATCGGGTGAAAATACCACTCAACACAAGGTATGCCTACTCCCAAAAAATACATCTCTAGGATAACATCAGGAAATAAATTGAGATTCATTGTATTCCAAAGAGGCATAAAAGTTGAACTTGATGACTATTGTTGATATTCCAACCCCTCAAACTTTAATACAACTCAGGATCCTCCAAGGAAAAATTCAATCCATTAGAATATTCATCTCCTAATTTGCTAACAAGTGTCATCATTCTACCAAGCTTTTGAGGAAGGACATGGTCTTAGAATGGGATGATGATTGTCAATCCACAATTAATGCCCTAAAATCCTACCTTTTGTCTCCTTTGATTCTTTTCCTACCTAATACTCTTAGACCCTTGTTGTTATACATATCAATCATAATCTATGCCCTAGGTGATATGTTGGCATAGTATCATGATCAATATATATAAATAACTATCTTCTATATTAGCTAAACTTTGGTTAATTACAAAGTCACATATACACACTTATATAATATTTTTATAGTTATATTTTAAATTCCATGATTATCCATAAGTTCTTTGTCATTGCAAGAGATGATCCTTTGTGATATCTCATGTCCAAATCTCATCTCTCAAGAAAAACTACTAAGTGGGTAATTGCACTTAGTGAATTTTATCTTGATCTCATCAATTAGGATTTTATAAAAGGTCAAGTTATCATTGAACAATAAGCAGTTGCACCTTGAGAGGCTAGCCAAGATTTAGTATTATATGTTCTTAATGAGTTAGTCTTCAACCTATAAGTAGATCAAGTAGACTCTTGGACCTTGTACTTTGATGACATAACATGTTTCAAAGGGGTAAGACTAGAAGTCATATTGGTCACTCCTCAATAATATTTTATCCCTTCGTCCTTCAAGCTTAAGTTTTCCTACATCAATAATACTATAAAACAAAAATCCCTTATCCTAGTGTTACATGCTATTTTATCCATTAAGGTTACAATTATTTTTATCTTTAGGGATTTATAGCTAGTGTTAAACCAAGTCAATGATGTCTATCAAACCAAATATGATAAAATAAAGCCATATAAAGAATGAATAACACAAGCTTATACTGAGAGGGGGGGTGAACAGTATAAGACCACTTTTTACTTTTTCTTTCAATTCAATATTATGTAGTGTATAGATAGTAGTATCAATAGCAATAATCAAAGCAATGCACAAAACACCATACATAATAGAGACACCATAATTTACGTGGTTCACCTAATGTGGGCTACTCCACGAAGAAAATATTTTACTAAAATTTTCTTAATCAATCTCTTTTGGTAATCCTTCCCAATTAAAATATTTATGGACCTCTATCCAAAGGAGATGCTTATCGCCTAATCTCAAGTTTATGGATATCTTCCATAGGAGAACTCTTTCTCCTTCTGCTCTGGCTAGTGATCTTCTAGAATACTTTGTCTCTCTACTGCACTTACTGGTGGATCTCTCTCCACTTGAAGACTCCTCACTCAAATTTGTCTTCAATTGTCCTAGCTGCTGGATCTCTATCCACTGAGACTCTATCCTATGTAATCTATCACCTCCAAAGCTCTATCTCAATACTATACTAAACATAGTCTAGTCATTCTAGTACAATTCTGCTCAATATCTTACACTAAACATAGTACATTTAGTCTAGTACAATTATGCTCAATAGGTCCACACATAACCTACTCAAATTTGATCAATAGGTCCACATAGAACCTTCTCAAATCTGCTCAATAGGTCCACATAGAACCTACTCAAATTTGTTCAATAATTCCACAAAAAACCTGCTCAAATATGCTCAATAGGTCCACATAGAACCTACTCAAATCTGCTCAAAAAACTCACTCAAAACTTGTCCAAATATGCTCAACAAGCTCACTCAGAAATTGTCCAAATCTGCTCAAAAAGCTCACTCAGAACTTGTCCAAATCTGCTCAACAAGCTCACTCATAACTTGTCCAAATATGCTCAACAACCTCACTCAGAACTTGTCCAAATCTGCTCAACAAGCTCACTCATAACCAAAAATTGTCCAAATTTGCTCAATAATTCCTCTCTAGGACTTGCTCAAATCTGCATAGCAAGCTTCCACAAAAGCTTACTCAAAATTAGTCCACAAGCCTTCTCAAAAACTTGTCTCAAATCTACTTAAAAAGCTCACACAAAACTTGTCCAATCTCATAGAATCATAAATATAATTTTTAGAGACTCAATATGTTCTATACTCAATGCTTAATCAATATATCAATTCAATCTTATAGAAGCATAAAGATAATTGTTAGAGACTCAATATGTTCTATACTCAAATCCCAATCTCAACTCAAATCAATCTCATAGAAGCATAAATATAATTGTTAGAGACTCAATATGTTCTATACTCAAATACCAATCTCAACTCAAATCAATCTCATAGAAACATAGAGATAATTCTTAGAGACTCAATATGTTCTATTCTCAAATCTCAATTTCAACTCAAATCAATCTCATATAATCATAAAGAGAATTGTTAGAGACTCAATATGTTCTATTCTCAAATCTCAATTTCAACTCAAATCTAGAATATAGAATAGTTTATTTCATGGAACTTGAACAACCACATGCATCCACTTGACTAGGCTCAATCAACTCTACTCAACCAAACACCTCAAAGAACAACCCTTTCTCACAAAACCTAGTCCAAGCATGTATCAACCAACTCAAAATATTTCCAACAATGCTCAACCACAAATATCACATAACAATGATACTCATGTTCTTTTCTAACTCAAGTTCAAGTTCTTTGCATAACCAATTGGCTTCAACAACAATGCTCATAAAATATTCTTCACATAACAATGATACTTATGATATTTTCAAACCCTAACTACCAGGTCAGGTCTTCACCAACATGGCTTCAACACAATGGCTTCAACAACAATTCTTATAAAACAAGTTTTAATCACAACTCTCAAACCAG
Source organism: Wollemia nobilis (assembly GCA_028583015.1). NCBI lineage: Eukaryota > Viridiplantae > Streptophyta > Pinopsida > Araucariales > Araucariaceae > Wollemia > Wollemia nobilis. Next base: position 522,022 of record JAQPPZ010003275.1, read on the forward strand.
AAAACCTTGAAGCATTTAATCAATCATTTTCGAAAAGGAAACCACAATCAATCTTTTTCACTCGAAAGGTATTTTATAATCAACGACCATAATCAATCAATAGGAGAATGTGCCCATACCTTTTATGAATATGAAAAATCCTCTTTGGAAATTTGCCACAATCACAATATTCTTTTGCCAATCATCACAAGGGTTGGAAGATCACAAAATAATCAACATTACTCCACTTCATAATAATATTCACCAAGGCTTTTAATTAGAAAACCTTCTTAAGAATTAATGCACAACTTCCTTATCACTCCTAAAACCACTTGTACCATAAAATAAATAAATCAAAACATTGCATAACCTTTTCACTCCAAAAACCACTTATACCATAAAATAAAATAAATCAAAACATTGCATAACCTTGTCACTCCAAAAACCACTTATACCATAAAATAACTCAAATATTTTATATCCTTACTTTCAACACTTTTGCACTTAAAAAAAATAATCACAAAGCCTTCTTAGGCAATATCCGACATTAATAAAATATCAAACCTTAGCCATATGCAAAAATTAAATCCACTATACTCTCCGTGAAAGTCGATGCTTAACACAACCTTAGCAAATTCGAAATATTTCATGCACCCAAAAATTTCAGCGATCGAATTATGGCATACCTTGCAAAATGGCTTTGGGTGGTTTCGACCCCGCGTTCCTCCTCGTCGTGTGCCTTAGCACACTCTCCACCCACCATGTGGGCTAGGCATCCCACATGGAGGCTTTAAGCCTTTGAGACTTATATTTCCGTCCTCTCCACCTATGCCTTGAAACTTGCTCCCTTGTTCCACATGTAGTGCATAAACGAAATCGGAAGGGGGAAATCGACGATTGTGAAGGAGGGGATAATCAAATGCGGATAATATTTCTTGTCACCTACTTGGTTGATAAAATCAACCCCTTTAAATATTCGAACCTTTGCATGATAAAATATATGAAATCGGTGGACATGGTGAGAAAAATATTTTATTTAATTTTAAAATTAAAATTAAAATTTCCTTTAAAATTAAATTTCTCCATCATCGGGGCACCTTTTTCGATGAAAAAAAAGCCAACTTGGATTTTAAGAGAAAACCATTTCAAATATGCCATCCATGGTTTTAAATAAAACCTTTCCTTGCTTTCCTTGGTTTTCATAAAAACCTTTTGCTAAGCTTCCCTTGAAGCTCCTTTTGGAACCAAATGCCATGCATCCCTTATTGAACCTTTGATAAAAACCTTTGCTTCTCATGAAGCTATTTGTGGAGCAAAATAATAGTGCTTACTTACATAGATCCTTTTGACATCAATGACAACTTTTAGCTTAGGGACTCAAAATGTCCAACAATATCCTCCTTTGTCATTGATGGCAACCCATATTCATTTTACTAAAACCTAACCTTCTTTTCTGCTCCCCCTGGGTCTTTGCTCCCCCTGGCTCAATGCTTTCTCAAATATCAAATCTCTCCTCATATCAAATCTCTCCCCAATACACAAATATGCCCCCCTTTGACATCAATGGCAAAGGGTCACCTTTGGGGCTCGGGGCTAAGAATGAGCCTCTTAGCTTAGCCCCTCCCCCACCTCCACATGAGGTGGTTAATTCTGGGGTGGGATTATTTCTACTCCTCAAAGCATAGATATGTGCCTTTATCTTTCTCTCTTATTCTATGAGTCTTCTGAATCCTCTCACTATTTATTTCCAAGTCATCATCCCTATTCCTGTCGTCACTTATGTTCTTGTTCCTATTCTTGTTCTCATCCATGTTCTTGTTCTTGTTCATGTTCTCTTTATTTTTTGAGTCTTTATTCCTGTTCATCTTCCTGTTCCTGTTCATATTTCTGTTCATGTTCATATTTCTATCCCTATTCATGCTTGTGTATGGAATATTTTCTCTAAACCATCTTGCTATGTGACCATCATTATTACACTTATAACACTTAATGTTATTATTCATTGGATGTGCATTTGTCTTAGGACTTCTCCTTGTGAAGACATATCCTCTTCTGGAATGAACCCTGCAATTCATTGCTTTGTGACCAAAGCCATTGCATGAGTAGAAATATCCTTATAAAAGCTATTATTTTCCATATGCTAGTCTTTCATGAGTCCTGCACTGTGAAGCCATGTGTCCAAACCTGTGACATGAAAAACATCTTCCATTGAAGCCTCCTTATCTTTTCCTCATTGGTATCCTATTCTGATTGTTGTTCCATTTGTATCTTCTTTGTGCATTGTTTCTCTCTTTGTTGAACTATTTGTTGTCCAACTCATCCTCTAATGTCCCACTTATACTTAAACTGTCTTCTTATGATGTATCTTCTTCTGAAGTTTCTTCTTCATAAAGACTTGAAGTAGATTCCTTTTCCTGTTTCTTTTGAACATTTCCAAAGCCAAGACATGTTGAACATGATGTTTGTTGTTGTCCATAGATGAACTTATCCAAGTTCTTAGAGCTATTTGTGAAACTCTTAATCTTGATCTTGGAGTAGCAACTTCTTGTGCTAACTTCTCACATTTCAAAATATTTACTTCTAACTTATCCTTGAACTTGCTTGCCTTAGCATTTGACTTTTCTAAATCCTCTATGAGCAATAATATTTCTTCATCACATTATTGAAACTAATTTTCAAGCTTAGAGTGTTGCTTTCTAACCTTATTTATTGTGTCAAGGGCATAGATAAGTTCTCCCTTGAGATCATAGTTGTTTTCTACTGAATAATCCTCTATTTTTTGTCTTTGTCCACATCATTTCTCTCTTTTGGCTTATATTCTATAGGATCACTCATTTCATTTTCTAATGCCATTAGAATATTTTCATCTGGTCTATCAAGTGCATATTCAAAATCATCATCACTGAAACTATAACCATCCCTTGTGCAATCATCTTCAAGATGTCCAAATATACCATATCTAAAACACTTGAGAATAACTGGAGTCCTTCTCTTAACTGGTTCTTTTTCTTCAATCATAAATAGGACTTCATTTCTATCATTGTCTGAAAAACTAGCATCACTATCATTTGAATATTTACTTGCATTTTCTTCAAACTTATGTAGATTTTCCTTATACCCTCTTACTTCCATCCTTAGTGAAACTATCTCATGCTCTAATATTTCACACTCTAGATCTTTTGTCTTTAATTTTTTAGTCATCCCTTCTTCAATTTTTCTTGCCTCTTCAACATTGATTTTGAAGTAGGTGAGTTCTTGTAGAAACCTTTCTTTTGCTTTCTCATCTTCTTGAGCTTGAACCCTTAATCCAAATTTATCTCCTTTTAATTCTTCAAGGGTAACCTTAAGTCTTTCATATTCTATCTCTGTTACCTTTGAATGTTCAGCCATATTCCGTTCAACTCTTTTTACCTTTTCAACCTTATCTCTCATGTCAGAGAGATCTTGTAGGAGCTTTGTCTTACATATATCATCCTCTTGTATTTAATACTTTAATTGTAAGTTCTATCTTTTCACCTCATCAAGTTCCTTGAGAGTAGCTTCCTCTTCTTCTTTTCTTTGATCTTCAATTTATTCTATTATCCAAAGTGGAGTTTCTTCTTGATACCTACTTTGATTGTTTCTATTATCCCTTTCTAAATCATCCTCATCTTAATTGTTATCAAAACCATTGCAATAACTTGCATCATGACCAAGTTGACCACAGACAAAATATTCTTCACCTTCTTGTGAACAGTAAGTTGCATGATGACCTGTCTTTCTACATCTGGTACAAAAATTTATCAGTCTGGATGTTTCTCCTTTGTTTGATTCATCTCTTGAATCTATTTCCATTTGTCCTTCCAAAACAACAATATCAAACTCATCTTCCTTTTCTTTCATGACCATGTGTGATATTTTTTTCTTGTGTCTCATGGTTTTGCCTTTGCCTTTCTTTGCCATTTATGTTCTTGTAAGATATTCTTTCAAGCTGTTAAACTCTTTTCGAAGGAACCGACTCTGATACCAATTGAAGAACACAAGCTTATACTTAGAGGGAAGTGAACAGTATAAGACCACTTTTTACTTTTTCTTTCAATTCAATATTATGTAGTGGATAGATAGCAATATCAATAGCAGTAATCAAAGCAATGCACAAAACACCATACACAATAGAGACACCACAATTTGCATGTTTCACCTAATATGGGCTACTCCATGGGGAATATATTTTACTAAAATTTTCTCAATCAATATCTTTTGGGAATCCTTCCGAATTACAATGTTTATGGACCTCTGTCCAAAGGATATGTTGATCCCCTAATCTCAAGTTCATGGATATCTTCCACAGGAGAACTCTTTCCCCTTCTGCTATGGCTAGTGATCTTATAGAAGACTTTATATCTCTACTGCACTAACTGGTGGATATCTCTCCACTTGAAGACTCCTCACTTAGATCTATATTCAATTGTCCTAGCTACTGGATCTCTATCCATTGATACTTCGTCCTCTGTACTCTATCACCTCCAAAGCTCTATCTCAATATTGTACTAAACATAGTCTAGTCGGTCTAGTACAATTCTGCTCAATATCTTGCACTAAACATAGTACATTCGGTCTAGTACAATTCTGATCAATAGGTCCACACATAACCTTATAAAATATGCTCAATAGGTCCACATATAACCTAATAAAATCTGCTCAACAGGTCCACACAGAACCTGCTCAAATCTGCTCAATAGGTCCACATAGAACCTGCTCAAATCTTCTCAACAAGTTCACTCAAAACTTGTCCAAATCTTCTCAATAAGATCACTCAAAACTTATCCAAATATGCTCAACAAGCTCACTCAGAACTTGTCCAAATATGCTCAACAAGCTCACTCAAAACTTGTCCAAATTTTCTCAACAAGCTCACTCAGATCTTGTCCAAATATGCTCAATAAGTCCTCTCTAGGACTTGCTCAAATCTGCATAGCAAGCTTCCATAAAATCTCACTCAAAATCAGTCCACAAGCCTTCTCAAAGACTTGTCTTAAATATGCTTAAAAAGAGCACACATAACTTGTCCAATCTCATAGAATCATAAAGAGAATTGTTAGAGACTCAATATGTTCTATACTCAATGCTTAATCAATATATCAATTCAATCTCATAGAAGCATAAAGAGAATTGTTAGAGACTCAATATGTTCTATACTCAAATCCTAATCTCAACTCAAATCAATCTCATAGAAGCATAAAGATAATTTTTAGAGACTCAATATGTTCTATACTCAAATCCCAATCTCAACTCAAATCAATCTCATAGAAGCATAAAGAGAATTGTTAGAGACTCAATATGTTCTATTCTCAAATCTCAATTTCAACTCAAATAAATCTCATAGAAGCATAAAGAGAATTGTTAGAGACTCAATATGTTCTATTCTCAAATCTCAATTTCAACTCAAATCCAGAATATAGAATAGTTTGTTTCATGGAACTTGAATAACCACATGCATCCACTTGAATAGGCTCAATCAAATCTACTCAATCAAACAACTCAAGGAAAAACCCTTTCTCACAAACCCTAGTCCAAGCATGTATCAACCAACTCAAAATGTTTCCAACAATGCTCAACCACAAATCTCACATAACAATGATACTCATGTTCTTTTCTAACTCAAGTTCAAGTTCTTTGCATAACCAATTGGCTTCAACAACAATGCTCATAAAAAATTCTTCACATAACAATGATACTTATGATATTTTCAAACCCTAACTCAGGTTCTTCACACAACCAATGGCTTCAACAACAATGCTTATAAAACAAGTTTTAATCACAACTCTCAAACCAAAAAACCTTGAAGCATTTAACCAATCACTTTCTAAAAAGAAACCACAATCAACCATTTTCACTCCAAAGGTATTTTATAATCAACCACCATAATAAATCAATAGGAAAATGTGCCCATACCTTTTATGAATATGAAGAAGCCTCTTTGGAAATATGCCACAATCACAATATTATTTTGCCAATCCTCACAAGGATTAGAAGATCATAAAATAATCAACATTACTCCACTTCACAATAATATTCACCAAGCCTTTTAATTAGAAAACCTTCTTAAGAATTAATGCACAACTTCCTTATCACTCCTAAAACAACTTGTAACATAAAATAAAATAAATCAAAATATTGCATAACCTTGTCACTCCAAAAACCACTTATACCATAAAATAAAATAAATCAAAATATTGCATAACCTTGTCACTCCAAAAACCACTTATACCATAAAAAACTCAAATATTTTATATCCTTCCTTTCAACACTTTTGCACTTTAAAAAAATAATCACAAAGCCTTCTTAGGTAATATCCCACATTAATCAGATGAACATTGATTTTCTACTCTGCTAGGGTTTGATGAAGAAAAATTGCTCTGCAGGGATGGCAACAACTTTCGAAGGAGGTCTGAAAAATTGGAGGAATGTCGTGATGGCATCGGGTCCGGCACAGAGAGTGCATTCTCATGATATTTTTTCATCTGAAAATGACTGGAAGGAACAAGATTTTCTAGTGCATGTCGGGAACATTTTGTTAAATAACAATGGATGTTTGAAACGATGTGAAGCCAGGCTAGTTCTAGTGGTTCAACCAGACTCGATGGTGGAAGATGTGGAGTATCTAACCAAACATGCCCTTAATGGCAAATTTTTGGGCATCCAAATTTCTCTACACTTTGTTGAGGCTTGGGTTAGGAAGACTTGGAATCCTAAAGGTGATGTGGAGGTGATGTTGAGTGCGAACAACTATTTTATGGTAGTTTTCTCTTGTATTGCAGATCATAACAAAGTATTTGAATGGGGTCCTTATTTCTATAACCAAGTGGGACTATTTCTTAAACCATGGCATGTGGGTTTCAACCCATCAGAGGAGCGGTCGTCGCGGGTTCTAGTATGGGTGTGGCTTCCATGGCTCCCATTGGAATTTTGGAGAACTAATATCTTGCATAAGATTGCCCTTCTGCTTGGGAAGCCGATTGGACCGTCACAAAAGATAATGGATAAAAATGTAATCTCTATTTCTCATATTTATGTTGAAATTGACTTAAATAATCCTATTCTCGATTCTATTGAAATACAATTTGGATCAACTACATGGGTTCAAAAACTTGACTATGAAGATCTTCCATTTTGTTGTCGAATTTGCCGTGAATATGGCCACCTGCAAAGAAAATGCCCTAAGTTTGTCTCACCTGTGGATTCAAATCCTGGGCCCTCTCGGTCTGGAAAAAATTTGAATAAAGGAAAAGCCCTGATAAAGGAAGGGGAACGGGATAAGGAAGATTTTTTTCTGGTAAAATCTTGAAATAGAGGACGAAGGGCAACAAAGACCTTAAGTATAGCCAGCCATATGCTCTACTCAACCGTTTTGAAATATTAGATGATCTTGATCAGTGCATGGAGATACCTAAAACATAACTACCTGATGCAAATATAACAAGGCCTAATCAAATATCTCTTCTTGAGGGGGAACTTAAGGAATCAGATCTAGGGGGTTTAAATGAAGAACAAAGGGCTTTGGATCTGAGTATAGGGGACATGGTTGGGTCTAGCCCTATAAGGGAAACTATTTTGAAAAGTGGTAAAGATTTAGTTATGCCCTCTCCTACTCAGGAACTGATGCAATCATCCTTGGACTGCAAAACTCCTATGGTGTTGGGATTGCAACAGAAAATAATTAAAAAAAGTTTTTTCGGATAAGAATATGAAGGTGGGTCAGAAGCAGGACCAGGATAAAATTAAGTTAATGGGGGAGACTTTGGTGGAGTTAAGCTTGGTGAGAACATTGGACTCCAATTTTTATAACCCCCAAAAATGATTATCGTCTCATGGAATGTAAGGGGGTTGAATAGCATCGCTAGACAAAAAGTTGTTTGTGATTTGGTTCGTGTGCATTCTATGGATGTGGTGTTTATTCAGGAGACTAAATTGGCTATTGATAGTATGTTAAATATTACTCCCAAGTTATGGAGAAAGAGGTAATTCCAGTGTATTGGTGCATGTGGATATGTTGGTGGCGTCGTTTGTTTATGGGATCCGGTTAAGATATCCCCTCTTACTTGGATTTCCAACAGATGGTCTATTTCAATGGTCGGGCATGATAATGAATCTGGTGAAATCATCCTACTTAAAAATGTGTATGCTCCTATTGATTACAATGGTAAAGTGAATTTTTGGAAGCACATTTGCTTTGTGAGAAGTTTGGTTCCCTTGTACCCATAGATTTTGGCTGGAGACTTCAACTCTATCACTTGTCTAGAGGAGAACTTGTCTAGAGGAGAACTTGTATAGAGGAGAAACGTGGTGGGGTGGACCATCTCGAGCCTTTTTATTCTGTCTTTAGTGCTCATATCTAGGCCCTAAACTTGGTTGACATCAAGCCAGATAATGGGATATTTACTTGGCACAATAAAAGGTGTGGGGAAGCTTCCATATCAAAGAGAATGGATAGGTTTTTGATATCCAGTTATTGGATGGGTAATAACAGAGGTGCTAGTTCTATGATTCTAGAGGGTAGGGGATCTGATCATTGGCCTATCAAACTCTCTGCTTTGGATTTAGGGATAAAGAATAATCCCTCTTTTAAATTTCAACTTATGTGGCTCTGTGATCCTAAGCTTCATGATTTCATGCGAGGCTAGTGGACCACTGGCAAACCTCATCATGGCACCGCTATGTATTCCTTTATGAAGCAACTACAATTTGTAAAATATAAATTGAAGAGATAGAATAGACTAAATTTTGGTAACCTTTCAATGGCTAAGCTGGAAGCTCTTAGGAGGATGGAAGAAGCTTTAAGGAATATTAGAGATCAGGGATTCACGAAGGAGCTTCTTGTTGAGGAATTTGAGGTTGTGAAAGACCTTGCTAAACGGGAACTGAGGGAAGATTTTTTTTGAAAACAAAAAGCTCAAGTAGATTGGCTTCAAGAAGGGGATAGGAACACAACCTTCTTTTATAACTTAGTTAAGGCTCACCGTAATGGTAACCTGATTACCTCTCTTGTAAATTCTCAGGGTGCCCTGCTCTCTTCTTTCAGGGATATTTCAGAAGAGACTAAGAGGTATTTTTCCTCTCTCTTCAAGGAGGACTTCTGCACACAAGCCTTCTCAAAGACTTGCAAAATCTACCCTCAGGTTCTTCTCAAAGAACCAATGCACCTCTGTCCTCAAGCAGCAACACTCTACATTCGTCTTTGCCCTTTGTGCTCTCTATGCCCTCTGCTCTCTTTTCGCAATCACAGCTGCACTTGATCGAATTTCAACCTTTGCACCTCTGTGCAATCACAGCGGCATCATCTTCACACACTCTACTTCCTTTGTGATCTTTCACACTTAGAATGATTTGACAAAATGCACTCTGCACACTACAATCGAATTTTGCACCCTGCTCTCAGCGATCGAACTTCTTGCTCTGTGCCCTATCTACGAACATCGCACTTCAAAAACCCATTCATCGACACATCAACTCTCCAAATAGCCCTCCTTTTATAACAAAATTTTCATGATGAAAACTTTAATCTTAGTTGGCTGTTATAACAAATGCAAACCCTAATCGTCGTCGACTGCAAGCCCTAATCTTCGTCGGCTAAAATTTGACTTTGTCGGCTTCACTATCTTTGTAACTCTTCTATAGCTTCTACCGTGAAAATACAACATGTCACGATATCATGCCACTTTTAACTTTCTTAACCTCTTCTCGGCTTGCACCCGCGAAAGCAGAACATGTCGCAAAATCGTGACACTTTCGCTTCCTTGCACTTTTCTTTGCTTGCACTAGCAAAAATGGAACATGTCACGAAATCATGACACTTTCGTTGCCTTGTGCTTTTCTCTGCCTTACGCCCACAAAAACAAAACATGTCATGAAATCATGACGCTTTTGCCTTTGAGCTCTTCCTCCTTGAATTTGTCACAAAATCACGACGCTTCTTCTTCCATGCTCTTTCATTTTGCTTCTGTCATGAAATCGTGACTCTTCTCCTGTTGAAGACCTGCTTTCTGTTTCTATCATGAAATCATGACACTTTCTCCAACCGTATGCTACCATCTCAATCTGTTGCAAAATTGTGACACTTTCTGTATCCGTAAGATTTCTCTTCAACCTATCGTAAAATCGTGACACTTCTGCATCCGTATGCTTTCTCTTCAACATGTTGCGAAATCGCAACATTTATTACTTCGAAACCTTTCCTTTACTGCATGTCGCGAAATCATGACAGTTCTCACTTCGAAATCTATAGCATGTCATGAAATCATGACACTTTTCATGTTACTTTCTCTCTTTGAACTTGTTGCGAAATTGCAACAATTCACACTACGGACTCTCTCTTCTGCATTATGTCACGAAATCATGACACTTTTTCTTTCGGACTCTCTCTCCTGCAACATGTCGCAAAATCGTGACACTTTCTCATCCGTACAACCTTCCTTGCAATATGTCACGAAATCATGACATTTATGACTCCATACATTCTCTATCCTCTTTGAGTCGTGAAACTGCGACATGTCGCGATATCGCGACACTTTTCTAACTTGCTTTCTCTCTCCTGCTTAAGTCACAAAAATGCGACATGTCGCGATATCGTGACACTTTTCTAAAATGCTTTCTCTCTCCTACTTAAGTCGCGAAAATGCGACATGTCGCGATATCATGACACTTTTCTAAAATGCTTTCTCTCTCCTGCTTAAGTCGTGAAAATGCGACATGTCACGATATCATGACACTTTTCCAACTTACTTTCTTTCGAACCTGTCAGCTTGGGGTTTGCAAAAGACCTTTGAAACTGTCATGCCGTAACCTTCATCAAAACAAATTATTTGACATCAAATCAAATTCCTTCAAATACTTCTTGACATCAATGACAACTTATATACTTGAGCAAATGCAATGTACCCAAAATACCCAAAATTTCCAACAATCTCCCCCTTTGTCATTGATGGCAAACCTTTACTAAAAATGCTTCTCAAGAGCCAAAACTAAAACCAACTGTGCTAACAACTGACCAACTATGCCCACAACTGAGAATATTCCTTTGAAGTTTTGCTCCCCCTGACTTGAAGCTTTCCTCTTCACTTTGAAGCTCTCTCCCTTACTCATATCTCTCCCTCTTTGTCATCAATGGCAAAGGGTCACCTTTGGGGCTCGGGACTAAGAATGAGCCTCTTAGCTCAGTCCCTCCCCCACATCTTGATGAGGTGATTAATTTCGGGGTGGGAGTAAAACTCCCATTAGGCACTGATCATCATCAACATCTATAACTTCCTTTCCGGGCCTTCTCTTGAACTCTTTGTCCATATTCCTGTTCTTGTCACTGTTCTTCTTATTGTTCTCATCCCTGTTCTTGTTTATGCATTGATCCTTGGACCTGATCATGCCACTGTTCCTGTACCTGTATTCTAGAATTTTAGCTCTACACTATCTGATTATATGACCTTCATTGTTGCACTTGAAACACTTGATGATGTTGTTTCTCTGAGGTAAACTCGATCTTTGAATCCACCAGTTCTGCCCAAACCTATTATGACCAAACCTGTTCTGGCCGAACCTGTTTTGATCAAACCTGTTCATGTTATTTACCTTGCAATAGACTGCCTTGTGCCCAAACTGTTGACAAGAGTAGCAATACCCTTGAAAGAAACTAGAACTTCTGAAATTGTTGTTTACCTTCTTCACTTGAGCCATGCAATGTGAAGCCATGTGACCAAACCTGTGACACGCAAAACATCTGCCTTGAAATTTTCCTTTATTTGACCTCTTGGGTCCTAAAAACTTCTTCTTCTCATTCTGAATTCTATTTTTGTTTCTACGCATCTATCATTCAAGGACTCATGATCTGAAATACTTTCCTCATCAAAACTCTCTTCCTTTTGGAGTCTCTTACTAGACTCTCCAACTTGTTCCTTGTGTGGCTTAACAAAACCAAGGTCTATTTTATCTATTGTTTTTCTTTGACCTTTGATGAGTGACTTAACCCTTTTGGAGATATCTTGAAACCTGTAAAGCTTATCCTTGTACTCTTTATTTTCCTCTTTCAAAGAAGCCATTTTTTGTTCCAACTCACTATACTCAAGAACCTTAGACTCTAACTCATCATTGAGTTCTTGTGTCTTAGCTATAGAGAAATCAAGATTTTATATAATATCATCTCTCTCCATACAATATTCATCTAACTTATCCTTGAGTCTAGCATTCTTCTTTCTTTCCTTTTTCAAAGCACTAAGAGCACTAATAAGTTCACTTTCAAGATCCTTTATTTGTTTGCTTTCCGAATCATCAAAGCCTTTTTCAGATTTCTTATCACTAGAGGTGCTACCTTTTTCAAAAACCATACATGCATCTTCCTTATAGTTTTCTGAAGCATCCTCATACATATTGGAAACCAAATCATTATTTGTACAATCATCCTCAAGGTGACCAAAATTTCCACATCTAAGACATTTCATGATAATGAATCTATGTTTCGGTTCTTCCTCTTTTTCTGATATGAACAACATTTCATTTTCATCATCACTTGAAGAACTTTCACTATCACTACTAGAACACTTACTTGCTTTGTATAGGTAGAAACTCTTCTTGTGCTTGTGAGAATACCTCTTTCCTTGATTACTGTACTCATCTTTGTTCTTTCTGTGATGCTTGTGCTTTTCAGAATCCTTGTTCTTGGAATCCTTTTTGTCTTCATCACTTTCATTCTTGGGAACAGTACAGTCAGTAGCATAATGACCAAACTTTCCACAATTGAAACATCTTATATTTTTCATGCTTTTGTGCTTTCTAGAGAACTTGCCTTTCTTGCTATAATATGCCTCTTCATCACTAGAAAACTCATCACTCTCTTGAAGTTGTTTACCCTTGGATTTCTTGGTAGCCTTGAAAGCTGCCTCTTTCTTGACATCAACCTTCACTTGAGTTCTCAACTCAAATGCTGCAAGAATACTATGGAGCTCATCATTTTTCAACTTATCCAAATATTTAGCGTCCTCAATAGCAGAAATATTTTCACTAAATCTATTAGGAAGAGATCTTAAAATCTTATCATAAACATTATTTTCAATAATCTCAAGACCTAAGTATTTCATGGAGTTAACAACCTCATCCATATGAAGCATGTAGTCACTAATATTTTCATCATCATTCATCTTGAGCTGTTCAAACATACCTTTGAAGTGTCTCAACTTGGCCTTTCTGACATTAGTATCACCTATATGAACCACTTGCAACTGTTTCCACATTTCACTAGTTGTCTTGCAGTGAATCACTTTGGTGAGATCTGCTTTCTGTAAGCCTTTCAAGATTGCATTCATTGCTTTTGAATTGCTATGATGTAGGAGCCTTTCTTCTTTAGTATTTGGACCATGTTCAGGAATAGTGTATTCATCTTCAATTACTTCACATACCTCATTACCAAGTGCCATTAGATGAACCTTCATCCTTGCACTCCAAAGATCAAAATATGACCCATCAAGAATAGGTGTTGCATTGCCACTTGAATAATCCATTGTGTTCTTTACTAGCTTTTCCTTCAAGCTGTTAAACTTTCCAAAGGCACCTACTTTGATACCAATTGAATAACACAAGCTTATACTAAGAGGGGGGGTGAACAGTATAATACCTCTTTTTAATTTTTTTCTTTATTTCAAAATAGTAAAGCAATATACCCAAAGCAATATCAAAGCAATGCACAAATTTATCCACAAAGTGACATCAATTTTAACGTGGTTCACCCAGAATGGCTGGGCTACGTCCACAAAACTTTTCTCTAAAAGTTATCTCAAAGTTCTTTGGGAATCCTTCCCAATTAAAATGTTTATGAGCCTCGGCTCAAAGGAGATACCTTCCCATCTGCTCTGGAAATGATCCCTCAGAAGATCAATTGCCAGCACATGGAACTCATTTCCACCGAAAACCTCCTATCCTCAATGCTTAGCCTAAGAGACCTCTGCCTTCTATGATCATGTCCACAACAGCTCAACAACTTGTACCAAACACAGTCAGTCGATCTAGTACAAGTCTTCCTCTGTCTGTCAGATCTGTCCAACTTTGAACAAATCAATCCTCTACACACAAGCCTTCTCAAAGACTTGCCAAATCTGCCCTCAGGTTCTTCTCAAAGAACCAATGCACCTCTATCCTCAAGTAGCAACACTCCGCATTCGTCTTTGCCCTTTGTGCTCTCTACACCCTCTGCTCTCTTTTTGCAATCACAGCTGCACTTGATCGAAGTTCAACCTTTGCACCTTTGCACAATCACAACGGCATCGTCTTCGCACACTCTACTTCCTTTGCAATCTTTCACACTTAGAATGATTTGACAAAATGCACTCTGCACACTACGATCGAATTTCGCACTCTTCTCTCAATGATCGAACTTCTTGCTCTATGCCCTATCTGTGAACGTCGCACTTCAACAACCCATTCATCGACACATCAACTCTTCAAATAGCCCTCCTTTTATAATAGAATTTTCATGATGAAAACTTTAATCTTAGTCGACTGTTATAACAAATGCAAACCCTAATCTTCATCGACTGCAAGCCCTAATCTTCGTCGGCTAAAATTTGACTTTGTCGGCTTCACTATCTCTGTAACTCTTCTATAGCTTCTATCGCGAAAATACATGTCGCGATATCATGACACTTTTTGCTTTCTTAACCTCTTCTCGGCTTGCACCCGCGAAAGCAGAACATGTCACGAAATTGTGACACTTTTGCTTCCTTGTACTTTTCTTTGCCTTACGCCCACAAAAATGGAACATGTCATGAAATCATGACGCTTTCACCTTTGAGATCTTCCTCCTTGAATTTGTCACAAAATCGTGACGCTTCTTCTTCCATGCTCTTTCGTTTTGCTTTTGTCACGAAATCGCGACTCTTCTCCTGTTGAAGACCTGCTTTTTGTTTCTATCATGAAATCATGACACTTTCTCCAATTGTATGCTGCCATATCAATCTATCATGAAATCATGACACTTTCTGCATCCGTAAGCTTTCTCTTCAACCTGTCACAAAATCGTGACACTTTCTGCATCCGTACGCTTTCTCTTCAACATGTCGCGAAATCGTGACATTTCTTACTTCAAAACCTTTCCTTTGTTGCATGTCGCGAAATCGTGACAGTTCTCACTTCGAAATCTATAGCATGTCACGAAATCGTGACACTTTTCATGTTACTTTCTCTCTCTTTGAACTTGTCACGAAATTGCAATAATTCGCACTACGGAATCTCTCTTCTGTATTATGTCGTGAAATCGTGAGACTTTTTCTTTCGGACTCTCTCTCATGCAACATGTCATGAAATAGTGACACTTTCTTGTCCGTACAACCTTCCTTGCAATATGTCATGAAATCATGACATTTTTGACTCCGTACATTCTCTCTCCTCTTTGAGTCATGAAACTGCGACATGTCACGATATCGCGACACTTTTCTAACTTGCTTTCTCTATCCTGCTTAAGTCACAAAAATGCGACATGTCACGATATCATGAGACTTTTCTAAAATGCTTTCTCTCTCCTGCTTAAGTCGTGAAAATGTGACATTTCGTGATAGCGCGACACTTTTCCAACTTACTTTCTTTCGAACCTGTCAGCTTGGGGTTTGCAAAAGACCTTTGAAACTGTCATGCCGTAACCTTCATCAAAACAAATTATTTGACATCAAATCAAATTCCTTCAAATACTTCTTGACATCAATGACAACTTATATACTTGAACAAAGGCAATGTACCCAAAATACCCAAAATTTCCAATAGTAGGGTCTCATTCAGGGGTGGAAGTGGGATAGTAGTTTGCCACCTCTTTCCCACCTTCAATTTGTTGATGATACTACTTTTTTGGGAGTTGCCACTATCAGGGAAGCTGGAAATATTAGACAGTCTCTTGACATATATCTTGGTGCTTCTGGAAAATTTATTAATGAGGACAAGTCTTCTATTTTCTTCTTCAATACCCTCCTCTTATTCAAGCCAGGATTTCTCACATTCTAATATTCTAGGTTAGGACTCCCCCCTTCATTTATATTGGTATTCCAATTTCATCTCACCCTCTATCTAGATATTCTTGGCAGTCTATGCTTGATAAGTTTAGAATGAAGGTGAATCATTGGAATTTTAGATGGCTATCCACTACAGGTAGAGTGTTGCTTTTAAAATATGTTGTTCAAGCTTTACCCATTTATAGATGTTTTGTACAAATAGCTCCCTCTCACTTCATCAAGGACATGGATGCTTTGTCAAGATAGTTTTTATGGTTTGGAAAACTTGATCAATATAAATGGAGTTTGGTTAGGTGGGATTATATATGTAGGCTAGTGCAAGAGGGAAACTAGAAAACTTGATCATCTGGAAAATTTGGCTCGAACATAACCGACACATATTTTAGGGCAGTTATTTGGCTGTTCAACAAATCTAGCAAATAATACTGTAAATGGTTCAGGAAACCATCCATAGCAAATGTGATGTGGACCCTCTTTTGGATTTTAGGGAGGAGAAGGTATAGCAAGCCCTTGGTATCTTTAGGGATGGTGTGAACTCTTCTAGCCCTAGTAGGGTTCCTCAACTCAGCAAGAAGGTTAGGAGATATGGTAGGTGGAGGCCACCCCCTAGAGGAGTTTTAAAAATTAATACTGATGGATCGTCTAGGGGTAATCTTGGACATGCTGGCATTGGCGGTGTTGGGAGATATTCTACTAGTGGTGTCAGTTTTTTATTTTCCATTTATAAAGGTGTTCACTCCAAAAATTTTATGGAAGATCTTGTAATTATTGAGGCCTTACGAAGGGGGTTTGATCTTGGCTGGCATAGGATTATCTGCGAGCCTGACTCTCAAATTGTGGTTAATATTTTAAAAAATAAAAGGCTAGAGGAAGTTAATTGGTAGTTGGCCTCTGTAGCTGTTCATATTCTCAGAATGAGTGAAGAGTTTGAATTTATATCCTTTGTGCATATTCCAAGGGAATGGAATGTTGTTGCTGATTATCTGGCCAAAAGGGCTTCTGAGCTGCTGGATGCTTGGAGTATCGATAATTGGGAGAGTCTCCCATCTGGGGACTCTCAATGCTTATGGGAGTTGATACACAAGGATGTACAGACTTAATGTAGTTTATTCTTGTTGTCTTGTCCAGGTGTCATTCTAGTCTAGTGGTTTTAGCATGTTTGGCTGTTTATTTGAGTCCTGGTTGAAATCTCAGTTGTACTCTATAATCCAGACTTTTTATCAAGAAATTTTTACCCCTTTATTTAAAAAAAATATCCCACATTAATCAAATATCAAACCTTAGCCATATGCAAAAATTAAATCCACTATACTCTCCATGAAAGTCGACGCTTAACACAACTTTAGTAAATTCAAAATATTTCATGCACCCAAAAATTTCAATGATTCAATTATGGCATACCTTTCAAAATGGCTTCGGGTGGTTTCGACCCCGTGTTCCTCCTCGTCGTGCACCTTAGTGCACTCTCCGCCCATCGTGTGGGCTAGGCCTCCCACGTGGAGGCTTTAAGCCTTTAAGACTTATATTTCCATCCTCTCCACCTATGCCTTGAAACTTGCTCCCTTGTTCCACGTGTAGTGCGCAAACAAAACCGAAAGGGGAAATCGACGATTGCGAAGGAGGGGATAATCGAATGTGGAAAATATTTCTTGTCACCTATTTGGTTGATAAAATCAACCCCTTTAAATATTTGAACCTTTGCATGATAAAATATATGACGTCGACGAACATGGTGGGAAAACTCTTTTATTTAATTTTAAAATTTAAATTTTTATTTTAAATAAATTAAAATTTAAGCTAAACCTTTAAAATTAAATTTCTCCATCACCGGGGCACATTTTTTGATGAAACAAAAAGCCAACTTGGATTTTAAGAAAAACCCATTTCAAATCTACCATCCATAGTTTTAAATAAAACCTTTCCTTGCCTTCCTTGGTTTTCATAAAAATATTTTGCTAAGCTTCCCTTGAAGCTCCTTTTGGAACCAAATGCCATGCATCCCTTCTTGAACCTTTGATCAAAAACTTTGCTTCTCATGAAGCTCTTTGTGGAGCAAAATCATAGTGCTTACTTACATAGGTCCTTTTGACATCAATGAAAAATTTTAGCTTAGGGACTCAAAATGTCCAACAAAGAAATTATTGATAAGCTAACGAATGAATTTGATAAAGTCATCACTAATAGTATCCCTTGTTGGCAATTTTGGGTACCTTGGGTATATTGCCTTTGCTCAAGTGTATAAGTTGTCATTGATGTCAAGAAGCTTTTAAAGGAATTTGATTTGATGTAAAAGAATTTGTTTTGATGAAGGTTTCGGCATGACAAGTTCGAAAGCAAGTAAGTTAGAAAAATGTCGCGATATCGCGACATGTCGCATTTTCGCGACTTAAGCAGGCGAGAGAAAGCTTTCTAGAAAAGTGTCGCGATATCGCGACATGTCGTAGTTTCACGACTCAAAGAGGAGAGAGAATGTTCGAGTCAGAAATGTCGCGATTTCGCGACATATTGCAAAGTAGGTTGAACGGACGAAAAAGTGTCGCGATTTCGCGACATAATGCAGGAGAGAGAGTCCGGAAGAAAAAGTGTGCGATTTCACATAAGACATAAAGCAGAGAGAGCCAAGGAGAAAAAGGTGTCGCGATATCGCGACATGTCGGGTTCTCGCGACCCGAAGAAAAGAAAAGCGCTAAGGAGAAAAAGTGTCACGATTTCGCGAAAAAAGTGAGAATCGATGACATGCGGCAAAGGGAAGAGTCGAAATGAGAACTATCAGCGATTTCGGCGACAGTTGCAAAGAAGACGTACGAAAGCCGAACGCGTCGACTGATTTGGACAGAAAAGAAGTCGTACGGATGCAGAAAGTGTCACGATTTCGAGACAGGTTGAAGAGAAAGCTTATGGATGCAGAAAGTGTCGCGATTTCACGACAGAGACAGTAAGCAAGTCTTCAACAGAAGAAGCGTCATGATTTCACGACGAATTCAAGAAGGAAGAGCTCGAAGGCGAAAGCGTCACGATTTCGTGACATGTTCCAATTTCATAGGCATAAGGCAAAGAAAAACACAAGGCAACGAAAGTGTCGTGATTTCATGACATGTTCCATTTTTGCTAGTGCAAGCAGACAAGAGTGCAAGGAAGAGAAAGTGTCATGATTTCATGACAGATTGAGATGGCAGCGTTCGGTTGGAGAAAGTGTCGCGATTTCGAGACAAAAAAACAAAGCAGGTCTTCAAGAGGAGAAGTGTCATGATTTCATGAAAAAAAGAAGGGAACTATGAAGACAAAGTGTCACGATTTCAGGACAAAGTGAATCGAGAGAGGCAGAAGTGTCACAATTTCGTGACAAAAGCAAAGTCGATGTTGACAAAGACAAAAGTGTCGCGATATCACGACAAGAGCTTAGATGAAGTTGTTAAAGGCTAAAGTGTCGCGTTTTCATGACAAAAGGCAAAAGAAAGTGTACGGTTGCAAAGGTGTCGTGATATCGCGACATGTTGTAGTTTCACGACAGAAGCTACAGAAGAGTTGCAGAGGCAGTGAGGCCGACAAAGTTAAATTTGGGCCGACGAAGATTAGGGTTTGCAGCTGACGTAGTTTAGGGTTGTGCAGTCGACTAAGATCAAGGTTTTGATCTTGAAAGTATTAGTATAAAAGGAGGGTTGTTCGAAGAGTTAAAGTATCGATTTTGTGTGTGTGTTCGAAGTGCGACATTCGTAGATAGAGTGCGGGGGAGAAGTCCGATCGCTGAGAGCAGAGTGCAAAATTCGATAGTAGTGTACATAGTGCATTTTGTCGAATCGTCTAAGTGAGAGAGATCGCAAGGAATCAGAGTACGTGAAGACGGTACTATTGTGTTTGCGCATAGAGAGCAAAAAAGTGCAAAGCTATGGGGTGCATCATTTTTGTGACATTCGGTGATAGTGCGCAGGCTTTGATGGTTTTGGACAAGTCATTGAGAGGGATTGTTGCACATATTTGAGCAAGTTTTTCTTGAGCTTGTGAAGCAGTTTGGGCAGGTTCTAGTAAGAACTTGCAAAGCAGATCTGAGACAAGTCTTGGTGAAGACTTGGGTGAAGATCAAGCAAGCTTTAGTGAAAGCTTGTGAACCACTTTTGTGAACCAGATTTGAGGACCAGTTGAGGACAGATATTGGTGCAGATTCGAGGACATTTGTGCTAGACCGAAGGACTATGTTTGGTGCAGATCAGAGAAAGAGAACGAGGACATTTGTGCTAAATCGAAGGACTGTGTTTAGTGCAAATTCGAGGACCAGCTTTGGAGGTGATAGAGTTGAGGGCAGAGGTCTCTAGCCAGAGTAGGGAGGACAGGTGTCTTCTATGGATAGAGTTCCATTTGCTAAGGGCAGCGAAGGCAGAGGTCTTCTAGAGGATCACCAGTCAGAGCAGAGCTAGGGGATTTGTGTCTCCTTTGGGTTGGTGCCCATAAACATTGTAATCGGGAAAGGTATTCCCAGAATTTGATTTGATAAAATTTAGTGAAATATTTTATCCGTGGAGTAGCCCACTTTGGGTGAACCACGTAAATTGTTGTGTCTCTATTGTGGATGGTATTTTGTGCATTGCTTTGATTACGGCTATTGATACTGCTATCTATACATTGCATAATTTTGAATTGAAGTATAAAGGAAAAAGTAAAAAGTGGTCTTATACTGTTCACCCCCCCTCTCAGTATAAGCTTGTGTTCTTCAATTGGTATCAGAGCGGGTGCCTTCAAAAAGTTTAACAGCTTGAAGGAAAAGCCAGTAAAGAACACAATGGATTATTCAAGTGGCAATGCAGCACCTATTCTTGATGGATCAAATTTTGGTCTTTGGAGTGCAAGGATGAAGGTTCATCTAATGGCACTTGGGAATGAGGTTTGGGAAGTGATTGAAGATGGGTACACCATTCCTAAACATGGTCCTTATACTAAAGAAGACAGGCTCCTACATCACAGCAATTCAAAAGCAATGAATGCAATCCTGAAAGGTTTACAGAAGGCAGATCTTACCAAGGTGATTCACTGCAAGACAGCTAGTGAAATGTGGAAACAGTTGCAGGTGGTTCACACAGGTGATGTAAATGTTCGAAAGGCTAAGTTGAGACACTTCAAAGGTATGTTTGAACAACTCAAGATGAATGATGATGAAAATATTAGTGACTACATGCTTCGTATGGATGAGGTTGTTAACTCCATGAAAGACTTAGGTCTTGAGCTTGCTGAAAATGATGTTTGTGATAAGATTTTAAGATCTCTTCCTAATAGATTTAGTGAAAATATTTCTGCTATTGAGGAAGCTAAAGATTTGGATAAGTTGAAAAAGGATGAGCTCCATAGTATACTTGCAGCATTTGAGTTGAGAACTCAAGTGAAGGTTGATGTCAAGAAAGAGGCAGCTTTCAAGGCTACCAAGAAATCCAAGGGTAAACAACTTCAAGAGAGTGATGAGTCTTCTAGTGATGAAGAGGCATATTACAACAAGAAAGGCAAGTTCTCTAGAAAGCACAAAAGCGTGAAAAATATAAGATGTTTCAATTGTGGAAAGTTTGGTCATTATGCTACTGATCGTACTTGTTCCCAAGAATGAAAGTGATGAAGATATACAAGATTCTAAAAGCAAGGATTCTGAAAAGCACAAGCATCACAGGAAAAACAAAGATGAGCGCAACAATCAAGGAAAGAGGTATTCTCACAAGCACAAGAAGAGTTTATACCTAGACAAAGCAAGTAAGTGTTCTAGTAGTGATAGTGAAAGTTCTTCAAGTGATACTGAAAATGAGATGTTGTTCATATCGAGAAAAAGAGGAAGAACCGAAACATAGATTCATTATCATGAAATGTCTTAGATGTGGAAATTTTGGTCACCTTGAGGATGATTGCACAAATAATGATTTGGTTTCTAGTATGTATGAGGATGCTTCAGAAAACTATAAGGAAGATGCATGTATGGTTTTTGAAAAAGGTAGCACCTCTAGTGATAGGAAATCTGAAAAAGGGTTTGATGATTCAGAAAGCAAACAAATAAAGGATCTAGAAAGTGAACTTACTAACGCTCTTAGTGTTTTGAAAAAGGAAAGAAAGAAGAATGCTAGACTCAAGGATAAGTTAGATGAATGTTGTATGGAGAGAGATGATCTTATAGAAAGTCTCGACGTCTCTATGGCTAAGACACAAGAACTCAAGGATGAGTTAGAGTCTAAGGTTCTTGAGTATAGTGAGTTAGAACAGAAAATGGCTTCTTTGAAAGAGGAAACTAAAGAGTACAAGGATAAGCTTTACGAGGTTTCAAGATAGCTCCAAAAAGGTTAAGTCACTCATCAAAGGTCAAAGAAAGACAACGGATAAAACAGGCCTTGGTTTTGTCAAGGAACAAGCTGGAGAGTCTAGTAAGAGACTCCAAAAGGAAGAGAGTTCTGATGAGGAAAGTATTTCAGATTATGAGTCCTTGGATGATAGATGCGTAGAAACAGAAAACAAAATTCAGAATGAAAAGAAGAAGTTTTCAGGACCCAAGAGGTCGAATAAAGGTAAATTTCACGGCAGATGTTTTGCGTGTTACAGGTTTGGTCACATGGCTGCACATTGCATGGCTCAAGTGAAGAAGGTGAACGGCAATTTTAGAAGCGCTAGTTTCTTTCGAGGGTATTGCTACTCTTGTCAATAGTTCGGGCACAAGGTAGTCTATTGCGAGGTAAATAACAGGAACAGGTTTGATCAGAACAGGTTTAGGTAGAACTGGCGGATTCAAAGAACAGGTATGCCTAAAAGAAATAACATTGTTACTTGTTATAAGTGCAACAATGAAGGTCACACAACTAGACAGTGTAGAGCTAAACTTTCAAGGTACAAAAATAGGAACAATGGTATAAACAGGTCCAAGGATCAAGGCATGAACAAAAATAGGGATGAGAACAAGAACAAGAATAGTGACAAGAACAGGAATGATAACAGGAAAAAGAACAGTGACAAGAACAGGAATACGGGCAAAGAGTTCAAGAGAAGGCCCGACAAGGAAATTATAGACGCTGATGATGATCAGTGCCTAATGGGAGTTTTACTCCCACCCCAGAATTAATCACCTCATCGGGGAGGAGGGGGATGGACTAAGCTAAGAGGCTCATTCTTAGTCCCGAGCCCCAAAGGTGACCCTTTGCCATTGATGACAAAGGGGGAGAAATATGAGTAAGGGGGAGAGCTTCAAGTGAAGAGGAAAGCTTCAAGTCAGGGGGAGCAAAACCTCAAAGGCAGTTTCTCAGTTGTTAGCACAGTTGGTTTCAGTTTTGGCTCCTAAGACGTGTTTTCAGTAAAGGTTTGCCATCAATGACAAAGGGGGAGATTGTTGGCAATTTTGGGTACCTTGGGTATATTGCCTTTGCTCAAGTGTATAAGTTGTCATTGATGTCAAGAAGCTTTTAAAGGAATTTGATTTGATGTAAAAGAATTTGTTTTGATGAAGGTTTCGGCATGACAAGTTCGAAAGCAAGTAAGTTAGAAAAATGTCACGATATCGCGACATGTCACATTTTCGTGACTTAAGCAGGCGAGAGAAAGCTTTCTAGAAAAGTGTCGCGATATCGTGACATGTCGCAGTTTCGTGACTCAAAGAAGAGAGAGAATGTTCGAGTCAGAAATGTCGCGATTTCACGACATATTGCAAAGTAGGTTGAACGGACAAAAAAGTGTCACGAGATATAATGAAGGAGAGAGAGAGAGCTCGAAAGAAAAAGTGTCAGATTTCACGACATATATGTAGGAGAGAGGGAGTCCGGGAGAAAAAGTGTCACGATATCGCGACATGTCGGGGACCAAGAAAAGAAAAGCGCTAAGGAGAAAAAGTGTCACGATTTCGCGACAAGGGAAAAAAGAGGAGGAAAAAAAAAAGATTTCACGACATGAAGCAAAGGGAAGAGTCGAAATGAGAACTATCACGATTTCGTGACAGGTTGCAAAGAAGACGTACGAAAGCTGAAAGCGTCACGATTTCGTGACAAGCTGAAAAGAAGTCGTACGGATGCAGAAAGTGTCACGATTTCACGATAGGTTGAAGAGAAAGCTTATGGATGCAGAAAGTGTCATGATTTCATGACAGAGACAGTAAGCAAGTCTTCAACAGAAGAAGCGTCACGATTTCATGAAGAATTCAAGAAGGAAGAGCTCGAAGGCGAAAGCGTCACGATTTTCATGACATGTTCCCAGTTTCGGGAGCATAAGGCAAGGAAAAAAAAAGGAGGGAAAGTGTCACGATTTCATGACATGTTCCATTTTCGCTAGTGCAAACAGACAAGAGTGCAAGGAAGAGAAAGTGTCATGATTTCACGATAGATTGAGATGGCAGCGTTGGTTGGAGAAAGTGTCCACGATTTCGTGGATAAACACAAAGCAGGTCTTCAAAGGAGAAGTGTCACGATTTGGACAAGCTAGAAGCCAAGTTGTGAACTATGAAGATAGAAGTGTCATGATTTCATGACAAAAGTGAAGTCGGATTCTGCAGAGGCAGAAGTGTCGTGATTTCACGACAAAAGCAAAGTTGATGCTGACAAAGACAAAAGTGTCGCGATATCATGACAAGAGCTTAGATGAAGTTGTTAAAGGCTAAAGTGTCATGTTTTCATGACAAAAGGCAAAAGAAAGTGTACGGTTGCAAAGGTGTCATGATATCGTGACATGTTGTAGTTTCGCAGAAGCTATAGAAGAGTTGCAGAGGTAGTGAGGCCGACAAAGTTAAATTTGGGCCGACAAAGATTAGGGTTTGTAGCCGACGTAGTTTAGGGTTGTGCAGCCGACTAAGATCAAGGTTTTAATCTTGAAAGTATTAGTATAAAATGAGGGCTGTTCGAAGAGTTAAAGTATCGATTTAGTGTGTGCGTTCGAAGTGCGACATTCATAGATAGAGTGCGGGGGAGAAGTCCGATCGCCGAGAGCAGAGTGTGAAATTCGATAGTAGTGTACAAAGTGCATTTTGTCGAATCGTCTAAGTGAGAGAGATCGCAAGGAATCAGAGTACGCGAAGACGGTACTATTGTGTTTGCACATAGAGAGCAGAAAAGCGCAAATCTATGGGGTGCATCATTTTTGTGACGTTCGGTGATAGTGCGCAAGCTTTGATGGTTTTGGACAAGTCATTGAGAGGGATTGTTGCATAGATTTGAGCAAGTTTTTCTTGAGCTTGTGAAGCGGTTTGGGCGAGTTCTAGTAAGAACTTGCAAAGCAGATCTAAGACAAGTCTTGGTGAAGACTTGGGTGAAGATCAAGCAAGCTTTAGTGAAAGCTTGTGAACCACTTTTGTGAACCAGATTTGAGGACCAGTTGAGGACAGATATTGGTACAGATTCGAGGACATTTGTGCCAGACCGAAGGACTGTGTTTGGTGCAGATCAGAGAAAGAGAACGAGGACATTTGTGCTAAATCGAAGGACTGTGTTTAGTGCAAATTCGAGGACCAGCTTTGGAGGTGATAGAGTTGAGGGCAGAGGTCTCCAACCAGAGCAGGGAGGACAGGTGTCTTCTATGGATAGAGTTCCATTTGCTAAGGGCAGCGGAGGCGAGAGGTCTTCTAGAGGATCACCGATCGAGAGCAGAGCTAGGGGATTTGTGTCTCCTTTGGGTTGGTGCCCATAAACATTGTAATCGGGAAAGGTATTCCCAGAATTTGATTTGATAAAATTTAGTGAAAGATTTTATCCGTGGAGTAGCCCACTTTGGGTGAACCACGTAAATTGTTGTGTCTCTATTGTGGATGGTATTTTGTGCATTGCTTTGATTACGACTATTGATACTGCTATCTATACACTGCATAATTTTGAATTGAAGTATAAAGGAAAAAGTAAAAAGAGGTCTTATACTGTTCACCCCCCCTCTCAGTATAAGCTTGTGTTCTTAATCCCTAGATCTAGTAACCACCATGTTGATGCTATAGATTTGATTACATCCCTAATACCCATAGAGTCAAATGGTAGCAATATGCCATAATCATTTAGTGAATTAGGAAGCCTTCAATCTTAGAATATTTTTAGATCCCTTTAAAGGTATTTTCTCTAGAAGTAACCTCATCCTCTAGTCCTTGGTACAATAACATCTTTTATTACCTTAAGGATAGAATTTGGCCTAATGGTTTGAACCACAATGAGAAAAAGAACCTCAAGAAATGATATTGTAGTTATGTTATCATTGGAAATATTTTTCTTAGGTTTTTATACTCTATAGAATCTAAAATGATTGTCCAAGACGACCATGATGGATCATGCATTGGTCACTTAAGTGGTATTTCCAATACGAAGAAGCTCTTTAGGATGAGTTATTATTTACCCTCTATGGAAAAATATTCTTATGACTATATCAAGAAGTGTGATAAGTTTTAGAAGCATGAAAATATTATCCACATCCATTCCTAATCCCTCTAATCCTTAACTTTACCTTGGTCTTTCTTAATTTAGATATTTGATATCATTGAGAATATAAAACATGTGTCTTCTAATGAACATAAATTTATCATCACGACTTCTAAATACATAACCAAATAGGTCAAAGCTATACCTTTAGCCTGATCCACTAGATCGTGACTCTCCCAGTTTATCCTTAACCACATCCTTAGTTGTTATGGCATCCCTTATATGCTAATATTAGATAATGGAACACATATTAAGAACACAATTATCTAGAAATTGTTTTCTAAATATAAGTTGGAACACAAATGGTCCACCCCTTATTATCTTCAAGGCAATGGCCCAGCTAAATCCTCTAACAAAACCATATCAAATTCTTAGGAAGCTCATCAAACTGATAGATATTGGCATCTTTGGTTGTATCCATCCCTATGGACTTATTGCACTAGTATTATAACTCCTATTGACATGATACCCTAGGGCCTATGGTTTAGTCTATGGAACTAAAGTAGTTTTCCCTTTGATATTGATGTCCCTTCCTTGTGTATTCTATTATAGGATATCTTTGTTAGAGACAAATATCATCTCACCTATCCTGGAAAACTAGAATTGATTGATAAAAAGTAGATACATGCCCTAGAAAAATATAAGGTCTACTAGTAAATGTTTAAGTGAGACTATGACAAGAAGGTACAATCCAAATGTTTTGAATTCTAGGACATAGTTCTCAAGGAGAATAAGAAAAAAACCAATGCAAAAAAAAACTCAAAGGTAAGTTTGAGATCAACTATCTAGGTCTATACATCATAGCTACCAAGTATGGTTCAGGTTCCTATCACCTTGTCATACTTGAAAGAAAAATATTAAATAACCAATTAACCTAGTGTATATTAAATGATATTATGTCTATAAACTATAACATTTTGATTATTTGCTTTAACTACATGTTGTTGTCAACTTAGATTTGATTACTTGCTTTAAAATTTTCTATGTGCATATGTTTGCTTACCCATACCTTGAGTTATTATAGCATAAAGAGTCAAGGATATACAATGACATGTAAATGGTGACCCTAGTTAGGCTATA
Source organism: Wollemia nobilis (assembly GCA_028583015.1). Classification (NCBI taxonomy): domain Eukaryota; kingdom Viridiplantae; phylum Streptophyta; class Pinopsida; order Araucariales; family Araucariaceae; genus Wollemia; species Wollemia nobilis. Next base: position 549,485 of record JAQPPZ010003275.1, read on the forward strand.
TTTTCTTTCTACTAGGTGATTGATGTAAGTGGATCTTCTTTTGTCTCAACTTGCAACCTATTTTTTGTGACATACATTTTTGATTAGATATATGAGAAAAATTCTACAATAATTGATAAAATTGTATGTCTCAACCCATCATTACATATACCATTGAGGTATGAATTACTCTCACCAATATTATTCCATCATCTGTCATTTATCATTCATCACCAAATCAAACTATCTTTTCTCTATACTTGATTATGAACATATCGTTGAAACTCCTAGCTCTTGTCTCTATGTAAACAAGTTCAAAAATGTTTTCCTCAATTATGAACAAAACAATGAGAGAAATGCATCAATTTGATCACAATGTATCATATCCGTATTACTTTATCATGTTCCTCTACTTTTATAAGTCAAGGAATGATTTATTGTATTTATTTATCTACCTATGTACAAGAGGATGATATCAATACATTGATTAGATTGTATACTTCATCTCATCCGCTCTAGCATATCCACACATATTTCATATTGTCCCTTTGTCATGAGATGATTCTAGTCATGGTCTACTATGGAATCTAAGAGTAATAGGAGAATATCATAATAAATTTCATAACATTTAAATCTTATGGATTTGTACTTAGATGAATGAACTAATTGGAGTTTTCTTTTGCTAAGTGTTAATCCCTAATATTAGTAATTTTATGAAGACAATTGAATATATCCAACCTCTTCAACTATCTCACATTAATTTATCATATTTTTTCATGGTGAATATGAAGAACACAAGCTTATACTGAGAGGGGGGGTGAACATCATAAGATCACTTTTTACTTTTCTTTGCCAAATAGTATTATCCAATATAATCAATGGCAATATCAATATCAGTAACCAAAGCAATGCACAAATCATCACACATAATAGAGACATAAATTTAACGTGGTTCACCCAATGTGGGCTACTCCACGGAGAAAATATTTCACTAAAATTTTCTCAATCAATCTCTTGGGAATCCTTTCCCTATTATAATGTTTATGGATATCTATCCAAATGAGACACCAATCCCCTAATCAAGTTTGTGGATATCTATCCATAGGAGAACTCCTTTCTCCTTAGCTCTGATTGGTGATCTTCTAGAAGAACTTCTACCCCTATTACTATGGCTAATGGATCTCTATCCACTGAAGACACCTATCCTCACTGCCCTGGATAATGGATATCTATCCATTGGAGACTATCATCCTATATACTCTATCACCTTCAAATATCTATCTCAAATATGCACTAAACATAGTCCTTCGATCTAGCACAAATCTGCTCAATCTTTATCTCTAGTCATGTCCTTAAATGTGCACCAAAATCTATCCTCAAATCTGTACTAAACACAGTCCTTAGGTCTAGCACAAATTTGTCCTCAATATATGTCCACTGATATGCACTAAAAATAGTCCTTTGGTCTAGCACAAATCTATCCTCAATATTTGTCCTTTGATTTGCACTAAACACAGTCCTTCATCTAGCACAAATTTGTCCTCAAGCCTTAACACAAAGCTTGACTCAATCTCAAATCAACTCTGCTAGATCTTCCCCAAACATTAACTCAATATTTGAACAAATTAATCAATCAACTCTACTCACAAGTCTTCTCAAAGACTTGTCTCAATTATGCCTTGTAAGCTTCCACAAAAACTCACATTAATCTCTCCACAAGTCCTCTCTAGAACTTGTCCAAATATGCTCAACAAGTCATCACTAGAATTTGTCCAAATATGCTCAATAAGTCCTCACTAGAACTTATCCAATTTTGCTCTCAATATGTATTGTAAGCTTCCACAAAAGCTTACACAAATCTGTCCATAAGTCTTCTCAAATACTTACCTCAAATATGCTCAATAAGTCCACACTAGAACTTGTACAGTCTCATAGAAACATAAGGGGAATTGTTAGAGATTTAATATGCTTCACATTCATCACAATGCTTAATTAATTTCAATCATTATTTTAGAAACATATGGAGAATTGTTAGAGACTCAATATGCTTCACATTCACCTCAATTCTCAATCACTTTCAATCACTCTTTTAGAAACATATAGAGAATTGTTAGAGACTCAATATGCTTCACATTCACCTCAATTCTCAATCACTTTTTTAGAAACATATAGACAATTTTTAGAGACTCAATATGCTTCACACTCACAAAATACCTCTCTTTTATCATAGAAACATATAGAGAATTTTTAGAGACTCAATATGTTTCACACTCATCAACACTCAACATCTTTCTCAATTCAATTTAGAACATAAAACAATTTATTTTATAGAACTTGAACAATTCACTTTAACACATTCACTTGTCTAGGCTCAATCAACTCTACTCAACCAATCACTCAATGAAATACTCCTTTCTGATAAAATCTAGTCCAAGCATATGAACATTCACTCAAATATTTCCAACAATGCTTATCAACCAATCTCACATAACAATGATACTCATGTTCTTTTCAAACCCTAGTTCAAGTTCTTCACTCAACCATTCACTTCAGAAAAAATGTTTATAAACCAATCTCACATAACAATGATACTCATGTTCTTTTCAAATCCTAGTTCAAGTTTTTCACTCAACCATTCACTTCAACAACAATGCTTATAAAACAAGGTGCATAGCATTCACTTCACAATAGCTCAACAACTCAATAAGGAAACCTAATCAATTATTTTTTACTCCAAAGTTGTTTTCCAAGAAATCAACCAATAAACTAAATCAAGGAAGAATATGCCCATACCTTTTTATTTATGAGGAGTAGACCACACAAATCTACCACAATCATAAACACTTCTTTGCCAAACTCAAGGATGTTAGAAGATAATAATCTCTCTGAAAGCACGAGATTCCGAAAACAAAAAGGATAAACTAAAATTGCAATGTAAATGAAACTAAAATAACGCTTAAACCCTATGTTATTGAAAATTGCATAAAAAGAAAGAACATGAACACAAGATATTAAAGCAATATAAAAATCGGCCCTTTTATTGATATGCTTTGCGAATTCGTGTTACAATGCGTCTCCTTCCTTTTTATGGGATAGGAGCGTTAAATATTGCTCTTTTACAACTTATTCCAGAATTCCTTCTTCCGCGTGCCCACATATAAGATGGGCGAACCAAAACGTCGTCGCCGCTTGCGTTGATAAAGGTCGATTCCTCGCTGCTCCTCCAATGCTGCAAATCTGCGTTCAAAGAAACAAACAAAGAATCAGTAGCACCTGTGTATGAAAAATAAAAGATAAATCTAACTATGATTGAAATGAATCTAAATGAAATGAAGACTTGACAAAAGCATAAACATGAAACTAGCTAAATACTATAAAAGAAATAAAGCGGGGGGTGCCCGAAGGCAAACCACCCGCGGGTGAAACTTTGCTTCGACACCAATCCGCTTAGGATGGGTCCGAAACCTGATGTGATGTGTTGTCGGCAAATTGGTAGAATATTGTGGTCAGAAAATCGGTGTTGGTTCTTGATTCGTGCTTTCAAAAGTCACCCAATAACCTCTCTTTCGATTAAGAGATTATGGATGTTGAAAACACAAATCGCAAGTAAATGAATTAGCAGCACTTCGTCGCTCAAAATGCTCCTGCTCGGTATATCTTTTGGGTGAGAAAACTCACCATTTTATAGACCCAAGGGGTCTCTTTGAATTAACATGCAAAAGTGTTTCTTTGCATGAATGCTTTTTGCTTGAAAGAAAGACTTCTTCTTGATCAAGGGATTCTTAACTGTCTCTGTGCATGTCTTTGTATGTTTTAGAAAAGCTCACTTGCACTCCCATGCAATGAAGGAATAGCTAAGTGGCAAATCTGAGTTGTCTTAAAAAGCTCACTCTTATTCCCATGCAGTGAAGGGAACGTCAATTGGCAGATATGAGTTGTCAAAAGAACTCACTCGCACTCCTATGTCATGCAGGAAAAGCTAAGTGGCAGTTCTGAGTTGTTACATGCCGAGATTTGACTTTTTGCCGGTCAAACTTGACATTCGTCCCACCCCGAAGCGAGCGCTGGTAATCGTCTCTGGGTGAGACGAGTATCAATCTGCACTCGTCCCTGGGTAGGACGAGTACAAATCCGCACTCGTCCCTGGGTGGGACGAATAAGAAGCTGAGTGTCTAAAAGGTGCCAAATTGATTTTTGACTTGCAAAACTGCTGTGTGAGTGGTTAGAACCACTGTTTGACCTCTGGGGGCTGCCCTGGGGGCTGTGTGTTAGTTTGATCAGTGCTTGTTGTCACATAATCGGATTGGTGCTGTTTTGGTGTCTACAAGATGCCCCTTTTTGGGAAGCGTTGCACATGGTGCAGTGTTGAGCAAAAATATATAACCAAAGCACTAATGATTAGGGTTTCTCAGTAACCTAACCAACTCTTGATGCCCCAAGTATGGAAAGGGCACGCATTCTTGAATCCTTGCTTCTGACGAGCTAAGGAACTCAAATCAAGTATTAACCTGGTTCGGTGAGGTATTACTTGAACTTAGACATTGATCAATCATGAATAGGCAAAGGGCGCAACCTTTTGTTGTGGGAACCTTGAGTTCATGATTCACGAATGCCAAGTATATGATCAGTTAATGATAATTGCTTGTTTGCTGCCCCAAGCAGGGGCGCGATTGTCTTTTGCAATGATCCTTTGAATGCGTGTCATTTCCAAGACTGGGTATATTGGTGTTGATTGGCAACTAAGTGTGACTACCCCCTCAAGCGACGAATCGATGAGGGAATGACCGACATGAGAAAAGCGACGAGTCGCTTGACCCAAGATGACTTGTGCAAGGGTGCCTTTAGATGGTTTACCGCTAAGCATGCTCGAGCAGTTTCTCGACTGTTTTGACCTATTTTTGGTGGGTGTGAACCCATTTTGGGATGCCATTTGGGGTTAACATTGGCGAAAATCCGTCTTCCCGTGGAGCGGTCCGGCTAAGGTAGCCTTCTTAGGGAGTAGGATAACGACAAGGTAGACCTCGACATCAGTTTTCTTATGCCAAGAGGTTAAGTGCAAGAGCACTGTTGTCCGGCAATTTTTAGTGGTTTTGTTGGCATTTGTCATTTTTATGTTGTGGTTGTTGTTGATTGATTTTTTTTTTTTTTTTTTTTTTTATTCGTCCCGGGGGGGGACGAGTGCGATGACGGTACTCGTCCCGGGGTAAGACGAGTGCGCCACGATGGTAATCGTCCTGGGGTGGGACGAGCGCGCCGAAAAGCGCTCGTCCCGGTCAAGGACGATTACCAGCTGGCAAAAAGTATAAATATGCGAAAATGACGGATTTGGTTCATTTGCACTGTTCATCGATTGCGATTTGGAGCTCTGGGGAGGAGGAGGTAGATTTTCTAACGCGAAGCGCTGCCGAAATTTCCAGCTACCATGAGTGCACAGACCGGGTCGTCGAGCGGCGGAGCCGAGGCGAGACCAGTAAGTGCACTAGCTCCTCGATTGTGAATTTGAAAAATGCAAATGTGTTTTTATTGTTGTTCGTTTATTTAAAGCATGAAACCTTAATTAATTAAATTAAAAGGTAAATGAATGAAACCGAATGAAACATGGATGCAAACCGATGGAAACTTAGATGGAAAACCATAGGATAAACCCAAAATGAAACTTAGAGTAACACTTTTTAGGGTAACCATGGTTAAAAATGTGTTTCTATGTGAATGGTAAAACTTAGGTCGAAACCGTAGGTAAACCATGCCCATATTTTTTTTGTAATTTGTATGGAATTAAAAAAAATGGAAAATGGATAAAAAAATTTGTTTGAAATGGTAAACTTAGGTCAAAACCGTAGGTAAACCATGTTGATGTTTTTTTGTTTTTGATGAAATGTAAAAATGAAAAATTGATGAATTTTTTTGTTTGAAATGGTAAACTTAGGTAAAACCGTAGGTAAACCATGTCAAATTTTTGTCGTTTTGTGATGAAATTAGAAAATGAAAAATGGATGAATTTTTTTGTTTGAAATGGTAAACTTAGGTAAAACCGTAGGTAAACCATGTCAAATTTTTGTCGTTTTGTGATGAAATTAAAAAATGAAAAATTGATGAATTTTTTTGTTTGAAATGGTAAACTTAGGTAAAACCGTAGGTAAACCATGTCAAATTTTTGTCTTTTTGTGATGAAATTAAAAAATGAAAAATGGATGAATTTTTTTGTTTGAAATGGTAAACTTAGGTAAAACCGTAGGTAAACCATGTCAAATTTTTTTGTTTTTTTGTTGAAATGGTAAACTTAGGTAAAACCGTAGGTAAACCATGTCAAATTTTTGTTATTATTATTATTATTATTTTTTTTTTTTTTGTGGATGTATATGTGAATGAAAGATGTTACTGTACAGTTATGCATTTTTGTACATGTGATGGTGATTTGATGCATGTTTTTGATGTTTGTTGTTTTCTGTGATGTGCAGGTGGTGAAGAGTCGACATCGGGTGCCGACGATTTTTTCTAATGCCCGCGAGGCGTTGAGTGATGATGACTGGGAGTGGCTTGATGCCTTAGGGCTCAAGCATGTGGCTCGGTTGGATGCAGTTGTGGCAGATCGGGCGTACCTCACAACATTGATCGGCCTATGGGATGTTCGGACGAACACCTTCCATCTTTCGACAGGGGAGATGACTGTCACCTTAGAGGACGTGTATCGGATTCTCCGGATTTCGATAGACGGGGTCCCCATCCGGACGACGCCACGGGGCCAGAGGACGGCTGTACTGACGCGGTACTTTGGATATGGAGAGGATGATGATGGGATGACCTCGCTGGAGAGGGCGGAGCTGGATTGTCATATTGGGGGGATTTTGGTGCGATATTGGTATGCGAGGGGAATGTTGGGAGTGAGGCATGCATTACTCATGAGCCTCATTTCCAACATGCTCCTGCCAGACTCGTCAGGAGCGAGGTTCCCATGGAACCTATTGGAGGTGGTGTGGCAGCTAGTGGAGTGTCCGATGACAGCGTCGATGATTATGAGATGGGGTCAGACACTGTTGGCACAGTTATATGATGAGTTGTATGAGGTCCGCTGTCGGAGGCGAAAGGGGATTGGCTGCAGTTTCTTGTTGCAGTGCTGGGCCTGGCAGCACATAGCCGTAGAGCGACCACGAGGGTTGCCTTGGACTACCCGGGCTGACATGGTTGACAGAGACATTGGGTATGGGGCTCTATGGTATCGATCGGAGGAGCGGGGGCAGAGTCGACGGTTCGCGGGAGACGTCGACCATTACAGAGATGCACTGGCATGACTGACTCTCGGAGATGTGATATGGAGGCCATATCGGGATTGTCCCGCATGGCCAGAGGCTGATGAGTGGCTTCGGCGGGTTCGGAGGGGGAGATGGGTGATTGGGCGTCATGGGACAGAGCAGGAGTACTTTCATTATCTTCGAGTGACGCGACAGTTTGGGGTACGCCAGGGGTTGCCTGGGGAACCCATGGGCTATCGACGTCGGAGTGATGAGAGGACCTTAGCTGCGTCGATCCTCGAGCCATTGGGGGAGGAGTCTGATATCGTACTGGACATTCCGGACGTAGATGACGTCGGAGTGACGGCCGAGTATCAGGAGTGGTGGACGCTACGGCAGTGGCGAGGTGAGGGGCCATTGGGAGGAGCTGAGGCAGCGGGAGGCGGAGAGGGTGCAGAGGCACCAGGAGAGGGTTGGGGAGCTCCTGCGGATGTGGAGATGGTGGAGGTGGCGGATGTAGGAGATGATGTTGATGAGGAGGATCAGCCGGAGGCACAGGATGCTCCAGAGCAGGCTGGGTCGGAGGAGACAGAGGCGGGGTTGCGCGCTGAGGTAGCGCGACTGACGGGGTTGTTGCAGAGGCGGGATGGAGAGCTTGCGGAGATGACGCAGGAGAGGGATCTCCTACGGACACAGTTGGCAGGGCAGGGGAGCGCAGGGGCTGCGGCTCACCAGCAGGCGGGGGATACGGATGCTGCACGGGAGAGGGATCTCCTACGGGTGCAGCTAGCACAGCGTGATGACGCCATCGCGTACTACCGTAGGCGCGAGGCGAGTGGAGGTGACGGAGGCTGATGGGCGACGAGAGGCAGATTGGGGGCGGCATCGATCGGAGATGGAGGGTGAGATCATCCGCCTTGGTGGGCGAATACCAGAGCCTCCGACCAGTGGCTCGTCATTCAGGATGAGAGACAACGGGACGGAGCAGTCGGCATCATCTCATCGTCGGCGGCGAGAGGAGGGAGGAGCGAGTGGTCGGGATGCAGGGGCGAGCAGTCGCCCTGAGAGGTCTCAGAGGACGGATACCGTAGGGGGTAGCTCTCGTCGCACCGATCCTGCGTGATCATGGTGGCCGACGCCCTAGGCTGGGGGTTTTGGGATTTTGGATGATGGGAGGGAGGTCTGAGGACCAGTTTTGTAGCCTGCGGGCAATTTTGTTGTGATATATATATATAGATGATTCTTTTTGGTGTTTATCATTCTTCGTGATTTATCTTTATGTGCATGTTTTTACATTGATGTATGCATATGCAATTTATGAATGCTATGATTCTGATTTGTATGATGTATGCATATGGAATGAATGAAATGAATTATTGATGGTTTGTCGATGCACCATAGACTGTACAAGATTGGATTGACTTGCTATAGTAATGGGATAACTTTGTGGAATGCTTGTGGATGTGAAAACTTTGTTTTTGTATTTTGTCTATTTTTTGATGGTGATGTATGGAATGAAATGTATCGATTATTTGAAAATGGAATTAAGCTTTTCTGAGATGCAGATATTTTAATTAACTAGCCAAAACTGTATATTTATCTCGCAAGACTTTTTGAACAAGGTATAAATCCGACTTGAATTTAACCAAGTTATTTCACATCCCTGTGTGTGCAATTGAGTTCGTTTATGTGTTATTCATCAGGATACCGCCAGTGCCAGATGGGCTTTCAACCGAACTCGTACTGAGGATCACCTAATTAGCTCCACTAACTCCTTTATTGTATTTAGTCAGATTTGTCTGCGATGTTATCTAGGATACCATAAGCTAGCTCATCCACATGCAAACATTGATCTGCACACAAGTTAATGTGACAGATATATCGTCATGCGGGAGGTTTACCGCCAGTGACCAATAGGCTATCAACCAAACCGGTATTGAAGCTTGCCTCATGACCTGTCGAAATATTGAGAGTTCCAGGGATTCAAGTTCGACTCCCTTCTTTTCTTCAAGGGTATGGGGATACTTGCTCTTTTGTAGTGATAAAATCACTGTTTATTTTTTATGATAGTACTCGTCTCTTTTTTTTTTTTTTTTTGAGCAAGGGATTTGAATATGGAGTGACGAGAATCACTATTGTTTGTGCCTTTTGATGTGTGCACTGTAGGATGTCAAATTTTAGTGTTTTGACGTTTTGCAAATTTTTGATGTTTTTGCAACTTTTGAGAACTTGGGATTCATGGGGAATTGGGTAGGGAGGATGCTTGTCCTTTTGCCAACTCTCAGCATTTCTAGGGTCAATTGCATAGGGGGATAAGCAAGATAGCCATTTCGCTTATGGTAACCGGGATTACGGTGCAGGTTTCATCTTTCGTTCACACAACTTAGGAATTATTTTATGTGTGTTAATTTGTGTTGGGATGCTACGTACCAAGGTGGGATCCAAGTAAAACTTTCCCGTGTAAAATCTGCTTAACTGTGTACAGTTATTGGCTAGAAATTTAAAGACATCTGAATGACGAAAACCCTATATACATTAGACTACAAATGACGATGCTAAAAATAAAAGGGTGATATGCGGGATGTATGCGTTTATGAAAATGGATCTGAGGTGGAAATGATGGAATTGCCAAATAATGACAGCCTATGGTGCTTTTGACTTGTATGACCTAGCGAAATATGCAATGTATGGATGCAATGCTTAATGCAACCTATATTTTTGTATTTTGATTTTTATGAGAATGCATGGAATGGAAATGCAAATGTTTTTGTGATTTTTTTTTTTTTTATGAGAATGCATGGAATTGAAATGCAATTGTTTTTGTGATTTTGTTTTTTTTTATGAGAATGCATGGAATTGAAATGCAATTGTTTTTGGGATTTTGTTTTTTTGTGTTTTTTTTGTTGATTTTTGAATATTTATGTTGACCAAGCAGTTGTGGTAATGCTTGGAGCTTTTAGTGTTGACCAAAGGGTTTATAGATACCTTTGGGGCTTTTAGGGTTGACCAAGCGATTGTGGTAATCCTTGGAGCGTTTGGGTTGACCAAGCGATTGTGATAATCCTTGGAGCTTTTGGGGTTGACCAAGCGATTATGGTAATCCTTGGAGCTTTTTGTTGGACTATGGCTCTCTAGCTGTGGAATGACCTCAAATGAATGATGTTCAAGGGTTCTGTTTCCTTGATTCCTTCAAGAGAGGCAAGCCGGTATGTTTCGGGTCCTATTTTACTGTCAATGATGTAAGGACCTAACCAGTTTGCTGCGAACTTGTCCCGTAGATGGGACGACAAATTAGAATTCTGTTGGTTCTCTTTTAAGACCAAGTCACCAACCTGAAATTCCCTAAGATGGACTTTCATGTTGTATGCTTTCTTAAGTCGCTCTTGATAGATACGTAAATGCTCGAGAGCATTAACGCGTCGTTCATCGAGCAACATCAGTTGATCTAACCGGGCCTGCCACGCAGTGTCATCATCGATGAACTCTTGCATTGAAATGCGTAGGGAAGGAATTTCCAACTCAAAAGGCATGACTGCCTCGGAGCCATACACCAACGAAAATGGAGTTGCCCTAGTGGGCGTCCGAATGTTGGTGCGATAAGCCCATAGGGCAAGCGGGATCTGAATGTGCCAATCTTTATGATTGTCTGCAACTATCTTTTTGAGAATGGCGACTAGCATTTTGTTTGACGCCTCTGCTTGCCCATTTGCCTGCGGATAATAGGGTGTTGAAAAGCTATGTTGAATCTTGTACTTTGTGGTCAAAGCACGCACATCTTTATTCTTGAATGGTGTCCCATTATCCGAGACTATTTTGGATGGAATACCAAAATGACATATGATGTTATGCAAAATAAATTCTGCAATGCGGGCTCCAGTCGTAGTGGTCAGCGGAATTGCTTCCACCCATTTGGTAAAGTACTCTGTGGCCGTTAAAATAAACGTGTGACGACCAGACGACGTAGGGGAGATCTTTCCAATTAGATCAAAGCCCCACTACGAAAAAGGCCAAACCGATTGAATCGGCTGCAAGGCCCGAGAAGGTACGTGTGTCAAATTAGCATGGTGCCGACACTTCACGCACTTCTTCACATATGCGCAACAATCTCGCTCTAAAGATGGCCAATAATAACCCATGCGAAGAATGCGCTTTGCGATGGCCATACCGCTGAAGTGGCCACCACATGTACCATCGTGAGCTTGGGTGATCGCCCAAGCGGACTCCTGTTGGTCCAAACAACGAAGAAGAATTCCTTCATAATTTTGACGATACAAAATGTCTCCTAACAAGACATGCTTTGCCGCTTTCTATTTGAATGATCTTTTCACGGCGTGTGTCAATCCAAGTGGGAGATTACCTAGCTTGAGGTAATCCCGAATGGGTGTGTACCAATCTTGCTGATCAGAAACCTCGATAGTATGAACGGCCAATCCCTCTTGAAGTCTATCCCGAACAAAAGCTGAGCAAGGAAAGAACTTGTAAAAACAACGTGGTGTTGCTAGTAAGAGGGATCGGGGAGAACAAGGACCCCCAGTTGGCTTGAATCAAACAATATTGAATTCGAGAGAACTTATCCGAAGATGGTTCAATCTGGATCATGTGGTTCCCTGGCGTCAGATCGGAGCTTGCACGCTCCATCGCAGATTGCGATAATGTTGTAACCTGAATGGTTGTCATTTCACCGGAAGGGTCTTGCGGGATGAGTGACCCCAAGGAGGCCATAGTATCCGCAAAATGATTTGATGATCGAGGGAGTGCCTCGATGTCATACCATTCAAGTTGTGCCAGGAATTTGTCCACAAGGACTTTATAAGACCGCAAAACTGGACATTTACATTGGTATATCCCCTTTACTTGATTGACAATTAACAGCGAATCACCAAAGATGTTCAATCGTTTAATGTTCATGGTGATTGTTGTCTGAAGACCTATGAGCAAGGCTTCATATTCTGCATTGTTGTTGGTGCATGGGAAGTCTAATTTAAATGACAAGGGCATTGGAGCACCTTGTGGAGTGAAGAATACAATTCCCGCACCACCCCCTTGCTCACATTTAGAACCATCGAAGAATAGGGTTATGTCAGCCTGTGACTCAGGCTCATCAGAATCTGGCGACTCTGAAACATGGAAGACCCCATCATCAGGTAGTTCAAAAGTCAGAGGCTGATCGTCTTCAAGAGGAGCCTCGGCTAGTTGATCGGCGATGACTTGACCTTTTATAGATTTCTGTCCAATGAACTCTATGTCAAACTCCGTCAACAACATGATCCATTTCGCCGTGCGGCTACTATGATAAGTACGACTCATCATGTATCGCAATGGATTCTCCTTAGACACAACATACGTCTTATTACTAAGCATGTAGTGGCGTAGCTTTTTGGTAGCAAACACCACTGCCAAGCAGAGCTTTTCAACATATGCATAGTTAAGTTCATAACTGACCAGGGTGCGGCTAAGATAGTATGTAGCCTGTTCTCTGTGAAGTTCATTTTTCTGGGACAGCATGGCGCCCAGTGCCACCTCAGTGGCTGAGATGTATAAATAGAATGGCACTCCTGGTCTGGGTGGTGCCAATACTGGTGGCGAAGCCAAGTACTATTTAATGTCGTCAAAGGCTGACTGGCACTCGTCATCCCAATGAAATGTGACCCCCTTATGCAATAATTTATTCATGGGTCGGCATTTGTCAGATAACTGTGCTATGAAGCGCTTGATCGACGCAACCTTTCCCTGCAGACTCTTGAGCTGCTTGATGGTGGTTGGGGGACGCATTTCAAGGATTGCCTTGACTTTGTTTGGATCTACCTCAATTCCTCGTTTGGAGACTATGAAACCCAAGAGCTTTCCAGAGGTGACGCCAAAGACGCACTTCTTGGGGTTTAGTCTGACTTTATGCTCAATGAGGCGATCAAGGACCTTGCTCAAGTCACCGATATGATCTGGGCGCAAAAGAGATTTGGCCAACAAATCATCCATGTAATCTTCCAAAGTTTTGTGCATGTAATCATGAAAGATGTACGTCATGGCACGTTGGTAGGTGGCTCCGGCATTTTTAAGACCAAAAGGCATAACCTTATAGCAAAATGTCCCCCAAGGCATTGTGAATGCCATTTTTAGTTGGTCTTCAGGATTGATACGAATCTGATTGTATCCTGAGAAACCATCCATAAGGGAAAGCATTTCGTGGCCCGTTGTAGCGTCTACCAACGCGTCGATGCTCGGCAAGGGAAAATCATCCTTAGGACTCGCTTTGTTAAGATCTCAAAAATCAGTGCATATGCGAATCCTCCCGTCGGGCTTCTTGACAGGAACCATGTTAGACAACCATGGCGGATAATCCACACAGATGACAAACTGGGCATCCAACAACTTTTGTAACTCATATTTTACCATTAAGGCCACTTGTTGGATGCATCTTGCGTAGTTTTTGCTTGACTGGCTTGATTGTCGGATCAAGCGTTAAATTGTGCGTGACTAGTTGTGGGTCTAGTCCCGGCATATCCTTGTATGACCATGCAAAAACCTCCTTCTTTTCCTTAAGAAGGGCAACATAATCGGCTCGCTCTTCGGGGGAAAGACTTACCCCTAGCTTGAGAATCCATGGATTCATTGGATCTGTGCCGATGTCTACATCAATCGTTGCTTCAACTGACATATGGGATCCGTCTTCCAACTGATGTGGAATTGGGATTAGATGGATATCGTTTGCTGAATTAAGATCGTCATTAGGAACGTCAAGTTCCTCTTCAGCATGGAAGACATCCTGAGTCCGTCCTGGAGTGAAATGAAACATCCCACCGCAAGGCCAATACTCTGATGGAGATGGTGGTGTGTCAGCGCGATCCCAATCGATAGCTTCTATGTCTAGATGCAATAATCATGTTGGATTGGCTGGATCATGGATGGGGGCGGTCAAGTCAATGGAGACCATGTTGATGAAATGATTGTAATCTCCATTACCGCAAATGTGACAACTCTGACATTCTGGATGTTCTTGGTGCTTTGGATCCGGCTCTGTAGGCACTGGCACAAAGGGATCAGCCCTATGCGCGGACCTGCAAACAGGGTCTGCCCTAGGTACAGATGGTTTGATAGGGTCTCCAGGCGAAAGATGCTCGTTGTATGCCTGGAGTGGCGGGTGCAGTAATTGCTATAACTACGCCAGGTTGAAATGCCTCCTAGGTCTTGGATCTATGTGTAAGTGTTCAAACATGTCATCTATGTCCAAAGGATTTTGTTGTTGTTGAAGTAGCCTATGCTCACTAGGATCATTCAATGGGAACATCATCAGGAAGTCCTCCTGATCGTTATTCATTGGATATTCATGCGAATGATCATACTCCGACTCATCTTCAGAAGACCCTTCGTGGTCTTGTCCATCTTCCCCTTGTGGGTGAGTCCATGAGTTTTCTCCTTGTTCAGCCATAGGGAAAGGGTTGGTGAGGTCAACAAGGTTATTTGTTTGTAATGGGAAATAATCCCCCAGTGTATAAGTTGTATTTGGATTGACATATGGATTTGATGCCAACCCATCCTTGTTGCCTATCCCTAGGCCTTGCATGTTTTCGACCAAGATGTCGAGGGGCAAAGGGTGATTAAACCCGACTCCTGATTTATCATAAGGCATTTGGTATCTTGGTTGACACAAAACACGCATTCCTTGTTCATACCGGCCTAACCCGTATCCATGCCAATTGCATTGGCTAAGATATCGTAATGCGAAGTCTGGGTTAGCCAGATAGTTGACATCTTCCACAAATGGATCTTCATCTTCCTCTTCTTTTTGGGAAGGTTCAACACCATGATCCAAGCCCCCAAAAATAAAGTTTGTCTGATTAGGTGGGTAGCCTAAAGGAACCACGGAGCCTATGGGGAGTCGAGGTCATCCCATGTCTTGCATAGACTGAAGTGTGGGCGTTGCAACAACATTGCGCACTATGTACTCCCCCATGCCTGTGTTAGACATCTCAACAATAATCATTGGCGATTGAGGGGAAGCGAATGGGAGTTCTCCTTGAGTCCACTCCATGTGGGGTGAACTAGGCGTCTCAACTTCCATTCTATTAGGCGTCTCTTCTGTAGAGATGTTGGAGACTAAAGGTGGTTCCGCTTCCAGGGGCTTCTTTCCTTTGTCCGTTGGTGTGGCCACCGTAGGTGGCGTCGTTGTTGGAGGACTGGATGAAGAAGATGATCCCGCCTGAGAATTTTATTGACTTGGTGATGGAGATTCTTGCTTAGTCAGACCCCGTTTAGATGGATTTAACTGGAAATCCACGTGCGTTGAAGGAAGGGTCGACTGCGGCATGATTTGCACTGAGTTGCAATACTTAAAAGGTTCCAAATCTACGGGGACCACATGCACTTGTCCTTCAAATGTATACTTCAAACATTGATGAGCAATTGAAGGGACACACTTCATATCTCGGATCCAAGGCCGCCCAAGCAAGATATTGTAAGCCATCTCACCTTCTAAAATGTGGCACAATGTATGAATGGTCTTTTGTCCCACTTGGATGGGCAGGACAATTGTGCCAACTGTCGAGCATATCGCATCATTAAATGCTCGAAGGGTATAAGTGGAAGGTGCAATGTGAGAGGCTGGTAGTTTCAAATGTTTCAGTGCAGCGGTTGTAATAAGGTTACTGGACGAACCAGTGTCTATCAACACCCGTTTGTATGGAGTCCCGTTGACCCGCGCAATAACGTGCAAGGGTGGATCCGTTACATCTCCAGTCACCATTTTTAGCTCATCTTCCCTGAAGGTAATGACTGGTTCAGTACACTGTTTGACATGCCCCACAAAATTGTTGAACGAATCCGCTTCGTGGGGTTGCAATTCAATTGCCTTTAATATCTCCATAAGAGCTTCCCGATGGGGCGTCGATTGTTGAATAAGCTCATAAATGGAGAGCCTAGCCGATGTGGTCCGTAGACTTTGAGTAAGTCTAGTTCGAATCATGGCCACTGGTCTAGGTGGGGGCAACTGTGTAGGATTTGGTTGATGTTGTGACGTGGATGAAGCTTCCCTAGTGGTTGTCGCGGGGACAACTCCTGGGTGTCTCTTGTTTCTTGTCACAATGCTAATCATTCCAACATACCCCTCCATGGGGCAACTCTGTTGCACTTCGTTGACATGCAAAGGTTTTGTTTGTGCATCATGTGTGGGTAAAGGATCTTTGAAAACACCCATTTGTTGGTTGTTGGGTGCGATGGGGTTATCCACTACCAATGTGTGATTATCAATGAGATCTTGCACTAAACCTTTAAACGTCCAACAGACATTAAGGTCATGCCCTTTCCTTCTATGGAATCTATAGAAAATATCCTCTCTGTAGCCCTTAGGCTTTGGCGCATTAGGATCAATTGTTGGAATATCTGGCAGATTAATCAAGTTTGCCGTTGACAAACGGTCAAACAAGGAATCCCTAGACTCAGTGTATGGTGTAAATTGTCGCTTAGGGCGACGCTGCTGATTTTGATCCTGCTTCTTGTTATCTTTCTCATAATTATTGTGAGGCACCGCCTGATAATTAGCCTTTGAAGGCTGTGTTGCTTGGGCAGGCGTAGGGGCATTAATAGCAACTTGATTGACCGCGACGGGTTTCTGTTGCGTATTCCCTATTTTGGTGCTCTTGTTCCACTCTTTTTTCTTAGGCTTGGCAATTTTGCCATCCTGTATCTTGATCTCTTCGATACGTCTGGCTTGTGCCAGAGCTTCTTCTAAAGTGGCGTATTGCTGCAGTTGCAATAGCACAGAGATCGATCGCAAATAGCTCTTTGCGAACATTTGAGTTAGGTCGGACATAGGAGGGAGGTAGGACAACTTTGAAAGTACCGTCCTCCACCGATTCCCATATGCCACCATAGACTCCTCCTCATACTATTTGAGGCTAGCTAGATCACTGAGTGACGCATTTTTCTTTGTATTGAAAGCAAAACGTTCTAGGAACGCGTCCACTAGTTGATCTAAGTTGTAGATGCTATGCTTCGGTAGATGGGTAAACCAATCCGAGGCAGATCCTACGAATGTGGTTATGAATGTTCTCAATAGCAATGCATCATTGTCTTGTATACCAAAGCATTGGCTCAAAAATCATGTCACATGCTCTTGAGCATCCTCATCCCCTTTAAAGAGTGCCAACTGGGGCAACTTGAAATGTTCGGGGTATGGAGGTGTTGGCACTGATGGATGTATCGGATGACTACGAAGTTGGCGTAAGGTAGGCTTTTGAGGCCCACCAGTCTTAAGTTCCATATTCTCCAAGCGTTCTAACAACACTTTGTAGGCATCGGAGGATATAATTTCCTCTTCCTTAGTTTGTTCCCGCTGTGGGTTGCGGGGAACCTGAGGCCTTTGAATGGATAAATGAGTAGCATCCCTTCTGCCTTGATAGGGCATTTCAGCCCGCTCTTCTTCTTGGTAATAATCCTCATAATCTTCTTGAGGAGTGTTTGGCCTAGGCCTGTAAACATGGACGGGTGCCCGCGGAGGATGCCCATCATGGTTGCGGGGAATGGCCTCCCGCTCAGGTCTAAGAGGTCTTGGAGGCAGTGCTTGCTGTGGTCGCGAAGACCTGTCTCGCACTAAGGGGTTGTGCCTCACATACATCTCAGATTGTTGTGCGCGAGGAACTGGGGCCTTCTCAGGCGCATGGTTGTGAAATAATTCAGCTGTCTGACGCTGAATGCGCTCTTGATCAAGGCGACATAAATGTTCTAATTCCTGTTGTTCTTGCCTAAGCCGCGTGATTTGTGCTTGGCGGGCGGCTAGTTGTGTAAATGCCAAATCATTTTGTTCTATTGTCTCTTGTTTTATAGGCCTAGATGTCTCTCCTACATATCTGTTTCGATTATGGTGCTCTGAGACCCCTATATGTTGCTTCCCTCTATCGAGGTTGGCCGCATTAACTTGAAACTCTGGTCTCAATAAGCGATCTGGATATAAAGCAGGTGCAGACGTGCATCGTTTCGGCACTGGATACTATTCTGGAGGAATGTAGTGATCTTCCTCTCTCTCTCTCTATGATATGCATAAAAAGTGCGGGCAGAATTGTCTTGCCCTGTAGGGAGAACCTGCTGTTCTGGATATGGTCTACTATGTCTGACATTAATTGGGGGTAAATTAGGAACCACAAAATCATATGGTTCTTCCTTTTGGACCCTTTGTTGTTCCATAGCATTACACAATGCTTCATCACTAGGCCATCCATAATGAACTTCCATAGGAGGCCTCGTGTTTAGACCAGGTGGTATATATATGTTATTGTCTTGAAAAGATTCTTGTTGCTCATGAGTTTCCCTTAGGGAAGGGGTTCTAAATTCTCGTCTATTGAAGGCCTGACTTGGAGAGCCCCTCAAGGAAGGGCCTCTAGAACCATGTTCTATAATTGTATGGGTTGGAGTGCCCCTCAAGGAGGGACCTCTAGAGCCATGTTCTGCATGGTGTGAACTAACTGGTATACCCTGCCGTCGAGGCGGGATGACTAAGTCTTCAAGGCTATATCGGAGACGATTTGTCTCTCTTGGTGCATTTTCTGCAGCTTCTGCCCGTGATTGGGCTTGGCTACGAGTATTCACCATGGTAATGCTAACCTAAAAATGCAAAAATTCTTTTTATGATTTTCTTTTTATGATTTTTTTTGTCTAAACAGAAAATAGCATACACACACACAAGCAATGATTATCTCTTTTAAAGATTAATAGTGTGCCCTAAATCTGGTTTAGTGTGTTTTTGTTGTTTGTTTTTGTGTTTTTGAAAATTTTGTGAAACGTTTAAATGCAATTATGAAGGCTCTTATAACTCCCAAAATGGTCGCCCCTTCAATATACCATTGCCGGACCGATATACCAACCTCTCTATATACCCGCCCTTACGTGAGGGAGACTATAGGTACGTGAGAGCAGATGATACGTGGAACATAGGCGGTACGGAAGGGGAATCACTCTGTTTATGACACCTACCATAGAAGACTTATCCTCGCGTGTTGGGAATCACCCCAAGCTACACTCGGTCAGCTTTCGTCAGGATTTACGTCTAGCAACAGTCGCGATCGAGGTAATGGATGCAATATCTCAAGCCAAAGTGATAATGGAATCCACCTTTGGTCTTGCTCAAGGGTTGGGGTTTTACGACCAACGCCTTGGTTTAAAATACCACGTGATGTGTGGGGTTCATTTTAATTTTGCAAAATTGAAACAGGCAAACGAAAAGAAATCTTTCCCTAAGCCATACAAAACCGAAAACCAGAAAATAGAAAAACAAAAATTTGATAGAAGCTTTAAAAAAACCCCTACCTCTTCTCTGCCTAATCGGAAGTTTCTGATTTGCTCTAAAAATTTGCACAGATCTATAATCGTCCCTGGGTGAGGCGAATAATAGAACCGTAATCGTCACAGGGTGGAACGAATAGTTTATTCGTCCCGGGGTGGAACGAATACCAATTCTGTAATCGTCACTTGCAGAGACGAATAACAGTCTGATGTTGAAAAATAGGTACCTGTAAAAAAACAAGCAATTTTAGATCAGTAATTTAACCTAAAAAAAACAGAGGACAGAGGTCCCACCGTGATCGCCATTGAAAGCACGAGATTCCGAAAACAAAAAGGATAAACTAAAATTGCAATGTAAATGAAACTAAAATAACGCTTAAACCCTATGTTATTGAAAATTGCATAAAAAGAAAGAACATGAACACAAGATATTAAAGCAATATAAAAATCGGCCCTTTTATTGATATGCTTTGCGAATTCGTGTTACAATGCGTCTCCTTCCTTTTTATGGGATAGGAGCGTTAAATATTGCTCTTTTACAACTTATTCCAGAATTCCTTCTTCCGCGTGCCCACATATAAGATGGGCGAACCAAAACGTCGTCGTCGCTTGCGTTGATAAAGGTCGATTCCTCGCTGCTCCTCCAATGCTGCAAATCTGCGTTCAAAGAAACAAACAAAGAATCAGTAGCACCTGTGTATGAAAAATAAAAGATAAATCTAACTATGATTGAAATGAATCTAAATGAAATGAAGACTTGACAAAAGCATAAACATGAAACTAGCTAAATACTATAAAAGAAATAAAGCGGGGGGTGCCCGAAGGCAAACCACCCGCGGGTGAAACTTTGCTTCGACACCAATCCGCTTAGGATGGGTCCGAAACCTGATGTGATGTGTTGTCGGCAAATTGGTAGAATATTGTGGTCAGAAAAATCGGTGTTGGTTCTTGATTCGTGCTTTCAAAAGTCACCCAATAACCTCTCTTTCGATTAAGAGATTATGGATGTTGAAAACACAAATCGCAAGTAAATGAATTAGCAGCACTTCGTCGCTCAAAATGCTCCTGCTCGGTATATCTTTTGGGTGAGAAAACTCACCATTTTATAGACCCAAGGGGTCTCTTTGAATTAACATGCAAAAGTGTTTCTTTGCATGAATGCTTTTTGCCTGAAAGAAAGACTTCTTCTTGATCAAGGGATTCTTAACTGTCTCTGTGCATGTCTTTGTATGTTTTAGAAAAGCTCACTTGCACTCCCATGCAATGAAGGAATAGCTAAGTGGCAAATCTGAGTTGTCTTAAAAAGCTCACTCTTATTCCCATGCAGTGAAGGGAACGTCAATTGGCAGATATGAGTTGTCAAAAGAACTCACTCGCACTCCTATGTCATGCAGGAAAAGCTAAGTGGCAGTTCTGAGTTGTTACATGCCGAGATTTGACTTTTTCGGTCAAACTTGACATTCGTCCCACCCCGAAGCGAGCGCCGGTAATCGTCCCTGGGTGAGACGAGTATAAGTCCGCACTCGTCCCTGGGTAGGACGAGTAAAAATCCGCACTCGTCCCTGGGTGGGACGAATAAGAAGCTGAGTGTCTAAAAGGTGCCAAATTGATTTTTGACTTGCAAAACTACTGTGTGAGTGGTTAGAACCACTGTTTGACCTCTGGGGGCTGCCCTGGGGGCTGTGTGTTAGTTTGATCAGTGCTTGTTGTCACATAATCGGATTGGTGCTATTTTGGTGTCTACACTCTCTCTCAAAGAATCACAATACAAAATAATATCAAACACAAATACACCTTATCACTCCATATTTAAAATAACATCCAACACCTTAAAAATATTAGAATAATTACTTTCACAATAATCCCTTTGGCAAAAATTCCTTTAAAATAAAATCAACACCTTAAAAGGCTTACTCCTCCAATATTAAAATATAACAATTAGGACTTTATTTTAAAATTAAGATCAAACTCCTTATAACTCCCTTCACTATTTTACCATGAAAAATCACCACAAGAAATTAACTTTAATTAATCCTTGTCTCCCAACTACCTCACGTCAAACCTTAGGGTAATGAAAATTAAATAAAAAATGTACCTTTACCCTTAGTGGGTTTTGAACCCACGATACTGCCTTCCCAAGTACCCTAGTCGTAGCCTTGGCTACTGCATGAGCTAGGTGCTCACGTGGGAGCTAGAGTGCCCACACACTCTATTACCTTCTCTATAATTGTCGAAACAGAAACACAAAATGGGATTCCAAACTTGTTGTCATCGGGTTTTGAACCCTAACCACTCTGCCACAAACACCAAGCCAAATGCCACCCGAGCTAGCCACCGGATGGTGCTAGGAACTAAGCACCTCGATGTCTTAAACACACAAAATTTTGGATTTATGTAGTGCACAAAAACTACTATGTTTCCTCCACGAGTTACAATGCGTTTTTCAAAAGATATCACACATCCTTTTTTTTTGGCCTTAGAAAAGGTAATATATATGCCTTTATTATCACTTCCATCATGTCGGTGGGGAGGAAGTATTTGACTTGCATGTCGACGAAATAAACTTAGGTTTTGCCACTTCAAATAAGTAAATAATATTTATTTATAAAATTTAAATTCAATTTGAATTTAAATATTTATAAATTAAATATTAAAAATTCCTTAGGATTTCTAATTTGAAACTAAAGGTCTCCTTGGGTTTTTAAAAAAAAACCTTTTACATTGCTCATCCATGGTTTTAATAAAAGCCTTTTATCTTTGCTCACATAAAATTATGAAGCTCTTTTGGAACCAATCAATTGCATTTCTCCTTAGGACCTTTTGACATCAATGACAACTCACTCTTGACATCAATGACAACTTATCTACTCAAAATGTCCAATAGAATACTATGAGACTCATAGGTATTTATGGAAAACTAAATCGATTGATCTTTTGTCTCAAAATTACCACACAATGAAAACTATGAGGTTTGTAGGTGTTGATAGCAACATCAACTATTTCTCCTAGTCATTTATAATTTACAATCAAATTGCTTTTAGATCCATGTAATATGTTGCATGGCCTTAGTAGATAATTTCAATCCTCTATGTAGGATCATAAAAGCTAATTTGATCACATATACACATTGGGACAAGATGCAACATATCCATAATGAACTCATCGCCTAATAATACCAAATTGGGGGAAATTTAATTTTTTAGTCAATATAACATCACATAATTAAAATTCCTTGATGACATTTGACTCACAAAAAATCCATCTAAATTATATAAGATATAAAAGTCCTCTACAATATTTGTCTAGATACAAATCCATCACTATTTGGAACTTTTAAAATTCCTCTCCAAAATTTGTTTTAGAGTCAAGTCTAAAATAAAAATACTTTATAATATTTTTCTAAAGGTAAGGAAGAAGTCCTTTATGAAATTTATCTAAAGGAAAGGTAGAAGTTCTTTATGATATTTTTCTAAAGGTAAGGCATAATTCCTTTATGATATTTATTTAAAGATAAGGTAGAAGTCCTTTATGATATTTTACTAAAATCAAATCCACAAGTAGAAGTACTCTATGAAATTTATCTAGAGGCAATTCTATTATTATTTGGCACATCTATAAAGTCCTCAAAACATTTATTTTGAGGTAAATATATTTGCAAATTTCAAATAAAATTGAAACAAATAGTAGTTTTACATTTGTCTTGGGGCACATAATACACTATATTTATCTTGTATCATAGCAATGCCTTATGAAAATATAAAGCCCCCCTAGGTACATATTAATATTTATTATATCTTGTATCATTGCAACACCTTTTAGAATTATCTAAAGTCCCTATAGGCATGTATTTTTTGTGCTATATCTTGTATCATAGAAATTCCTTATAGCATTATCTAAAGTGACCTTGGGAACATACTTTTTAGTATCATTTGTTGTATTATAGAAATGCATTATGGAACTTTCTCAACATCCCCCTGGGCATAATTTTATCTATGTCGTATCTTGTATGATAGCAATATTTTATGAAATTATATAAAGTTCCATTGGACATGTATTTTTATATACTTATATTATATTATATTTGTATTATACTTGTACCATACAATCCAAATCAAATATCTATCTAAATTTGGTCACCTATACATCCTACTGTAGACACCTAAAATGCATCATGTTTAGGAGACTACTCATATGAATGACCTTGGACCTTTCCAAGAGCCAAAAATGGTCCTAACCACTCATAAAGGGTATTTTTGGCCCATTCATGCTTAGATACTATCAATCAGAGTTATCACCAACACTGGTCACTGAAGCTGACAGTGACCAGATCTAGCCGTTGCTCTGGACAATGACTAGAACCAAAAACATAGTTTGGTCATGAATATGGGCCCAAATCACGTAGTATGACTGCACTTACATTGCTTATGAGTAGTTTTTTAATGTGGAACTCCCAGAGATCCTCTTGAATTCCCCTTCAATGCAAATTTGTGACTAATCCTTTCTCCTGGGACGGTCAGTTGCATGCAGATCTAGATCTTGGCTTCTCTAGGAAGCCAAGATCTAGATCTATATCTGAATCTAGGAGGTCTACATATGGACCCTCCCAAGAAAAACAAATGATCTGTGAATATCAAAATTTTGTGCAATGAAGCTCTAGCAAATTGGAGAGATATTCCATATACCTTTGAGGAGTAGCGGAGCTCTACCCTATTTATTGATGATTTCCAGCCATACAACCATTCAGATCAAATGCTCTTCACCACCAAAGAGTGTATGAACACAAAGGCAACCCTTGGACATCAATTTAGATGAGTTTTCGAGTTCCATAGCCCTTAGATATTGAGGTAAAAACTACATGGCCACTATATTTGATTGTAGCCTACAGTCATGGTCACTCTGCGTAGCAGTGACTAGGGTCTGAGGTATCATTTCCTAAGTTTTAGCTTAGATATATCATTTCCTTTTGCTTTAGTAATTAGTTTTAGCATAGATCTGGTTTCTTGAATGCATTTGCACTGTTATTTCTGGAGTTTTCCATGCATTTATCATTTAGTTTGATGTATCTTAATATTATTATGCTTACATATCATGCTTCATAGATTTGCTAATAAAGCCTCATCACAAGAGGTTTCCCGTGCTATTGATATCCTATTATTGTTTCTTGTACGCAGGATATAGATTTTAGGACCAATCTAAAGTGTTTAAAACATCAAATCCCTCCAAACAATAAGGAGAAGAAGGCATCTATAAGCTCTTATACAAGTTCGTGTGTGAGACTAGGAGGCATGCAAAATGCACCATCCTCTTGCGGGGTGGCATTTATTTCTGCTTGTATTTCATTGTATCAATGGGGTATCCCTAAGAGGGATCGATATGTAATAGGAGTTTCAAATAAATCAATAAAATATATCTTTTGCATTTATCACTTCCTTGTTATTTACACTTTTATGGTCTTTTCTTTTGATATTTTAATGCAAGTAGACTAGGTGCATGCTTCCCGGGATCATACAGATGGTGATCGCAGTGGGACTCCCACCTAGTTTTATGTTTTTAGCTGCTTTGATAATGTTTTTTATGTTTTTCCTATGTGCAGGTCTAGTTGCTCTAGTCAACGGTGACTAGCAGAAAAAAACCACTTTTAAAGACAATAGCTAGCAGTAGCCGCTCTGGCCGATAGCGGCCAGTAGAAAATCAACAACAGAGGTCAGCTTATCCTTCATCAAATGTGGATTTTAGGTTGGGGTAACTCTGCTATTTTTACTTTCTCTGTCTATGTTTTTCTATCATAATACAGTAGGGAAATTTTCATTTAATTAAGAAAATATAGAAAAATACTAAAATAAAAATGCATAAAGCTTCTTAGTTTTCTTAGTTTTCTTCTAGTCGCTTCTAGGAATAGTGGACCTCTATTTTCAAGGTCTACCCTAGTCTCCAGTGGTCTAGGTTTTTGTTTGTTAAGCTTGCTTGCATGGGGCCCAACCAGTGGCCATTATTTCATAAAGTAGAAATGCATTCTCTAAAATTCATTGAAATATTTAGACATGCATTTTTCTAAAAATAAAACATTCTTTTCTTAGGCATGTAGGAGAAAAAGCATGAGTGCTTATTGATGAATTATTTTACTCTATGCAAAAATATAAAAAGAACCCCACACACATCATGTCTTATATTTAACATCAGCGACATTGGGCTCTCACATCCAACCTATTGATCAAGACCAACAGTGGATGTCATTACCACTTGGTTGGCTTGCTTGAAAGAGTATCATCGGGACCCACCCATGGCCAAGGCTAACCCAAGAACTATCCTATCCATGCAAAATAGCATGCACTCCTATTTGGAGGGGTGTATCAATGTGCACGATGTGATGTATGAGGGTTGGTAGTACCTATGCTACCTCATTGAATATGGACTTCACTACTATATTCGGCTTGTGTGAGTATATAGGTGAAATCCATTTGACTATTCAAGTATTACATCAACAAATTCAAAATACGATGAGAGTTAGATTGTATATTCAAAAAATAAAAAACACACTAAACAAGTTTTAGGATACACATCTAATTCTTAAATGAGATAATCATATTGTTTGCTTTGTGTGTTTCTTTATTATTTGGGTAATCAGCCTAAGATCCTTGATCTGGTACCAAGCCCTAACCCTAATTTTTAAATAAATTTATTGAAAAAAAATACTTTTTGATTTTGCATCCAATGGATCAAGAATCATGCAAATCAGAGCTATAACTAAAAAGTTATTTTGGTTTTATGATTACGCTATTTTTGAAGCCGAAAATAGAAAAAAATGCACTAAAACAGTCATAAAATGCGCTAGACAACTCCAAAAATTGCCAAATTTGTTTTTTTTTGTATTAGTTAGCCCCTTATGCACCTATCATAGAAATTTTGAGTTCTAACTCTTCATGTTTTAAAATTTCCCAAAATTTCCTAAAAATGGGCATTTCCCCACGAGCCCCGATTGGCCAATTATTTCAAAAATACAAAATTTTGATCCAGAAGTCACTTTTTGGAGTCATAGTCCATTGTGATCAGCTCATCATACTGATAATTTTGGTATATAACACCCATAACATTTTTTGGAGGTCAAAAATTCCTTTAGTGTGGGTTTCCTACAGGGTTTGCCTAGTTAGCACATCATGACAACTACGCATAACCGAGCTCAATCATAAGCTAGCAAAGTAGAAAACTTATGGAGAGGCCCTGAATGCCTCTGATATTCTCCTAAGGATATCCCCATTCCTACATGACACCTTGATAGTCGTCGCACCCACTATTCTCCTGAGGATCTCATCATTCCCGCATGACACCCTAATAGTCGTCGTGAAGCCTTCCTCACATAGGGTATCTACTCATCGAGGTGATAATGTTACAACATACATGGCAATAACTAACATAGTTGAAATCTATCATAGTGATATGGAAGGTCATCGGTATTACACAACAAATTGATCATATCAGGAACCTAGGCCTCACGTAGTTTAGAGATATCGGTTACTCCAAGATCAATTGGAGGACCGACGCGTTGAGCATGATCATATAAAGCAATAATACATGGAACATTTTGACCATGTGCATAGGTTAGATGAAGCACTATGTATAGAGAAATATTGCCTAGACATCCTCAAACAAGAGGAGGCACGAGCACAAGAGAGATGACACCGACATGTGTATGAACAAAGCCTAAGGGATCATCGTACCTTGGAACAAAGGAAATGTGAAGAACAATAATGTGGGGTAATTTATGAATTCAGGAATGTGGTTCAAGATATCATATATAGTGGGAATTTTCCCATATATGGTTCATCCATAGTGCCTCAACCTTCCAAAAAAGAGGTTACATCATCCCAATTGAGACCCCAAGGTCAATCCAAGCCTCGTAGGCCCAACAAGCCAGCTCATCAAGTAGTTTCATTTCAGATGTCTACTGCAACCTTATTTCAAAATATTTACAAGGCAAATGCATTTGTATTACCTAAAGTCAAACAAAAAGAACCCAAGCATGGGTTCGCTGATGAAAGCCTCTATTGTATGTATCATTGTATATAGGGGCATGAAATCCACATATGACATTCATTTTGAAAGGTGGTCCAATACCTAGTAGAACGAAATGAGCTCCATGCAGATGGTCCACTCATTTCTACCCACCAAGACATGGGCACCCCGTGAAGGTCCATGCTCCAATTGGGAGAGTTGGTTTCTATCACTCTTACCAAGAAATATTTTTACATTGTTGTGGACAACATGCACACTGGGGGTCTTAAAGGTAATGTACCTTCCCCATAATCCACATCAAGTTCAATGAGGTAAAGTGAGGATTTTTAAGGTATCGTGCCTTCCTCACTTTCATTGAGTGGCACACACACGGGGGATACCTAAGGTATCATACTTTCCCCTGTCAAAACAATAAAATTCAAAATTTCAAAAATAATAGAAAACATAAAAATTCAAACAAATAAAAAAACATAAAAAAAAAAAGCTCCAAAGGCATCATAAACCCTTTGGTCAACACAAAAAATGCTCCAAAGGCATCACAAGCCCTTTGGTCAACTCACAAAATGCTTCAAAGGCATCACAAGGCCTTTTGTCACTTCACAAAAATCCCTAAAGGCATCTTAGTCACTTCACAAAATACCCCAAAGGCATCCCAAGCCCTTTGGTCAAATCACAAAAGTCCCCAAAGGCATCTTAAAGTCCTTTGGTCACATCATAAAAAGTTGAAAAGGCAACTTAAAGCCCTTTGGTCACATAAAAAAAGTCTCCAAAGGTATCACAAGCCCTTTAGTCAACTCACAAAAGGCTCGAAAGGTATCACAAGCCCTTTGGTCAAATCACAAAAGGTTCCAAAGGTATCACAAGCCCTTTGGTCAACTCAAAAAAGGCTCCAAAGGTATCACAAGCCCTTTGGTCAACTCACAAAAGGCTCTAAAAGCATCACAAGCCCTTTGGTCAACTCACAAAAGGCCCCAAAGGTATCACAAGCCCTTTGGTCAACTCACAAAAAGCTCCAAAGGTATCATAATCCCTTTGTTCACATCACAAAAAGCCCCAAAGGCATCTTAAATCCCTTTGGTCATATCACAAGAGGCCCCAAAGGTACCTTAAGACCTCTGGTCAAAAACAAAACCAAAAGCACAAAAAAAGTTTCAAGTGAAAAACACAAAAACATGTAGAATAATCAAAATTCCAAAAATAATGGAAAATACCAAAACTCAAAAAGCAATTAACTTCAAAAACATTTGAAAAAATACAAAAAAAAAATTGCATTTTGCATTCATGTAATTGCATTGCATTTAGGCGTGACCACCCATTATACTTACATTAGGTTAGGTTGTGTTTGGAATATTACAAATAACACCATGTTTGTACCTCAATCATGCATCTACAAATACATCATCATCCATAACATGTGCGAGTAATTATGTTTCTCAACACAACCCCTCATGTTGCTATAAGGAATATACTAGGGTTTTTCGGTCACTCAGCCATACCTAGTGATTTTCTCAAATTTTGTAGAAAGTTATCTTTACTTTTGATAGATGAGGTTTGGTTTTGATAGCACCTGGTATATTTTAGAATCCCATCACTAATCAAAACACTAAAATCCTAGTTGGAACAAGGGAAAGATGAACGCTACAAAGTGGTACTAGGCATCCTAAGAGAAAAGTTTTTACTTGCTCACCTTGCGATGCACATGGTCTAGGATTTTGATCATTGGAAAAAGTACAAGATCCTCCCTACCCAAATAAATCCCTTGCTTTCATCAAAATAAGAAAAAAAATCTTGAAACAAAGCAAAATAAACAAGTGATTTTCATCACTAAGCATGAGCAAGTATCCCAAATAAATGTGAAGAAAAAAAGGGGGTGAAGAGCTTGAATCCCTAGAATGGTCGATCTCCACAAACCAATGAGTTATCTGTAATACAAAAATGGGTTGCATGAATATCGCATGGCATTAGGGTGGTTCTAAGCAAATTGCAAAAAGAGCTAGCTTTAGGTGTCCTATATCGCCTAATGGTCTAATCCAACTGAGTCCAACTTAGGATCAAGATGGGCATTTGGTGATCCCCAATACAACAATGGGTTTCATGAATCCTGCCTAGCATCGGGGTAGGCTTCTGTTTGATTTAATATATTCATTCACACACATAGGTATAATGAATATCTAAGTCTTTATAACAAGAACTTTATCTTTCAGGAGTCTTGTATGGTCAGTATACAAATTTTTATAAAGTAACTAGGATGTTTGAGTCTCATGGAAACCCTCAATAATCCCCTCATAGCAACAAATCATTCCATCAATCAAATAATTAACTTTCTTTATGAGGTTTTGTTCATTAAAGGGTGTTCTTGAATATGATAGACACCAGATAAATATTAGCAGGGTATTTAGACGACCACTGACTATTTTGTATAGTTATTTTAACTTACAAAAGCTTATAAAGAAAGCACATACATATCACATCATCTCATCTCATTCATGATTGTGTTACATTCTATGGTGCCACCCATTAGATTGTTTAACTCATATCACATTCATTCCTTATATTTTAAGTTATTAAAGCATACAGGTTCATTTATCCTCATATAAGTAATGCATCACATTACATACATCATCTATCATATCATAGAAAATAAATTAAATGCATAAACAATTAAAACAACGTTAACATGCATTTAACATCTATCAATACATCCATATAAGCATACATAGTAGTGCGTCCACATATCTAGATCATAGCATCTAAAGCATACATATACCAGCTAGCTAGTGCATGTCATCATTACAGTGCATACATATAGCATAATCAGATCATCATATAGGCATTGCATTCATCAATGCATCCATAACATAAAATCAAAACACAAATATTTGCAAGCATCAACTGGGGCATTATCAATGTCATACTGACCAAAAATGCCCCAAAGGTATCCATAAACCCTTTGGTCACCCAAAATACCCCAAAAGTATCCATAAACCCTTTGGTCACCCAAAAGACCCAAAGGTATACATAAACCCTTTGGTCACCCAAAAGGCCCCAAAGGTATCCATAAACCCTTTGGTCACCCAAAAGGCCCCAAAGATATCCAAAACCCTTTGGTCACCCAAAATGCCCCAAAGGTATCCAAAACCCTTTGGTCACCCAAAAGGCCCCAAAGGTATCCAAAACACTTTGGTCACCCAAAATGCCCCAAAGGCATCCATAAACCCTTTGGTCAACCAAAAGGCCCCAAAGGTATCCATAAACCCTTTGGTCACCCAAAAGGCCCCAAAGGTATCCAAAACCATTTGGTCACCCAAAATGCCCTAAAGGTATCCATAAACCCTTTGGTCACCCAAAACGCCCCAAAGGTATCCATAAACCCTTTGGTCACCCAAAATGCCCCAAAGGTATCCATAAACCCTTTGGTCACCCAAAAAGCCCCAAAGGTATCCATAAATTCTTTGGTCACCCAAAAGGCCCTAAAGGTATCCATAAACCCTTTGGTCACCCAAAAAGCCCCAAAGGTATCCATAAATCCTTTGGTCACCCAAAAGGCCCCAAAGGTATCCATAAACCCTTTGATCACCCAAAAAGTCCCAAAGGTATCCATAAACCCTTTGGTCAACATACAAAAAGCCCCAAAGGCATCATAAGACCTTTGGTCAAATCACAAAAAAAAACTCCAAAGGCATTTAAGACCTTTGGTCATAAATCAAAACTCAAAAAAAAAAAAATTTAAAACTCAAAATTCAAAAATAATATGAATTCCAAAATGATAAAAAAAATCATATAAAATCAAAATTACAAGTGCACCTCATATCCAATTATTTACCCTATACACTTGTGGTTGCAACGACTTGTGCTCCATGCATTCTGGCAAGATGAGTAAATTATCATAAGGAAACATAAGTTAGATTAGTCATCATTGAATTGAAATGTTGCACTTCAATCCCAAAGAATGCCATGGCGGTCGGACTACCCCATGGGAACGAGGCATTCATTTCATTTATTCTATGACATTTTTAGCAAAATATCGAACGTAGTGATTCAACACAGGCTAAAATGGAATTGCTATCATCTTGATTCCCTAAGAAGGCCATTACGGTTGGATCGCTCCATGGGATAGAGATGTACAATTATGAAAAAGGGTTGAAATCACACCTGAAATGAATCTACCCTATAACAACAAAGAAAACCTATTGAAAAGATCCAAATCATTCATCTTGATCAAGAGACTCATAAGTTTCTTCATTGTCCTTCCCTCATCGACTCATCATTTGAGGGGGTAGCCATAATATCAACAATCATAATAAAAATCAACAAAGGATCACTTGATCATGTCAAATTATGTTCATATTATGAATCATTGCCAACAACTATCATAAGCTTAACCTTTGCTGGGGAAAAAAACAAATATGATAATTAATCTTGTAGCTCTCCTCCTTTCGGACCTATAGTAGTACTGAAGCTACCTGATCACCTGATGGACATGGACAAGATTTTTCAAATTTAAGCCTTCCATTTGGTTGGAAGCAATGATTCCAGGATGCATACCCTTTCTCATGACTTGGGTATCCAATGTTGATCAGATCAATGATCGTCACACACCCTACAATGTGTCCCTAGGTGGTCTATTTTTGTTCTGCACTATGTTTTATCACAACCCATTCCAAAAAAGGGTATCTATAGACACCTAAAATGTGTCACATTTAGGAGACTACTCATATGGGCACATTTGAAGATCATATGAATGATATTTAACCTTTCAATATCCAATAGTGGTTATAACCACTAACAAAGGGTAGTTTTAGCTCATTCAGGCTTAGCTACTATCAATCAGAGCAGTCGCCAACACTGGTCGATGAAGCAGAGGACGGCCAGATCTAGCCATTGCTCTAGACAATGACTAGCACAAAAATATAGTCTGGTAGTGAATACAAGCCCAGATCACGTAGTCTGACTACAATTGCATTGCTTACAGGTGGTTTTTAGCATGGAACTCCTAGAGATCCTCCTGAATACCCCTTCAATACAAATTTATGACTGATACTTCCTCCTGGGACAGTAAATTGCATGCAGATCTAGATCTTGGCTTCTCGAGGAAGCCAAGATCTAGATCTATATTTGAATATGGGAGGTCTACATATGGACCCTCCCAAGTAAAACAAATGATCCATGAATATCAAAATTTTGTGTAGTGAAGCTCTAGCAAACTGGAGAGAGATTTCATACACCTTTAAGGAGTAGCGGACTCTACCCAATTTAGTGATAATTTCTAGCCATACAACCATTCATATCAAACCTTATTCACCATTAACCAGTGTACAAACATAAATGCGACCCTTGGACATCAATTTAGATGAAGGATTTAGTGTCATAGCCCCTAGATATTGAGGTAAAAACTATAGGTCTATGGTTGATGTCTTTTATAGTGGCCTACAGTAACGATCACTCTGAGTAGCAATGGCCAGGGTTTGAGGTATTGTTTCCTAAGTTTTAGTTTATATCTATCATTTTATTTTGCTTTAGTAATTAGTTTAGCATAGATCTAGTTTCTTGAATGTATTTACACTGTTATTTCCTGGGTTTTCCACACATTTATCATTTAGTTTGTTGTATCTTTATCTTATTATGCTTACATATCATGCTTCATAGATTTTCTAATAAAGCCTCATCACGAGAGGCTTTTTGTGCTACTGATATCCTATTATTGTTTCTTTTACATAGGATACAGGTTTTAGGACCAAGCCAAAGTGTTTAAAACGTCAGATCCCTCCAGACAAGAAGGAGAAGAAGACATTTATAAGCCCTTATACAAGTTCATGTGCAAGACTAGGAGGCCTACAGAGTGCACCATCCCCTTGTGGGGGAGCCTTTATTTCTACTTGTATTTCATTATATCAATGGGGTATCCCTAAGAGGGACCGATATGTAATAGGATATTCAAATAATCAATAAAATATATCTTTTGTATTTATTACTTCCTTGTTATTTACGCTTTTATGGTTCGTTCTTTTGATATTTTAAAGCAAGTTGACTAGGTGCACGCTTCCTGAGGTCATACACCTACATCTAAGGCCAATTTTAACATTAAATCATAATATTACACTTGATAGAACCAAAATATGTTATATGATTATTATTCATGAATGAGTACATATAAGAAAATATTTGGAATTTGTAGAAAGGAAATCCTAACCCTAATCATAGGCAAGTGCACATTAAACACATTAATATTTTAACATCCCCCCTTAATGTGCACTTTCCTAAGTACAAAATACTCATTAATATTCTAATATCCCCCCTTAATGATGAAGCTCATCTAGAAGGTATCGGTCTATACCAAAAATATACCTTTATATAATAATGTTGAGTCATCCAAAAGTTGTGCTAAAATATGCAACATCCTCATGCTCTCCTTCAACTCAACACAAAAATTTGTGGAGGAGGAGAGGAGGGAAATGCAATGCTTGATGTGGTGTTGCCTGAAATTTTGAAATTATCCTTATGGTAATCTTCTCATCTTATTAGAATGCATGTATAACCAGTCATTGTATTCGCTAGGTGTGATAGAGAAAATCATTAGGTACTAGGTTCACTTACATTTTGATGAGGAGTGTTGGGTTCAAATGATAGTGCACTCCATGTTACAACAAAATTTGAGGCCCAAAAAGATATATGAAATGGCCTTAAAACTAAGAATGAACACCTCCATTGTGTCTGGCTCAAAAAATTATTTCCAATGACTATATGTAAGACTATAGTCGGATACAAATTGAGCCTTGATTTGGGGGAAAACAACAACATGCCTCTCCTAGGCAGCAAAATAAAAGGAGGGAAGCTATATCCCTTTACAATTATCATCAAGAATTAGGAATATTATTGGCATGAAATAATATTATCTCTGGTAGTAAAACAAAAGAGGCTCATATCCATTTACAATATGGCATTAAAGAATATTCTCTCAAGAATAGTTGATTGAATAAAAAAGTAGGTGGATCAAAATTCATCGACCCTAATAATTCAATGATTTAGAAGTCAAAGGTCAACCAAGGTCTACAGGTCATCAAGTTAACCATTGCATAACTATCTACCATGTGGCTGAAGAAGTAGCACACCCGCAACTAGGGATTTAAATGAGCACATGGTAGGAACTTGAGCTTCAATGAGTGTGTGAGCCCTATCACATTGGTGTTGTTGGTGGCCTCATCGGGGAGGCCTCCTGACAACCCATTGGTTGTCGATCTAATAGGGGGCCTCCACCCTCTTAAGGAACTAAATGTGCCTACCCACATTATATGTGGGATAAAAGACCTAAATAAAATACTACAAAAAATTGTTTACTCTCATTTGATCCAGCCTACGCACAAAATTATCTTAAAAACAATAAATAAGAAATTTTTTTTCTGAAACCAATTCCAAATCTAGGTTGGGAGGAATGAAATGTTCTTCCCTACAGAGCAACATGAAAGGGAAATTTATCACCCGATATCCAATCCACTAGAACTAGAACATGATTGTAAACAAATACCATAATGAGTGTGGTAATGATTATGATTGCAAGAACCAATGCTCATGGTATATGGAAATGGGTTCCCAAGCATCGGTCCATGGTGTTTCTCTACTTGATGAAGAAGGTCCCACCTTGTGCCAGCACCAAATAATACAATGTGTTGTTAGCCACACTGACACCATCATTGCAATCTGCTTTGCTTATTCATCCTAGCTTACTGCACATACTTTCCATGAATTTGTCTCACTATTAATGACCCTTTTATATTTTTCTTCTTGGGGATGGTTGCCTTATTAAGACACTTGAAATCATTTCTATGGTTGGAACACAACTTGAATTTGTAAAGTGCCCTTTGATCTGATGACAACTACAAAAAGGTGACCACCAAGACTTGAGTCATCCACATGAGGGGACTATCAATGGGAAGGTTGTATATACTTGGATATCATAGATGTCTTAATAGACTATAAAGGAATTCCACACATATCCTTGTTGGTGCCAATGCAGATCTATCGAATGGCCTTGTATTTCTTGAATATGTCATACATTTCCTTGAAGGATATGTTGAAGGGTAGGTTCCTTACGTACAACACCTTATTCCACTTGGAGAAAGACTCAAATTGGTCTTCTAAAGGCTTATGGTTGCCATGGGATTAAAAATTGAGATAAAAAATAAAAAAAAATTATGTACGATCAAATTATTCTAACACAAAGTAAAAACCCTCGATTGGAGTTACAAAAATATTTAATTTTTTTGCAATGGATGGAGGGCTCATGATCGACACACCTTTGATATTTCTACTACTTAACATGCAAGGCCTCTCCTTTACCAAGAATTACTACTCCATGGATAGAATAGTGCAACCCAACTACCAAAGGAACTAAAACTAGAAATTCCAAATACGAAAATAAATCCTCAAAATAAAGATGGAAATCATGTGAAATAGGAAGGGGGGATTTCTTTGATACATGAAAGACAGGTAAATCTTACCGCTCTGATACCACTTTACAGAACCAAAAGTTCTTATATGATTATTATTCATAAATGAGTACATATAAGAAGATATTAGGGTTTGTAGAAAGGAAACCCTAACCCTAATCATAGGAAAGTGCACATTAAACACATTAATATTTTAACAACATCCATATCATATATGCATATTAAAAAACTAGAGCTATAATGTATGAAACATCATTATCATTAAAGTCCTAACATAACACCATCATGTGTCATAAAGTAACAAAGAATCTATCACATAAATATAACACCATCATCATAGAGGTCGATGTATATATATATAAATAAATAATTTTTATACATCAAATAATATACATAACAAATCATAGGATACAATAGCAGATACAAAATTTTCCCTTCAAGTGGTAAGATAGATCTAGCTCTATGAGATAGTTTCTAGGGCTTCTCCTACTCTCGATGGTGGTGGTATCCTCATAGAATGTTATCTCTCATGATTCACATACTGTGAGTGGTTCCATGTGGTCCATGTCCCACTTAGTGATGGAAGTCGATGACTAGCTAACATTATTACATGGTATGTTGTGCACTAAATAAGTTGACCTCTTGATCTTCATAATAATTTTTTCCTATACTTATTCCAACTCTATCAAGTGTTACTATTGAGTGATAATCATATGATCTAGAAACATATGGACCAATTGCTATCACTGGCACTAGTTGATATGGCATCCTTCATTACAGTTGCATCCCTCTCTATAGTTAGACTAGAAATCATCAACTACATCATAATTTTTTTCTAGACTAGGTAATATTGCTTCTAATATTTCTCCATATATTTCACCTATATTGAATTATGTTGTACCAAGTCCACTTCTAACATAACCTATAGTCAGTCCACCTACTATATTAGTGCATCCCTATTTATCTCCATCTTGAATTGAGCTGGCCTTATCTATCTTACCTCACCCCATGTGATCATCAACATGGTTATAGTGCCTTCCACTATTGTTGTTGTTTCCCTCTATTGCCTCTATTGCTACTCCTAACATTGACTGGCTAGTGAAACATTACCTACTAAGCTCCCTTTAATCACATCCTAGTACAGATCATCTCCCTTGTCCTTACCACTCTTACCCTCCTAGGATGGAAGGTCTAGTACTAGCCCTAGTAGTGGTCACTAACTCCATGATCATCAAGATCTAAATCCAATATAATAGGGTCATCCACATTTGAATTTGGGTAATTATTAGAAATTAAAAAATAAGAAAAATAATTCTATATATAGAAATACAATTAAAAAATAAGAAAAATAGTTCTATAGATAGAAAGAAATTTTAAAATTAGAAATGTACATATGAATTGCATAATATAAAAAAGACCATAATTATAAATTGGTGAATGCCAAAATAGAATTTTAAAAATAAAAAAAGGAAGTTGAAAATTAAAACAAAACAATTCCAAGGAAACCAAATATAGAAAAGTCACATTAATTTTGGCATGTAATATGTCTATATATTGGGTGTGAGGCACATATTGTGAGGAAAAAATTAAATGAGATATTTCCAAGAGAGACGTTTAGGAGATAATTCCAAGATAAAATTATGAGTCCAGATCTAGCGATTAGAATTATACAGAGAGACTCAAAAGGTCACATTTGGAAGCCAAAGGAGTAGAAGCACAATGGGAGAAATATTGCAACAACAAAAGTGTATTCTATTAGCATAGATCTAAGAAGCAAATTGATTCTATACTATTATAAATATTCCTAATTATAATATTGAAATAAAGAGATCTATATTTGAGGATCTCAAACAACATAGTTGACAATGATTATGGATCACATTTGGAATCGAAGCTACAATTTCAAGAAAAGTATGGATTGTATTTTTTGCAAAGAATGTAATTTTATTTGTGGGAGCTACATATTTATTTCTAGTTGTCAAATTCATAATATTCTTACATCATTGCATATATCATTTCGAGTACTACAAAAATGAGTGATCATATGCAAAATTTTGAGTAGTATTGAAGAAGTTATGGTCGTTTAAAGCTAGGTTATCAATGTTTTTATTTTGGTTTCTCAAAAATTCATTAAGAAGGAATACTTCATATATCCAAATTAAACTCTAGATCCATATCTAAATTTAGATCTAGATCTAGATCTAAAATTAGATCCAAATATTGATCTATATCTATATTTAGAGATAACCCTAGGTTTGCAGGTTTTCTAGATTTCCTATTTTTATTATTTAAAAAAAAAAGAAGAAACAAAACTATAGTTGCATGTCTCTAACTTGTTCTAGGAAAGAAAAAGGATAAGGAGATTTAGAATATTTTTAACCTAAAATTGGTACCCATAGGTGGAAGAAAAAATTCAAATATAAATTGCTTGTCAAGAAAGATCCAAAAACTAGACTCACATAGTTGGAGGAAGTGTAGCAAAGTTGGTTGAATACAATCAGGTCTTGCAAAATTCTATGAAACCATTGATAAATTTAACGGTAAAAAAATTGGTATGGAGAAATAAAAATAATCCAATAAGGAAGACCAAATGCAAGAGAAAATTTCAAGCCCCAAGGGTTTGTTTGAACAAAGAGAGAGTTCAAGTACAATTCTAACACCATTCAAGGTGGAGGCAAATATCAAGATCTTTTCTTTCGAAGGAGATGTAAATACCAAAAAATTGGATCATTGACTCTGGCAACTTGAATTCTAATTTGATGTACAAGAAGTAACCATCGATGAATAAATATCATTTGTTGTATTAAATATGGGTGGTCATGACCTAGTTTGGTGAGAAGTCCACACCAAATCCTTGATATTAGGGAATGAACCTCCAATTTAGAGATGATAATATTTTAAGAAAATACTTTGAAAGTAGTTCTATTCTTTTGGATGAAGGAAAAGAACTCATGGGATGATAATGAAGAACATGTGCTTATACTGAGAGAGGGGGGGTGAACAGTATAATATAAAACTTTTCCCCAAATAGTAGCATCAACATTAATAAAGTAGTAAACATCACATAAAGCATCACACACATGAGAGACATATTTTTAACATGGTTCACCCAATGTGGGCTACCTCCACAAAAAATATTTCTTCTAAATATTTCTCAAATAATCTCTTGGGAATCCTTCCCAATTATAATATTTATGGACCTATGTCCAGAGGAGATGTTGATCCCCTAAATCTCAAGTTCGTGGATATCTTCCATAGGAGAAATCTTTCTCCTTCTACTCTGGCTAGTGATCTTCTAGAAGACTCTATCTCTCTATTACACTGACTTGTGGATCTATCTCTACTTTAAGACTCCTCACTCATATTTATCTTCAATTGTCCTAGCTGTTGGATCTCTATCCACTGAGACTTTGTCCTCTATAATTTGTCACCTCCAAAGATTTGTCAATAGGCTCACTCAGAACCTCTTCAAATATGCTCAATAGGCTCACTCATAACTTGCTCAAATCTGCTCAATAGGCTCACTTAGAACTTGCTCAAATATGCTCAACAAGCTCACTCAGAACCTGCTCAAATCTGCTCAACAAGCTCACTCAGAACTTGTCCAAATTTGCTCAAATGTTTAATTTCATTATATCTCCCATTCATTAATTAATTCCATAATAATTCCTTTTAAATCCCAAATTTTGAATTAATTATCAATATCTTATATCTCTGAATTTATTCTTAAATTCTTTTAATTTCGAAACTTAATAAAAGTAATAAAGCACTTGAAAATAACTTATAAAGTAAATGTACCCTTAATAGTCTTAAAAATTTGAATACTTTACCTTCATTGTCACCATGTATCACTTAAAATAGAATTTAGGGAATTTTGACTAAACATTATGTGCTTTGCTTACTTCTAGTAAGTGTTATGACTATTTGACTGGTCCACTTCTAGAGATTCTTTGAATTATTTTTGTGCTAATAAGTCAAAAATATTGTCTTTTGGCTTCTGTTGGTCCGACTTTCATACACACCCTGTGAAGAATGAGCAGGAAACTCTGATAACACTTATACGGGATAAATACCACTCACTTTAGGATCTAACTGGTTATCCAAGGTGCGAGTTACAGAGTCGGGTCGAATGTCAATTCATTCTTTTCTGCTTCTGGAATAGTTTTCAATATGGACTGTTTCTTACCTTACAATGGACTCAATGAACTTGTTCAGTAATGTTCAGAAGTTGTCACTTGTTGACAATCAGATTTTAAATTGATTCTTTGATCTAGATCTCATGGGTCAGTAGATTTAAATAAAAGAAAAAATTAAAAGAAAATAAAAATGGATCATTTCACGGTAAAACAAAGAGAGGGTAGGGTAAGGCAGAAGAGAAGTTTATCAAACTTTAACTGTAAGGCCAAAACTACCAATTTTATCTATACTATCAGCTTCACAACAGAACAAATCAAAGAAGAAAGTGTCCAGTTTTCTAAGATCACTTTCAACTAAGAGCACAAAGCAAAGGTGGAACAGGTCTGGAAGAAAATCATAAACAAAAGGGAAGTCCGTTAAAATTGGTATTTCTCACAGGTAGCATAGCTCACACAGTGAGGATAGAGCAATTAGAACAAACTTGAACCTTAAATCGATGATTTTCCCTAGCATACAATAGAACAAATGAAGCCCAACAACATATTTAATCTTGGTAACACAGATTTATAACATATATTTAATAAAATGAAATGAATAACAAAAGAAAATGAACTTATCACAATCTACAAAAGATTAGGCTTCTGGCCATGCTATCATAGAAAACAAAAGCACATCAACTCCAAGTCCAGAAATAAAATATTTCATAGAATTTTCAAGAAATTGCTTCAATAGCCTTTTATTTCTAAGTCTCCGCCCCCTACGATTACATTGAGAAGAAGTATTTATAGACTCAGGACAGACCCTAATCTTTTCAGAAATATCTTCCTCTCAAACCCTAAATCTTATCATCTCAAACCCTAGGACCCGGGTTTTACAATATAAAACCATTTAAAACAAAGCTCGGACAAAACTTAACCATTCTGCAACTCAGTGCAGTCACTTGCCATAAATGGAGAAGATAGAATTCGAATGCCACTTGCATTCACCCGCAACCATGAATAAATGTCTTCATTAATTCCCTCGGGTGATCTAGATGAGTCACCACTTCTCTGACATTTTATCTCCGCAAAGCCATCCTTGAGTTGAAAATATCTGCACTCCATTAATTCTGTCACAAATTTTCATTAAATGCCTTCACCGGCAAATTTCGGTAACTGTGTGCAGATATTTCCCCTTTTCGGCCAATTCCCGACATACTCCACTATGGGCAGCACTTAGTCACCGTAGAATCTCTTTGCAGCCAGATCTGAAAAAAATGGATGACACAGCAATTTTTGGCATCTTTCCTTTCAATATGGCCTTCTTTGATTAATTTGCAGTAAGCTTTACCTTTATGGCCCTTTCTCCGCTATCCCGTAAGTGACAGATGGCTTCCTGCATGAAAGGACAAAAAATGGATTAGCATTTAAAAAAATATTAAATCAGAACTCTAATTATTAAATCAGGCTAAAAACCCTAAAGTTCATTTGCATGTGGTCTGATTCGTGCTTTGACACGTGTCACAAAATCGTGACACGTGTCCATTTCCAGCTGTCTTGCATTTCTGGTTCTCTGCTGGCAGGGTCACGAAAATGCGACATGTCGCGATTTCGCAACATGTCGCGAAATTGTGACATCCCCTGCGTCTTGCTGCTTTTTGCTCCACAGGATGCAAAATCGTGACCTTCCCCTGGCATCGTGCAACTTTTCTTCGTTGTTGTCGTGAAAACGTGACATGTCGCGATTTCGCGACATGTCGCAAAATCGTGACAACAACTGCCCTTGAATTTCTTTGGCTCGATCATGTCACGAAATCACGACACGGTCGCCCCTTGGCCTTCTTTGAATTGGCCGTGTCGCGAAATCGCGACATGGCCGCCCTTGGCCTTCTCTGCCTTGGCCGTGTCACGAAATCGTGACATGGCCGCCCTTGGCCTTCTCTACCTTGGCCGTGTCGCGAAATCGCGACACGGCCGCCCTTGGCCTTACTTTGTCTTCGGCTGCTAGCCTGTCGCGATTTCACGACGTCACGAAATTGCGACGTCACGATTTCGTGACAGCTCTCCCACTTGCAGCTTTCTCTTGAACTTTGTCGTGATTTCGCGACACCCTTCATGCCTTAGACTTTTTTCATTCAATTCCTCTTGCACGTTGATTTCTCTCTCAGCTTGGACCTATCGCAATTTAGCGACATGTCGTGAAATCATGACGTTCCGTACACTTCTGCTTTCTCTCTCCAAACCCGTCGCGATATCGCGACGTTTTTCATACTTGCAGCTTCTGACTCAAACCTGTCGCGATTTCGTGACGTGTCACGAAATCGCGGCCTCTTTCATGCCTTAGCTTCTTTTTCTCTCTCTCAGCCGCGAAAATGTGACATGTCACGATTTCGCGACATGTCACAAAATCGCGACGTTCCGTACAACTTGGGCTTTCTCTCTCCTAACCGGTAGCGATATCGCGACATTTCCAAAAATGGAAAGTGTCGCGATATTGTGACATTTCCAAAAATGGAAAGTGTCGCGATATCGTGACATTTCCAAAAATGGAAAGTGTCGCGATTTCGCTACGCTTCTGGGACTTGGCGGATTTTCTGAAAACCTGTCGCGATATCGCGACACTTCCAAAAAAGGAAAGTTTTGATTTTCAATGAATTTATCTATCTGTTTTCTGCATTTTTTTCATACCGGTGTAAGATTTTCTTTATCCATGAATGATTCTAGCATGTAAAAAGTGAAGTCTGAGATAACAAAGCCAGAATGCAAGAAAACTTGGATAAAGAAACAGGCAAAACTTGAAGAAGAAAGAGGCAAGTAAAAATCTTGGACTTAGAACCTAAAAAATATCAAGAGG
The DNA here is from genome assembly GCA_028583015.1 of Wollemia nobilis. Lineage (NCBI taxonomy): Eukaryota > Viridiplantae > Streptophyta > Pinopsida > Araucariales > Araucariaceae > Wollemia > Wollemia nobilis. Next base: position 592,386 of record JAQPPZ010003275.1, read on the forward strand.
GTCCTTACTGCAAAAATGAAAGCTCAATGTTTTCAAAGGATGAAATTCATTTTTCAGTGGGGGTGTGTTGCTTCTCAACAGCTTCCTCCCTGCTTCTTCTCACAACTAACTCCTTATTCAACTCATGGCTTCTCTGTGTTAATGTTCTTCACATGACTTATCTATTTCAATATTCTTCACATGACTTATCTGCTTCAACATTCATCACACGACTTCACTTTAGTGCTTCATCTCATTATTTCATTCTCATGATTCTAATCACGTCTTCCATGGTTCAATCTTAGGAAATGCTCACCTCTTTCATCCTTGATTTCAACACAAACACAAGCAATCCTCCAACTCAATATTCACATTCTACATTCTTCAATATCTAGAACTATTCAGGCATCTCTTCTATAGATGTCAAAAAATTGCCTCTACATTCACCAACTCTCTCCAACAAATCATCTCGTAACTCATTCTCCAAAGTATTCTTCTCCTCCACTCTTTATCTTCTCTATATATGTTAAAAATTATCTCTACATTCACCAACTCTCTCCAGCAAATCATCTCGTAACTCGTTCTCCAAAGTATTCTTCTCCTTCACTCTTTCTTAATCAAAAATTCCAATCTTCTTCCAATATTCCAACAATTATTTCTTTCTTCTCAGTCCAATCTTCCAAAAACTCTTTCTCATTCTAATATTTTCCAATATTCTTCCAATTATTCAAATATCTCTTTCTAATCTTCTCAGTTCAATTTTCTTCTCCAAGTAGTATCTAATTCCAATATTTTTCTTCCAACCTCAAAGTCCACTCAATGTGGCTTTGATACCATTGTTGTCAAATATACGTAAATATCTCATGGGTAAAATTCATAGGATAGAATAATCACTTTCAACACAGATTTTGTACAACAAAAATACTTCTCTATTACATTCATAAATCAAATTTTATTACATTCATATCCAAACTTGATTACATAAAACATCTAATTGCATAGCATCGAGCTTTGTCTCCAATATATAACTTTACATAATAAACTCATCAATATTCCTAACTATTGATTTTCTCTAACTCACCAAAGATGCAACTTTTCACATGCCTCACATTATGACAAAGCTTCTCATGATTACATAACCTCCTACTTTACATCTTGACACATATAATATGAATTTTTACTTTCACACTTGATACCTATCACTTATGACTCTTCACTTGCACACTTGATACCTTGCATACTCACAACTCACACTTGACACTTTACACTTTATATGTAATTCATACTTAATGAAATAACACATAAACACTCTTCTCACTTTGAAAATACTTTAGACAAATATTAAACACACTCTCTAAACTAATTATTTACAATAATACTTCCCTCATGATACCAAATAATATAGTATCTCTAACAAATATCTATAATTAAAAGGTAAACTAAATATAATTTAATTAACTTAAAATTTTAGTATTTTAATAAATATAACCTTCCCAAAAAAAAATTGTTAGTAGGAAAACGTGGTCGCTAAGACACCATATTTTCAACGCTAAGGAGTGTGTTGATTTTTTATTTGGTATCATCTTCTTTTATTTTAAGATTGACATCAAGCATACGGTGGGTCATAAATGTTCTCTTATACATTCTAAATAATAAAGGATTTAAGTTTTGATCAATAAATTTTATTAATTTTTATAAATAGATGTATTTTTTTTTCAGTTGGATGTTGTTTTGGCTTCTTATAAAGAGGTAGTTAAACCCACTGATCATATAGTCTAATTAAAAGCATTTAAATATAATTAAAAGCAAATCATTCTATTAAAATCATTTTTTTTCATTTCGGCTTTATGCTTGGCTTTTATTAAGAACAAAAATGATATGAGATACCTTTTGTCCATTTCATTCACATCTTTATCATAAACTATATATAATAACCATTCCTGAAGCAAAATATACCACATGCAGAAAAAAATAATTTATTGAGCAATCGAGTAAAGCTTCACATTCTCACTCCATTATTGAATTGAATTTTTGGTCCTCGATGAGGCATATCAAATTATCAATGTACCTAGGGCCAAAAGGATTATCGAAATAAATAAATAAAGCTTTGCAACGCTACCAATTTCGAGCGCATTCTGGAGGAAAACCTTGAGGAAACCTCTTGGAGTCTATGCAATAATCATAAATCATGTAGTTTTTGCGCACCCAAACAAGCTTCTCACTTTGGCTCGAATCAAGACCTTCATTCCACCAACTCTGATTAGAATTAGCAGAGCAAGAAGAGCCAGAGCCGTTCCAAACACACGTATTTGCACTAAAATTGTTGTATGAGGCAATGAAAGGCGCTTTTGTCCAGTCGATCTTAACAAGGTCGCCTCTTGTAGCCCAATTATCGGCATTCCAGATGCTCGAGTATTTTCTCATTGCCTGCTTGTTCGGATATGGGATGCCCAAGTCTGTGTTGTTACGAAAGATTTTGATCGGAGTCCCGTCGATGTAAAATATGCGGTTTCCATCAAATAAAATAATAAAAGCTATTAGAAAAGCAATTTAGAAGGCGAATATAGATATTCATAATATGGAAGATTAAAATAGTTTTACTTACATAATTTGTTGAGGGTTCCAAAGCATAGAGTATGTGTGGAAGTCTGCCCTGGGATCAAAACAAAGATAGAATTGTTGCTCGCGATTACCTTGGCCTTGCGTGAAGACATTGGTGTGAACAATGTATGGATCCCTAGACAGATTCCCGAGAAATTCAAATTCAATTTCGTCATGGGTGGAACCTTCAAATGAAAGTTGCAACGCAACGTTATCACATCATCATTAACACACCAACACATGTAATTAGTCTCTATTTTTTTTGTTTATTTTTCTAACTTTCTTTTTGCAATTTTTTTTTTTAATTTTCAGAGATTAAAAAAAAATTAAAATCCAAAAATATTTTTTGCAAATTTACGATTTTTCTCTGGAATCATTTCGAATTTATAAAAATTATTTAAATTTGTTTTAATGCAGATTTTTATAATTTCGAAATTTCATTTTTTACATTTTGAAGCCAAATCATATTTTTTCAATTTTATATTTCATTTGCAAGCATAAAATGAACTTCCCTTTATGAAAATTTCAATTTCATAAAAAGGGGTAAATTTTAATGGCATTTCGTAAGCTAACATTTTAGAGCCTTAAAGTGCCTTCTCTTTGTGAAAATTCTGATTTCATCAAAGAGAGGTAATCTATCATTACATCAAAGGCTAGTGTTTTAAAGCATTAAATTATGTCTCTTTATGAAAATTCTGATTTCATAAAAGAGGGATAATTTATGATGACATTTTAAGGTCATGATTTCAAAGCAATAAATTGTTTCTCTTTATGAAAATTAATTTCATCAAAGAGGGATAGTTTATGAATTATATCAAAGGCTTTCTTTATTTTCATGATAAGAAGCTACATTTAATGAGTCTTTCCATCATTTTGGATTCACATTCATAGATATATTTAGTCTTCATTTTCATGTTTAAAGTAGGATTTAATGTAAGATAAAACTTGATTAAAATCCACTTAATAAGGGAAGATAAAATCTACCTTAAAATCCTCAAGATAAAATGAATTAAGGCACTACATCGTGGTCATATGAGGGCCAATTCACATTTGCTCTTGTTAAGTTTTATGAATAATCATTAATTTAGTATGGTAAAATGAGCCAACACATGCCCCTTGTTAACAGTTACTTGCAATCACTAAGGTGTTCCTAGCATTAATTGATATATCTTTATTTTTATTTTTTTATTTGTGGAAAACATCCCAAAAGGGATGCCACTTTCGGGTAAGACCCAAGGAGGCAGGGGTATCCATTCCACCAAAAATGCCCAGGACTCGGTCCTGGCCTACCACCTTTGACATACTCAAGGAGCAAACAAACACACAAAACCAATTTAAAAATAAGTAAATAACAACAAAAATAATAAAATAAAATAAAAAACATGCTCCTTGAGTGTGTCAAAAATAAAAGCACAACCAAACACACACATAATAATATAAAAGAAACCACAACACGAACCACATAGAAAAACACAAGAACCACATAACAAAACACAAACAAGACAAAAACAACAGAACACTACAAAGACATAATCCAAAAAAAAACATGAAAAAAAAACACAACCAAAAACTAAAATATTAAAAAATAAAATAAAATAAAAATAAAAAAACAACCAACAACACACAATAAATAAAAACAAAAAACATAGAAAACACTCACACTAAAAAACACAAATTAACACAAACAAAGAGAAACACAAGAACAAGAACAATAACAAAAAACATAAAAAAACACAAGAACAACAAAAAACAACACAAAGAACACAAAAAAAAACAAAACAAAAGAACACACACCTTAAAAAACTAAACAAAAAAAAACAAAAAAAAATTGAACATAAAAATGACCTATCTAGACCAGAAGACTATTAAGGCAAGAAACAACGAAGGAAACAAAAGAAATAAAAGAGTGATCTAGGGAACTAAAAAACCTAAATAAACCAAAAAGAAGCAAAAAAAAACAATAAGAAACTAGATACCTTCAGAACTGGAGCCATCCAAAGAAATGATAGAAATAAGAGCTTTCCTAATTTGTGAAGCCCACCATCTAGGAGGGTGGCCATAACAAGTAAGATCACCTTTGTCCAAAGCTCAATTAGCTAAAGCATCATCACTCTTGTTTTGATCTCTGACCACATGATTGTAATCAACTTTTAAAAATCCCATCTGGATTAATTGAATCTTCTCAATAATTCCTTTTATTCTCCAATCAACCTTATGATTCTTGGAAGGAGTCTTCAAAATATTAATCATAAGTTGAGAGTTAGACTCAACTAACACATTTTCCCATCTAACCTTAGTAGCCTTCTGAAAACCTCTGAGGATACCATACCCCTCAACAAGGTTATTGGAAAGAATACCCAAATTCTCAGAAAAAATAAAAACCAGGGAGCCATTTGAAAGTCTACCAATTCCTCCCACACTGGCTTTTCCAGGGTTCCCTCTAGAGGTTCCATTAGTATTGACTTTTCCAAAATCCTTAGGAGGAGGTTTTCAATTTCTTGTCCTATCCATCTTACTAATACTCACATTCCCTTTAAGTTGGTTACCCTTAGAAGATTTAATATGCAATCTTTGCATCACTTGATCCCATCTTTAGTGGGATTTTTTGGGGTGATTAAGGAGTTGATGGACTGATTCAACTAAGTTGGCTATGGTCTTTTGCCAAATATAGTGAATATCATTCCTATCTTGATTAAAAATTTGGTCATTCCTTTCAATCCAAATATTCCAAAGAAGAATGGTAGAACCCATCCAAACTAACTGCTTGATAAAATGATCAGCACCCTCTTGATTAGGCCAATCCCTCCAAAGCTGTTCAAAAGTAAAAAAAATTGACCACTGTAAGCCAAGTAAAGTGGCCATTCTCCTCCATAGCTCAAAGGCTAAAGTAAACTCAATAAAATTATGGTTGAGAGTTTCTACATTCTCTTCACACATCTCACATCTAAAAGGGCCATGAAAACTACACTTCATAAGTTGCTCACCAGTAAGCACCCTACGATGCAATAAAAGCCAATTAAAGAACCTCACCTTAGGCCAGAGATTTTGAGCCCACAATTGAGAAAATATGTCAGAATAATGGTTGGGATTATTATGGCATAAGGTCAAATAACCTTGAGCAACTGAATACTCACCCTTAGTAGTGTTGTTCTATCCAAAACAATATTTTTCATGGGACCAAGAGAGAGATCTGATATGAAGGATGCCTTGGATATATTGTCTTTGCCTTTCTGGTATTTGAATAGGCCAATCCTAAATAGGTATCCAATATCTACCAACCTTTGAATTACCAGTATGGTACCGATAGTAATTAGCCACCTTTATCCAGTTAGCTTAGTGAAGCTCCTCCATCCAATGCCTCCAATCGGGAAACTGAGTTATCAAAGTCTTGTTACCATCCCAAGAATATGTCCAAAAATTTACTTGTTGACCATTATGAATGATCCAAAAGAAATTTTTCTTTATCAAATCCTCACCAGTCTTAAGAACTGCTAAAATGGGAGAACCTTTGGTAGGAAGTTGATAGCGAAAAAGGTATTCAAGAATTTTGTTCTCAGCATTTTTAACACATAGATTATTGGCCTAAAGAGCATTGGGGTTATGCAACATCCTCCAATATAATTTAGCAGCTAAAGCTTTGTTGTTATTAATAGAATACCGGAATCCTAACCCCCCTTTATTCTTAGGAAGACATAAAGTGTCCCATTTCACCAAGGCCCATTTCTTTTCTCCTTAGTACCATATATCTTTATTGAGATTACTAATACGCATATGCAAATGCTAATATATCGAAGACCTTGGAGAAGTTGTTTTGTTTTAACTTCTTTGCAAGAGAGGGTTTTGTAACCAAAATCCTAAGGGAGAGTGTAATTTTACAATTGGGTAAAATTACCACTAAATAGGGACTAGGACCCTTATAAAAAAGCCTTGATTTACCCTAAAATTTTATCCCATGAGGGATATCATAGGTGTCCCATTGACTTTATCTTTATCCAATGGGCTAGGTATTATAGAGGTTTCCTATGTAAAAAGAAAAAAACTCTGCCTATGTTGATGATGCCTGATTTCTACACACCTTTGTGATAGAAATTGATGCTTTAGATAATGAAATTGGTGTAGTTTTGATGCAAGAGAGACATTTGTTTCCTTTTACAAGCAAAGCACTATCATGGAGAAACTTGGAGAAATCAACCTATGAGAAGGAAATTATGGTAATTTTACATGTTAATCATTGGCGATCCCAACTTATTGGGCAATATTTTTTAATTAAAATAGATCATCAAAGTTTGAAATATTTTTTAGAGCAACAAGTATCCACACTGAAATAGTAGAGGTGGGTCTCCAAATTACTAGTGTATGATTATAAAATAATTTATAAAAAGGGCAATGATAAATAGTGGCTAATTTTCTTTTTGTGTCAATATGAGGACCAAAGTATGTTGTGTACAATTTCAAATCCCTTTTATCAATGGATCCATTAGCTCTAAGATGAAGTAGCTAAAGACTCCACCTTGTAAGTTTTGATTCAAAAAATCCAAAATGATCCCAAATCCCAACCAATATATTCATGGTATGGGTAGCTATTAAGATACCACGGTTGCCTTGTTATTTTAGATAAATCACCATTTTAAAAATCCATATTGCAAAAATTGCATGCATCCTCAACTATTGGTGATTCTAGGTTTCTTAAAACTTATAAGAGGATAAAACACACTTTATTTTGGGTAGGAATAAAAAAGTATATTTAGATATTTGTGGCCAAACGTGACACTTGTCAATAGATGTATGGAAAAAATATGTACCCTCCAAGTACCCTCCAACCTATTTAAACTCTAGCAAATGTTTGGATAGATCTCCATGGATTTTATTGAAGGGATTTCAAATTCAAAAGGTAAAACAATCATTCTTGTCATGGTGGATCATCAATAGAAGTATGCTCATTTTTATTCTCTAAACCATCCCTATAAGGCCTTCACAGTTGACCAAATATTATTATAATATATTTTTTGTCTACATGGTATGTTCCAATCCATTG